>JPSZ01000001.1:2139477-2739477 GCA_002161795.1 Curvularia sp. IFB-Z10
CCTCTAACCTCTACAGTGCTATCTACTAGATCTACAGCTATTTATATTTCTCTAGTAGCAGCCTTCTAGTAGCTTCTACTATAGTAGCTTACGTGGCAGTATGCAGATCATAATATATCTTGTATCAGATAGATAGCTCTGTATCAGAGTAGCTCCTAGTGATCGATCAGATCGATCACAGAATCCTGATAGCTAGAGAACAGCTAAGTAGCTTATTCTCTAACATATATAACTTATTATCTAGCCTAATAGCTTCTTCTTATAATTTTATAAGGTTAGTAACGTTAGTTTTAGTTCTTATAAGTTCTCTACGTATAGATAGTTTAAGACTTTATTAGTATATACGCATAAGAGCGTTATTATTCTATTTAATCCTAGTTAAGTATTATTAAAATAAAGTAGTGTAGTCTATAGCTAACTTAGTTTACTTTAAAGTCTAGATTTTCTATTCTGCAATAACTAATTCCTTAAAGAGTAAGAAGTTCTATTATATCTTAATCTTAAACGCATTTTAATCTTTAACTAGATTAGTATTCTTAGAATCTTTAATAGAGTTATCTATATAATATTAGATAATAGGGTTAGCCTATTTCTTTACGTTACTTTATAGATAAGTAGTAGCTAAGATAACCTTATTATTATTTTTAATCTTATCTCTAGCTAAGTAGAAGTAATAGTTAACCTAGAGAAGCTAAGCTTTAAGCTTACTACAATTGCTATAGTAAAGGTTAAGTTTATTAGCGCGAATTATAGTGCCTCTAGTCTAGAAAACGTCTAGGGTATCTACTATAATATCGCTTATTATAAGAGTATTTAAAGTATTAAGAGTATAGAATCTTAAGTAGAAGTAATATAAGACTTTTAGTATTAAGACTCTAGGTAGTTAGTTTTCGCGGATAAGATAATAGTATAGTAGATATAGTTCTTTATAATAATTTATTATAACTTATAACTTAAGTTAAATATAATAAACTATAAGGGCTTATTACCTATAACTATATACTTAAGGTATTCTACATTATTCTATAATATTTCGCGATATTCCGCGCGTAGAATATTATAGTATATATAGTACACTATAGAATATACGTGACTTGTTTTATAGTAGCGTTCCGCTAAGCCCTATGGAACACACGTTATTAGCTAGTATATAGTGGCCTATATTAAGGTCTTAGGGAGTTAGGGTGTTTAGGTTTCCTTCCTTATCTTATCTCGTCCCCTCGCCTTCTAAGGTTCGTAATAGAGACTAAGAGATTTATGCGAAATCGCTTAGACGTCTTAGTAGCTTAGCATAAAAGCCTAGAGTAACGATGTCTAACCTAACTCTCTAGCTTATAGCGGTAAGGAAATGGCGAAGATGTTAGATAAAGTAAGCACCACTCTAGGTTCCTTCCCGAATTCTGTAATTTTAATAGTTTTAGCTAGCGAGATTTGCCCTAACATGCAGCCTATCTTCAGGTCGTCTACTTAGAATTCTCACTAAAAAAAAATGCTCTTTATTTAAACATTAGGAATATTAGATCACGGTAATTAATAGAGACTTACAGAGTCGAGTGTGTTAGTAGAACCGCAGGTTCATCTATATACCTCTATTTGAAGGAAGGTGTCCAAGTCGTCAAACCCTAGAGTGAAGGAAGCGGTCCAGTCTTGTGGAAGCTGCTCCGCTCGTGTAGGTCGATGTTAATGCGCAGTTTGCGATGGTGTTTCCTGATCAAATAAGAGGCTCGGAGAGTCTGATACACAAGGCAGACTGCTGTCATCGACGTGAATGTCTTAACGCCATGGCGTGTGAGTGATAGAGTTTCTTCCCTCAAGCAGTGTGAAGTTTATGCACGAATCTGTTCCGACATCATCAACATCGCCACTCTTAGGGCGAGACGCATAAGCTGTGTAGGTTCCAAGGGTGATTGTTGGCTTCACATTGAATTATGCCGACGTGATAGGCCTTGTAGTACTCTTCCATCAAAGCTCGATGTGATCTCTGCCAACCCCTCCCCCTTCTCCCTTCCCCCTTCCATTTCTGAACGCTTTCTCAGCCCATCACTGATGTCAAAAAGGAACCGGGCTGAGATCAAGCCTAAATTTATATCACTCGGCATGACCCCGCAATTGCGTTTGTGATGATGAAAACGGTTAGCAATCGCTTATATCCCGAGCGCTTTTAAGGATCGTAACACTAGCATATTTAAAGAGTTAACAACGACTATTATAAAATATGTATTTAACCTGTAAGGTGTAGTGATAAGCAGGTGCTTGAATGCTTTCTAATCCAGTGACAGTGATAGTAGGTAGTGGTAGTTTTTGGTATTCTAATAACTACTAAATCCAAGCTACTACTTGTCTAAATAGCCATTTATAGTTACTTGCAATAATTTTATCATAAGTTAAGTACTTAACTAGTAGTTAAGTGTAATGGGCTATGCCTTACCTCTTACTTAATTATCACATGCATAAGGCCAGGCCTACGACTAGTCAGGCTGACAAGGCATATGAGAGAAGGATACGTTGTACGATAGTTTCTTCTTCTTCTTCTTCTTCTTCTTCTTCTTCTTCTTCTTCTTCTTCTTCTTCTTTGTCTTTCTTCTGTATCTTAGCTGAATGCAAACTCGTTTGTACAAGCCTCTTGACCCATAGCACTAAATATTAAAAGTCTAACAAATAGCAAAATCCTATATGTAAATCAAAACAATCTAACTTGCTAAGTTTAGATAACTGTGGCAATCAGTGTTCAGGCTTCTTCACCCACGCTTCCTCCATCCAGTATCGGAGGAATTTCCCAACTAGCTCCTCGCCGATGTTTACTCCGCCTTGCAAGCAAGGCGCCCATTTCCTCGCCTGTGTGGTGTCGAACTTTGGCTGCGAGGCTCCCTGAACGGACCCATATCTTGTTTTGAAGAAGTCAAGCAGCTTGAAAGGCGGGTTGACTTGCACGTCCTGCTCCGAGGCTTCTAGTCTGCGCACCCATTCTCTCTGCGGCACCGCCTCAAACTCCAGCCCGTGTTTCTTCAAGCACGGCAAGAATTGCGCGTTCCAGAGGATGGGAGCCTCGTTGACAACATGAAGGACATGAAACCTCGTCCCGTTTTGTTCAGGCGCCAACGCCACCTGCGCCAACGCCTTTGCTGCCACATCCACTGGCAACCAGCTCTCCTCCTCATCGTCATGCTCGCCCTCCACCACCGGTAACGCCCGGATTGTGCGGGCCGCCTGCACCGTCGTTGGAAACGCCTCGGCCGAGTTCCACACCCCCCACTCGGTATCCCCACAGACCTGCCCCAGCCTCGCGACTCGAGCCGGAATTTGGGCCGTCTCGGCGGCCGCGGCAACCATGTGCTCCGCCACCCACTTGCTCTGCCCGTAGCCCATTCCAGCAACGGCGGGCCACGGGTGCAGGGTCTCGGGGATGGCGTGAGCAGGCTCGGCACATAAGGCAGCGGCGATGCTGGAGACGAAGGTGACTATGGGTTTTGGGGAGCGGAGAGACGAGGCGGCCAGGGTGAGGAGAAAGTGGGTCGAGCGAAGGGAGTGCTGTTCGAAGCTGCGGAGCGAGTGGTTGAAGTTGACAGACCAGGCGTTATGGATGATGTGAGTTATAGTCGAGGAGAATTGTGTAAGAAGGTTGGCGGGAAGGCCGAGATCGGGCGCGGCGAAGTCGCAGGGGAGGGCGACAATCTTGGAGAGGTGTGTTGTGGGGTCGAGGTGGGGGAGGATGCGGGCGTGCTGGAGGGCGGAGTGGATGCGGGTACATGCTGTGGGCGAGTCTGGGGCGCGGACAGGGCAGTAGACTTGGGCCACGGCGGGATTGATGAGGAGGTTGCGGAGCAAGTGGGAGCCGACTCCCCCGGTGGCGCCGGTGAGCAGCACGCAAGATGGTCCCCCAGTGACTGTGCCTGGGTGAGAGGGTGTGAAGTGGGAGTACTTCGCTATTAGGGCCTGGGCGAGCGCCTCGGGGGAGCTCTGTTGGGTAGAGAGCCCTTGTCGAAGGTCGAGCAGATGGCGGGTCAAGAGAGCGATGTTGGCATGTTCGAAGACGACGTTGGTGGCAAGCGTGGCACCACACAAGTTGATGCTCCTAATAATGCTAGACCGCACATTAGAAGCTTGCAACGAGTCCATGCCCAGCGCGAAGAAGTCGGCCTCATCGTCGACCGCGGACAGGTTCAAGGCTGTGGCAATGACATGCCGCACTGCTGATGCGACCTGGTCGTCGGGCACCTCGGCCGCGTCGTTTGTCGCTCGTGCTCGTGCTTCATAGTATTCCTCGATGTCGGCAGCGAATGTCTTCAGGAACTGAGGTTTGATGACGGTGGATTTGTCGGTGCGAGGGAAAGGCGTGCCTGCGTCCTTGATGATGACGGCGTCGGGAGATATCCGCGCATATGCAGGCACGCGGGAGTTGCCTAGGTCCAGATCGGCAACGATGCATTCCAGAAGGCTTTGCTTACTCAGCATCTTGGCAGTATCTGACGCGACCACAATCATGCCCAGCGAGTCCCGCTCCGCCCCAAACACGACCGCTGTGTCCACATTAGGGTTCCGCGACACTGCCTCTTCCAACGGCGTGGGATCCGCCTTTTCGCCGTTCATCAGAACGATGATATCGTCCTGCCTGGCTACGAACCTCCATACCCCTGGCTCGGTTGGATGGGGCTGAAAGACATCTTTCGTGGCGTACGACCCATCCTCGCGGTTGGAATATACCTTGGCAGGAAGCCCAGGCATCACGACAAGGTGGAAGCGATCTTCTCCGACAGGCTCGAATTTTAAGAACGGTGCTGCGTGCGCCAGTGGAGTGACCCACCGGAAATCCGTCGGCCATGCTTCCATTAGCGCTCCTGCTTCAGTAAGGCCGTAGAGATGATAGATGCGCGCTTTCTTGGCCAGCAGCACTTCTGCTAGGTCGTTCGGAATTACTGATCCGGCGGCGATGACTTGGGTGAGACTGGCCAATCGCTCGACACCGCCGGGAATCTCGGTGAAGAATTTGAGAATATCTAATAGTTCATTTCTCAGTACACGGAAGCAGTCGGGCAAAGGGACCAATATTTCTTACATGGAACAGTCACCAGAGCCTTGGACAATGTGCGCTCGATTGAAGAATTAAGGATTGATGCGGTTATCGGCCGGTTGGCATTCGAGATTGCGAGTGTCGTGCCATTTACGAGACAGCGGAGTAACGTGGCCAGGCCAAAACTGTGGAACAAAGGCAGTGTCGTCAAAGTATCGACGCGAGGCATGCGAGCGGCCATCGCAGCTGCTTGTGCCAGCCACGCGCTTGGAGCGAGCACGACTGGCTTTGGCAAGCCTGTCGTACCGCCGCTGTGGATGATGAACTCTTGTTTGCTGGCAGCCGGTACGGGCAGCATCTGTTCATCCCCAGGCTCCAGATCGGAGAGCGACTTCATATCCAGGAGCGGTATAATGACTGTTGGCGAACCGCTCGTCTCGCGAACTCGTTCGATTGTCTTCATAGACGCCTCCGCCGCGATGACCACCTGGCATCCCGTGACAGTCAAAAGATGCGCATACCCTTGGTCTGCGAGCCGTGGAGATATGAACATCGACGTCAAGCCCATACGCTGCAATGCAAGGAATGCAATGTAATACTCGAAACTCGAGACGCCTACTAGCGCAACCCTCAACAGCCCATCCTTTTCGGGAAGCGCTCTACGATATGCCGTCGCTGCAGTTCTGGTCAGTCGCTCAATGTCAGCTCCAGTGTAATTCTGAAAAGCGCCATTTTCATCCGCGTATGAGAGAATTGGCTCATCTGCATGCGTCTTTGCACGATCTCGTATCAATTGATCGATACTTGCATACAGAACTTCCTGTGCGGGGCTCATGTTTTCTAGAACGAGTAAATTGACAAAATGTTAGGAGTGAAAAAGATATTCCGATAGACCAAACGATGACTCCAGCGATGCGTGACGACAGATATGAATGTAGTGAGATTGTAAGAATTGGAGGAATGTATCCTCCATGTCCGTACGCTTCGGTATAATATCAGCGACACCGGAGCATTTCGCAGACGCCTCGCGAGGAATTGTCTCTACCTAGATTATCCAAACCTATTCAAGACAAAACGTGCGCACCGACCCGTCCGGCGCTAAGCTAGCAAGACACTGCACACAAGGGATCCCTCCTCACCATTGCCACGCCTTTGCGTCATTTTAGAGTAGTACCGATGCCATCCCGAAATGTGCCTAGACCATTTGTCTTTCATGTGGGTGAAAACAACTTGCGGGCCACCACCTGCCCAACAATTCACTACGACCCATGTTAGCTTAGGTAGAATAGGGCCGCGGAAGATAGCGGAACAGGATTCACGTTATCTATAGCACGGCAGTTGGTAATGGCAGAGCTACTACAGCTTATTGAAGTACAAAGCGTGAGCTTCCTAGAGATTAACATACATGATACAGATGTAGGCTAGCTCAAGTACCCAAGACCTGCCCCAGCCCCTACTTAAAGCTTAGCAGAAATAGTTACTTCGTCGGACGAAAGTATGTTTTTATCATTATGGGGTTTTGGGAGAGGCGGCCCGAAACCTAATGTCGCAGAAAGAAGCTTTTCAATACCAAGTGTAGCCGCCTGGGCACCAATGACAACTCAATCTTTAGTAGTACTAGATGGTTTAAGCTGAATTAGAGAGTTTTTAATCCGATCAGGGTCCGGCCGAACAGAAGTTGACTAAGATGATATACTTTCGTCAGACGCAGTAGATAGGGGTAGGGTAAGCTTTGCTAAGCTTTGAGTAGAAGTAGGGTTAGGTGTAGTATAAGTAGGTATTAGTAGATAGTCTGATTACTCATAAGATAACTTACCAATAAGCTACTCTGGCAAGACCAAGATTTGTACAACCTCGCGGGAGTAAATAATCACGGTGGGGGCGAAGGTTCGAGATGACCTCGTAGGACGCTAAACTGTTTGAGGACAATATAGGTAGGTACCAAATGTGCAGCGTAATCGGCGTTTCGACTTGGTTCTAGATCAGACTTTTCTATCTAAAGTTAAGTCAGATCAGTCCTTGTAGAGCTCCACCGTGATTATTTACTCCTGCGAGGTTGTACAACTAACCAAGAGTAAGCACTACATAAAAGGTAGAAGCCGCGTTCGCTAGAGTCGTTTCAGAAGCTTAACTCGGCGCCAATTTTGTGCCGGTGCCGAGATTTGCCCCATTGGGAATAGTGCCTCAGCTGATATCTTGTACCTAGCTCAGTCTGCTAGCTACTTCACCATTGCATCCTTGTACTATAGCGTTGTGATCGCTTGTCGCTTTTGGTTTGGCCTCCGGCCTGTGATAGCCACTAGGTTACTGTAACTAAAAAGGTACAAGTAATCAGGGTTCTGTTGGTCGTCAGAACCTGTTGACTCCCGGCTGCCTCTGGCTTACCTATTCCTTTGCTTAATCAACCCACTGTATATAAACAAAAACATCACTAGTCTGGCTTGCTAGCGATTCGTCTCGTTGAGAACCAGGCTATTTGCTTTTGCTTGAATCCTCATTGCTTGTGCTGTATCAAAACCCGCCAAGTAGTCTAACGCTGATCCTCAGCGTGGAACAGTACATGCAGTAGCCTCTGCCAAAGCCTACTGTTGTCAGCCTGACGAAGACCTGAAATTAAGCTAGATCTACTAGCGCATAAACTAATGTTTGCCTAAAACATAATACAGCTAGGTTGTTGTCTGAATACTTCTTTGATAGATAAGAACTGCTATTTGATTTGTCTACCACTACAATGGAACATAACATACGCTACGATTAACTAAACTTAAAGCACGGCAAAGACGACACTATGCACCGGCTGATCGATACAGTTGAGCGGTGTACATGGTCGTCCCTTGCTGAAATACTCCTGCACGTTCGCCAAACATTCCTGCTCGGCTAGTTCGAACGAACCTTCCGTTAATCCTCCCATGTGCGGGATAGGGACCACCTTGTCACTCTCCAGAAAGTATGGGTCGATGCCTGTGGGTTCGTTCTCGAATACGTCCAGTCCCGCTCCAGCAAGCTTGCCACTCTCCAAAGCTCTAATCAGTGCCTGGCTGTCGACGACAGCGCCTCGTGCAGTGTTGATAAGATATGAGCCATCTTTCATCAACTGGAACTCTCTGTCGCCCATCAAATGCCAGGTATCTTGATCTAGTGGACAGTGGATTGAGACGACGTCCGAAGTCTGCAGGAGCTCATCCAAAGTCGCACAGTATACCGAACCGGCTGGGACTCTGTTATCCGCCACTTTCCCACTTCTGTTGTGGTATCTAACCTGGATACCGAGGGCCATGGCCTTATGTGCCAGACATGCTCCGATGCTGCCCATTCCTACGATTCCCAAAGTGATGGATCTCAGATCCCGTGACAGGGGCAGCGGGCCTCTCCACCGTCCTGAACGCAGACTGTGTTCTGCGCGACTTGTGTTGCGGATCACCGCCATTGTGAGAAAGAGAGCCATTTCCGCGGTGGCATCAACCGTAGCATATCTAGTGTTGCAGAACCAGATGCCCTGCTTCGTCATCCAGTCTACGTGGAAGTCGTCGAAGCCTCTCTGCGCTGACACCACGATGCGGAGATCTGGCAAGAGAGGGCCCAGAAGTTGAGAGTCGAATGGCTCATATGGTTGGGGTCCGAGCCGGCAGACTAAGCATTGATATGGGCCACGGGAGGCCACTATCTTGGGTATGCCTTCGAGTGCCTCTGCTCTAGTGGACACATCAAGAATCTGGGCACCACAGTAAGTGAAGGGTTCACGAGCGAGAGGCTTCTCAACTTACATCAATGTCGAACAGTTCAGAATATTGGTCGCGAATCCTACTAGACTGATGTTTGGGAACGCCAAGGTACAAGACCTTTGGTTTCATAGCGAAGCTCTTGGTCTGGTCGGACATATTCTTGGGACAAGTGAGTGTACAATATTCAAATGAACGATTATGCACTGTGATCAATGCAGAGCCTGTGAGTCATAAACCCAAGGAATGGTTGTATTTATATAGCACTTTTCTGCAATCTTCATCGTATCTAGCATGTTCTCAAAACTTGACAAGGTTGCATCACAGTACAAGGACTATACAATTGTGCTGGCTTCCTCCAGGGGTTGTTTCTGGTCCCATAATTCCTTATTGCATGACCGGTTCTTTCAGTGCCGACCGGCATGCTGGCGTATCTTCGGTACAAGATCGGTCCGTTGTTATAAAGTGGCTCACGGCACGTCGGCCACAGTACGTCACCTCGCACTAAGCAATCCCTTGTATCTATTGACTGCCTCGAGCCATCAGATAACAACCGAGCTTTCTTACCGCAGACCGGCACGGCCCACCCCTACCGCTATACGTGGGATAACAGGTAAGCTGTCGAACGGGTAGGACCCACTTTTTCTTTTCCAAAGGGCAATATCTTAGCCAATGCTAGTCTAAGTTTCTACTAAGCTTTAGCTAAGGTTAGGCTTAGGTCTTACATCAACTAACCTTACCCCTGCCTAATTTGCCAAACTACACATGCGCATCCATATCCCCTTATCTATTAGCGGACCCTAGCTAAGCTGATTCTACAGCTTCGCAGGGGTAGATGATTATAATGGTGCGAGCCTTTATAGTCATTGCGTAAGACGCTAAGCTCCATAAGAACAGTATAACTACCAAATGCGCAGCTATGATTAGTGCTTTGACAGGGTACCGGATCAAGCTTTTCTATCCAAGGCTAAGTGAGAACAGCGCTCGTAGGGACCCACCGTGATTATCTACCCTGCGAGGTTGAATAGATTCATTAAAAAAAAATTCCCGTGTGTAACTACCGTACATGATACGCTTGGGGCATCTGAGCAGTTGGGAAGTACTCTACACAGATTTCGCTGTGTGAATTGCAACGCAGCCGGATTCTTCCGGCCGCGGCATGTTCACTAGCCGTCGTACGGGCTCATTCATGTCAAAATTTCCTTGCAAGTCGAACTAGAACGGCAGTTGAGCGAGGCGATCCAATTTCCGAGGTGAGCGCTCTATACATTAAGTAGCGCAGACTCGACGTTGGAGAATCACCATCACGACAGTTCTCTCCTCTCTTCTTTCAAAATGCATTGGGAATTGTTTGCGTCCGCTCTCCTAGCTGTTCTCCCTGTTGCTGATGCTAAAACAGCATGGCAACAAAGACAGTTTGATTCTACTGTTCCATCGACACCGAATACGACCTTCACCACTGGCAGCTTCAAGACCAAGGACGATGCTCTCGCAGCTCTCGCGGGCGCGTTGGGTGAAAGCGTTCCGGTCACGCGGTCAGGCGATCTCAGATACGGCGAGTCCATTGGCAGAGTATGGACCTCCCTACATCATATGGCGGTATCGACTTTGGTATGCTGACGTTGTTTGACAGATATGGACGGAGCAGAACAAAATCTTTCCCGAGGCAATCGTCTTCCCCTCAAATGCTCAAGACGTTAGCAAGATTATGCAATTCTACTCCCACGCAAACACTCTCTGGAAAGACGGCTTCGCTATCATCGGCGGCGGTCATGGAGATACGGGTGGTGCTCAGTCACCCAGCGTAGTCATTGATCTTCGCTTCATCAACCAGACCGAGATCATTTACAGCAAATCCAACTCTAGTGAACCGCCTGTTTTGAAGATCGGCGGTGGCACAGAGGCTGGAGCTGTTTACTCTGTCCTCGAAGGTACAGGCTGGGCGTTTCTGGGACCTCGCGCGGCATCCATCGGTGTCGGTGGCTTCTTGCTTGGAGGCGGAATTGCTTTCCAGACTGGCAAGTATGGCGTGGCTGCCGACAGCCTTATGGGTCTTGAAGTGGTTCTTACCGACGGACGCATCATATATGCCAACCCATACAACGAATATAAGGATCTCTTTTGGGCAGCTACGGGCGGGGGTTGGCTCGGCTTTGGCGTTATCACCCACTTCTACATTCAGGCATACCCGGATCCCGGCATGGCATACATTGCGACCATCGCCTGGGGCGAGGACAAGGCGGAGGAGGTCTTCTCATTGACAACCGACTTCTTCGAGAACAACACGGATGCCAACGCCTTCCCAGCACTCTTGTATTACTTCAAGGATCCCAAAGCCATTAACAGCCTGGTCCCTATCACCGGTCGCCAGTTTACCTTCCAGCTCAATGCCCTGCACTTCGGCGGCGGATGGGAGGCGCTGAACGCCAGCTTTGCCAAATTTTACCCCAATGCCGACACTATCCAGCTGCAAGCGGTCTCGATTAAGGATTTGGACCAGTACCTTCTCACTAACTACCCATACGGATACCACCGTGAATTCTACGGCAAGAGCCACACCAATTCGACTGTGGACTTCTACCGCAAAACTTTTTCCATCTACAAGGAGACGATTTTCGGCATGCTCGAGCGTGGCGAAGATCCAGGTCATACCATCTGGGTTGACGAGTGTAAGTTGATGAAAAATTTTCCTCTATGTCTCTTCTTTTGCATATGCTAAGTTGCTGGCAGATGTCTTCCCTGGCTGGTCAGGCACCGGTCCCGATCATGACAGCGATACCGCCTGGCCACACACGACCAGCGGTCACATCACATTGACTTCAGGCGAATGGAGTGCGGATAACACGACGCAATACATGCACGACCGCGACCGCGACGGCATGATGGCGTACCTCCGCGAGTTCCAAGATGGCCTTGGCGGAGCTGCTCTCTATGACTATCCTAACTACATGTAAGTTCCCCAGTTTGTTTTCTTTCAATGCCTCTTTCGCTAACCATTGACCTATCAGTGCACCATTCAGCAAGGCCGGAGAAGTCTGGGGCCCAGACAACTTCCGCCGTCTGACGTCCATCAAGGAGAAGTACGATCCTTCTTGCCTGTTGAACAGAGGCCGCATCCCTCCCACCTCGGGATGTGTGAAGAAGGGCTATGCGAACACTTTCCTCTAGTCAAAAGAAGAGATTCGAGGCGGAAAGGAAACCCGCTCGTCAAGCAAAGAGAGGATTTTCGATGTTTCTGTCACTAATAGTACGCACGTAATTATAAAATGCCAAGCCTATATATTTTTTTTTAACTCCTTACCTACTATAAGTCTATTACACAGTACTGGAGGGGAGCTGTTCCAGCTCACAGCCACCTTGCCAGCCACCTCCGTTGTGGGCGCATATACCCAAACTCTGCCATGTGTCGCGACCGGAGGCCAACTAAAAGAGACAAGTAGTCAGGACAGTATAGTACAAAGTTGCATGAGTGGAGTAGCTGGCAGGCTGAGCTAAGTACAAGATATCAGCCGAAGCACTCTGCCTAATGGGGCAAGGCTTGAAAATGCTATGACACCATATAGCCCGTAGTTGGTCAGTCAATAATACAACTCTACTGTCAACAAAGTCAACCGCGCACCGCGTTGTTCTTGTGAGTTAAAGGAAGACTGCAGCTTATACCTTAACCCTATGCATCTAACTAATTCCAAAGCTATTAACTAGCTACTACCGCTTTAGTTGTTAGTTGCTATACTATACCTGAGGATTGGCCCAGTCTCAATTGTTCAAGGGAGAAAACAGGGTCTCTAGCCACAGCTACAGCCACATCCACAGCCACAAAGCTTATCAATAAGAAAACGTTTGTGCATAGGAAGCAGTTACTGCGCGTAGACAAAAAAAATGCTAACCTTGCAGCTCTTTTGCACACGCGCTATAGAACCATATTTATATATAGTAAGGTAGAGGAGATAGAGGCAATATTTATCTATCTTTTCGTACTCATATTCAAGTGTGCAAGGATGTTATTGGCGAGATTGATTTAAGCTACGTATGAGTCCTAGGTAGAGATAAGATAAGTTAAGCGCAGATGCGGGTGCCGGCCCAACAACGTAATGACGCTTTGATTACGAAGATGATGAAGCACAAATTTTCCGCAACAGGATGTGCATGCAGTGCAAGTGGGGAGAAGGCTTGGACATTGAGGCATGGTGATGGGACTCGTAGGACAGCTGGGTAGTGAGGGCCGTGGCCGAAGCACAGGTTATCAGATGAAGTGGATGCCGAGGCCTCGGCGACCGGCATCTAACAATGGCATTTGGGCCTTGGGGATTGCGCGGTTATACACCGAGTAGGCCTGTACAATACTTCGGCGGTAAGCCGGTCAGCGAGTGGTGCCATTCATGGTAGCTGGGGGACCGTGATCAGGAGATGCGAGCAATGGGTGTGTGCATAGCGATGAACAAGATGTACATAGCCATGCAGGCGTCGGGAAAAGCAGGGCAAGGGCGGGAAGGAGGACGAGACCGGCTTCGGCGATCGGACCGGGTGGATAGGCGTAGCAGCGTCATTCGGCAAAAGTGGATGTGTAGTCTTCTTGGTCTGCTCATCTCAGCCCTTGGGAGGCGTCGTTGATGATCGGCAGTGCTCTGGGCAAAGGAAAAGCGGCCTGGCGCGGGAGAGCACATGGGCTCGTCGTCACCATCATTCTTCTCCCTCATGCGCATACCTTCTCCCACAGCTACACACTGCCTTAGACGACATCCGGCGCACTTGTCCTCGATTGCATCGCCCGTCTTGGGAACCAGCAACCGGCTGCCACTCGCCCGGCCTCGTGTGTCAGCAGCCAGTCAAGGTGAGTGTGTGATGCCACCATCTGATAAGCACAAATTCCGCGTTGCATGGAAAAAGCATCAGATAACCCTTTGCCTCCCCTCCCCCCACACTGTCATGGCGTCGCCTACGCCCGTGTTCCGCAGCTTAGCAAGCCACCGGAAACTGCGCGCCCCTTACTGACTGCATCTGCCTGTCGGATTGCACATCGCATGGCAGTTCTGAGTAACATGTTGCTAACCATGGTTCACGCTAGCAGTTCTCTCCGTCGCGCCCTTGATAGCCGTACGCCCACCGCCGCTCCTTTATCTTTCTCCTCCACCACGCCGACACATGGCCTCCTCAACTCCCACAATGGCCAGCCCCATACCACACACCTCCACCTCACACCCTGACGACCCGATCCCATCAGAGCCCAAGGGTATTCCCCAATTGTCGCTGCGGACGCCGCAATCGCTGCCCGAGCCGGCGTCGCCCAAATCCTCAGGCGAGGCCACAGCATGGACAAACAGCAGCGATGACTCCGAGGCCCCCATGACCCCGATGACCGAGCCCGACCAGGCCATCGATGAGGTCGTTGACAAGCTACAAGAGTTACCCACCGCCGCTGTCAACTTGGCAGACCAACCGCGACCTCGGCGAGCATCCACGACGCTCATTTCAGACAACCCAAATGATCTCACACGCATACTGGGCGAGGGCGAGACGGCCACCAAGCTCATTAGCCAATGCTGTGGCGGCGGATGCTGTCTCCTCAAGACATTGGCCCCCGATTCTTCGTCGCCCAACTTCGTTCCCGTCGTCATTCCCGACAATCGTGCCTTCCGCACCCTGGATCTAAAATTGGGACCCCTCGCTCTCGACAGCGAGCTCACAGACACGACGCCGCTTCCGCCCGTCAACATGTCATTCGAACCTCTACCCTCCAAAGACACCAAGTACGTCTCCGAGGTGCACAAGATGCCGCCCAAATACGTCCAACCCCACCCGCCATACGAAGTCTATTCAGCGCCTCTGTACCACGCACGCGAGTTGACTAAGCCGGGCGCTGAGAAGCGGACCATTCACTTCGACATAGATGTGACAGACTACCCAGACGAGGGAGGAGTCGACTTCAAGGTTGGTGGTGCCATTGGTATCTGCCCGCCCAACTCGCAGGAAATGGTCGACGAGGTGTTTGACCTTCTCTGCATCCCCAAGTTTGTTCGAGACAAGCCAGTCACTCTCAAAACCTTCTCAGGAAGATGGCCTACCATCTGGGGAGAGGACCAGTCACGCGAGCTTGTCACTACTCGCCGCGAACTTTTGACCTGGTGTACAGACATTCAGTCGAACCCCCCAACCAAGAATCTCCTTCGCGTCATGGCCGAGTATGCCGAGGCTCCAAACGAGAAGAAAATATTGACTTACCTCTGCTCGGCCCAGGGGCAGGCTGCTTTCTGCGATCTGCGGACTAGTTCTCACTTCACGGTTGCACAGCTTCTCAGTGCATTCCCTTCGTCAAAGCCGCCGCTGCCACACCTTCTCTCCGTCCTCACCCAATTAATGCCACGATTCTACTCGCTCTCAAATGATCCCCACATCTCGTCGGCTCGCCCCGGCCTCCCAGGCACCCGTCGACTCATTGAAATGGCCGTTACTGTTCACGAAACACCCGATTGGCATGCCGAGGGCGCTGTACGCACCGGTGTCGGCAGTGGTTTCATGGAGCGCATGGCCCAGGCCTTCATCACAACTGAGAATGAAGGGGTCGATCCTCGCAGCATCCTCGATCTCCGCATCCCCATGTTCCGTGGCCTCATGTCAAACCCGCTCTCCAAGCAATTTGGTGGAGAAGGCCCTATGGTTCTTATCGGTGCTGGTGTCGGCATGGCTCCTTTCCGAGGCTTCATTCTGAACAGACTTAAGAACGCCAACTGCGCTAACAAGATCTGGCTCATTCAAGGAGTCCGAGACTCCATGCTTGATGAGCTCTACTCTGGCGAACTGGGAGACCACGAACGCGAAATCAAGAAAGTTGTGCAGAGCAGGAAAGCCAAATCCAGCGGCTCCAACGAAGTCAAATACGTCCAGGACGAAGTCAAGGTACAGGCAGACATTGTGTGGTTTGTCATCAATGCCCTCGACGGACGCATCTTTGTCTGTGGCTCGAGCAAGGGTATGGGCGAAGGCGTCGAAGCCTCATTGATTGATGTCGCAATGCAAAAGGGCGGCTTGAGTGAAGCACAGGCCAAAGAGTTCTGGGTCAAGAAGAAGGAGGACGGACAGTATATTGCCGTAAGTTCTGCTCCTTGCAATTTCCAGTGCAACAAATACTAACATCTACGCAGGAAACTTGGTAAAACTCCAGCATCTTCCACGTCACGTGCTCGAATTACGACTTTTATTCTAAAAATGCATGCAAACTTCCGGCATTTCCATCACTTCAACATCGCCACGGAGTTATACAAATGGCGTCATCTAGAAAGGAAGTAGGCAGCCATGGACTTTTTTAGGCGCATTATTCATGAATGCGGGCTGTCCTTATCTGGGCTGTCCTTTGGGTCGGGATATCTGATTTTATTAGACGGATTTGTCCGTAGGAGCATGGCGTTCACTCAGGTTAGGATTGGGAATTTGGTTGCATTACAACAATCTCTGTGTTGTCATCATTATACTGAATAGTATCGATAGTAAAAGCAAACAAAAGGAATATTCATGTTATTGCAGACATCAAGATTGTACTTACGTCTTTGATATGCATATACATGATATATTCATCGATCTGCACCAACAACTTACAATTTCAAGGACGCTTTTCTCTGGCGTAACTATAGCGCCACTCACTACCCAAGACCCGGCCAACCTATGATTAGCAAGAGTAGTTAGCAAAAGCCAAAAACGTACTTGATAAAAGAACTGAGAAGAAAAAAGGGGAGGTCGAAGAAGAAAAGAAAAGCACTCACTCCAAACCGTCCTATCTTTATTCACCTTTGTCACTCTAACCTTATCCCCAACACTCCACACCACCTCTTCTCCCCTCTTATCCTCTACCCAAAACCCATAGCGCCCAAACACAGGACTCCACCTCGCGCCCGCATCCACCCTACGATCGCCCTGCAGCCGCTTGAGCACCTCGCCTGCAGGCCCTTGACCAGGCCTGCCAGTCGCGTAATCCAGATTGACGCTGGTGCAGCGAACGCAGTTGTGCGGGAGCAAGACGTCTGTTTTCTTGTCGCTGCCGTGCTGATTGCGGATCTCGATGGCGGCCCAGTAGTCTTCTTGCCAGGCTTGCTGCGCGCCGTCTAGGACAATGTTCGGTCTGAATTTGGTGACGTCTACGGGGCCGGCGGGGGGCGGCAGGCGGGCGGAGACGGAGGAGAGGGAGGCGGTGGTGCAGAAGAGGTAGGGGGCGCAGTCTGTGAAGGTGAGGGTTTGCGAGCCTAGTAGTGCTGGGGTTTGGGGCGGTTGCTGAGTGAGTAGTTTGCTGAGGAGTGGGGAGGAGGAGGAGGTGGAGGAAGAGGAAGAGGAGGAAGATAACATCTCGCTGAAGCGCGGCGACCGACGGTGAGAACCGAGGTATATTAATTCGACGTTGGAGCCGAAACACGCACTGAACCACTCGTTGTAGCTGTTTGGCATGCGGTATGCAAGTGTGGAGCTGCCGTGCATGTCTACGTCGAGCGTCTCTAGACTTTGTGTCGAGGGTGTGAGAGGGACTTCGAGAGAGGATTGCTTGGATGTATCACCGCAGGCTAGATAGCGGACTGTAATTTTACCGCTGCCAGTTGACTCGTCCGTCGAGATTTCTTGCAGGAACTGCGTCATGTGCGGATGTGTTGATACAGCCATGATTTTGTGTCCTGGTGTGGCGGCTGGTGTTTTCTCGAGGAGCATGAAGGAACCTGTTTGTTTCGTCGTGTTAACCAACGCGAAATACAGCGAACAGTCGCATCATATGTGATTTCTTTTCATATATAGGAGAGAAAGAGGGAGCAACAGAAACAGGTAAATTTACGGTCATGTGCAAAGCCATGTGCTGTTGCAGTCGCAGAAGCCAGTTTTACTGCTCGCAGCGATTTGATCGGGTACAGGTAGATCTGTTGCAAACTTCCTATCAGCAACAGTACTTTCCTCTTCTTTTCACGCGGAAGTGACCCGAGTTCTAGAGAAAAGTCGAGATTTTCAATACCTCTGATATTTCCATCTCTGGTAGTCCATGCTCTTGTCCTGCTGGCCGCAGACTAGACAAGTCGACAAGGTAATAGCATGCCAGAGCCAACGGTGGTATGATGCAAAGCGCAGTAAGAACGAGCCATATTGGTGGTGCCATTGATTTATTTTTTTAAAGTACGTTCACCTCTGTATGGTTCGACAAAACTGTTCAATCTAAGAGTGGTGTCTAGATTGTTGACATATAAGAACATGTCTTGAGTAGAGACAAGATGGGGTAGGGTAGGATTACCCCACGTACGTAAGCACGCCCTACCAAGGCGCTAAAGGTAAGACAAAACCACTCCCTCATGTAAATTGCTGGCAATAGGCAATTACTACAATTTTTTGTAAACGAGTGTTCGTGTTGGCATGAAAAGGTGCTTAGGTGTAGCAGTGTACTATGTGGTAGTGTAATGATACTTGCTAGGCTAACCGGTCTGATAGATCGGTGATTGGGGCGTTGTACCAACATCAAGTTCATTCATAGAATTCCTACGATTTTTTTCCTCATTTCACATTGTTTAGTGATCTTCGGAATGGTAGTTTACATTTGTTAAGATTCATCACCAAGTACCTACACCCTCTTTCCAAACACCCTGAATCTCTTTACTCCGCCGTCGGGAATGATGACCAACTTTGCGTGTGTGTATCCCTTTCCTGCGACCTCCTTCAACTCAGCTTTATAAACATGTTCTTTGTCTGCACTCGATTTCTGCGGCTCCAGCACCTCTGTCCACCCCGCATCGTCATGACTAGGGTCTTTGTCAAAAGCACCTGCAAACACCTGCACCTTTTGCGGGAAGTTACCCCTAAAGTGTGCAGTGTCGATGACGATGTGATCAATCTCGCCCTTCGCTCCAAGCCTTACAATGGTCCAGTCAACGTGCTCACCACGTGTGCGCTTTGTTTCCCAACCATCACCCATGTCCTTTCCTCGACCAGGAAGGAGGAGATTGTCTTTTGTGCCAAAGTGCTGGTCGGAGCAAGAGGTTGCAACGCCACCCATGACAGTTGCAGAGAGTTCAAAGACAGCATCCGAAGACTGAGGAAAGACGGGAACAGCAACACCATACAGGCGGAAACGTGCAATGCCTCCGTCTGGGTACATGAGCAATCTCACATGCGTGTATGCCTTTTCGGTGATATCTGACAGTATCCATGCGTGCCGTTGGCTAGGTCCACACTCTTGCTTTGACAGTATGGTCTCCCAGCCTGCGTAGCCCGGTTTCTTCACCTCTTCTTCATCTTTTTCATTACTTATGAAAGTGCCTTCAACTGCAATTTCTGGGGCGTGGTTGCCGTTGAAGAAGGCCGTGTCAATCTCGATGCCCGCTACTTTGCCGCTGGTAGTACCCAACCTCAATACGACCCAGTCTGCAGGTTCTGTGTTGTGACGGCGCGTCTCCCAGCCGTCGTACCAAGCTCCGGTATGGACAAAAACACCAGGCTTGTGGACTGGTGGAGTGGGTGTTATAAGGTTTTCCGCAGCAGCGAAGAACTCATCGCTACACGCCAGTACTTTTGAACCGAGAGGGGCGGATATGAGGTCTAAATGCTGTTAAAATGCTAAACTAGGGAATATATATCTTAAGAAGTGGACTATACCTGTGTATTTTGACTTGAATGTTGCGTCGATTTCGTCTTTTGGTATTGAGCGAGACATGGTGCAGGCTTCTGTGGCTTGTACGAACGTATGACAGATGATGATAGGCTATAGTGAAGGACTGATACAGAAAAAAAAAAGAGGAATCGACTTCTGTTGGAAAGATGGATGAGGCAACCGCGGAGCTATGGCGGGGTGGTGGGGTAGCTTAGACCCGGTAGAGTAATACTGGCCACTTATCGGAACCCGCCGATAACCTTCCCACCCCTCTTCGCCCTGAACGATGGATATTCAAGGGCCGATGGCGGAGTCAGCCAGATAGCCCACATAACTATTTTCAATCGAGTAATACATTGCTACCAGACCAATCGCCGCTATGCTTCCTATAAATCCCATAAATCATGAATCGCGGAACTAGCAGCAGAGCAGCTGGCCTGTAGTAACAGTCTCTTGTCATAGCGCGTGCAGCACGGAAAGTTTCAGGAGCACAAATTTTGCCAGTCGATCGAACCAGATGATGCTAGTGTAATCCTGATATCTTCGCTTTTGCTGCCCAGAGCACTAGCTGTGTTTAAGAAGAATCTATCGGTCTCTTGATGCTATGGTGATATCCAATCGGTCCGGTTCATTTGACATCCAATGCCTCCAACCCAATCAGTCACAGGCTGACCTTTACGAGCGTCCATGGGTGTGCAACTCTAAGGCAAGCGACTTTCCGAATAGATACTCGGTAACAGGTACATGCTCTGTTCAAAGTCGCCCTCTATCGCAAGCGATATTCGTTCAATGGAGAGTCAAGACCTTGCGATGGATGTGATAACAATCGCAATGAACCCCAGCCACAACGTAGCTTGAAGGAATCTGGTCTCCGATCGAGCCAGGCAACATGGAAGCAACTAGCCAATACCGTTGTTAGCAAGAATCAGCAACTCTGTCGTCTTTCTTCATCTTCACCCGAAGCTTGGATCATTCCATGATGACTCGGAATAGTACGAGCTGCCATTTTTGTTGATGCCGCCATTTAGGTCTAGCTTGGCCATGAACTCGGGAGGTACAGTGGGAATGTACTTGCGTTCCCTTTCCTTGTTGACACCGCCAAACCCGGCTCCGTAGCTGATGAGCATGTCTGTTGAAGTTGGTAACGAGAATGGTAGCATGTACGAGGGATCTAGAAGAAGCTCGTCTGGGAGCTCATCATTTTCTTCATCTTCGGACACTCGCGAGTGCGCGGGTGATGGCTCGACTGGTTTCTCCGGTGTCGGTCTGACTGGTGTGGTCGGCGTAGCATCGGGCCCCTGTGAAGGATTTGGCGATCTTGTTCTGGCGGCTTTTCGATCAGCCGCGGCTTTTTGTAGATGAACAATATATTTTGATGCGCTTTTTGGGAGACCCTTCTCGCCGACTTCCGGTCTGTAGTATTTCGCGGTATGCAACAGCTGTTGAGGAGATAGGCGTGTCAGCTGCTGCAATGTTCCCACAAGCGACTCGAGATCCTCGCCAAGTGATGAGAAGCATTGCAGCCATTGGAGTAATTGTATCAAGGGTTCGAGGTGCCGCTTGGCGGCATCTGCAGTGTTCTCCCCGGTGGAGGTCATGGAGCCGTTTTCATAGTGCTCTGGCTGCCTGTTGTTTGACCGCGCCCAGTCTTCGAGCGTCGAGACATTCATGCGTATTTGCATAGCCTTTGTCCGAGCTAGATACTTCCGATTGGACATTATGCGGTTGAACACTTCTGCAGAAATCCAATATATTAGCTGCGAGAGCACCTGGGCTGTGATGACCGAATGTACGTCGTAGAGATCAAGGACAAACAAAGTAGATGCAAGAAGGGAAGTGATGTTTCGCGGCGAAGGCTGCGCTCGACGCTTGGGGGATGGCGGTCGGAAGCGTTTCTCCAGTGGCTCTACGGGCTTCGCCTTTGGCTTGGAACGAAAGATTTTCCACTCGTGCTGGAAATGAACGTCCTCAAATCCGGGCATCGGCTCATGATCAAGCATAGCTTGGTCTAGGTTCTTGTCCATTCTCCGTTCTGCATCACGAATGATTAGGATGAAGATTTCGTTGATCAATTCGGCCATTTGCAGTTGGAAATTGTTAGTTGCCCCCATTAATCCAGCATCTTTTTTGAGATAATGCAGAAGCAAAGTAGCATTCGACATCCAGAATGCTAGCACCGTCATGTCCCACTGGTGCTTTTCGACCACGTCATTGATCTTGTTCATGGCAGATACCAATAGTGTTTCGAGAAGCTCCGCGTTAGCATGATAGTGTGCATACCGGGCACTGAGGAAGAGGATGTTTGCAGGTACAGGTTTTTGTGAAGGGGAGCGTTGCGGCGTCATGTTGGTGATGATGATGTCGAGAATACTTTCGAGCTCGTTTTCTTGGAAGACGAACATTTGATCGTTGAGACACCTGTCCCATATAAACTCCTGGGCTTCTTCTTCTGGTTCCTCGGGAGACTACAGTCGTCAACGGTGCATTTACGCGCGAAATTACACTCCTTACCTCTGGTTGCTCATCTAGACCAAGATTGCCAATATCCACTTCCAAGTTGAAAGCGCTTTCCATCATCATGCGGCGCTTCATGTCGTTCTCCTGCATCTCCTGCTCAAAGCGATCCTGCGAGAAACCAGAGTTGTAGAAATCATCTCCAACGCCCACGTTGCCAATAGCATATCCGCTCTCATGCAGGTACTCGGACAGTTCTGTGTTGGGTTCGACGAAATCGAAGGCGGTCCTCCCACCCGAAGACTTGACGTCTGTCGATGCTCCATGGTCTAGGAGTAGTTTAACGATGTCCTTGTGTCGATTTGTCATAGCCCACATGAGGGGTGTCCAGCGGTTCTTGTCTTGTATGTCAACAGTCGCGCCTTGCTCTAGTAGAGTTGCGGCCACATCCTCGTGGCCAAAGCAGCTTGCGTAGACCAGTGGCGGTGTGCCCTCAGCGTCGACTCCATCGATGTTGATATATTCCCGCGCCTTCCCGTCCAGTAACCGCTTCACTCTCTCGAGTTCGCCGTTGGAGGCTGCCAAAGTGAAGAGGCCTTGCAAGGCCTCTCTCTTTTCCTCATGCGATAGTTTATCGTCAGCGACCACTTTGGCTTCGTCGCCTGAGTTGTCGTTTTTCAGGCGTGCTTGGTGAGCGAGCATTTGCACCAGGCGGCTATCGCTGTCCTCGAGCTGCTGCATGTCTTCGTCTCCAAAGGTCGGGTCATCGAGTGAAAGGTTGAAACTGAGTGGGCGGGCTGGCATGGGCGTGGTGAGGAATTGCGACTGGCCTACGTGGTGTTAGCAGCCCCTTTTGCACATTGCCCTCGCCATGTTCCCCATCGCCTACCTTGCCATGCATCGTATATCTCGGTTTCCTCGTTCATGATGTGGACAGGTCTCCTGTCATTGAGCGAGGTGGGGAGATCTGGGGGGAGTTGGCGTGGCCTTTGGGGCTCCCCCAGGTCGCCTGAATAGGCATGCTCGTGGTCTGGAGAGTCCATGCTGTGACATTGAATTCGGTGCACGCCGGGACACACTGGCAGGTGCTCGTAAAAGGGCAGCTATCTCTGGGACAGACGCATGTGTGTATGTGTGTGTATGAAAGTCGGAGGAGAGTCCTGGCCAGTCAGGGCGTAGTGGGGCAGCTGCGATGCAGAGCCAGGGTGTCGTGCGGGAGCCGGACCAGTGGGGTATCTACTGCGAGTCCAAAAGTTCGCAGCCAGATGTCGTCGACGTCGGCCGGGGGCCAATGGCAATAGTGTTGGAGTTGTGCGTATGCAGACGGCACTACCACTATTACCGCTTGTCGTCCACGATGATGCCGCTACCCAGTGGGCGACGCGCCATGCCGATCTGCCGCACTAGGCCGGATTGAGCCGTCACGTCTACCGCGGGGGTGATTGCACTCACCAGCCATATCGGCATCCGCCACAAACGGGCGGCTGGTGTTACTAGTTGTAGAGCCCACGTCTGAGAGGCACGGCTCATGGCGGGACGGGCGCAGGATGTTGTGGCGGGCGTGCGTGCATGCGTTGCTGGCTGCGCTGGGCGCAGAGTCGGTGCAGCGAGGGCGCATGTTGATTATGACGTCCTTCACAGGACTGGCAGCGAACCAGCGGACGGGGGCAAGGCGCAAGGCTGCTGTTGCGGACCGCGCCCGTGAGCTGTGGCTGAAAGGCCATCAGTAAGCACTCCACCTGCGCGTTGGACACTCTCCAATACTGGCGCCTCTCGACGACGATAGCACCATCGCCCCCTCTCTCGCCTCCCGACCCTCGTCCACAATTGCGCCCTCGCCATGACAGTCGCGCCCGCTGTGACTGTGTGATCGATCCACTGGCCGACCGCCCATAGCTCCCGCTCCACCTATATCGTACACACATCCCACCAAGAGCATGCCTTAGACCCGTCCAAGGGCGCCATCATCACGAGGACATCATGCCGCCCAACGGCGACTCGGGGCGGGCAGCGCGCTTTGCCCATATTCTTGCGCGGCTGCAGGAGCTCCCCAACTACGTCTGGGACTCGGAGATTGAGCCGTTCCACTCTGTGAGTGCCGACTAGCATGCCAATGCATCGCCTCCAGTGCGCTAATCACGTGCAGTCGTACGACAACTGGCACTTTTTTGGATACGAAAGGACGGCCCCTCGGCATGAGCGACCGCTGTCGAGGGGAAGGAGCGACATCACCTCAACCACATCACACTCGCCCAGTTCCACACGCCCGGCCTACCATCGCAGCCATCGTAGCTCAGGCTCAGAGACGAGCGCTTCGACAGTGCATACACAACACACACACACCACCGCCAAAGCGCTTGCTCCCGATGGCCGTGCCGTCGTGTGCCGTGTATCGCGCCATACTCTGCGACTAGAGCGCGAGTTCCATCTCTCCAAGCTCGTTGTGAAAGAGTCGGATCCCGAGTGCAGACACTTTGTCCGTCCAATAGAATTTGTCCGACTGCCTGCAAAGCCTGGAGAGGATCAGTTGGTTGCCAGCGTCTTCGAAGCACCCGGCGCCAACTTTCTTAAAGACTTGGTCCATTTCGGCCCAAATTGGTACAATTTTCGCGGAAATGGCAGCAGCAGCAACACGGCGGCGCAGTCAGATACATTGTTATCGAATCAGGGTGTTCCTCTCCTCACCTTCCTTGACTTTGCCGTCGGATCGGTACAGTGTCTAGAGATATTGCACCACGGTCACGAGATTGTCCATGGAGAAATTCGCGGCGATGCTTTCCACTTTGCTGAGTCAGGGGTTGTCAAAATGATCGTGAGTAGTTCTTGTCGCTTGTCCTGGAACAGACTTGCTAACCTTCCAAAGAACTTTGGTAACGGGGCACGCTCATTTGAGAATGGGCTCACAAGTGCTGGCTGGAGTGTTTTGTCCAAGGAGACCGGAGTTGAATTAAAGCTGGCCTTCATATCTCCCGAACAGACTGGCCGCATGCCTGCTGAGCCGGACACGCGAACTGACATCTACAGCCTCGGCATACTTTTCTACACAATGCTCTGTGGGCATACTCCCTTTGACGGAAACACCGCTCTCGATGTCATGCAAAACGTCATCAGCAAGCGAATACCTCCTGTCTCTTCGATACGTCTTGACATTCCCGAGGCCCTTTCCGAGATCATTCAGCGAATGACACAACGTAATATTGAAGATAGGTACCATTCTACTTCGGGACTCAAATATGATCTCGCCCGTATACGCGAATTGCTCTGCGAAGGCGATGTGGAAGGATTGAAAGCGTTTGAGGTTGGCTCAAAGGACATCAGCTGCTTCTTTAACCTCCCGGTCAAAATGATTGGACGCGAGAGAGAGCGCAAGACAATAGTCGACGTAATCGAGCGAGTAGCGAGGCACCGCCGTAATGGTGTCAAAAATCTGCAGAGCATGAGTTCAGGCTCCTCTTATTCAGATCAGCGACTGGATTTACAGCTCGATGACCTCGTCTCAGAGAGCACCAGTTCGAGGGGTTCCGAGAGTAGATTGAACAGCATCTCGGCAGATGGACCTGTCTTCATGGAGGCGGCTCAATCCATACAACAAGGCTCTCAGGACAGTGTCGCACAATCGGAAAGCTCCACAGCTGAGGGAAGCGTGGACAATCGACCTCAACTGCAGCCTGCCCACAGAGGACGATCTAATAATAGCACTGAAGGCTCGCTATTCCCTTCTCGCTCACACCAATCCAACGAAGGCCTACGGACCTTGGCAAGTACGCGAAGATTAAGGCGTAAGGCTCGCTGCGAGGCAAGTACATCTAATATCATGTATCCCCTATGCCAACACTAACTTGTAGTAGGTATGTCAACTCTATGGACTTATAAGAAAGGCTGAGAATATTGCCTGCCTGTCCAAACAGTCAAGTAATGTATACTGATCAACCATATAGGTGATAGCAATTGGTGGAGCCACTGGACTGGGCAAGTCCCGTTTAGTGCAGAGCATACAGAGCACTGCGCGGAGTACAGGCTATTTCGCAATGGCCAAGTTTGACCCCGCTAAAAAAGCGCCTTTCGACCCCATCCTCAGGCTTATGTCTTCCTTCTTCAGGCAAATCTTCTCAGAAGCGGATGTCATGACTGAATTTCATCAACGATTACGTCACTATCTTAAGAATAGCGGCGTTTGGATGGTACTGCGAAGCTATCTTGATTTGCCTGAGTGGCTCCTGAACGCGAACAATGCACCCAAAACCCCCCAGCAAAAGGACGTGGACTTTATCAAGAACCGCCGTGCATCATCTCCTGCTGTTCATTGTGGAGGGGCTGGGCACACCGCCGAGGCCTGGCTAAGAAGTGGAGGCGTCTCGAAATCATCCCGATTCATGAATGTCTTTATAGATGTCCTACGGCTCCTTGCGATGCACAAGCTCTGTACTTGGAGTTTGGAGGATGTCCAAAATGCCGATCCAGAAAGCGCGGAGCTTATACATCACATTGTTCAGGCCAAAATACCCCTCGTCCTGATGTTCACTTATACCGACGAGGAGACATTGCCTCGGGAACTCAGTTCCCTTCTCCGAAATGCCACAAAGGTTCAGCTGCTACCGTTTACTGAAGCTCAGACTGCTGAGTATGTGGCGGAAACTCTCCATCGAGATCATCAGTACATACTTCCGCTGGTGGCTGTCATCCAAGAGAAATCTCGAGGCAATCTGTTCTACATACGAGAGATCCTTGACGCATGCTATAGGAAACGATGTGTCTTCTATGAATGGCGAGAGAATAACTGGGTCTTTGACCTAGACAAGGTCTTCGAAGTATTTGAAACCCCAGAGTATGGGTCTGCTGTCACAACTGATTTCATCGCCCGACGCCTAACGGATCTGCCGCGTGAGAGCAGAAAACTCCTCGCGTGGGCTTCCCTCTTAGGTGGCACATTCTCTTTTGAGCTCCTAAAAAAGCTCTTGAGGCCGAAAGACGAACAATCCATCGAAGCTAGACTGCCGCTCTTTGATAAGAACGAGTGTATAGTCACAGCTCTCAATGAAGCAATGAAGGCGTATGTGTTGATGCCTGCTGAACATGACACTCGGTTCAGATTTAGTCACGACAGATATCTGGCAGCAGCCGCCAGTTCGTTGGACAAAGAGTGGGATACTCAATTGATGCACTTTACCATCGCCAAAATGATCACTTCAGGAAAAGGATATCGGGATGACGCAGAGCTGAGTTCGAAAGCTTTGTACATGCAGAGTCGCCACATCTGTCTAGCGGCAGAGTTGATCAAGGCGAAGGAATCGGTACGAGCCCCATTTCGTGACATGCTTTATCAAGCAGGAGAGACGGCCTGTGAGTCTGGCGCAAGGTCAACCGGTATCTACTACTTTGCACACAGCCTCAAGCTATTACAAGATGACCCGTGGGATGAGAGCAAACCAGATGTGTCATATCAGGAGACTTTACAACTTTTTGTCCGCTCAGCCGAATGCTATTGGCATCAGGGCATGTATGACGAGGCGCTTAGTCTGATTGAGACTACATTTCAGCATGCGAGAGACCCATGTGACAAGGCCAGCTCATACATCCTACAGTCCCGCGTTTTCGCCATTTGCGGCGACAGTTCTGGGTATGTAACTTTTCTATCCCTCCTTCCATGTGACCACTTTACCTTTCTTGAATAACACGCTGATGTTGTCATCACACACAGAGCTCTTCAGGCACTGCAAAACTGTCTGTCCTTGCTTGGGTATCATATCCCTCCCACGACATGGGAAGCATGTGATGCGCAGTTCCAACAAATCTATGATAAGCTTCAAAACGCTGACAAGAACGAGCTGCTTATGGCCCGGCTACCTACGAACGATCGTGTCTTGATGACCATCGGCCCTGTGTTCGTTGAGCTCCTTAGCGCGGCGTTCTGGTCAAACAGCTTGCTTTTCTATCAAGCTACACTAATGTTAATCAAAGTGCATCTTGAGCGCGGCACAATGTCACAAATTGCGCTTGCATATGTGCACCTGGGTACCATTGCCGGTGGCCGGTTCAACATGACCCAATTTGCGGTGGATATGGGCGGCATGGCCAAGCGGATCTTTCAGCTGTTTCCCGAAGATTACTACACCTTGGGCAGAGCCCAGACGCTACAGCCTTTGTTCCTAGGCCATTTGGAAGAACCTGTGTGCGATCTGATACCTCGCTTAGAAGAGGCTTTACAGGCTTCTCTTACCGCAGGCGATCGCATTCTCACGCTCCTGAATGTTGGTGTTCAGGCTCATTTCAGGATGATAGCATCTCATGACGTTGCTGAGGTAGAAGCGTGGATCGAGGAGACGCCTCTGGACATGAAGAACTGGCAAAAGGATCTAAGAGGAGGTGTCTTCCTAATGGCCAGCCGCCAGTTCGCGAGAGCTCTCCAAGGAAAGACAGGTACAGGCGACGCATCATCGATTTTCTCCGACCACGAACACAATGAAGCGGAGTATATCGAATATCTTGAAAAGACAGCGAGCAATCCAAAGCGACCGAAATCGATATATCTTGCTACCAAACTCCCATTGTTGGTCCTCTTCGGTTTCAACTCGGATGCTGTTGCGCTTGGTGAGCTATTGCTACCTATGCTAAGCAGCCTTTGGTGCGAACATTCAAACTATTCGGTCAGATACTATCTATCACTAGCGTACATGGCCGTTCTTAGAGGGGACCCTCAGCACTCTCGAAAAGACGAAATGCTCCGCCACGTCCACGATACACTCAAATTACTGGACGCGTGTTGTACAATCACTGACGTCAATTATCGAGGCTGGAAACACATCCTTACTGCCCTGCTAGGAGAGATCAATGATGACCACTCATCTGCGCTGCAAAATTATGAAGCCGCCATGGACCACAGCCAATGCCACAACTTCACTCTAGACGAAGCATTTGCTCTTGAGCTGTACGCTGAGTGGCTTGTGCGGAAACAGGCCTATAGAGCGGCCCGGCATACGCTGAAGGACTGCATCTCCACATATAGACGAATTTCCGCATTCGGAAAGGCGAATCACTTCGCAAACAAATACGAGCCTATTCTCCGTCACGGTACCTCGCCGACCGCTCAGGATGTCGCTGTCCAGACTTCGATCACTGAAACAAACAACACTGCCTTCAGGCTCGAACAGAATGACCTGGGGACTGAAACGGCCGTTGATCGAACGCAGAACTGGATAGTTCCGGAAGGCACTCGTCGTCAAGAGTCCACCCAAGGCCTCCAGAACGGTCTGTCCGCCGTAGGCCTTGACATGTTAGATCTTTCCTCTATCCTTGAGTCAAGCCAGGTTCTTTCGAGTGAGCTAGTGGTAGACAAGCTCATGGCCAAGATGAGCTCCATACTCCTAGAATCTACTGGAGGCACACTTTGTGGTATCGTCATCGAAGACCCGCAGATCGAGTGGTCCATCGCATGCGTAGCAACCAACGAGCCTGACAACGACAGTGGGTTCACTTCGGGTGTCACATCGTTTCCTGCAAGCCAGCCTTTGGATACGGTGGACGATGTTGTAGCTCGACAGGTGACGCTTTATACATTGCGCTTCCGAGAAACGGTTTTCGTTCAGAACCTACTAGAAGACGACCGGTTTTCCAACGTCTCGGACTCTTACCTGCGACGCAATCCAGAAGGCAAAGCAGTTATCTGTATCCCTATCGTACATAGCGATCACCTCCTGGGATCAATCTACGTTGAAGGCCCGCCGAACTCGTTTACGGAACGAAATACACAAGTTCTTCGATTACTGGTTAACCAGATATCCATCTCTTTAGCTAATGCGCTACTGTTCAAAGAGGTGGAAAGGGTTTCTGCGAGCAATGAGGCAATGCTTGAGATGCAGAAACGGGCCTTGGCACAGGCACGAGCTGCAGAGATCAAAGCGAAAGAAGCCGAGGCGAATGCCATCCGCAACATGCGATTGAAGGAAGAAGCAGCCAAGGCCAAGAGTCTCTTTTTAGCCAACGTTTCGCATGAACTGCGAACCCCATTGAACGGAGTCATTGGAATGTCAGAGCTGCTGAAGGCATCGCCTCTTAATGCAGAGCAGTCAGGATATGCGGACTCCATTCGTGTCTGTGCTGACACACTGCTTTCGATCATCAATGATCTGCTTGACTATTCCAAACTTGAGGCTGGTAAGATGAACGTCATGGAGATGCCGATTTCGCTCAACGAAACCATTGCTGAAGTTGTTCGCGCTCTTGCGTACACGAATGCCGAGCGGGGCCTTAAGACCATTGAACAGCTAGAACTAGATCCGGAAATGCTAGTCATGGGCGACCCCGTCCGGCTTCATCAGATTTTGATGAACCTATTATCCAACAGTTACAAATTCACGCCAAGAGGATCGGTAACCGTTCGCGCAGTCGTGGACCAAGAGACCAGCGAGTGGGCAGATGTCACATGCAGCGTCATCGATACTGGAATTGGCATTCCAGACGAGCAGAAGCAGAAGCTGTTCCTTCCCTTTTCACAGATAGAGTCCAGTTCTGCCAGGAGTTACGGAGGCACAGGCCTCGGCCTCAGCATCTGTAAAGCCCTCATAGAAAACGTCATGCATGGGACAGTACACCTCGAAAGTCAGCCAGGCAAGGGCACGACAGTTACCTTCTCGCTCCGCTTCAAGAAGGTGCCAAAGGCGCAGGTAGCAAATCAGCAGCAGAGGAGCAGAGAACCCGATCCTATGGCCAGGTTCTCCAGTCAGGAGAACAACGGTCATGAGCACTCCTCTGGTGCATGTATCGACCTATCTACCGTACCCAGACGAGATCTACGGGTCTGCATTGCGGAGGACAACCTGATCAACCAACGCATCGCCATTAGTTTTGTGCAAAGGCTTGGATTCAAGTGCGATGCTTATCTCGACGGATTCAAGACAATAGATGCTCTGGAACGTGCATCTGAGAACGGCCGGCCCTTCCACCTTGTCCTCATGGATGTCCAAATGCCGCATTGTGATGGTTATGAAGCTACCAAACTCATCCGGAAGCATCCTAACCCTGAGATAAGAAACGTTCTCATCATCGCCATGACAGCTTCAGCCATACAAGGTGACCGTGAAAAATGTATGTATACTTTTGCGTGCGAGACGACTTCGATAGATTTACTGACGTGGCAAAGGCATCGAGAGTGGTATGAACAATTATCTTGCAAAACCCGTGCGCGCGCAGACACTCCAGGCCCTGCTCGAGTCGTACCTAAACAAGAATAAGGAAGCTCAGGAGATTCCAAATCTGGCAAAAGAGGCGAAGAAAATGGTCAAAGAAGCACTCAAGGAAGCGCAGGCACTGCCCAACATCACAAGTGGAAACGAAGATACGAAGAAGGAAGTGGGTGCTGGGAATGCCGCGGTTGTGGTCAAGAAGGAGTCAAATGGCGAGAACACAGCGTTGGAGGGTAACAAGGAAGCAGACGCTGAGAGCAAAGCGGCAGAGGCAAAGAAGATAGACCGGCCGTCGAGCGTTCGCATGTCGACCACGCAGCATATACTACCAAACGGGAAGACGGAGTCTGTCCCGCCTTCAGGATAAGGCATCTTCTGTTTTGGGGCATGGCGGGGAGTTGTCTGAATGGCTCCAGGATGGTTAGCTTCTTTTATGGGCTCTAGGTACTGGTTATACGCTGCATCGCAAGGCGTTTTGTGCACAGAGAAGCAAGGCTCGCAAAAGAAAAGATGGCGTTCTAGGTGCATGATGATTGTTCTAGGTACATAGCTTCTTCACAGTGCTCATTGAACTGAGTAAATTGTTGATATCAGTCTACATGTATCATACATATATACCAAGCTTCATGCGCGTGGTGATCGTGGTGAATGCGGCTGGGTCTCTTCACCGCACACATGGTAAGCTCTGAGTGCTTAGCTGGGGTTTAGAGACTATAGCAAGAATGGGCAAGGAGCATGCTAACGCGTCAGCACGAAAGCATACATACGCTCCGACCACAGCGACTGGTTGGGATGGCCAGATATCCGACTCAGCCGGCGTTGGCGCTAGGCCAAAGCGTCGCCCGAGCGTCTCGCCGACTCGACGTCGTCTGCAGACCGCATTATCCCGCACAGTGCGGCGCAGTGACTCAACCACACGACGTGTCAGAAGTGGCTCATGAAAACGTGGCTCAAACGATGGGGTGGCTCAGTCGCCAATGAACGGCGGGTAGAGTTGGACTTCCGCGACACGACCTGGCCGTGCCAAAGGCCCGTCAGTGAGGGAATAACCCTTTCAGATAGTCGCTGCATGTCAGAAAAGGGGAGTGCGTCACGCTCGGCTGACGGCTTGTGCGCAGGTCAATCACTGGATAGTCGGCATGCCATGCGAGCCGTCGGCTGACTGGCTTTTGCTGGTGTTTCTTTCCTTACTTTTTTCCTTCTTGTTTATCTTTCCTGCTGTTGAGTGCCTTTCTCTAGTAGTTTACTTTGAAAGCTGTCTATACTGTGAAGAGTGTTCCACTTTCCCTTGATGGTGCCAGTACAGACTGCCACTCACGAGATCAGCCACGACCCAACATGACTACCATCACACAACCCAAGCGACAGCACTTCCTCCAAAACAACCGAAGTGGAAGCTACCTCTCCACACGCTCCTCCTCAGCGCCCTCAGAGCACTCTATAAAAGAGTATCCTCGCGTCTTCCAAGGCACAGATGCCGTACCACAAAACCAAAGGGTAGCTCTCCAACGAGTCATCGACACGCACCAGGCCCTCGAACTCAAGTACGAACATGAACAAGTGTCGACACCCACGAGCACCACGAGCGAGCGGCCGACGTCCTCCTGTTCCTCCATCCTATCCACCGACCCATTCAGCCTCGACTTTAGCAGCATCGCCGTGCCCGACGCAGAAGTCCGCGCCTTCCGTTACTTGCTCCGACTATGGGACTCAAGATCCTATCCTGCAGATCCAGACTTTGACGCGGCCATCGCCCCAGTGAAAGCTCAATTCGAAGAGAGAGCCATGAAGCATTTCATCAACCGCGTCACACTGTGGGATGCAAGCAACGAAACCAGCGATAGCATGAGCCGAACAATCTTTGCTTTCCGGCGACGCACACGGTCCCGGGCTAAGAGCGTCAGTCAGACGCTGGGGGAGGCCAGGGACGCGGCCAGGGATGAGGATAAGGATGCCCTCAAGGAGATTACGACAAGAGAGGGGTTGGCGCAGCTGGTTTGGACACTGTTGCATGACCCGAAAGTGCTGAATGGATCGGGTCTTGGGGAGAGGTGTACCGAGGCATTGAAAGAGATGTACCGTATGACCTCTACAACGCCGTGACTGCTGCAGTGGGTTAAGGGGCAAACCTTGCTTCTTGAAATGAATAAGTGATTTAGTGCGCCTTTTTTTTTTGCGCGTGTTCAAACGCGGTGCTCGGGTATAGCGGGATTGGAGTTATTCAAATTTTCTGTCATCAATGTGATGTGAACATTCTCAGTCAGCTGAGATGGAATAGTTGCAACCATCCCAACTAAGACAATGCCTAATTTATTGATATGTCCATTCGAACGGTATTTCCCAGTACCGAGATGATGAAATCCATGGGCTGCCATTTCATCAGATGAATTGCCAAAGGCAGCCTTGTTTAGTGCAACTTTGTTCAGTTTTGTTCTTTGAATAAAAGTCGTCGTACAACGCCGTCCCCACTCCCCTTATCGGATGACAGTATCAGCCACCCGTACGTGACGTCATTGCGGCTATCCGATCATTGCGGCTTCGATCGAATTCGTAACACAAACACACACTCCTTCCCTTGGACGGACATTTGTTGCTTGAAACCTGCGCCACAACATACATATACACAAAAAAACAATACCAAAGATGCCGTTTCTTCGTCTCGGATACAAGCGCATGCATTATGCGGACCTGAAGCCAGAAGACGGAAAAGTGCGAGAGACATTGATCTTCATGCACGGTCTGGGCTCGTCGCAAAACTACTACTATGCAGTATGCCAGACGCTGGTGGCCAGCGGGTTTCGCTGCATAACTTTCGATAATACTGGAGCAGGACGATCACCATATACCTTTGTCGAGCAGAGCGTTGAGACGTTGGGTGAGGATGTCGTGGGGATTTTGGATGCGGTGGGGGTGGACAAGGCGGTTTTTGTTGGGCACAGCATGGGAGGGTATGTTTCCCTTGCACTTTAAAAACAACAACGACAACAACATTAGTTTCATTGCGGGACAAGGCAAGAATATGGGAGAGAAGAAAAAAAGCTAACTTCTTCTATGGGATCGTGGGCGCGCATCTCGCTGCGAAACGGAGTGACCGTATTGTTGCAGCCATCCTCATCGGCCCCGTCTACCCCAATCCTGGGCTGAGGACCGTTTTTGAAAAGCGGATTGAGGCCGTCGAGAAAGAGGGTATGCAGCCCATGGCAGACAGCATCCCACAAGCAGCCGTCGGAAAGAAAGCTTCCCCACTTGCTAAGGCGATGATCCGCGAATTGCTTTTGTCACAGGACCCGGCCGGCTACATATCCAACTGCCGAGTCATTATCAATGCAGAGCCGCCTCAGTACGGCGACATCGGCGTGCCTATCCTTATTCTCGCTGGCAACGAGGACAAGAGCGCGCCGCTTGAGGGGTGCCAGAAGATGTTTGGCGAGATTAGCAGCAGTGAGAAGAAGCTGGAGATTGTAGAGGGAATCGGGCACTGGCACTGTCTCGAAGCACCTGAGGAGGTTGCGAGGTTGATTGAGACGTTCTACCACGAGATACAGTAAGAGGGGCTACTATACCCATGCACACGTTTTGTTCTCCTCTGGGTAACGTAGAACGATGCACGAACCATGCGTTAGGGGAAACGGGAGGAGGGGGGGAAATGTCTGTGAACACGCCGTATATTGCGCAACAGTGTCATGAGCGCAAATCACCGGCGAAGATGCCAAATCATACCGCCCTTTGTGCAGCAGTGCCGCCGTGTGCTCTGTGGAGTCCAAGAGGGGTTCGTGAAGAGCGCACGTGCGAAAGAAGGCGATCTGCTCGAAGACTGCATGCAGCTCACACTAGCCGCCTGAAGTAAGCCGCAGCGGCAAGCTTGGGGGCAATGGTGTTGGAATGCCGCGCCGCATGACACGGTCATTGGCGCCGTCCCTGGCGCCAGGTCTTGTATCCGCCGGCCTTCCCACGTCTTTTCTGTCAGCAGTAAGGCAGCGGGCCGCTTTTCCCCAGCACGTCCTCTCCAGCCGTCTTTCCAGCCGTCTTTCCAGCCCTCACGGCGGCAATCTGCGAGAGGGGCGTTCTGTACGCGCTTCGGCCTCATATGTATTACATACGTACATACGCAGAAGACATGGACAGGGCATCTGCAGCTCGTCCCGCGACGGTGGCATTAGGGCCTTATCTGACGACCCTTGCGGCCCCTCCTTCGCTCGCTTTCTCAGCAACAAACCTCAGACTCCATTCATGTCTCCGCGTAGGATTGCCCAACTCGAGCGCGTGTATCTTGGCCTGGTGTCAATTGGTGTGCCGTTCTCTTGTCTGATTCGGTCCTTCCCGCCGCCCATGCAGAATCTGAGCTGGCCTGTCTAGTGTGTCTCTAGTCAGTACACGAGGCTGCTCCTAGCTATTATTCGACATTGTCTCGCGCCCTTGCCTTGCCTCGACCGGTCACAAGGCCACACATGCACACCTAGACACACCTTTTTTCACATGTCAAGCACAGCGATACCATCACTATGCTCATAATACCCGGGTACTCTTTTTCCTTTTGCCCTTCTGCAAGGCGCGCAACTCCATCTGTGACATATTTAGTGCACCTGTCATGCTCAGTCTCAAACGCACGGAATCCAGTCCCACATCCTTTTCCCCGGTTTTTTTTTCCTCTCTGAAAAATCGCGCCGCTAAGTCTCTTTCAAATGACCAGTCCCCCCGCGAGATAGTCAAATCTTGTGAGGCGGTGAACTGGGCCCTTTCGCGCGTACAGCCCGCCCACGCGCTCGGCTCAAACTCGTTAAACATCGTTGCAAGGTACGGTCTGGGCCAACCAACGGCTGAGAATGACTTTTTGGTCGTTCGGAGCCGTCTTTCTTTATATATGTACTAGTCATAGCCGCCTTCCCTGCCTACTGATCGTGTCGGTTGATTCCAATAGTTCCAGGCGGGTCGCGCACTGCGTCACTTGACTGGCCCCCGACAACTACTGGTGTCGCACAACCTCGCTGCGATCTCGGCTCCTCTTCTGCTCCCCATATCTTCTTTTACACTTGCCTATGAGTGAGCTTCTACGCGCCATTATCGTGTCTTTCCATTTCGCGTGTTGGCGCTGGCTGCTGGTATGGGCGTTTTACCCCTTGAGCACAGAACCTGCCTATTTGGATACTAACGACCGATATAGACGAGTCCCGAGATTATCGACGACTAGGTCGATATTAACAGTGCCATACCGACCAAAAAACGTCTCACCTCTACGTCACTATCCTTTTTTTAAATCCTTCTTTCTATGGATCAACAATGGACCGAATAGATAGTGGATTTGCTGGATCTCATCATTCAAAATTACCCAGCGAACAGCCAGTGCCACTTCACAGGAGCAACACGACTTCTCCTCGCCAGCAAAGGTCCAGGAAACCAGCTGCAGAGTCATCATCTTCTTCTTTTCAAGTCGCCAACATGGATCACCGACGACCCGTATCAGAGCAGCGCTCAAGACCACTACGCCAGCAATCCACAACCTCTTCCGAGAATTCTACCAACAGATCCAAGAGCCGTGGCCATGGCTCGAAACCCTCCTCAGGACGTACCTCTTGCACCATTGTAGACCCCTCTCGACCAGCGCGCCATTACCGAATTAAGAGTTTCCAAACCCCACCTGCGGCACTCACTCAAGACGTTGACGATGTGCTCGCCCTCCACTTCCGCAGCTGTAGCATGTTCTCAAATCCCTCGTACCAATCCAACTCGGGGCTTCCCTCACCAGCTCTCTCCCACGGCGACGCGTCCGGCTTCCCAAGCACCGCTACACGCTTCAGCACCGACAGTCTGCGCGTCGTCCAAGAAACAGACGCGCATCGGCAAAGCGACGACAGCTCCATGACCTGCGAAAAGACAAACACAACCATGCACTGGACATCGCCGTGCACACGCAAACGCGAGTACGAGAGAATCGACAGAGCCAACAGCGGACTCCGCGGTTTCCTACGAAGAATGACACCAAGATGTGTGTCTGGGCCCCAGGAGAAATTCTACGACAAAGACCAGTCTGATGCGGGGTCCGTACGGCGATATCGCATCAACGATGGCAACGGCAACGACAACAACGACGACGATGACGATGACGATGACGATGAGCTGGCAAACATGAAGCAGAAGCAGCAAGATGCGCCGAGACCGAGGACAAGCCCTGTGCCGAGACCAAATTCCAGACCGGGCATCAAGAAGCGATGGACCTGCTTCTGAGTCTCTAATCTTCTTTTCGTCAATCAGTGGGAGAGTGTGGATATCTTGCATAGAGGGACTTATCCACGACCGCTGATTTTACAACCACGGACAATGACGAAGGACCACCAAGGACTTGGACTTGGACGCACCGTCTCCCTTTCTCTCCCAACACGGTGCGGAATCATCATCATCATCATCATCATCATCATCATCATCATCATCTCTTTTGTTTCACGCAGCCACGACTTGTTTTCTTGGGGCGTATATACAAGATGTTTCTTTCTCCTTGTGCTGCTCCGCATAGAGGTACAATGGCGTCTTGGTTTTGTTTTGTTTTTGTTTTATTTTTCTTTCAACTCACGATACCCACGGCACTTATCATTATTATTGCGTGCGAGTTTGTTTTTAAACACCATCATAGTTTGTTTATATTGTTGAAGAGAGAGAGAGAGACAGAGAGGGAGGGAGAAAGCACTATACCACCCCAACCCCCACGTACATAGACTAGACACTTGGGGCTGTTTTACATATAATTTCTATTATCGTTTTGTTCTTCATCACTATTCGCTATGCATACTTGCATTGAAACAAATCGCCATTGCTATGCCACGAACGACGCCCATACGAGGGCGAAAAGAAGATACAGACCAAACATCAGAGAGATGGTCCCAAGCCCGGCCCCCCCAGCCATGTAACATCATCGCATATCTACATTCCCCATGTGCATTTACATGTACATCTATAACTTAGCCTCCTCCTTGACACTCCCAATCTTCAACTTGGGCGCATATTTCTTCAGCACACCCTCATTATGATACTGTCATGATGCACACAAGTCAGCTCTCTCTCTCTCTTTTCCACAACCACCTCCAAGCCCACCAACTCCACAGACACCAAAAACGGAAAAAAGAAAACAGAGACAAACTCACCTTCCAAAACTGCTTACTCGCATCCTTGCCTCCCACGCGTTTCAGTATCTTCGCCCCGCCCGGATGCTCGTCCACGAACGAATCCATCTTGTACACGTCGCCGTCGATGATGATGTACAGGCCCTTTTCCACCGTGTTGTGCTCGGCCACTTGCTTGGGCGTGAGCGACTCCGACATTGTTGCGCGTTTGGTGATATATATGTGTTATGTATGTGTGGGTAAGAACGCGTTGCGTGCGTGCGTGCGCGTGCTGTTTCTTGGTGTGGAGGGAAACGTGTGATGGGTTGGTGAGTGAGCGCGGGATTGACGTGTGGGTTGGCGATTGCGGGAGATGGGCTTGCTGGATTGCTTGTTGTACGCGCGCGAGCTTTTGCAGGAGCTAGGGCAAGGTACCGAGGAAAGGGCTTGGAGATTTTGAAGAGGAGGAAACGGGGGAGGGCGGAGTGGTCCGGGGTAAGTCTTAAGCCGAGTCGGTGTTGATGATAGTGTGGAGATGGTTTGCCAACATGCCGAGGTTCAATGAGATCCGCTAAGGTTGGAAGGGGAGGGGGGCGGCGGGAAAGAGTAAGCGATTTCGCGGGCTTTGTGATTGGTTTGACTAAAACTACTGTATGTATTTCTGCTTCAGGGCGCTGCTGTCTTTACGATGTTTTGCTTTTTTGAGCAAGTGCGCAATAATGCAGTATCTCTCAAGGAAATGCGTGGGTTTGCGCTAACCAGTAACCTGTGCACTCGGTATCCCTACGGCATGGTCATCTGAATCCATCATCTTCCTCTCTACACGGTAATGCTCAGGCAAAGAGCATATCGTTTTCGGCAAGTTCATTGGCCTCGTTTCATCTATGCGAAGGAAGAGCGAGGGCACGGGCAGGAAAGGGGAATCACTAAATCGTCTGGCTAAGCCCGACACCAATATCGTTGTGAGAAAAAGAAAAAGAACACGCAATGTTACTCCAGTCTATCAGCTGCGTGATTTGCGCAGCTTGAAAGAACAGGGAAGAAGAGAAAAGTAGCAGAACGCCAACGCCCACTGTCCGCTGTCCATGCTGGTAGAGATCCTCGTGACGTCCATTCCTTGCATTCTTTCCCACAGAAGCCCATAGCCCTAACACTCTATCGCAGAGCTTAGTAGGGGCTGTTCACGATATCGTTCCGACCGAGGTAGCTTCCACGCGCTCCACTTCTTCTTGCAGCCCCAATGCGACTCGGTGTCATGATACTTTCTCTCGTGGGTCGCTGCAGCGCCCTTCTCGCGACCATGTCAACCTCGTTCGGCAGTGCAACAATCAGATTCTTGTCGGAGCCAAACTTGAAGTTATCGGCTTTGACCTCCTCAGCGTAGCGTTTGATGCTATAGGGATCTTTGCGGTTGGCCAGAATCTTCTTGAGACTCCAGGTCACGATGAAGGGACCTGTGGCAGTGATGATGGAGGTTTCTTTGTCCTCGAGACCCGTGTTGAAGTGTGCGGTGGTGAATGATATGGGTGCTTTCGTCTCGTGTTGGAACTGGGCGACGTGGGCAGGTGTGAGGGCGAGACGGCGAGGTTGTGGTTTGTCGTCTTTGGCAAATGACTTTTCGAAGCCGAGCTTGCCGTCATTCTTGCCACCTTTTTGAAGTGCGTCGATGAGGAGAAGGTAGGTTCGTGTAGTAGCAAGCACCCAACGACCGTCTGCCGAGACATCCATTCCAATAATGGGATCGCCCAACGCTGGTATGAGAGTCTTTGCGTTGATACCGAGCCTGTCAAATAGACGAATATCTCCTTTCTCGGACGCTACAGCGATATGACCCTTGGCGGTTGTCGCAGCCGCAGAGAACGCATTCTTGGTAGCATATTGTTTAAGCTGATCATCGACGAGCTTGTTGCCAGCCAAGCGAGGGTCTACACGGTAGAGAGCATTGTCGGAAAGACCCAGGAAAGTTTGCTCGCCACTCATTTGAGCGAATTTCTGAATGCCGTTAGTCCAAAATGCAGTGCTTCAAGACAGCTACTATACGTACGTTTTCTGGCGCAAAGACCTTGACCGGAATGTCATCGTGCACCTTCCATTCGTCCACAACAGTACCCGTCTCAAGGTCCATTCGGTAGAGGTTGTTGGGGTTCTCCAAATTCTGCAGAATCATGTCTCGATCTTGCTGGTGAAGCATGACTTTGTGAGGGTTGAAAGCTTTGCCCTTGGGAGTCTTGATGTTTGAGATGGTGGTAGAGAATTGTAGCTGGTTATCGGGCGTGTGCTTGAAGACACCAATCTTATCGCCACGCACAACGAACGACCTGTCATGTTTGTAGCCTACAGCCAGCTGCGAGTTTTCGTCTCCACCCTTGGGGCGGGTTTCGACGTCGTCTTCAGACTCGTCTGAATCATAGTGTTCGCTACGCTGGTCGTTGACATGCTCGTCCTCCTCTTCTTCGTACTCTTCCTCCTCTTCCTGCTCTTCTTCTGGCGCGTCTTCCATGGTCAGATCCTGGAATGCTTCCAAAACGTACTCGCGGTCAGTGTCCTTTGCCTTACCCCATTTTGTCTTGTTCAAGTGCTCCCAGAGCGCTTGCATGACACCCTGCTGCATGTTCTCTAGTTCTTCCTGTTGAGTAAATTTCAGAAGCCATGAGTATGCAGAGCCGTCTTCGAGGTAGTGGTTGAAGATGAAAGACTTGTATTCGTAGTTGAAAACTGGGTTGATGTCCTCCACAATGGGCTGTCCGAGCCATTCGCGTTCCTCCCCAGCAATGTGTAACCAGTAGTTCCAGTCACCGATTTCAGTCACAGTGACGTTGACCTTGTCATCCTGTTTGATGAATGTGCCCGATGGAAAATCGAAGAGATGGAGCTCACCATCGCCGTCAACCAAGGTTTCAAGGGCCTGTGGCTGCGCGGCAGATGGGGGTGCGGTGGTAGCGTCCTCGTGGTCTGGGACGGTACCCTTGCCAGCAACCTTCTTCGCCATCTTTTCTTTTGTGGTGTTGGGGAACAGGTCTTCGGTGGTCGGGGGCTCGATGGGTCGGGCAAAGACAGTTGAGCTCGTGGGGCTGGTAACGGGGCTTGCGTCAGGAATGGGCTCTTCGTAGTAAGCGAGCGCAGCAAGGTCGTCTTCAGTCGCGTGTTCGTGGCTTCGTCTGAACTTTCTCTCGTACTGGCACTGCAGGGCAACGCGCTCAAAGAGGGCCGCGGTCTCCGGCTTGACCGAGGGGTCGCACACAAACTCCCAAAGGTCGTCGACGTCACCGCTCAGGTCGCGCCAGGCAAAGATCTTTTCACCGGTGGAGCGCACGTCGTCGCGAAAGCGAAGGTCCTCGTCAAGGAGGAAGATCTTCTCGTCCTTGTCTCCAGCTAGCGCATCCAACGCTGCGTCCTCGTCCTCCTCGGCGAGCAGGTCCTCCTCGCCCTCTTCGTATGCGCGCTGGACAACGAGCTGGTACTGGAACTCTTGTCCTGTGCGGCGGATAGTGGCGGCGGCGTCTTTGAATATAAGCTCCGAGTAGCCCTTGACAGAGCGGGGTCGGACGAGGTAAAGTTGGCCCTGCGGGATCTCGACAATGGTTTCCTTGGAGTTATCACCAAAGACAAGTTTACCAACTGGTGGTAGAGAGTTAGTGTCGTCGTCGCAGCCATGGCGGGGGAGGGGCATGCGCAGGTGCGGGCAAGGGACGGGCAAACAAAGCTGCACTTACGGTTGCGGAGCATAAACATGGCGAGGGCGCAGGCGTGGCGAAAGGATGGCGAGCTGAGCCGTTCGTGAACTCTAGGAAGTATGCGCGTCAAGGCCCATCTAGGGAAAAGTGATAGGCACTGGCTCCAAGGCAGAGGCGTGCAATCATTACGATGACCAGGGTCCTACACGCAATCACTCGCTTAAGCAACGTCATACTAGCCCTGCGGCAGGCAGTAACTATGTATGTAGGCGCCACTACTGCCGCCTTAGCACAAACAGACACCACAGATAGGCATACGTCTTGCCAAGTTGATTGTACGGCGAGCAAGGCCCTTATGCCTACTAGTTTCATTATTTTTTTCACTCTTCTCTACACAGCGACCTGTACCTCCTTCCTGGACGGTGCGCATTCTATTGCTGCTGTGAAACTTTACAAAATTAATCCCATCCAGCCGCCTTTTCGTAGCGAGGTACACAAAACAATAGAAAAATAAAATAAAAAAAGAAGTAAAAAAGAAGAAGCCAGTGGTAGGCGCGATGCCCATCACTTGCTACATGGTAATTTGTCGCTTTTTTATGCCAGTTTGGGTATCACGGAATCGCCTTTGCTCGAAAATTCATACTCTCCCTCACACTTGCATCCTCACGGTGACTTTTGCGCCCCCCATACGATACTCTCCATAAGAGCGTATGGTGATGAGTCCAGCTCGAGCCCAAGCAGTGGAGATTGCGAGAACATATTATCCGCGTCGTTAGCAAGTGCATTGTTGATATCGTGCGCCGTAAACACGTGCATCGTGGGCGATGCTTGTGAGCCAGTCTCACTCGCCTTGCGTGCATGTGTTGATGTGATTCTAAGCAGCCGCTCTAGCGCCGAGACAGATCGTGTAATAGGCGTGGCGAGCTCGGCAGGATCCACATCCTTGGTGACATCTGTAAGGACTTGGATCACATTCTGCAAAAGACCTCGTGCGCGTTCGTTGCGGTTATGTTCGCCGAGAATTCCAAGCAAAAGAGCAGAACTTAGAGAGCGGTGCACGGCAGACCAAGATCGTGTCGCGAACGGCGTCATATTTTGCAGGCCGAGAAAGGCCTCGACAGTATTGGTGAGGCTGTCGATGCAGGTCTTGCGCAGCGTTTTGGAAAGGTCCAAGTTGGCCGTTGCTGGACTTATGGCTGGCCGGCATAGCTCAGAGGTGACGTATGAGATGTGGAGGTATAACGCCCAATGCTCCAGCTGATCTCGCATTGAACGGCATCTCCTCGAGTCCTTGAGATAGTCTGCTGCGTCTATCATGATTTCTTGGAGTTCATTACGATGCTCGGTGATTCTCATGAGCGCGTCGTGCGAATTCTGTGGTCTCTGACGCTCGCGCACAATATCGAGACCTACTTTGCACAGGCGATACATGCTCTCGACATATGTTCTTGTCCCCGGTGCCGTGTGTTGGCTCATAGGTACCGTGTGATCTATAGTTGTGGTCGACGAAGCTCTGTCGTATGAGACGGAGAGTAGCGAGTCTTGCCAAAGCAGTGCCCACCATACCTTGCTCCGAATGACCCTTTGCTGCACTGGTGTTGACGGTGGACATTGCCTGTGCAATCCTAGTGTCTGCGAAAGACGAACAGTCAAGCCCATCAAACTCCAAGCGACCCCAGCATTCATGTTGTTCGAAATGACGTTTCCGAGTATGAGGAGTGTTTGTATGTTTTCGATATTTGCATGCGACAAGAAGTTGGTGAAGCGCAAGCACTCGAAGCTGCAGCATACATAAACTTGCGAGGTCAACTCCCGTTCTCGCCTGGAAAGACTCGAACATTGACATCCTGAAGCCAGTATTGCAAAGACTAGGCCTATCCAATGGAAGTCTTTGCCATGTATTTGTTGGTCGGTTATACCATTGGTTCCCTGTGAGCTTGCGCGATTGATGAGAAAAAGCAGCAGATCGGATTCGATGGCCTCGATATCGGCCACGGCGGGGTAGACGGCGTGTGCGGTTTCACGATAACTGCGGAAGAAGCTGAGGCATTCAGAGTCGCTGGGTAACGCGTTGGCTAGTTCTTGGGCACGTAGTATTGATCCGTGAGGCAGCCCCCATAGATCGACAAACGGGTATGTGGCGCTCTCGTTGTCCAGGCCAAATATCGGCAGCATGCTCTTCTTGCCTAACAGATCCTGCACTCCCGGCGCCCATTGTGTGTCTCCCCTTCCCAAAGCCATGACGAGTGCCGGAACTGAGCTGGGCCCGATGTGTATTGTTTGGCCGGTGATGTCGTTGCGCGTGTGTATCCCTTGGGTCCGCACATGGCTCTGCTCGCCGTCCATGGGCGCTGCTGCCGCCAAGGGAGTGTTTCCCGACCCGTCTCCTGGGGAAAAGCCATTTGCTGGCGGCGGTATTTCTGCGACGCTGCCTACTGCATTCTTCAGGTCGTTGAGCGACTTCTCAGCCTGCTGCAGTTTGCCGCAAATGCGTTCCCAGTCCTGCCATGGTCAGCCCACACTCGTTCCCCCTTGTACTTGTATACGTACTTCTCGGGGCAGCGTGACAGTCCCGCCGTGTATATGAACCATGCCGTTGGAGAAATCATGTCCGTTGTTCTGTCCGAGGCCTATGTTTATCCGTTTGGCAGGCGGGTGCGACTCGCTGGGTGGGTGGTAGGTACATAGTTCGGGATGTTCGCGGACAACACATGTCTTGCAAGGCACGTTTTGGTCGCATTTGACCTTGCGCTGTCGACACGGGTAGCAAGCCTGTAGGAGAAATCAAGAGTCAGCGCACCTCCGTGGGGCCGTGGTATCTAACATGCCAGACTGCGCCGGGTGTCATGGCCCAATTCGGCAAAGCAAAGAGGCGGCGGTTTGTTTTGAACTCTACTGCGCTCTACACGACGACGCATCCAGATAGCGTACCTTGTACTCTCTCGCTTTCCGCTTGCGCCTCAAAATCTCATCAACATCAGCACGTGGTGGCGTGTCTTGCATAAATCCGGTTGTCGCATGGGGATTGTGCTGCTCCTTTAGCTCGTCCATGGTCGAAGCTCGGGGGAAAGTCGTCGCAAGTCAAGATGGGCCGGATAGGCGCGCTTGGTGGAGTGTTGTTCGCTCGGGCTTTCCGCTCGCTGAAGCCCCACTCCGGTAACTTCAGGATCGCCGGCTGGCATTCGGGTCAGCTAATCACCCGACTTGACGGCTGCGACAAGCTCTTCACCATCCCTCGCCGCTATGACATCACCACCTCTCCATGTCCTCTCGTCCGCTATGCTGACCCATGAGTCCACATGCCATTTTACTCTCAACTCCTCCTCCTCCTCCTTCTCCTCCTCAGCCACACGGCACGAAGCGAAGCCACGAACGAATTGGTTCATCAATCAATACATACAATTGTCTAACGCTAAATATTTACAGACAAGACAGGGGCTGACCCACTTCTTCCAGTTTTAACAGCCGCCAGGATAGGCTACATACAGACAGTGCATCATGTCATCACGTGACAGACTCCGCACTCCCTTCCTCGTTGCCACTTATGCAACTTGCTTCTCATCTTTGCTGTCGTCCTCCTCGTGATAGGCGTAATGCGATCGCGCTCGGATTCTGGCACCGTAGAAGTAAAACAAGAAGGGGATTGCACAGCAAGCAAGGCCAATAAAAGCTAGTAGCGAACTGGCCCATTGGTCTCCAAGACGGTCGTACATCTGGTTCGTAAAAAGCACAACGGCTGCGCCCCAGAAACTACGCAGGAATGTTTTGGCGGCCAACGCAGAGGCTGCCTGATGCTGGTACGAATCGACTAGGTAGTTGTTGGCTGAGTTGTACAGGAAGATGAAGCCAAAACCGACCGCTCCGCCTCCAAATGCAGGGCCGGCCCAGTGAGTGTCTTTGTAGCTGGTCCAGGCGAAAATGAAGACACCAATTGGAATAAACCAGCACGAGCACATCATGGGAATCAAACGCGCTTCTGCTGGTGGGTGACCGTTGTGCTTCTCCGAGAGCTTGAGGTAGTGCTTGTTAACGAGCGGCGCGCATGCGGCCGAAAGTAGAACACCACAGATGAGTGGTATGAACATCAGGCCGGTTGATCCCGCGCTCCATCCCTTACCCTTTTGGTAGATAATGGGGTAAGCGACGAAAAACATGTACAGAAGACCGTACAGTACAGACATGTACAGCGAGATCAAGAAGACGATGAGTTCGCGGAAGAGCAGCTGGAATGGTCGTAGGAGAAATAGCTGAAGGCGCTGACTGAAAGGCCGCATGTCGAGGTCCTGTTCCGTGACATATTTGTCGTCGCCAGTCTCTTTGCGCATCTTCTTTGCCCTCTTGGCGAGGATCTTGGGTGCGTACGTCTCCGGAACCGTGAACGTGATCAAGACCCACACGATACCACTCAGGATGAGCTGAATCCAGTAGAGCCAGCGCCAACCACCAGCTTCACCGAGATATCCTCCAACCAAGGGCCCAACACCTGGGCCAATGAATGGTGCCGCCGAGAAAAAAGCCATGGGGACACCCCTCTCTTCTGACCTCCACATATCCGCCAGTGTACCTCCCACGAGCGTCATGGGCGCTGAGAAAGCCACACCAGCAATGAACCGCGTTACCAACAAGGTACCGATGTTCTGCGCCACAGCACCGGGGATCGTAAAGATGACGGCAAACGCAAGCGTAACAGCATATACGGGCCGTCTGCCCCATATCTCTGAAGCAGGCGCAAAAGCCATAGGCCCAACACCAAAGCCCACAACGAACAGCGTGATGGTAAGAAGAGCCACTTCCTCGCTAACTCCAAATTCAGCACTCACACCCTCGAGATCTGCCGTGATGACTGCGGAATTGAAAGCTACGACGAAACAAGTCACGGCAACACATAATGTGCACCACCACTTGAACGCCTTGCTCCAGTTCTTGGGGTTTTCTTTGTCGTCCATAACGAATGTAACTAGATCGTACTTCTCCACTTTGCCAGCGTTGGACCGTACTTCGCGCATCATCTGTCCTGACACGGTTTCTTGCGTGTATTCTTCGAGGGCGGCATTGTTGGATAGGGTGCGCGTGGGGAGATTGACTATGTCTTCGGCTGTTGGGGCTCGATGGAGGGGTTCGACCGTTGTTCTTTCCGAGGAAGCATCATTATGGACGTCGGCATCATGATGAGCGTGTGAGGGAGCATCTGCAAAGTCCCTTGATATGGGGAGTCGGATGGCTTCTGTTGCCATGGGTCCTAAGTTGAAGGAGACAATAGAAGGGATAAGAGCACGAGACGAGTCTATCCCTTCAAAGTAAAGACACTATTCGGATTGATTCTTCGATTCCAAAATATCGTAACTTGCAGAGCTACGTCGGATAGAGAGAGCCCTTAGGGTAAAAAGATACAAGAAAACCACTTCGGAAGGTCGATGATACCAAAATCGAAATTGTCCCTTGAATTTCCCTCCCCTCTATATATATATCTGAATATCTATATAAAAAAAGACCCTTTTTTTCTTCCCAAATCTTCGTACGACCACCGACTTCCCTGACACACACACACCATCATCTCTCTCGCAGCCTCCGGACATGTCTCGGGCCTTGGCATACCACGTCCGCACCATGCCTAAAAGAGGTTCTAGTAGCGGCTAGAACAACCCGCAGGGTCCTTCTCCCGAGACAAATCCGACAGAGCCCGTGGTGACCTTTTGTGAACGAACTTATCATGTTATCGAGTTTTTTTTCTTCTTTTCTTTTCTTTTACTCATGCGGAAATGGGCGTGAGTTAGTACTTTTTGAACTTGAAAAGAGTTGGTTGAGGGGATGGAGTCGGGAGAGGTGGTGAGAGGGAGAGAGAAAGAGGGAGGAAAGGCGATGCTGATTCTTGGGGAAGCTGTGGAAGCCATGGAAGGGGAAGTTATCTCCTCGACGCGGGTATGCGTGAGGGATGAGATACCAATAACAACAATAATAATAACGGCAATGTGTTGGTTTAAACGTCAGTCTAGCTAAAGATGGGATTGGCAAGTTTGTCTAGGCCTCTTTTTTTCTCTAAATCTGCAGATGGAGGAGAAGTTGACTAGGGTTGGCTTTACTGTGATGAAAGCTGGTGCATTCCTGTTTGGAGTCGTGGCGGAGTGAATGGATGGGTCAAGGATCACCTATGATTGTCGCAGCTATGAGGTAAGATATACATATACACCTATTCCGAGTTATTGATAGGCCTTTAGAGTGTTGCATGGTATGATGTTTGGGTTGATCTAGTGTAGGCGCGATTATGTTGTTGACGTGGCAACCGTACACATTGCGTTGTTGGTTGCGTACCAGTAATCCGAGAGTTATTTTATAATGGCTTGCCTTGAGGATTATCCTCAGATAAGAGGCTGCGACAGCAGGGTTAAAACACCTAGCTAGGTATGATGTGTAAAGATAGTCTTGCGAGGGTATGCCAGCATGATAGTGTATGTCTTTCCGTTCCGAGGGTCGCTGATATAGAGATTCCACAAAATTAAGCACTGGATGTTGATATTGGAACTAACTGGTAACGAAGAATAAGATATTCTAGTATTGGCCCACCAAACAAACTTTACTTAACCATGACCCCTTGCCCCACAGCAAGGAAAACCCTTGCCCAGAACATAGTAAGCCAATACTTCCCCCGCTTCGTCCCCGTCTACTCCGCATTGACAAACACTGTGCTCTCATCAACCTTCTTCTCCCCATTGCCCTCCGCTTCAACCTCACTGGGCTGCACAACCTGCCTTCCCTTCCATCCCTTCATCAGCCCTCCAAGCTTCTTCCGAAGGCCATACTGCATCCAAAGCGGCAGACCCCTCAACTTGGGCACGAGACCCCATACAGACTCGGGCAACGTAATGTGTTGACTCTTTCCGCTTAACACAGCCTTTGCAATGGCCTCCGCTACCGTCTCCGGGTACAGAGCACCGCTCGGATCGAAACCTTCAAAGAGCGCAGTGCGCGTGTAACCTTGGCATACAGCCACGGTACGTACCTTGGGCGCTTTGTATGTGTCAACAAGCTCAGCGGTGAGGCCCTCATGGAAGGCCAAGGCAGCCGCCTTGGAAGAGGCGTAGTCGACCATGCAGGGAGCGGTGACGTAGGCGGCTATGGATGCAACGGTGACGACCATACCGTGATTGTTCTTGACCATGTGTGGAAGGAATTGCTGTGTGAGGTAATAGTGGCTCATAGAGTTGACACGGAACGTAAGGTTGATGTCCTTTTCCGTCGATTCGAGGATGCTCTTGCCACGGGCTACTCCAGCGTTGTTGATCAAGACAGTGGGGTTACCGAGTGTGGAGCGGATCGAAGACGCGGCCTCGGCAATAGCCTTTGGGGAAGAGAGATCGCATTTGAAGAAGCGGACGGATGGGGGTGCTGGTGATTGTTAGTCTAAGATACCCCCCGCCCCTCTTATTATAACCAACACGCTTAGGAACTAACTATCTACTATAGACATACCTTCATAAGTCAAATCCTGTACATCCAGTACAGCGATTTTGATTCCCCTCTCGGCAAGCAGCTGCACGACAATCTTGCCAATACCATCACTACCACCAGTCACAACGACGACCTCACGATCCCACACGTACTCATCGCTGGTCCAATTGTTAATGACCCTGTTGCTCAACCACGTACTGGTCGTATTGAACAATCCGAGTCCAAGTAACGTCTTCAAGTGCTTGAACGCAGACGCATGCTCGGATGCAAGTGCATTGCCTTGCTGCGTGTAGCGTCCGAGCAGAAAGATTGGTAGCGTGAGCGCAGGGTTGAAGGCCGTTAGCTTGAGTAGGTTGACAAAGCTGTCGCGGGTGACTCCTGAACAACCATGTTAATCAAGCTGCTCCATAGATACTTGTCCTGACAGTTTAGTGTCTTGGGAGACACGTACCTTCGCGCGCAAGGCTCCAGTCACTTCGAATTGGCATTGCGAACGGCTTTAGATGGTAGCAGATGGGCTGAATGGGTGAAAAGGAGTTGTATGCAAGCTGCGCGGATCGCAGTAGCTGTTCGGCTGCTCACATGGCGTCGATCCGCCTTTAATTACCGTTTGCCCAGCAAGGGAGCTGTTCTGGAGCTGCTCTGTTACGGGGGAAGGAAGCGGGGTCTACTAAAATAGGGCTAACGCGCGTTGAGCTGGAAGAACAGCCGAGGAGGTGGAACCACCAAGCGGCCTCGACGCATGTCGTGCATTACGAGTCAGATCGTGACTGGGTTGCGAAGGTACTGAGTGTGTAAAGGCAGAAGTAGAAGAATGATTATTATCTGCCTTGTTGTCAAGGCTTACCACAAGACCTACGCTAGGTATACATATCTGCTTGAAGCAATACTGGTATAAAACTACAATCGCCCAAAAAAATCAAACATAAGAAAAGGTATTGAAGAGTAATGTGTAGCGACCCAAACGCCAATATAAAAATCCACGCGCGTATAACAGAATAACAAAGGGAATACAAAAAAAACAGAATAGAAAAGTCATCCCCCACGCGTGTTTAAAACATGTTACTTCCCGGTTTCTCATAGTCCATAATCGTGCTTTCAGGTGGAGCAACGCTCATAACGCGGCTGATGCGACTCGATCTCGAATCCGGACGGTTGATGGACATGGCACCGCTCGTTACCCTCACCACCTTCTTGCTCCTTGATCCTTGGACCAATACCTGCGCAGGACAGACCACGATCTCGTCCTCGCCCTCTCCGAAATCGTCCCCCTTTTTGACTACAAGCGGGAACAGTACAATCTTGACTATCGCTCCGCGAGCTTCGAGTTCGTCATTTGACGTCGTCTCACCTGATCGTTCGTTCATGAGTGAGGCATTGAATGCGACCTTCGCAACGAGGTCACCATTGGTGTCGTACTCTGGCTGCAGTGGCGGTAACATGATATACTCTGCGCGCTGGGTGCGCATCTCAATTGACAGTTCGACAGCTAGGCGCATAACGTTGCGCAAAGACTCTTGGATCTGCTTCTGCAGCTGTGATGGTGGCGGAAGAAGCGTCGTGAGCGTGCTGTAAATCTCATGCACAACAGCTTCCGTGTCTTGAGCGCGCTGCTGCATGAATGGCTCTCTCCTCGAGAGCAGGGTAAGTGTGATAGCTCGCCATTGGGCTACAGCACGTTGTGGGCCGACTTCCGACAGTGTCTTCTCCAGTGCCTTGAGCTTCTGTCGCTGCTCTCTGTCCATACCAAACAGATACCTGGTGAACACGTACTCCCAGATCATAGTCATTACAACCGACATGAAGACGTCTCGTCGTCTGACACGGTCCGCGAGCAGTGCATCGACATCCGAACCGTCAAGAACGGCATTGTCTAGACGGGTGTCGATTTTCTTACGTGTTGCCTGATCCAACCTGGTATCGGCTGCAATTTCCGACGATAGACGGCATGCGCGAGTGTCGGAGAACTTGGAGAATCGCAGCACCCACTGCTGGACGTGCTGGCACAGCTGCTGGCATGCACTGTCGAAATAGTCCTCATCACGAACAGTGAGGAAGCTCTCGCTGGGCTTCTTCGAAGCCAGAATCTGCTTCTGCAGGGTTTTAATTTGCTCGCGTGCGGTTGCAAGCTCTGCATTCAGGCGATCGATTTCAGCATTGCGCTGGTCGAGCGCTTCGCCAACCTCGTCACGGACTGCGTCCGCCAATCCTTCCTGCATTCTAGTATGCTGCAGGCGAAGCTGTTCCAAATCTCGCTGCGAAGTTTGCCATTGCTCGTGAACCGCTTGTCCTTCCGATTGAAGGTGCGCATACCTGTCATTGGCATCATTGATCAGGTTGCGCTTTTCGGACTCCAGTTGCGCATATCGGGCATTGGCTTCTTCGATGAGATTGCGGTTCTCGGCTTGAAGCTGGGCGTACCGCGTGTTCGCATGGTTGGTGAGATTGCGATTTGCATCTGTCAGCGTGTTGTTGAGTTCTTTCAGACGTTCAATCTCCTCTTGCAGCCGCTTGAGCGTGTCCTTGAGTTGCGCAATGTCGATGTCCCTCTGGTGGATTTCACGGTCACGTGCTTCAATCTCTTCTTGTACCAATTGCTCGTCAACTTGGCGCTGACTTTGGGCAGCCTGCAGTGTCTCTTCGGCCTTCGCCTTGGCGGATTCAAGCGATTCATTTTGTGCCGCAAGCTGGTCAAGTTGCGTCTGCAAATCCATGATCTGCATACTCTGCCGTTTGCGCACGCTTGGTGGGCGCGAGGGCGAGATAGGGGACCCTTGAGCCTCGCCCCATGCTTCCTGGAGATGACAGTCAGTACCCAAAACAGTCGGCGCGACAATGTCCGGAAGACTTACGAAGGTTTCAGCCATGCTGGCCCGGCGACCTTTGACTTCACCACGGACCGGTTCGTAATTCGGCGCGCCTGCGGTGACTGCTGTGGTCCCAGCCGCGACAGTGCTTGAAAAGGTGGGTTGCGCGTCCCTAGCGTCTTGCGCACTGGCCGTGCCAAGTCTGGCTGCTGACCTCAGATCACCTGACGTTTGCCGATCCACTCGTCGCAAAGAGTGCGACGAGTGGCTGCTCCAAGCACTCGAGGGACGTTCATAATCTGGAGACCTGAGTCTTGCAATGTTGCTCAAAGAACGTTGACTTTGAACGCTCGCTGACCGCTGCTCACCAATGGACTGCTTTATCGGATCTGCGCTTGGCGAGGAGCGAGGCATCCTGCGTGCAGGACTGAGAGCCATGGTACGATCGATGCTATCGTTGGCTTGCTGCCACGGCGACTCCCGTGAAGGTGTGACTCTCCCAGCCATGCTGTCTACTGGGGGAGGTATGCTTTTGCGACCTTCAGGTGTTGGCGAGCGAGGCGGAGGTGATCGGAGGCGCTCAGTGAGCATCCTCAAACTCTCAGTGCGGCGAGCTGACTTGAGTGCTCGATCCGACTGCCCTACATCAGTCTTCGACCGTGACTTCTTGTGAGTCGTATCCTCTGGGCTGGTTTCCGTAATCGATTCCAATTGCTTGTTGCCAGGCGTGCGCTCAGACTTAGCAGTTGGTGTTGCAAGCGGCGTACTAACTTCAGCCTTCTTCTCGTTAGGGTCACCAAAAATCGACTTGTATGGCTCCTTCTGCTTGACTTCCTTTGTTGGCGACATCCGGCCATGCTGTGATTCTCCATGTGTTTTCTTGGTTGCTCGCGACGACTCCTTGGTTTTTGTTGGAGTGTCAATCACCATTTGGTTGTCGTGAGTGGGCGTGTATGGTGGAACTGCAGGTGATGTGCCATATGCTCGTGTTGATGGTGAGGAGTCGAACAGGTATGAAGTCCGCTCCTTTGTCGCAAATTCAGAACTTGGTGTCGAAGCTCCCGTGTACGTTGGATGTTCCGGCAACGCAGGACTGTCCTCCACCTCTTGAATGTTTGCTACTGTACGAGATGGTGTGGCTGCTGGTGTTTTCGGCTCCTTCGAACGTTGCTTGGCTTTTTGAACTTTGGTCTCCTTAGGAACTCCTTGCTGCGCTGTGGTGGAAGGCTCTTGTGCGGAAGAGCCAGACTGTTCCGCATTGTCACGCAGTCCAGCGAAAGACCATGACTGCTCAGTAGTTAATGGCGATGCAGTTCTTTCGGCCGTGAACTTGGGCTCTTCCGAAGACTCCAGCTTGTGAAGGCGCTTCTCATTGGGCTGCTCTTCGTCGAAGGATACCGGGTGTGTTCTGCGTTTGTGATGCTCCTGACCCTTCGATGGTGTCTCAACAGGTGTTGCTCGTTCCTTGGTCTTTTTCAAATCTTGTTCAACCTTCTCCTGTTCTTTTCTACTTTTCTTGCCCTTCTTTTCTGACGATGGGGCCCATGCATCCATATCCCTTTCTCTCTCTAACTCTTTCTTGTGCGACTCCCCCACCGACGACTGTAGCGCCTCCTCCTTCGGCTCAACCCGTGGGAATGGGTATTCTTCGAGCTTTGCCGTGGTAACCGAACGTGAATCTTGATCAAATGTGATTGGCAAGCTGGGAGGATCCTCCGTTACTTGCTGTTTGCCATCGAGGTCCTCCTGCTTAGACTTCTCCCTCTTTGCCTTCGCACTCTTCTTCCTTGACTGCTCGTCCTTGTTCTCCTGAGCTGCCTCTGCCTTAGTTTTCGCCTCCGTCCGACTTTCCGACAGATTGGAAGTTTCGGTTAACGCCATAGGCAAGGACTGACCATGCTTAGCTTCTCGGACTGTGGAGTCAGCTGGAGTCTCAACAGCAAGAGACACGTCTGGGAGAGTCTCGATCGCCGGAGTCTTCGCAGCTGCATACTCAACACTATCCTGTGGAAGCGGAGCTTGTTCATTGTCCTTCCTTGACTTTTTGCCTCGCTTCATTGGCGCAATCGAACTTTCTTCATTCACATCAACCGGGGCGGTCTCCGAGGGCATCTCCGTCAAGGGCTTGCGTTTCTTGTTGCTCCTATTTTTCCTTAGGGATGAAGAAGCAGCCAGTTCATCAGGATCGGCCTCCTCAAGTACACCAGGAGGTGATCTCCTTGACGAGAAGATTGGGTCGTTGAGAACATCCAATGGGTCGAACGAGGCAGCGGGTGCAGATCCCATGGCTACTTCGATAGGCGGTAGAACCTCATGCTGGACAGGTCGAGTTGGCCGGATTTTGGGTGAACCAGAGGCCGATGAAGGACGACTCAAGCTCCCAAGCCGCGATCTGCTGGCCCTCTCTTTTGCCGCAAACACGTCATCATCTGGAGAGATATCGCGGTCGCTTTGAATAGAATTCGAGCGATGGAAGGATCTGTCATTGAACACGTATCCAGGATCAAAGCCAGACTCTTGCAGACTTGCAGCCACTGTCGCGGCAAAATCAATCTCTCTTGCTGGGGACTTCGAATCCGATCTTTCCGGTGATCCCGGACCTAACTGACTGCGGGATATGACTCGAGACAAATGCCGTTTTTCAGGTGATAGAGGAAGTTTCTCAGGTGATAGAAGACGCTTCTCGGGCGACAAAGAACGCTTTACAGGAGAGGGAGGCAATACGGGGGTTGTAGATCGAGCCTGATTCTCATACTGCTCGGCGAGATTCTTGACACTTCCAGATCCCCCCTTGCGTAGGCTTCGTTCAGTGGTTGGGCTATCCTGTGCTTGGCCGCTCTCAAAAAGTGCTGCTAACTTGTGCTTCCTGGATGGTTTCTTGTTGAGAATCGGCGATTGCGTTGCTTCTGGGATTTGAGCAGGTGCATGAGCGGGCACGACTGGCGCAGCAATCTTGGTAGATGCTGACTTAGGTACTGGTGCCACGACGCTCACGTTTTTGCTGGTGTTTTGAGACACGACAGGTACACTCTGTTCTTTGACAACGACCTGGGGCGAAGAAAGGCGTTCATCGATCTTACCAGGCAAGTCTTGTGCCTGCGATTCTTCACGGCGCGAGTCGTCCCTTATCTCATCTCCAAAAGCTGGCTCAACTGTCTTTGCTTCGGACAAAATCTCTCGTTGAGTACTGGCAGGTTCTGAGGTGCCTGTAGCGGACTCTGACTTTCGCTTTTGCTTCTTGGACTTCTTCGGAACAGTATCGGCTTCGGGTGCTGTCTCAGTTAAAGCCGTGGGGGCTTGCGGTTCGACTTCAACTGAAACTTCAGGCTGGGGGTTCTCTGCAGTCAATGAGAGGGGGTTTTGCTGAGCGGGCTCGACTACAGCAGGCAATTCAACCACGGGCTGCTCCTCCATCTTGGTCTGTTTACGTTCCAGAATAGAACAAGTAAATGGCTCTGGCTCTGGCTCTGTAGGTAGTTGACGTTCCGTCAAGGGCTGCGATTCCACATGCTCTTCCGTGACTGCTGTCATATCCTCAACGTTCTTGTCTTGCGATCCATGGAGGGGACTTGCTTCTGATGTTGACCCAGACGCTGTCTCTTTCACACTGGGCTCGTGGACCTCGGATGAAGGCGCCGGCTCGATGACGGTCTCGGGCTCAACTACAGCAATAGGAATAGAAGGCTCTTCTGATGCAGGCACCGGCGTTGGAACAGCTGCTCCATGATCAGGTAGCGACGTTTCACGAGTTTCGTTTGGAGTGATCGAGCCAGTCATCTCAGGCATAACGGACGCGACATCTTCCGCAATCGTCGCCTTCTTGTCTTTCTTTCCACGCTTCTTCGATGGCGTAGGTGGCTCCTCAACGACCGTTTCCTGTACGCTTTCTTCAACGGTTGAAGGTGCCCCGGCCTCAGTGTTGATTGTAGTCAGGTTTCGAGAGTCAGATTGCTCAATTTCCGCAATTCGTGCCTCAGAAGCAAGGGGCAAGTTTTCGACCGACCGCTGAACAACTAGCTCGAGTGGCTCATCTTCGCCCAGAGCTGCCTTCTTCTTTTCCTTCTTGCTCTCGTTACGGGCAGGTGCATCTGTCGGTACTTTCTCTTCTTCCACAACAGGACTTTCGACAACCTCTCTTGCCTCGGTGCCAGGCGCTCGGAAGGCGGATTCTCTGCCGACTGTTTCTTCGGTAACAGGCTCCTCGACAGCAGGCGCAGCAGCAGGTTCTCTCGTATCGACAGCTGGCTCTGCAACCACATGATCCTCAACCTTTGCAGGCTCCTCAACCGAAGGCGTAGGAGTAGGCTTCTCAACAACCTCCTTCGTCTCAACCGCAGCCTCAGGTTGAGCTGCAGGAGTCGTCGGTTTAGAGTCGGAGATGCTCTTGCTCTTCTTGGCCTTCTTGGCCTTCTTTTCCTTCTTAAGTTTGTTGAGCATATCGAGTATCAAAGAAGGCGCAGTGGTAGAGGGACCTTCAAGCTTCTCGTCCGAAGCAAGCTTAGTGTCGAGTGCTTCAGAGCGGAGGCGAAGGTCGGCTGCTTCGTCTCGGACGGTCTTGAGGGACGGGGAGAGCTCAGATGCTGGAACACTGGCCTCTTGAGGGGTTTCTTCGGCTTCGTTGGGTCGGGCTAGAGATTTAGGGACTTGGTCGACAATGTTGCGAGAGTTGTCTTGCATTGGCTTGTCCTCAGCATCGTGCAAGACTTCGATCTTGGCTTGCTCGACACCTGATGCGCTTTCTATCGTGGGAAGAGAAGCCGGTTGATCTGGCTGGTTAGTTGTCTCTGGCAAAGCAGAAGTCTGAGCATCGTTGACAGCCATAGCTGGTGCATTCACCTCCTCTTGGCTCTCTGTAATCGTCTTTTCAGTCGCCTTGCTCTTTTCAGTTGTAGGAGGGGACAATGGTGGGTCTTCGGCTTTGGGTAGCTCTTGTTCAGCTTGTTGATCAAACCCTTCGCTCGCTGGCACATCAGATACTTCGTGCGATGGCTCCTTAACAGCAACTTCGGCTGCAATAGACTCTTGTGGGACAACTGGCTCAACTGCACTCGGTTGACTCTCGACCTGCTCAGCAAGTTTTCGAGAAGTGTTGCTTGTCTCCTGATCTTCCGTAACTGTGACTGACCTAGAAGCTTCGTTCGGCAGAATGCTGTCAGACGTAGAGATACTCTTCTTGTTCTTGTTCTTCTTATCCTTTTTCGATTTCTTAGTTAGAGAAGAGTCCAATACGGCTTCAGTCTCATCTCTAGGGGCATTCACAGGCGGTTGCGGTTCGCTCGTAGTCTCAACAACTTCAGACATGGACGGAACAGTTTCTGGTTCGATTTCCGTGGATTGCGCAGGAGGTTCAACAATGGTCTCTTCGGCAGGAACGACAACTGAAACAGGTTCTTGAAAGAGGATTTGCTCCATCGAATCAGATGTTGGTGGTGCTGAAGGTTGATCTGAACCCTTAGGAGCAACATAGTCGCTTAACTGAACATCTTCCGTTGGAGTACTCTCTGGTAATGGAGGGAGCTCTGCCTCAATTGACGGCACCAGTTCTCTAGGCTGCTCAGACTGCTCTGGGGCTTCCGTAGTGGTGGGAAGGGGCTGCTCTTTCTGCGAAGGATGGATTACATGTTCCTTGACATGGCTATGTGAACCTGGGATAAGGCTGATCTGATCCGGACGAGTGGTGGATGGCTGCGATTCTAGCTGGTCAGTTTTAAGCTCTACTTCCAAAGCCTCTGGTGCTTGTGTTGGCTCAGGGAAGTCGAAAGGTTGGGTAGCAGAGTCCCCAGGCATATCGACAGTGACGGGCTGCGTCTTGTCCTTCTTGGTTTTTCTAGGAGTAAGAGCCGTTGCATCTTCCCAGTCGATATCCTGAGATTGGCTTTCAATGGGTATCGCACTTGAGCTTTCGGTCACACGCTCCGATACGTCCTGCTTCGTTACAGGCGCAAGAGAATCTTGGACTGTAGACGGCTCCGATAGAGGCAATTGCTGAACACGTTCAGTCAACACAGCTTCGTTAACAGTGGGAACCGCAGAAGACTCGGTTGCAGGCGCAGCAATAGGTTCGACTGCAGGCTCGCTCTCGACGATGGGCTCGGCACTGAGGGCAGTCGCCTGCTTCTTCGCCTGCTTCTTTTCTTTCTTGCTTAGCTTGCGATCGAGGACGGGTTCCTCCACAGCAGCCTCTTCCTTGGCTTCCTCAGCAGGCGTCGTTTCCTCAGTCTGAGTTGGCGCAGGGCTCTGCTCGCCGAGCACACGTTCCGACTCAGCGACAGACATTGGGGCGGTTTCTTCTGGAGCGATGATAGCCTCCGGAGAGACTGCAATATCTCGACCAATAGGCTGCTCGTCCGCGGCAGACACAATAGAATCTTGCGCAGCAATGGTAGAAGGGGCCACTTCTATAGTTGGCGTGGCGACGCTGGCAGGTTCAGTCTCAGGTGCAGCTTCAACAACTGGTGTCACAGCTTCAGACTCCTTTTCCTCATTCCTGTTCTCCTTCTTCGAAACTGAAGGCGAAACCGGCTCATTGAGGGCAACTCCAACATGTTCTGCAGGCGGAATGGTGGCTTGCTCAGGCTCAACCTGACGTTGCTCTGGAGTGACAACCTCTTGCTGAGGGGCAATGCTGGATGCATTGTCGCTCACGGATTCCTTGACCGGGTTGCTCAATATAGACTCCTCTACCCTAGGGGTTGCTTGTAGCATGTCTGCTGGCACATTGTCGGACTGTGCCACTTCGCTGGGTTGCTCGATGGTAGGCTCTAATACCGTATCCGGTAGCACTACTGGCACATCCTCAGTGTGAGACGTCAGATGATCAGGAGTCCTATCAGGGATAGATACCATGAGTGATTCATCATCGCGCACAGCCTCCGCAACAAGCTCTTCCTGTGGCAAGGGTACTGAAGCCGCTTCTGAAAGGATCGCCTTATCGCTAGACTCGGCAGTACCAACTTCACCAGATTCTTCGACTTGAGGAGCAGATTTCGACTCAACCCCAGGCGTAGCGGTTTCCAAAGCCTTTGATTTGGCCTGCTTGGCTTCCTTCTTGGAAAGGGGCACAGCGTCCAGAGGAGTCTCGGGCTCTATAGATGGAGTCGAGGGTGCCTCGGCTTCAATCGTGTTCACAGGCGCAGCCTCTGATGCAGGCTCAGACGTGAGTTCTGGGACAAGCTGATCACCAATCGCTTCAGCCGGCGTATCGATCATACGTTCTTCCGGTAAAGCCGCCTCGGAAACGGCTTGTGCAGGCTCTGCTGTTGTTTCTGGTGCAGGCTTCAAGTCCGCTGTCTTGGATGCCTCAGCGACGTCTGCAATGGCAGCAAGTTGAACCTCTTCTGGCTTCTGCTGAACATCTGAAACGATCTCAATTGGCGTCGCAGCTTCAGATTGTTTCTTTGCCTTCTTCTTATCTTCCTTCGAAGGCGTTGACACCACGGGCTCCTCAGCGGGTGCCTGAGATTCGACAGGAGTTTCCAAGACAGGCTGGATTAATTCTGGCTGCTCTGATACGATTTCTCGAGACTGCGTGGGCGCTGAGTCCTCTGTGATGAGCGTTGAGGGCCGTACTGTTTGGTCAGATGTCGAAAGAGGTCGTTCGTTTCCGACTGGTGTGAGCTGTATATCGGTTGTTGCCTCAAGAGGTGTAGAGATAGTAGGCACGACATCGTTGACCTTCTGTGAGTGCTCAGGCAAAACCTCTTCAGCAATCTCGCGAGAAGGTTGAGGCTGACCGACTGGTTCCTGACTCTGTAGACTTGGCTCCGGCTGAATGCCAGTCTCTGCTTGCGACACCGGAGATTGAACCTCGGGAACGGTCTCAACAGGCACCACACTCTGAGATTGCCGCTTGGCTTTCTTGCTCTTCTTTTTGCTCTTCTTGGGAGAACTAGGCTCTTCGACAACCGGTTCTGATGGCTGCTGTATTTCCGCGGGAACAGGATTAGATGTGTCCACATTGTCAATGCTGCGATCAATGGCTTCCGGTGCAGAGTCCGCAATGGCTGCTTCACTGAAAGGAGTTGGCGTTGGCGTTGACGTAGCAGTCTCAGGCTGTGTAGCCGCATCGGCGGGGTCTTCTTTCGCAACAACAGGAGTTTTTCCATCATTAACTTCAGGAGTTATAATGCTCTCGACGGGCTTGTCTGCGGCTTCGGGCTTGGACGGCTGAATAATGTCGCTTTCGGTGCGAGCAACGTCCTCAACAGGCTTCACATCCTCGACCGTTGAGACGAGCGGCTTCTCAGGTTCCGGAACTACAGTATCCTTGCTCAGTCGCTCCTCTGAAGCAACGTCACGTTCGGGCTCTGGAACGCTCGTTTCCTGCACCAGCTCATCAACAGTAGAGGCGCGCTTACTCTTCTTGTCTTTTTTCTTCTTCTTTGATGAGCTGGGCATCTCGTCCATGACTTCAGCCACGGCTTCGACTGGCTGCGCTAAGGGCATTGTAGCGGCCTCCGAAGGTTCCTTGTTCTCCTCTTGTGGCTGCGGAGCGGCTGACGGAGCTGACACATCGTCAACTGTGACAGTGGGTTCGTCCTGGGATACAGACGGCAAGACAGAAGCTTCCTCGGAAGTGACTGGCTCAACCTCTGCAGTTGGCGTTGGCTCTATAACAAGAGGTTCGGGCGCAGCACTCGTGAAAGGCATCTCAGACACCGGCTCTTCAACTGCTGGTTCCTGTCTCTCGATCTTCGGACTCTTCTCCACAGTTGCAAGCTCAGCGTCGTCAGTCGTGAGCTCTGGCAGTGGAATCGATGCAGCTACTTGTTGGACATCCAATGGCTCCTTCTCCTTTTCTGTCACATCCTCCACACTCGGATGCACCACCTCCTCTTTCACAACAATTGGCTCGTGCTTGCTAGGTTCGATAGCAACGTCGGTCTCCTTCTCTTCTGACTTCTCCTGCACCACAAGTTCCTTTGGCACTGCATCTTCCACAACCTCTCCACTCTTCTCCAAATCTCCACGAGCCTTCTGCTCGTCTTCCTTCGTCACAATACTATCAACAAGCTCGTTCGCAAAAGTTTGGGGATATGAGGGCGGTATCCCCGAGAAAGGTAGTTGGGTCTCCGAAAGTGTAGGAATCGACAGAGACGGCTGAGTATCAGAGTTGGCTGCCTCAGACGTCTCATCCGCTAAAAAAGACTCGCTCTTCTTAGCTTGCTTCTTCGCCTTTTTCTTGTCCTGTTTCGACGAGGAAGGAGGCTCGTCCGGCTCTTTGTCAGGTGGCTTAGCATCGCCTGCGGGTTCATCAGGCGCAGCACCGTTCGCAGTCTGTTCGTCAGCTGAAGATGGACCGCTTGTTGGTGCATCGACTGTAGTCGGGGGCTGCAGTTGCTCTTGTACTGACTTGGGCTCAGTGATGGGCTCAGTGGTAGGCTCGTTCACTAGTGGCGAAATCGTAGACTGTTCCGCAGCAGAGGGCTCGTTCAACGCACGTTCGACACTGGCCTCCGGCTGAGACGGCTCACTCTCAGCGACGGAAGCGCGCTTTGCCTTCTTGAGTTTCTTCTTTGCTGACTTGGACAGGTTTGCCCATTCCACTGGCTCTGTCTCGTTGTCCTCTCTAGCCTGCGTTGAAGGGGTTGCAACGCCTGAATCTAATCGTGTAGCATTGTTAGAGGTAGGCGCTTCTGTTGCAGGTTCAGTTAGAGAAACTGCACTCGTCGGTTGCTCCTCCTCTATTGGCGCATCTGCCCTGCTGATGATAGTCGGCTCTTCGTTCTTGATGTCAGATTCGGTAGAGGCTATCGGAGCATCATTACTGCGTTCCAAAGTCTCATCGGCATATGTCAGTGGTAGAGTGGGCACTGCAGAAGGGATTTGCTCATCCAATGGCGCTGCAACAGCGGATTCCTCTTGAGCGCGCGGCGTAGGAGGCTGCACATCGTTCAAAATGACATCTTTAGACTTCTCAATCGATTGCTTGGCGGTTGTTGAAAGCTCAGAAGGCTCAGCCTCGACAGTCGAAGCACGCTTGGCAGCCTTCTTCGCCTTCTTCTTGTCTTTCTTCGACATCAAAGCAGAGTCTTCTTCTACAACTTGCACAACAGGCTCCTCTACCACGGGCGCAGTGAGTGAGAGTTCGTCAGAAGGAGCCAGAGAAACGTCTTGTTCTTCAGTCTCGGGTACAATAGCCGACGTGACTGGCTCTGAAGAAACCGGCGGTACTTCTTTCGCCTCGTTTACAAGCTCTTTGCTGGGCCCATCGATTGGGGTGGAAGAAGATGGTTCAGACTCTGCAATAGAGGCACGCTTCGACTTCTTCGACTCCTTGTCCTTTGTTGGAACTGTCGCTGTTTCCTCAGCTGTAGCTTCAGACTGGGCGGGCTCTTGAATTGGTGTAGCCTCGGGTCCCTGCTCCTGGGCAACAGCAGGCATAGCAGGAGCCACTACATCAACTCCAGGAGCTTCAGAGACTGCTTCTTCCGTAGCCAAGGGTGTTGGTGTGGCCTGCTCGTCAACCACTGATTGAGCCTTTTCTTCAACAGGCGCAGGAGTAGCCTCGTCGGCAATCGAGACGCGCTTGGCCTTCTTAGCTTTCTTCTTTTCCTTCTTCGAGACAGAAGAAGCAGGCTCCTCGAGAGGAACCTCAACAGCGGGCTGTTGCTCAATCGTGGGCTCATCAATAGTGAGAGACTTCTCAGTAGGCTGTACTTCAATTGCCGGCTCACTAGTGGCCGTAGGTGCCAAGGTCTTCTGCTCAGGAAATGAAACTTCCTCCACGATTGGTGTTCCAGGAACGGATGCGGGAAGTTCGGTAGCAGTGGCGGCATCGAGCTCCGCAGATGCATCTGCAACAGTCGAGATAGCATCAAAGCTGGCACTCGTCCCTTCAGCGTCCTCCGACACCAATGCCGGTGCATCGGATTGGACATGCGGCTCCTCAGTTGCTTGCGGTACCTCGACGACTGAGTCCTGCGTTTTCTGCTCTGCCTCACGAGATTTGCTCTCAGGCTGCTCAACAATCACGGCCTCGCCCTCAGGCTTCTGACCAGCAGACAAGGTATCATCGATCTGAGACGATGTGACAGGAGACAGCACAGCCTCTCGGTCGGCAGCACCGACAGGGGTAGACTGTGAAGCCGGCACTTCAGCAACGTCCTTGTGAGTCTCTGTAACAGAATCTTGACTGGGTGCATCGCGAGCAGATGGCGCCACTGGCTCTTCGGCAGGGACAGCAAAACCCTCAGCCTCAGCCGCCTTGCTCTCAAGTTCAGCCTTCTTAACCTTTTTTGCCTTCTTCTTGTCTTTCTTCGAAAGAGGTGCTGTAGCTTCCTCAGCACGCTTGTCTGCAACCGAGTCTTGGACAATGGATTCGACCTCTGCCACTTCACGAGCTTCCTGGGAACGTTGTTGTGACTGAATTGGGACGGACGAAGTCTGTTTTGGGACAAGGTCTTCGCTTGGCTTATCGAGAGTCTCAGCGGTAGGCTCAGACACGGCTTCCGGAGTGATTGGCTGTTCAGTCGAAACAACGCTGGGCTGAAGAGCGTCTGCGTTTTCCGAAGAGGCAGTTGCTGGTTCGACCACCAGAGGCTGGGCCTCAGATGTCGACTCGCTCTTCTTGTCTTTCCTCTTCTTTTTGCTCTTCTTAGGCGTTGTGACGACTTCGTTAGCGCCGACTGAGGCTTCCAGCCTCGGTGACTCGGGCAGTGGCACAGCAGCAGGCACGTCGGCCTCTGACGAGGTTTCAGATGGAGCCAACTCTGGATGTGAACCAGCTTCCGCAGACTGCTCCTGTGGGGCAGGCTGCTCCCCATGAGACTCGAGAGTCGCCTTCTCATTCAACTCATTCTCGAGAGAATTTTCGCGTGCGACGGGGTCGGCAACTGAATCACGTAGAATCTCTTTGGGCAGATCACTGACTGCAGGCAGGGAGCGCTCCTCGACCTCGGTATCTTGGATGCTCTTCCCCTTCTTTTCCTCCTCGGAAGAAGCCTTGGGGTCTCCAACCTCAGCGAGCTCAGTGGAAGAAGAAGGTTTAACATCGAATGTCGTGCTGGGTACATCGCGCGAAGAAGATGGCATATCCTCCTGAACAATACTCTCATGTTTGACGGGCTCAATGCTGTTGTCCAATTGTGGTGCATGCTCCTCAGTAACCGGAGTGCTCGGCTCAGTGGTAGTCTCCATGGAGTTTCCTTTCTTACCCTTCTTCTTTTTGCTCTTCTTCGGTGCTGGCTCGGCTGACTCGGCTTCAACGACTGGCGCGTCTGGTGCCACGGGGGCGGAAATATCTTGACTAGGCTCCGCCGGAGTATTGAGGGCACCAACGTCAGCTTCGGGGACAAGAGGCACCTCCCGGGTAGATTCAACCTGTGAGGAGGGAGCGATTTCCTCCAAGTCCTTATCATCAGTCTCGGGAAGAGCCACCAGCTCCGCAGGAGGCGTGGTTGGCACAGGCTTTTCTAGATCCTTGTCGTCGCTCTTGGGGAGAGCTACAAGCTCAGCAGCTGGCTCGTCTAGGTCTTTGTCGTCGATCTCGGGAAGAGCCACTAGCTCAGCAGGAGGCGTGGTTGGCATAGGATCTTCTAAGTCCTTGTCGTCTGTCTGAGAAAGAGCTACGAGCTCGGCAGCAGGTTGAATAGGCTCCGCCTTAATAGCCTTGGGCTGCTCTTCCCTCACAAGTTCCTCTAGGTCTTTGTCGTCTGTCTGAGGAAGGGCTACAAGCTCAGCAACTGGTTCCTCCAAGTCCTTATCATCAGTCTCGGGAAGAGCTACCAGCTCAGCAGGAGACGTGGTTGGCACAGGCTTTTCTAGATCCTTGTCGTCGCCCTTAGGGAGAGCTACAAGCTCAGCAGCTGGTTCCTCCAGGTCTTTGTCGTTTGTCTGAGGAAGCGCTACAAGCTCGGCAGCAGGTTGAATAGGCTCCGTCTTGATAGTCTCGGGCTGCTCTTCCCTTACAAGTTCCTCTAGGTCCTTGTCATCAGTCTCGGGAAGAGCTACCAGCTCAGCAGAAGGCGTGGTTGGCACAGGCTCTTCTAACTCCTTGTCGTCGATCTCGGGAAGAGCTACAAGCTCAGCAACTGGCTCCTCTAAGTCCTTGTCGTCACCCTCAGGGAGAGTTACAAGCTCAGCAGCTGGTTCCTCCAGGTCTTTGTCGTTTGTCTGAGGAAGAGCTACAAGCTCAGCAGGAGGCGTGGTTGGCACAGGCTCCTCTAAGTCCTTGTCGTCTGTTTGAGGAAGAGCTACAAGCTCGGCAGCAGGCATGCTAGGCTCCACCTGGAGAGTGTTCTCTTGTGTTGACGGCACAGGCTCTTCTAAGTCCTTGTCGTCGGTCTCAGGAAGGGCTACAAGCTCAGCGGCAGCAGGCATGCTAGGCTCCGCCTTAGCAGCTGCTTCCTCCTCCTGCCGATCCTTCTGCTTCTTCTCGCTTTCCTTAGACGTCGTCTCCAGCTGATCCATAACATCTTGACCTGACATTTGCGGGACCGGTACCGTCTCAGCCTCAGCAGATTGTGTCGGGAGATCATCTAAAGCCGATGGCGACGACGATGAAGCAGCTGGTGGTGTGATGTCTTGTACCGGCTTGACATCAACAATCGGTTCTTCCCGAGCAACATTGACAAAAGTTTGAGGTTCAGTCTTCACGTCGGATGCATCCCCGGTAGAAGAAGGTTCCAAGTCGATAGACTTATCTTTCTTGGCACCCTTCTTCTTCTTGGACTTCTTGGACGGCGTCGCGGGTTCCTCTTCCAACGGGGTCTCAGGCTGTGCAGGCTGCTCGCTCGGTCCCACTGGGCTAAATACGGGCTCCGATACGACAGTCTCAGTCGACACTGGTGCTGTCGCTGATGCATGTTGGGTGTCAGAGACAACGGGCTCCGAGACGACTTCGGGAGCGGGTTCAACGTATGCAAGTCGCTCTGGCACGGGAGCGCTGACCTCAGTAGCTGGCGCAGGTTCGGTAACGGGTTCCAGCTCGCGAGCGACTTCAGCGGTAGGTGTAGTAGGCACATCCTCTTCGGCTTTGCTCTTCTTGCTCTTCTTCTTCTTAGACTTCTTCGAGGGCGTTGAGGGTGTCGAAGGTTCCTCTGGTACTGGCGTAGCCTGCTGCGAAGGCTCAGAGATGAGCTCAGTGGTAACCGGTGCTTCATTCTCAACAGACAAAGACTGAGCCTCCTTGCTTGTTGCATCTCGCGCAGATGCTGTATCGTCGATAGGATGTTCTGTCTGGGCTTGCTCTGGTGCAAACTGGTCTGTCTTTTGTTCGGTAGATGGAACTTCAAGCGCAGCATCAGTCGTATTGGCAAGAACCTCAGGAATTGGTGTGCTAGGTTCCTCGGCCAAGGCCTTTTCCTTTTTGCTCTTCTTCTTGTCTTTCTTGGAAGAAGTGGCTCCCTCTACGCCATCAAGCGATGACTCAGGTACTTGACTAGGTTCGGGTCCCACTTGTGACTCGGGCTGCACGGGCTCCACAGGTCCAGAGACTACGTCCTCAGTCTCGATGGTCTTCTCTACTGGCGGTGCAACTACCAGCGGCTTGTCTTTCGCAATCACCTCGACTGGTGTCTCCACATCGTCGCTCTTCTTACCTTCATTCTTCCTCTCCTTCTTCGAAACAGGCGAGGCCGTGATATCTTCAGTGGTCGGTCTGACAGCAGCAGTGTCCTCAGCAAGAGGCTCCTGCTCTTCCAGAGGCGCATAGAGCTCATCGTCGACCTTGTCTTCAGGCAGAGGAATAGCCGCAGCATCAGAACTGTCACCAAGGCTCTTGTCCAGTTGCTTTGGCTGCACCACATCAGCTTGGCCAAAGTTAGTGCGCTCTTCGATAGCACGGGGTTGGCTAGCCTCAGCAGTTGCAGCCGGTTCGGCGATCGATTCGGAACCTCCAATCGCAGAGACACCAGATTCGGCTACGACATCAGCCTCAAGCTGAGGTGTTGTCAGGCCGCTCTTGCGCTTGCTCTTCTTGCTTTTCTTGTTTTTGGGTGTAGCAGCAGGTTCAACTTCAGCGATTTTCTCAGACTCGGGCTGAGGCTGAGGCTGAGGCTCTTGGAAGAAAACGATTTCTTTGCCTGTTTGCGTCTCCAGCGGCTCGATGAGGTCGTCGTCCATTTGCTGCATGGGAAGAGGAATGCTTGCAGCATCCACTTCTGGAAGCTCTTCGACCTCAGGCTGAGGCGTTACCAAGCCACTCTTGCGCTTATTCTTTTTACTCTTCTTGGTTTTTGGCGTAGCCACGGGTTCGGCTTCAGCAACTGTCTCGACGGGTACCGTGTCGGGCTGCATCTCTTGAGCAGGAAGGATGTCTTTGTCCGCTTGTGTCTCCAAAGGCTCGATAAGCTCATCATCCGCCTCCTGAACCGGAAGAGGAACATTCGCAGGATCAACCTCTGTGAGGGCTGGAACCTCTTGACTCGCCTCGCTCTTCAGTATCTCAACAAGCTCCTCATCCGTCTCCTGGACTGGAAGAGGAACATTCACGGGATCCACCTCTACCGGCTCTTCAAGTCCAACTTCAGCAGAACGCTGCTCTGCATCCCGAGGCACTTCAGCGGGTCCAGAAACGACAGCAGGGGGGGAAGAAGAAGGAGGTTCAGCTTCAAGTACGGGTGTAGAAACACCATTCTGCTTCTTGTTCTTCTTGCTCTTCTTCTCCTTCTTTGTCTTTACAGAGACTTCCGGAACAGGCGTGGACGCGGCGTCTTCCAAAACTACTGCATCCTGATCTTTCGCCGCGACTTCTTGGATAGGCAGACTCGATGATGATGATTCGGGTGCGGCAGTCTCAGTAGTCGGCTTGGCCTCTTCAACAGCTGTGACGTGCTCGACTTCAGGCATGGGAGCGGGTTCACTGACAGGACCATCAAGCGAGCGCTCCATAGCGGGCGAAGGAGCTTCGATGATTGGCAGCGTCTCAGTCTGATTGGGCTCCTGTTCAGTCTTCTTCGTCTTCTTGGTTTTCTTAGCCTTCTTGACCTTCTTTTCACTCTCTGCTGGTATGAGTTCGCGCGAGATTGACTCTTCAGTAGGAACATCGACTGCAGGTTCAGTCGAGATACTAGGCTCGCTGGACTCGAGGAGTGATGAGGAAGGGAGCGGGAAAGACGGCTTTCCGTCATCAGTAAAGAAAGCGCTCTTAGGCGCGACGAAAGCCGGTACCTCCTTAGTGTTTTCCTGCGTTCCCGCGGTCGAGACTGCAGCCGGGAGCGTAAAGGCTGGTTTTCCATCGTCAGTGAAGAAGGCGCTTTGAGGTGCAACGAATGTAGGAGCCTCGACTTCTTTCTTCTCTTCAGAGGCCGCATCCTCAAGGACAACATCCTTATCGATCGAGCTGCTTTCCTCCGTGGGCTTTGCAGCCATAGTCGGAAAGCTGAACGCCGGTTTGCCACCATCAGTAAAGAAGCTATCCTTTGGCGGAACAAACACAGCAGCAACAGGCTCCTCCACCGCGATCGTTTTGTCTTCCTCGATGACGACAGGCTCCACTCTCTCCACGGTGGTGGTAGTAGCACTTGGTGTATCTGGGGAAGAGGAAGATGGTTTTCCATCGTCAGTGGGAAAGACTGCGGTACGAGGCGAAACGGCCTTGGGCTCCTGCGGCTTGGTCTGCGCATCTTGCACGTCCACTTCCGGTACAGTCTTCGCAGCCTTCTTCTCATCCACCGTGGCCGTCGGCGACAAAACTTGGGACTTGCGCTTCGATTCTTTGGCCGCAGCCAGGGCAGCAAGAACTGCAGACTGTGGCTTGGGTGACGAAGGAGGCGATGACGAAGCGAGCGATGACGGTGCCTTCTTCTTGCTGCCGCCCCAGCCAATCCTGCCCCATAGACCAGAACCCCAGCCCGAAGGCGAGGATGATGAGTGGCCCTCGATTGTAGAAGCTCGACGGGACTCTTCTACGAACGCCTTGGGTGTTTCGGTCGTTTCTGCTGTACTGGGCCGCTCTTGAACTTTGGGCTCAGCCGGGCGGCCAAGGGGCTTTACTGGAACTTCTGGCTTGGGGTCATTGTCAACAGGAGCAGGAGTGATAGCGTCTTGCTTTGGCTCATCAACGGGCGCAGGGACAACCGTATCTGGCTTAGGTTCGTTGTCAAGAGGCGCAGGAGCGACAGCCTCCGACTTGGCATTGTCTTCAACAGGAGCAGAAGTAACAGTCTCCAACATACCAGACTCTTTCTGCTTGTCAACATTCTCAAATGCAGGCTGAAGGATCTCGCGCTCAATCATATCCTTTTGCGACTCAGATGGCGCCAACTCCTTCTCCTTCTCTTCTTCTTTTTGAGCAGGAGTTGCGGGTAAAGAAGGCAGCTCAGGCTCAGGCTTAGGCTCGACAACTTGTTGGCTTGCACGCTTACCTTTCTTGCTCTTCTTCTCCTTCTTTGCCTTTTTAGCCTTTGGAGTAGTGGCTGGGGCCTCGTCTTCGGCGGCGGTAGCAGCCAACTCGGGCTCTGCGATGCCACCAGCGACTGGCTCGCGATCAGCCAATGGCGCCTTGGGAGTATCGGGAGTAACATCGCTTGGCAAGTCCCACTCGAACGTCGGTTTTTCCGCGGGCTCGATTTCCTTTGGTACTATGTCTTGAGGTACGTCGAATACAGCGCGCCTAATCTCAGGATCTTGGTTCTCCTGTGGCGCGGTGCTGTCCAAAACCTTTTGTCGAAATCGCTCCTTGTCCTCAAAAGTGCTAGCAGAGGGTTCACCAACAAGCGTAGTGGTATCTGTCACAATCGACTCGGCAGTGTTCTTTTTCCACTCGTCCTCGTTGTCGACAAAAGTGGGCGTGTATTGCGAGCTTCTCGAGGGCTCACCCATCTCCTCAAAAAGAGTAGAGACTGTGGACTCGGCAACGGAAACCCGCTTGCTCCTGTTGTCCTCCTTTTGCTTGCCTTTACCCTTGACCTCGGACTCATGTACAACTTGTTGAGTCGATTCAGGCTCAGGCTGCTTGCCTTCAACTACAGGCTTGACCTCTTCAGGAACATCCTCGGACTTGCTGTGGCTGTCAGATGAAGAGCGATTATGCAGTGCGGCGGCAGCCAGTCCACCTACCGCTGCGCCAAGAGCAGCATCTTGAAGTCTTGCCGAAGTCGAAGACGAGGAAGGCTCACTGCGAGCGGCAAAGACATCACGCATCATTCTATCGTCGAGAGGAGCGCTTTGCTCAAGAGGAGTTGCAAACTCGGGTGAAGTCAATGTTGACATGAAAGCATCGTCAGTAGACTCATCCCTAGTCTCTGCTCTAGCTTCCTCCAGCGCCGCAGTAAGAGTGTCATAGTTTGGACCACCAGAGTGTCTCTTCGCTGACGGCTCACCTGTAAAGTAATCAGACGCTTTGGGAGTTGCTTGACCAGACTCTTGCACCTCTTCGATTTCACGAGCTGCTAGTTCAGGATGTTGGAATTCCGGTCCATAACCAGGCGAAATGAGATCTGATACTGCACTCAAAGGATCAAAGTACGCATCATTGGACAAAAGTCCAGCACTCTCATGGGGTGATTCCAAGGCAGACTCATACTCTCCATCCGACTCGGAGCTAGAAACCACCGAAGGGGTGATACTTGGCGGGAGAGGTGGCAGGACTTCGTCAATCTCATCGGATTTGCGGTTACGTTCTACAAGATACAACGGCCGGAATTCACGAGAAGACTTGAACTCTGTAGAGTGTGACTTGGAATGGCGAGAACGAGTTGGCGATGGCTCAGAAAGAGGACTTGTTGCCAAGTTGGTCTCAGCAATCAGATCACGGTGGACTGCTGGGGGCCCAGAAGGTTTGCGGAAGCGTATTGGAACCGCAGTGGACGAGGATAGTCGACGTTGAGAATAGCTCGATGCAGGGCTTGCGACGTCCGGTGATCGGATTGGCGAACGAGGGCTCGCGACGTCCGGTAATCTGGTTGGCGAACCTGGCCTTGACAGCGGCAAGGGAGGGAGCTCATCTGGAAAGGCCTCCAACAGCCAGGGCTGAAGTCCAGTAAGACGAGTCAGTAGCGCGCGGCTATCTTCGAACGACAACCCAGGTGGAGTCGTTGGGCGTTCGGTAAGGTTAGAGGCGGTGAGGCGTTGGGCGTTGTCGAACGTTGGGTGACGAATTTCGGCCCGATCTTCAGGGATGATGCCACTGCCTTTGTGTACCTGATCGACAGGCTCACTTGCGGGCAGTGGACGTGGAGTAGCTGCGGCCACTGCCCGATGGTCTAAAAAAGACTGTTGTTGTTCTTGTTCATCGGCATGTGGGGGCGGGGTTCGAGCTTGTGGACGATCCTATAACACACAACATCAACATTCATTCTAAATACATTGCGAACACCGGTGCTATCGCATATAAGAAGAGCGATGTACCTTTTCATCATAAGCATCCGCCCTGTCTCCATTTCCTCGCTCACTGCGACTGCTTCTGCTCCTCTTCTCGCGTCGGCTACTGCTTGAGATAGTGGACCGTGCATCATCATCATCCGAACCGTAAGTAGAACCACGATCTGACCGATGCTTCCGTCTGCGATGCTTGCGTTCCTCATCGTCGTCGTCCCTCGACCTAGAAGATTTGCTGGCAGACTCAGCCAGATTTTCTCTCGACTTGCTGCTAAAGAGACCTATAAGACCGCTTGGTCGTTTCTCCTTCTCTTTTCGCGAGCTGCGGTCGTCATCCCATCCGGCAAAGGAAGATATCAAGGAAGCATTGTCATCGTCGTCATACTTAGAACGTCTACGAGAAGACCTTGACTCGTCATAAAAGTCACCCTGTTCAGACGCTGCTGCTGAACGAGACCTGGTCTTTCTCTCTGGCGAGGACTCTTTCTTCTTGTGCCTGCGTCGACGCTCGCCATTGACGTCAGAACGAGCTTCAGAGTATGTAGATCGTGTGTCCCAATCATCAGCGCCCTCATCCTTCTCGCGACGGCGGTGTCTACGCCTTCGCTCGTCACCTTCGCCGACGTCATAGTCGCGATCACGGCTCTTATCGCGGCTCTTGTCACGGGTTTCAGACCTGGCTTCGCGACGTCTGCGGCGGCGCTCCTCACGGTCTGGATCTTCGTATTTGTAGCTCAATGAAGCGATCGATCCAATGTCATCGTCATCGTAGGAGCTGCGCACCCTGTAGTCGTCCTCGTCATCGGAGTGTCTACTCTTTTCCATATTTGAGTCGCGCGACTGAGTGTCTCCGTTCTTGCCATTTGAACTTGCAAAATAGGATTTGTCTGACTCTTTCTCAGTGGATTCTGCGTGTGTGAAGTCGTCAGGAGCATAGTAGCCAGAGTCCGCGACGCTACGGGAAGTCGATGGATTGGACGTGCTTGTGAAGGGAGCAGCTGTAGGCACTTTTGGAGCTTCGACAAGCGGCTGGTACTTGGAGCCATCAGAGTTGTCTCGAGCGCCAATGTAGTCTTCCTGCTTCATTTCTGTCCTCAGAGGCGAACCAACCGATGGTGACCACTTGCCGCCACTGCTGTTTCTCTTCTCGCTCTTCCGTCTAGGCGTCTTATCGGGTAATTCCTCCGTACCCTCGAAGGCGTAGCTGGGAATGGTGACACTCCTCTCATGCTCTTCAGGCGCACGGTTAACACTTGATGGAGACGAGTGTGAATCGTGGACAATTTGCTTCTCTGCAGATTCCAAGTTACGTCTAGCACGTTCAAGGTCGGAAGCCATTCGGTCTTGGTCCTGAGTCATGGCAGCGCCTACCAGCGCGGCAAAGCCACCAGCCAAGGCAGCGGTGGAAGCCTTGCCACTACTGCTTTCGTTCTTGGGGGATACGTTTGTTGATGATTGATATCCTTGACCGCGGTCTGCTGGCTGTGACGACTCCCCAGAGCGTGATGGCTCGACGGTTCGTGACGGCTCGAATGTTCGTGCTGGCTCAATGTCCCGAATGTCACGTTCGATGACAGGGCTCGATGGCGGACTAGGTTCACTTATCTCCCAGGTATCCACGCTAACTCGCTTTGAAGATCTGGACTTTTTCTTCTTCTTCTCCTTGTCCTTGTCCTTCTCCTTCTCCTTCTCCCTCTCCTTCTCCCTCTCCTTCTCCCTCTCCTTCTCCTTCTCCTTCTCCTTCTCCTTCTCCTTCTTGCTTGATTTAGCATCCGCTTCAGTCCCCTTTCCTTTGGATGACTTAGAAACCGCAGATGACTCCAGCTCGGTCCGTCGAGGAACGTCTTGCAAAACTACAGTCTCGTCAGTACTCTTAGAGTCCTTACCCTTCTTATCCTTCTTCTCTGCGGCAGCGAACGTCTCTCTTGTAGGTGTCGGCGGCTCAGATGCTTCCGCCTCCTCAAAGCTGCCCGGAATATGCAATGGCTCAGGCTCTTCAGGGACCTCGCCTTCGACAAAGCCAGGTCCAGTAATTCTCCGCTCAGGCATCATGCGTACATCGTACGACGGCTCAGGCTGGTAGTATGCCGTTTGTACACTGCTTGTTGACTGTGTAGCTGAGATGATGGAAGGGGATGAGATGATGGAAGCAGCAATTGTGGAGGGCGCCATGTGCGTGTCAGAGAATGGGTTGCTCAGGACGGATGCGTTTATTCGCCTGTAGTCGTACTCGTCGTGATGTTCCTGTGGAGGGAAAGCTACAGGGGGCGGAACGGCGGAATTAAAGGTAGCTTTCGATTCCTTCTCCTCGGGCCTCTGACTCGCCTTGGAAGAGGCACTCACAACACTGTCCCAAGTTGAGCTATTGTCATCGCTGACGTACAGCGTGCTTGGAGTGGTCTCCTTGGGCTCGTAAGATGTAGACGTCCCTGACCGATAGGGTATGTTGGCAGATGTCGGCTGATTAGACTTGGGCGGTTCGCGTTCAACAGTGACCTGATCCGAAGAAGACTTTGGCTCCTGCTTCTTCAGCTTCTTCAGATCGCCGTCAGAGACGAACTGCTCGCGGAAGGATTCAGGGGTTGGCACGTCAAAGTGGTGAAACTGGTTCTCGCCCCAGCTGACCCTAGACCTTGCACGGTTCGAGTCGTCTTGCCTGCTTTCGTCTTTGGCTTCTCTGAAGGGTTCTCTGGTTCGCGCAGGCGGAGGAGATACACTTCGCACAGACGGTGTACGACTGCCTGGAGGTGTAGGCATGGTGAGGCTCAGTACCGGTATCGGTAGGGGCTGTTGCTTAGCTGGTCGCCCGTCTCTTGTGGCAGTGAAAGAGTAAGAAGGTGGATATGGAGGCACCATCGGCTGACTGGAGACATGATCTTCATGCGCATAGTACGTTTGGAGATCAGTGACACCCTCATTGGGGTCTACAGCTTTAACCTTGGGGAGACTGTTGTCGGCCAAGAGCTCTCGGGGAGCAAAGAATTCAGCCTGGGACACAGGCTTAGCAGAATACCTGTCTTCCCAGTCTCGAAGGACTTCGCGGGCGTCCTGGCGCGATGATTCCTTGAAGAGATCTGGGTTGAAGATGTCTTCGTCGAACATGTCTTGCTCCACTCTGCTAGGCTCAATCGTCTTAACGCTAGCCGACTCCCGTGTCTTTCCACGTTTAGAATCATTGCTCTTCGAAGAGGAAGAAGACTGGCGCTTCAGGCTGCGGTCACGTTTTCGATCGCGCTCTTTCTCCTTCTGCTTTTCCTTCTCCTTCTCCTTCTCCTTTTCTTTCTCCTTGGTCTTGTCCTTGTAGGAGGAGATTGCTGCAGCCGTGATCGCCGCAGCAGCACCAGCGGCTACAGCACTGGCAACAGAAGACTTCCTTTCTGGCTTCAAGGCTTCTCGCTCCCTGTCCTGCAGTTCCTTTTCTTTGCGCTGCACAGCAGTTGCGGTCGAAACGATTGAGCTGCCTGTAGGCTGTTCATCCAACCTTTGTGCTTGGTTGCCTGCGTATCGGCTGTTGAAATCTTGCGGTTCGCGATCTCTGCGTCGTCGCTCCAAGTCTTCCTGAATCTCAGCCTCGCGTCTCGCGGCCTCGAGACGTTCAACCTCTTGTTGCTGAGCTTCACGGCGTTCTCTTCGCTGTCGCTCTTCCGCTGCCTCAATAGCGAGCTGATGTTGATGCTCTAAGAAAGCCGCACGTGCTTGACGTTCGCGTTCCTCTGCCTCCCGCCTTAGGCGTGCTTGTAGCTCGTGCTCTTCCTCTGCCTCTCGCCTTTGGCGTGCTTGCAATTCAAGTTGTTCGCGACGACGTTCATTCTCAAGCCTTGCCAGACGCTCAATCTCTATGAACTTGCGAGCTTCTTCTTGCTGTCGTTCAAGCTCGCGGCGGCGACGCTCGTCCTCCTCACGTTTTGTTTCCTCTAGGCGGAGAAGTGTTAGGCGACGTTCCTCCTCCTCGCGTCGGGTTTCCTCCAGGCGGAGCAGCGTCAGGCGGCGCTCTTCTTCCACCCTACGGGCTTCATCTTCTTGTTGTTGCTGTTCTCGACGTACGCGTTCTTCCTCTTCGCGGCGCGCCGTCTCTGCTCGTCGTGCTTGATCCTCTCGCCGCTGTTGCTCTCGTCGGGCAAGTTCTTCTTCTTCCCATCTTGCTTCGTCTTCAAGCCGCTGCTGCTCACGCTGATGCTGAGCCTCTTCTTCAAGTCTTTCCTGTTGCTTTTGTCGCTCACGCATCTCCTTGTCGGCCTGTGCCTGGGTCAAGTTGAAACGCACGTTACTGGATGGACTAGGTGGGCGGTCGGGTTGTCTCATTGCAGAGACTGCAGCGGCTCCGGCAGTGGCAAAAAGTCCCGCTATGGCAGCATCTCGCTTCCACGAAGAAGGCTGAATGGGAGAAGAGTTGGCTCGGCGAAGCGGAGGTTGTTGCGGGCTTTGGTTGTTGTTGTTGTTGTTGTTGATGATGATGTTCTGGGCCTGAGATTGTGTTTGGTAAGGAGGTTGCGGTGGCGCTTGCGAGAACACTGGAGGTCCTGCAGGGGCATTGTAACCAGTTTGTGATGTGGCTTGAGCCGAGTAGACAGTTCCGGAGACTTGGTGCATGGGCTGCGGCTGGTGGAGGCCTATTGAACCAGGTCCTGAGGTGACTAAAGGCTGCGAGGTCGCGATGGAGCTTGTACGTCGTGCGTCGAAAAATGCATTGGGATCGTGGGGTGCAACGGGATAGACTGACTGTAGCGTCTGCGCACTGCTCGACTCGCTGTCGGGACGCGCTTGGGCAGATCCTGCTGCTGCTGCTGCTGCTGCTGCGCCTGCCACAGCACCCGCAGCACCAGCGGCAGCGGGTCCGATCAATGGAGTGCTGGCAATATTGTCATAGAGGTTGTTGGACGACCTCCGCTTCTTCTTGCCGAACCCCCAACGCCAGCCCCATTTGTTAGTACCCGAGTCGTTGGATCCAAGGGAGTCGTTACTCTTGGACTTCTTCAGCGCGTAGTCACCGTAGACAAGACCACCATCGCTTGCAGAGTCAGAGGCACCATCATCTGGCAAGTCCTCCCACTCATCATCTCCGTAACGCGAACCAGTGCGGGAAGACTGGGTATCCTTGAGGCTGTTGCGGTTTTCCTTGACTGCGACTACTTCACGGCTGCGTTTTCCTTTGCCAGCCTTTGCCGCTGTGATTGCAGCTGCAGTAGCACCAAGACCAATGAGAGAAGCCTTGAGTCGCTCGTCAGAGTTTCGCCTTTTTGGTGATGAGCGCCTGCTGTGCGACGATCGCCTGCGTCTCCTCACATAACCAGTGCCAAAGGCCATCTCGGAGTCGGATGAAGATGCGGAACCATTGCCAAAGGTGAAGAAACCTTTCTTCTTTTTCTTGAGACCAGCGGGCTTTTCCCGTTTCTCCTTTGGGGGAGGAGCGGCGAAGAAGCCCTGAAAGAAGCCGCCTTCATGTTCGTAGTTCTGGCCAATCTCAATGACAGACGCTCCAGAAGTCGAACTTCGAGATGCTTTGTGTCGCAGTTGTTGAGATGTTCTGCTTCGCTCATCGTCATTGCTGTCTCTGCGAGGGTGCACAACTTGGACCTTTTTGGGCGACCTGGAGCGGGCGTGACGCTTTTTGCTCGCGGTAGCTCCAAGAGCAACTCCTGCAAGGCCTGCACCGATAGCGGTACCGATCAAGCCAGACTTGCCATGGCCGGAACTGGAGCTGGAACTGGAGCTTGCGCGCGAACGTCGGCGACTCCTGTGGTCTTTGCGATCTCGTCTGTCACCCGTAACACCTACAGACATCTGGGACATACGGTCAGCAGATCGACTTCGATGGCGGATGCCCGAATAACCGTAGCTGTAGCCCTTGCGATCGAGTGATCGACTACGACTACGGCGTGACACACGCGAACGTCCAGACTTGATACTGTATGTGTCGTCAAAGTCATCGCGGGCGGCGTTCCACATAGCCTTTCCGGCCTGAGCAAGGCCAATGCCTCCTAGGCCTGCAGCCATCCAACCTGCAGTGCTGTTGCTTGTCTTACGTCTGTCCTCGCCCGAGATGGAGCTTTGCGACTTCTTCTCCTTCAACGAGTAGCGTGACTGTTTCTCAATACCGCCAGAAGACCGCATGTATTCGTTGGAGCGCCGCTTGTAGTAGTGATGCTTTCGCGGGGCATCTAAGACCGAGGAACGGGGGTCAAAACAACCTTTGCAGACTCCAATGTACTCGGTGTACTCCTCCATCTTCTGCACATCCTCGTAGTCTTTCCACCAGTCAACAAACCGGGAAACGGGACCGGTATGCTGATGATGCTGAGCCATGCCGCCCGAGACGTAAGCGCTTGGCAAAAGGCCGTTGTTTTGATGCCCGTTGGGGGTACCATGTGTGGAGTGATGTTGAGAGGTGCTGTGCGAATGTGAGTGTTCCTGTGAATGCGAGTGCGTGTGAGAGTTATGTTGATGTAGACCATACGCCGCCAATCCCGCAGCACCAGCAGCATAGAGTCCGGCATTGCTGCTAGACGAATGCTTGTCGGGCTTGCTCGGGCGCGGAGGCTTTGGCGGAGGCACGCCTTCTCCACCGTAGGCGGCTTCGGTGTATGGTGGAAGATGTGTGCCATTGGAGGCGGTGGAATTAGAGGTATTAGGGGCGTTTCCATACATGTTGTAGGTAGATGTAGGAGCAGCAGGGGTAGGGGTATTATTAGTGTATGACGAGTATGAAGAAGGAGGACGAGCATTGGAAGAACTGCTGTAGCTTGCGGAATGCTCATGACTAGAAGAGCTGTGGCCCATGGCAAGTCCGAGGGCAGCGCCACTGGCCATGGTGGCGGCTGAACCAAACTTGCTTGGCTTGTCAGGCCTCGACGAGGATGCTGGCCGTGGTGGTTTGTGCGGCGCGGGTGAGTCGTCAACGAAAGCACCAGGCATGGATGAGCTCGATGGCCGAGCAGGCTTGGAGGATGAGGCGCTGCTAGTGCCCTGGGCGTAGAAGTCGGCGGCAGCGCCTGAGCCAGTGTCGGCGACGGGATTGGCATGTGCAGAAGCAGCCATGAGGTGAGGCGTGTCCTGGCCAACAATGACGGATGGCGGCTGAGGCCTCACACCAGGCTGTTGGCCGACAGACTGTCCCTGGTCGTTGTAGAAATCGGCAGCCGCTCCAAACGGATGGCCACCGGGCAAAGCACTGGAGGCAAAGTGCGCAGGGTCCTGGCCAGGGAACTGACTCTGCACGTGACTCGACATGCCCTCTGGGTGGTGGTTGTATTGTTGTTGTTGTTGTTGCTGTTGTTGTGATGATGATGACGACGATAGGAATGGTGGCGGGCCATTGCTTCCCGCAGGCAGAGCGCCTGACATCATGGGCGCTCCTGCCTGGCCGGGGAACTGCGAAAAGCCATCGCTGCCAATTTGGCCGCTGAAGCTGCGCTGCACCGACTTGGGGCTGTCAACAATGTCGCCCCGATAGCCGCCCGTCTGCGTCAGGCTGGCAGATCGCTCTGAGCGCGACGAGCGGCGCTTTTCCGTCTTACTGTCCTTACTCTTCTTCTTCCTGTCTTTTTCGTCGCGCGTGGTCGATGTTGAAGACTCTGCATAGCTGCTGCGGCGGTCGTCGCGACGCCTGTCATAGCGGTCGGCGGCGTCGTGCAGGTCGCTGTTTGGGTCAGCGTGTGCCGGAGCCCGCGAGCGCGGCATATCGTCCAAGGCAGTGGCGAACGAGGCAGTCGACGACGGGGCAGTGTCGCGTCGGGAGCTCGAGGGCTTGCGGGTCGAGGTGGAGGAGACGACGGAGCGGGTGTCTGGGTCGCGCTTGGAACGCGTGGAGTCGGTGGTGCGGCGGCGGCGGGCGTCGTCGTCCTTGGAAGTGTGCGAGGCAGCCGAACTGCCCGTCAGCCTGCTCCACATGGCGATGGATGGAGGGCAAAGGGCGCGGGTGGGTGGTTATTAGGATGCAGGGCAGGCAATGGGTTGGGCGCAAACGAGATGAAGCTTCAGGCCGGCGCTGCTGGGTATATCGCTGTACGAGGAGCTTGCAAGAGAGAGATGGAGAGAGATGGAAGGATTCGTTCAAATCGTCATGTCGTAATGGTATTGGTACAGAAGGCAGGGCGAAGCAGACAAGCCAACAAGAGATGCGCGCAAGGCCAAAGGATGATGGTCGGAGCAGCCGCTCGCCGTCGTGCTCGCCAACAATGCTGAGGTCGAAGGCAGCTGAGGTGCTCTCTTAGCCTGGCACAGAAGCCCCGGCAGCCAGCCGAGAGTGAGCTGGCGGCAAGGGTTAGCCCGATCCACCCAGTCGATGGCCTGGAGGCGAGGCGAGGCTGGTCCAATGACGGCGCAACATGGCAAATGCTCCTTCGTGCGGATCATACGCCTGGGGGGCGCGCTATCTCTCTCCACGCCCAGGCTGGCTGCTGGCTGCTGGCTGCTGGCTTATGGCTGTTGGCTGCGTCGCACTGCATCCATCGCCTTGCCGGCGCGTCGTCTGCAACCACGTCGTCTGCACCAAGAAGGGGACCGTGCCCAGCCGTAGCTATGGGTGTGTATGTATGTGTGCGCACATGCTCATCGGGTTTGATATCTGCATTCATCCTCTCCACCTGTCGCTATCTCTTCCAGCCTGCACACTGCAAATCCTTCCCCATCCATGCCATGCATTGGCCTCTTGTTCTCGCACTAGCCCATTCCACTTGGCCCAAACGGTCCCACCTGTTCCATCAGTGCTAACCTACATACCGCCAAGTTCGCCTTGCGATAAATAAATAAAAAAACTAAGCCAGCCGGGTTTCACGCTGACAACTACTTTTTTCATTATTCTGCTATTTGTGCATCTTCATCGGCTACCTAGTGTGAAACTAATGAAACCTGCACGGGAAGTTGCATGGTCATCCTGCAACGAAAAAAAAAATAACCCTCAGTTTCCGGTGTAATTGCGGCCCAAGCAGGTCCCCACCACACTCCCTCCCATGTTGCGAGTCGTGCCATCGGTGGCGTCAATCGTCCTAGGCGCGCCAGGGCTCGATTCTTTCAACCTACGTACATCCACCACTCCAACCATTGCCAAATCCCCACCTTCTTCACAATGGCGATTGGACATGTACAAGTACAAGTCGCGCTCCAACACTTCGCACTCTAGCCAATTCGTTCGTCCGCACTGTGCCAAGTGCATATTACTTAACCGCCACTCAACTCCCAAGCGTCATGTGCAAGGTTTGACATTTGTTTTCCTTGCATGTGTATCAGTATCTAGGTATTGCACGGCCTTTGCACCCTCCAGCTGCGGAACCTGCTGCTCCCCAAACAAAGGCCCGGGCGAATCTCTTGTCTCTCGCAGCGACCTCGACAGAGTCAGGTTGCCTATGGCCGTCCGCCTGCCATGAGCATTTGCCGTATCTGCATAATCTGTGCGCGGTATTCCGGCGTCAGCTGGTCAATCTGCTGCGGCGTAAGGGCCATGACCTGCGCATACAGCGCCTGCTGGTCCAGGGCAGGTGGCTGCTGCTGTTGCTGTTGTTGTTGCTGTTGTGGTAGAGGTTGTGTGTATGGCTGCGGAGCAGGCGCCTGGGGCTGTGGAGGTGTGGGTGCGACCTGTGGAGGATATCCAGCATAGTTTACAGGAGGTCGCGCGACCTGCGGCGGTGGTTGCTGCACTGGCTGAACAGGTGGAGCTTGCGCAACTGGGGCTGGCGCGGCCGACGTCTCCACGAGCGAGGTAAGAATCTGCGGGTCAACTAGCTGCAGAAGAAGGAGCGACTGAAAGATAGCGTATGCTAGCTGCGGTGCTTGGCGCAGCAACTCGGTGGCCTTAGCCGGGTCCGTCATGACGAGACCCTTCATTTGTGAGAGAATGTCGAGCAGCTGGTCGGGGGGAAGCGTCGACAGAGTGCGCGAGATGGCGTCAGGGCATGTGAGGTTGGGTGGCAGCTCCACGCCCGGCGGCAGAGGACCCAGTGTGCTTGATGGCTGCGCTGGCGGAGGTACTGCGGCTGCCTGGCCGTTCATGCCCATCGCCGGCTGCGCGTTCTGGTCGCGGTTCGAGGGCGCGTTGTCGCCAGAGCCGCTCTCGTTGGACCAGTCCACCCTCAACTTCCGTCCCATCAGATCGTAGTCGTTGAGGTTGCGTACTGCTGACGCTGCTGCGTCGGCGTCGGCGAACTCTGCGAAGCCAAAGCCCTTGGGTCGTCCCGTTTCCTTGTCATACACCAGCCGGAAATTGTTGACCTGTCCGACGCGACCGAGGGTTTCGACAATGAGTTCTTCGGTTCCGCCTGGTTGAACATGTCAGTAATGCGCTTGCGCCTTGGAGCCGCATTGTCGCATACCGTAGGGAATGTTTCCTATGAAAACCACTCGACCCGCCTTGTCGTTGGGCGCCATGGTGTCTGGAAAACGATTTCCGAGTAGAGCGCTGTGTACGAGAGAGAGAGAGTGTGTGTGTGTGTATGCTGGTGCTGAGTAGTAAATGCGTAGATGTTGCGAAGGACGAAGACAGTGGACGTTTCTTTGAGCAGCCATGGCCATTGAGCTATAGTAGGCCCGGGCCTTGGCGCGTCAAACCCGCGGCCACGCGCTTCAGCCCTGCTTCTCATCACTACCTAAAGCTTACCAGCATTCACATCGACGCAATCAACTCAAGTTCTTTTTGGTCAAACTAACATCTGCATGTTGATACTATTCAACACTATTAGGCATATGCCCATGGCAATTTCCTCTGCTGCGTACTATTCTACAGCTTCGCACTCTGCGGTGCGCAGCACTCGCCATCCTTACCTACTGTCGCAGTCACGCTAGGCTGGTGATGCTGCTCACTCAGTAAACGGCTCTTGTTGAACGCCTGCTCGCTTGGTGGTACGTCCAGCGCGGGGTTCTTGTCGAAAAAGTTCACTGGTTTCAGGTGAATCTTCAAGATTTCACATGGCATAACCGGAAAGTCCTCGATCCTGGGGACATGATTGATGCCCGCCTGGATGAACACCACCAAGTCAGTGTCCTTGACGTTGTCGTTTCTCTCTGCCCATGACCGCACACCAGTCCCCCCTCGTGACTGGTTGGTGTATGTGCCGCCTGCGTACAATTCTCCGTCTCTGTGTTTAACAACATAGATGTTGTGGTCTGAAAACTCGGCGCGCTTGTAGTTGAAGCTGTCCTTGTCCGATAAGATCTTTTGGAACGGAGGGGCTTGGATCTTGTATGCGACTGCCTTCCCGTTGACCGGGTTCCGTACATTCGGGTTCTGGATTTTAAATGTGCGGTTGTTCTCATATGCAATGTCATAACCCCCGGATTTCTCCACAACTGTCTCCTGAACATAGTATCCTGTCCCGTGAGGATTCCAGTCTGAGCGAGGCATGGCAAACGCTTCATCATACACTAGGCGGTTGTCGTAACCGTCAATCATGGGGTCGACGCGCAACGAAAAGATGTGCTGGTGGTGGACCGCAAGTACACCGGGGTGTACAACTGTACCAAAGGGCACCTCGACACCTTCGTCAATAGGCTGTGTGCTGAGAATGCCAGTTGCTCTGATCTCGTAACTAATCTCTCCTGCCTGGTTGAAGATGAAGGCTAGAATATACTCGTAATTGCTGACAGTGATGATGCTCTGGAGCACCAACTCTCGGCTTCGGGTGACGACTGCGCGGCCAGTGCGGTAGTTGGTGTGCTTGAAGCCGATTCCTGCATCTTGCTCGTGAATACATACTACGTTCGGCATGTCAGTGACGCCACCTTTGTCGTCTGACAATACCGCACTGAGGTAGTAAATGGAACCCAGGCAGTCACAACCAAGCTTCAGGTTGTTCGCCATGATACCAGCACCAGCATCGCCCAAATCAAAAGCACTCTTCTTGTGGTATGGGTGGCGTGGGTCCGCATATGGTATGTTCATATCGCTCAGACTTAGCCGGTAGAAAAGGCTGCGATTGTCGTATCGAACATCATAAAGTATCATGCCCTCTCGTTGGTTGAAGCCGACCCTGAATTGCCACTTCTGCCATGAAAGGATACTTGACGTCCCCTGTTCTTGGACCTGGAAACTCGCGCCTTCAGGCTGGACCACATTCAGAGGCTTGAGGTCTGTTCGTAACTTTTGTGCCTCGGGAATGTACTCGTTGGGTGGCTGTATCTTGTACTTTTCCACTGGCTTGATAGTGTTGTCAGCCCCAGTAGGCAGCAAGTCTACACGAATGACCTGCATGCTCTCCGTGCTAATCACAGGGGAGATTGGCAATGGCATGGCGTAGTGATTTGAATCCGCCTCCGATGAGTTCATCGGGTCCCTCAGGTATAAAAAGCATTGATAGAGTCGGTCTTCGTCGCCAATGCCATCGGAACCGTAGATCCAAGGATCACTAATAATTACAGTGCCTTCTGGGAGTTCGAGCTTGGCGATTTCCGCTTGCACCTTCGGGTCCGCAAGTGCAACCTTTTCGATGGCAATGATCTCGTCGCCATCACCGTTTGCATGAATGAAAGGACCCAGGAGGACATTGCGTTCGACACGGCCCGATGTCAGATCGACAATGGCCTCGTGGAATTTACTCTTTGTTAAAGATTAGCCACATACAAATGAAAGCACCGGCGATGCATGACATACGGTGTTTCGGATGTAATAATTGATGAATGCCTTTCTCGGGATAGAAGGCAATGTCTCGCCACCATGTTCAGCTTCTAAGTACTTGAGGACTTCGGCCTTGGGTGGCTCTTGTAATGTCACGACCTTGAAGTGCAGGTCTGTGTGCGCCGGCCACGATGCCTTGATGATTGCCGCGGCATTCTTAAGTTCTATTGCCGATAGCGGGGCAAGAGGGTGTGACGGTGCCGACTTTGTACTCCGTGGTGTTGGGGTTGTGACGTGTTCTGCAGACATTTTGCTTGAATACGTAACAGCACGAATGCTGTGTAGATTTCCAAAGTTGAGAGTGGATTGTAGAAAGTCAGCGTTTATAAGTGAGAGTATGCCACAACGAGCTTCAGATACTTCTAGCCTAGCACAGCATAGCTAGACGATAAGAAAGTGGGCCCTCTACCTGTAGTATGCAGACGGCCGCGAGGACTTGCCAGATTGGTAGTAGACGTCTATCTGTCGAGGCGAAAAGTGCAGACAAATCACGTGCACCATCTACCCCGCTCTAGTTTGCATTCTTCAAACGCTGATTGGTTGGACGGTTATACTCCACAGCCAAACGGTAGGAATAAGTTTCTATTGGCATACCGAACGGCATTGCAAAGCTATGTGCTTACAGCGTGAGCGCTACCACAGAACACTATGCGATCTATGTGAGAGACAGGCCTTTGGCAGCATTTCGTGCTGTAACCCCCGCTCCCTTCAGGACATTGAGCACTCATTCTTCGAAAGTTAGGTGGGCACACAGCGAACTATGGTTCACACACTCTGACAACCGTCTACCATCTTTGTCCATCAACATTTAGCCTCCTCGCAAGACGACAGACTGCTGTGTTTGCGGTAGCGCATCTACCAATAATGCATCTTGCAGATAGAATTAATACACCATCCTACACTCACTCTCTTGACAGCTTCAATATCATCTTTCCAACTTCCAGGACAGGAACCCAGACCATATCCTGTATGTGCGACTAAAATGTCTGGAATTTCAAGTCGGCGGCGTGGTCAGTGGTGCGGTCTCAGTACATAAGCGTGCAAAGAGTCCCCTTCGAACACGCTGTGAGCCTGGAAGACCCATGCGTTCCTCGGTCGCGTGCGGCAGGCGTCAAATGTTGCAGAACTTGGTTTTCCCTTCTAAGTTTCTGAAGTGTCCACATCCAATGCTCTGAAACAAGAAAACTGGAACCGAGTCAATCTGCAAAGCCACGACCAGAGTCGGCGCATCTACACAGTATTTGCAGTATTTCTATGGACAGTAAGAGAACAATATGAACGTAGACCATGACATCGTAGCCAACTGCAATCCTCTCGCAAAGCCTCCTTGCACCGCCGGCGCAACGTTTTACGACCAAATCTTCCGCCACAAGAAGCTGTCACTGACTCGCCATCCGTGCGCAGGAGCCATTCTCAAACACCCCCTATAGACAACGTCCGCCTATCGACTACACATTTTGCCGTAGTAAGTGTCAAAACACAAGGCCGGACGAATTATAGGCCCGGTGTTGTTTCCTTTTTCCTTCGATCGGTTTCCACGTTCCGCATTAGCTAGATCCATGCCAATTTACACATATTAACCCCCATATTAATCTATCTTCAGCATTGAGCGTTACGCTGTTCCACATAGGCGCCAATCTGGTTTTGCAACCTCCGTAGACCCACAACCGTTTACCAAGTTGGCCGTTCCCATTCGCTCAGATATCTCCTCTGACACGTGCATGTCCAGAACTGTTCACCATAGATTGCCCAGTACTATACTTGCAATATTACTAGTCTAGTCGTGAGGTCACACACTGTCCCTGATGTCGTGTCACCAGGACGATTCTTGAACGGATCTCGGCCAGGCGCCACCAGCAGTGAGTCTCCACAACCTGCCTCACGTCCCGGCCTCGCTACCAGTATGCAGAATCCTAGTGTAGTTGTCCTGTGACGTGTTTTCATTTCCAGTTTCAGAACCGATCCAATCAAGCTCGAGGGTCAAATCTACTTGAACATGCACGGAACAGCGCAATATGGGATGAAAAGCCTTTTGAGGCGTCAGGAAGTGTATATAACCTCAGGAGAAGTTCGCCTTGCATTTCCCCCCACGATCATTAACACCTTCATTACATTCATTACCTACCCCACCGATCTTTTATCCTCCAACATCAATCATGAAGTGCTTCGCCGTTGCCACCGTAGCCCTGGCGGCTCTTACTGAGGTTGCTCAGGCTCATTGTACGATACATCGCCGTGTAGGACGGGGCATCCGCTAACAGACAGAAAGACATTTTCGAGTACCTCACCGCCAACGGCGCCAAGGGAGCTCTTTTCCAAAACATCAGGCCTGTGCCTAACAACAGCCCGGTTACCGACCTGGCAGACAAGAACCTCCGCTGCAATGTCAACGGAAACAGTGGCAGCGGAACCACCACTGTATCAGTCGCTGCTGGCTCGTCTGTCTCCTTCACTGCCGATCAGGCCGTCTACCACCAAGGACCAGTCTCGTTCTACATGACCAAGGTCGACTCTGCCGCTGCCGCAGACGGTTCCAGTGATTGGTTCAAGATCAAGGAGATTGGTCCCGACTTCTCCGGTGGCCAGGCCAAGTGGGACTTGGAGAGTAAGTCAAGCATTTGGTGAATTTTTCTTAGGCCCTCACTAATATCGTTGCAGCCACCTACCCGGTGACCATCCCTTCCCAGCTTGCCGCTGGCGAGTATCTCCTCCGCATCGAGCAGCTCGCCATCCACAACCCTGGCAGCACGCCTCAGTTCTACATCTCTTGCGCGCAGCTCAAGGTTACTGGTGGTGGCAGCGGCAAGCCTTCTCCTACCACCAAGATCCCTGGCCACATCAAGTCCACCGACTCTGGCTACACTGCCAACATCTACAGCAACTTCAAGAGCTACGTTGTTCCCGGCCCCAAGGTCGCAACATACTAAGTGTGCGGAATGGCATGCGCTGCGCCGTTGAGCAGGCACTACTTAAGATGGTCTGGTCACCTTTTTTTTCTGGCCGGTCCTCTTCCGAACCATGGGTTCCATTCTACTTCAATGTACATACCTCTATTGCATAACGACTATGCTCTTCAATTACATTTCTACCTTCCTTTGGCTCTCCAGTCAAAGCATACGACAGCTGAATCTGAACGCATGAATGTCAAACGCTTGAGTCCGCATATTCTGTTCCCATATGTCATTCAACCATGCTCACTTCTACTATTCCCTTTATACAACCACATGAGCGGTTCTCGAAATTAGCAGAGAAGTTTGTTAAGCTGTGCGGTTGTTGCCCTTGTTATTCACTCGTTTATCGAGACCACTGCATCACAGTCAAGAGCAGTCAGCATGGCGTGGCTGTTCGCTTGATTGAGGATCTCTTCACAGTCTGCCGACGTGTTCGTTGGTCAAACATCCGTTTCTTGTTGTCACACTACATCTTCCCTTGATAAGTCACAGTCAACCACGACGATACTATGTGGACAACAGACTGTTCGCAAAGCTCATCACGCCCATCTTCACATATCGCAGCCACAGCCAACGCATATTCGACACAGACTTGTATTTATAAATGTCCAGCATGATGTTCTTTCGTACTTGCCTCATCCTCTATATCGTTTCTCCAGGCACAGCGGTACACAAAAGCGATACTTGACTTGGAGCCCTAGCACATGCTCTTCCATCCACCTCGTTGAAAACACTCATCTCCGCCGTCAATCCCCTGACTGAAATCCTCGTATCCTCTCTTTGTCAATGTCAGCAGGTCCTCCACCCGGTCACCCCTGGGCCGTCAACGTCGGCAACAACCCAAATATAAACCGCGACCCTCCACCACCTCCATTGAACGGGCTTGGTGGTCCTATTCCGCAGCCACATCCTGCTCCTGCTCCCGCCACCGCCGCCGCCGCTGCAGGACCAGCCCAGTTCGTTGTCGAACAACAGCACCACAATCCCATCTACGGGCCTCCTCTACCCATTGGCATTGCTCCTCCGCTCGACTTAGGTATAGGTGCGTTCCCACCCGTCTTCCCTGCCCTCAGCATCATGGACCCCCTGTTCATGGGCAGTGGCTTCGTGCCACCAGGCGGCGGACCGCTGGCGCCCATCCGCACCGGCAACTTCCTTCCTAACGCTCAGTACGGCATAGGTTTCGGTCTGCACGCGAACGGCGTACCGATTCCGCCACCACCGCCTGGCGCCGTGCCCGGCGTGATCCCGCCCTTTGCACCCGCCGCGCCCCTCTGGACCGCCGGTGCTGGCCTGGCGTTCGGAAACGTGCCTGCTGCAGGTGTGGCAGGCCCTGTTCCCATGATGATGCCCATGGGAGCCGCATCCCAGCACCATCGACCCGCTCCCCTTTTCCACGACGGCAACCTCGGACACCACGCTCAGCCCGCGCAAGCAGATGTGTCGCAGATCGCGGGCGGCATCCCCGCCGGCGTCATGCTAGTCGAGTCCGCTGAACATACCATTTTCATGCGCATCACGGGCAACGTCTGTCCATGGCTTTCGCCGGGTGCTACGCTTGGTATCGAGCAGCTGGCTGCGGCCAGTACGACGGGCTTGAATCGGCTGATTCAGATTTGTAATGAGGGGACGCCTGAGGATGAGCTCGAGGGCACCGCCGTCACAGAGTGCATTGAGTTGGGGAACGGGCTGTGGGAGAAGGGCCAGACGTTTAGGTATAACGATGCTGTGTCCAAGGTGCTGACTATGAAGGATGCTGGCTGGGATAACACGAGGAATAGAGTAGGTGGGAACTCGCTGCATCTCTGGGGACATAGAGTATAAGAGTGCTCAGGTGGGAGGGATGTTGGTGCATAGGTCTTGTCTTTCTGAAGCGGTTGTATTGGTTGCGTTGGTTTCCATAGGCAGATGTTGACTTTACTTCTGCTGCGGCTATCTGAGCATGGGGTTGTGATTATTACGATTCATCCTGAGCACTTGGGTATTGAGTTTTGTCCAGCAGCATGAGGCGACTGTAAGAGACAGATACAACCAAGATAGATGGAATATCCACAACATTATTACGAATCACATGCGCCTTCATGCAGTCGCGGCATGCGCATGTCCCTCATTCTGCGATATTTGAGCAGTGTACTTCTTCTTGCCACCGCCCATCTTCCTCCACAGTCTACCTATCCATCTCTCCTTGACCATCTTCAGCACAACGTACGCAAGGAAGCGATAAACGATCGCGCAAATACCCAGCGCCACGAGGTTCATCTTGGGATTCTTGTTCAGCCTGTACAAGTCAAGTACCTGTTCTCCAGTTTGAATCGGGCATTGTCCATTGACTCTCTGCCAATCTTCGCAGGTGAACTTCAAGCCGCGCAGTGTAAATGGTGCCATGTTTCCGACAGCCCACTTTACGGGTGAGAGGTGATTCCAGGCTTGCAGGAAGCCGGGAATATCGAGTGAAAGAACGCCTCCCATGACTTGAGCAACGCTGAGGAAGACCGACATGCAGTTGACCGAGAATCCCGTATGGGTGAAGAGGGTGTTGAAAGCGATACCCAAACTCTCGCCGCAACTGGTGATGCAGAAAGCGTTGAAGGTTATGATAAAGTATGTTTGCGCGTTACGTTCTAGACCGACGGCGAAGACTGCAAGGACTGAGAATATGAGGCAGCCGATAATTTCAAACGGAGTCGTGATGGAGATGTATGTGAGAAAAAATGCCTCTACGCCGTAGACGCGATCGTCGTAGTCCCGGTAGAATACATCCCTCTCAATTGGATAGACGGCGATATTGTTCAGCACTACATGATGTTAGTACGATACCAGCTCTTCAGAGGAGAAAATCACTTACTACCAACAAAATACAGTGGCGCAATTTCCACCAGAAACCCGAGTCTGTTCTGTACAGAGAAGTAATCGGTTTTGAGTGGCGAGAAGTAGAGTGCAAGAACGAGACCCAGACCCACGATTTGCATGATTCGTGCAATGATGATGTCTGGTTGGCGAAACATGTTCTTCGTCGCCCGGCGGATCAGGATAGAATATGCTGTAAGGAATGACGACGGCTCTCGTGCCATACTTCCCAGTTCTGCAGGCGTGGTAATCGAGCCAGTACGCGCAATGGGGAAGGCATCAGCATTCCATGATTGGATGAGCTTCCGCACCTTCTTCCTACTAGCCGCCTCGCGTGTTTCATGCTGGAGGTCGACTGTAATCAGATCGAGGGCGAAGTCAGCGGGATTGACGTGCTGTGGGCATTCATAGCCTAGGCCTGCAAAGTGGGGCAACATGTCTGTGGAATGGCCCGCAAAGATTGGATGTCCGCCGCGAGCTAGGAGAAGAACGTTGCCAAAATGGCCGAACAAGTCACTGCGTGGCTGGTGAATCGTCACTATGAGCGTGCGGCCTTCTTGTGCTAAACCGCGGAGGACGTCCATGATGGAAAGAGCTGTGAAGGCATCCAGTCCGGATAAAGGTTCGTCAAGCAATAGCACCCGCGGCTCAGTGAGGATCTGTACAGCAATCGTAACTCGGCGCTTCTCACCGCCACTGATACCCTTGACAAGATCGTTACCGATGAGGTTGTCTGCGCAGTCCTTCAGACCCATTTTGAGGAGGATTTCTTCTGCTTTCTGAACCTTCTGCTCTTTGGACATCCACTTTGGTAAACGCAGTCCAGCTGCATAACGGAGAGTCTCGCGTACAGTGAGCGAGGCCAGAAGTGCGTCGTCATCCTGTGTGACAAAGGAGCAAATTGAGTGGACGACTTCCCGAGCAGGTAGCAACCCGTTGTAGGTCATTGATCCATACTGCTTGTATCGCGTTGATGTGTCATCCTTGAGTCGCATGGCCATGCTGTTCAGCAGAGAAGTTTTTCCAGAGCCTGACGGTCCCATAATTACGTTCAGAGACCCGGGACGGAAGTCTGCTGTGATCGGGTTCAAGATGGTCTTTGTGGAACGTTTCCGTAACGAGCGTTTCTCAACGTCCATTCCGTAGCCGTCCAACCGAATATCAATTGTTCTCACATTCTCTGGCGCTCGCGCACTCATCTTCTCCTTGCCAGCAGAAGCGTCCGTGTTGGTCGGTCTTGCGCGCGCCATGGCGATCTCGGCATTCCAGAACTTGAGCAGCACACCAGCACCAACGTAGAAGGCAATTGCGAAACCAAGAAGCACAAGTATAGGCCTCCAAACCCAGTTGTTTGGAAGGCCGAGCGATGCCATGATAAAGTCGCCGTCGTATTCTTTGCAGGCAGGGTTCGATCGTCCGCCCTCTAGCGGACAGTCATAGAAATGGCCGCTAAACTCATTGGCGCACAAAGCCCCGAAAGCGTAGAAGACATAAGCAGTCCATTTGGTCCAACGCACGTAAATTGGAATGGTGTTGGCTTGGATGAAATAACCACAGGCCATGGACTGCAGAGTGTATGCTAGGTTGGCGACCAGACTTGCGCCAGCAAAGTGCCTCGAGACAGCAACGCAAGTCATGGCGAAACAGACAGCGATGTACTGGTGAAGCAATATTATACTGAAGAAAGTGAGGAACTGGGCTCCGTCTGAACGAAAACCGCAGAAGAAGTAGTAGATCAGGGAGAAGATAAGGGGTACTGGGATGTCCTCAATGAAGATCCTGGCCAGCCTCCTAGAGATGAGAAAGGCGGGTATGCTGACGACGCCTTGTCGCGCTTCTTCGTCGAAGAGTTGAATATCAGTAGTAAGCCGGTATGTCTCGTACAGCAGGATGAGATATCCTTGGAGCGCAGCTGCATTGTACAGCGCTCCTTGACGGGATCGTATACCCGATAAAGATCCATCGAGCTGCAGGAATATCCAGCCTGTGATTACCGCCATACCGATGGCCTCAGCAAGACTTCCAAACATGCCTGATTTTCGAAGTTAGCGTCGGTGAGTACTCCGGTACAGTGGTTACGTGGGGGATGACTTACCCATTGGGTCGCGAATAGTTACGGTCCACGTCCTTGCGGTAAGTACACGGGTCTGTTGGATGAGTGAAGTGCGGTTATCTCGATTTTCTCTTCTCGAGGATTTCGTGACAGTTGCACTCAAAGTACCAGCTCCCTCTTTCTCATTCAAGGTACTATTGCAGTGTGCTCTCCACGCCTCTATCACACGGCCAACCCGTTCCTGGCCTGCCTGTTCTGCTTCTGCACTGCGGTTGTCGATACTGACAACATCAATCAGATACTCTGCCGGGTTCGTAAATGGTGGCATTTCATGACCCAGTTTGGCGAAGTAGGGTAGGCACTCCTTGGCACTACCAGCGTATGCAGGGCTCCCTTTAGACAGAAGGATAACATTGTCGAACAAGTCCCATATCTCGGAGCGCGGCTGGTGAATGGTGACTATTATGGTCCTTCCTTTCCTTGCCAGTGTCTGCAGAGTCTTGATTACCTGAAAAGCGCTCGTCGAATCCAATCCAGTAGTAGGTTCATCTAGCCATAGTAGCGAAGGGTTCGACAGGAGTTGAACGCCAATGCTTGTCCTTCTCTTCTCTCCACCTGAGCAGCCTTTGTGTGCATGGTTCCCGATTCGTGTGTCGGCTGCTTCTTTCAAACTTAGCTCAAGGATGACTTCTTCGACGAGCCGCTTCCTCTCGTCCTGGGTAACGGATGATGGCAGCCGCAATTGGGCAGCATACATGAGTGTCTCTCGCACAGTCAGTGTCGGGAGGAGTATGTCCTGCTGGATGACATATGCGCTTCTGATCTGCGACACATCTTCGTTATTGTTAAACAGTGTGCGACCTGAAGTAGCCAGTCGCTTCCCTACGGCTAAGCGACCACTCATGGAATTCAGCAAGGACGTCTTTCCGCTTCCGCTCCCTCCTATAATGGCAGTGAGACTGCCGGCTGGCATGTCTGCCGAAATATCGTCCAGGATAGTTTTGACATGACTGAAGTCCGGTGTCGATTTCTTCTTAGAAAAGAGGCGGGCGAAAGCACTTGGGGACTCGTCGACCGAGACGGGAAGATGCTCAAGTCGCACAGATACAGGGTCGACCTCGCGCAAGGAAATTCCATGGCCATCGACGGGCGACGTTATGGTAGAGTCTCGGTCGTCAGGAGGTGCTGCGGCTGTCGGTGGTGAATGTCGGCCGCTCTCAATCCGACCGGGCGATTGTACCGATGTCGACTTCTCTGCGTTGCTTTCCACCACCGCTGGCTCGATCCTGTCAAGCGACTCCATTCCTCAGCGTCTATGGCCAAAAGTTCATAATCAAAATCCCACAGACGCGACAGCAAACCAGGAAGGACGCGGTCGTAAGATAATTTGTGGCAACGTGCATGCAGGGCGCGGTGCTCCTTGCATACGATACGACTCTCTGTTCATGCGAGCCGCCTCGGTTGGCAACCGAGGTGGGGATACACCGCTTGGCTACATAGGCTTTGCAAGTCTCATGCTGCTATACGCAAAACGCATCCCTCAATTGTGAGTGGCACTCATCGCAACCGCTAACGACTAGAGGAAAAAAAGCAATGACGTGCGCACGTACTGGTCTTGTTCAATCATCTTGCAATCCTCCATATTCGACAATCCCTTGCGCTCTGTCAAACCTCATTCAAGCCTCGGCATCAAACATGGGTTATCCAGCCCCCAGGGAATTAGAGCCACAAAACGCCCAACCTGCCAAACGCGGATAGTATCCTTGTGCCTCCTCGGGCCTTTTAGTCGTTTTCGGACGATATGTGAAGCTCGTACCATAACACAAGTCATGGTGGTACGACTGAGTATTGAGCAATATTCGAAAGACTTTGCAGCCATTTAAAATTTGTGCTTGCAGAATCCAGAGTTAGGCTTGAGTGGCTGGGTCTCACTCGATGAGTAATGGCAAGTCTACCCGACATTCAGGGCGCTGAAAAGGATCTCCCTTGACACTCCTGTCGGAGTAATTAACCATGCAGACCAACCAACCCATCCGCATTACTTGGCAATGTGGCCTAGCAGTCTAAGGTGACAGCCCCGGCGCTAATGGCGAGAAGCGTCCTACGCCTGACACCAGAATCGTCGCAATCTTCACACTCTATTCAGCACAGGCTGTGATAACTATGAATTTTTCGACTTTTCTGGCGATCCTGCAGGACCCTGTCGGCCCCGTCGACCCCCGGCAACACCCGCCCGTTGAGCACAGTCTTCAACGGTTGACTAGTTTCTTCAGGGCCTTATATCCCGATGAAGAAAGACCTCTATAGGCCTGTCTGTCTCGTCTCGTACCTAAGCAAGAGACGATCATGCTTAGGCCGAACAAGCATCAAGCCATAAACCTTAATAATGGTGATCAACACATGTCAGCCGTCGTTCAAACCTTACTCATCACCAATCTTGAAGGGTCATAGTTGCTTGTACGGCGGCAATCAATCTATGCTCGAGGCAATAAACCATGAAGAACCTCATTCGATGCAAGCGCGTTTAGTATCGGACCAGCTTAGCACATGGAAGCTTGACATGTGCATTACGAGCACCACAATGAACATTGGAATCCAGGTGGTTTTAAAGGATGCAGTTCTATGCAACTTCCAGCACGCACGAGACAAATTCTGTTTGTAAGGCTAGTTGCAGAGCGACATGTCTCAGGACGACTCAAAAACGCGTTTCTCTCCCCCTCTCTCCTCAAAATTCAAATACTTCTAGCCAAGCAGCTGCTTGATACGGCCATTCTGGGTTCAATATTCGCGCAAAGTTATGAAACCGCCATACTACAAGAGTGAACTAGAAACAGTATACACCTAGATATTATAATGCGACTTAGCCCATCATCTACCCAGCTTCATCCTCGATGAACACCTCCACATGCACACAAACACCACAATTTGTACAGTTACAGGATGTACAGTCTACACAGCATGGGCGACGATTAGCTAAATAACAATCATCAATGTGGGAAAATCTAGCTTAGGAATGATTAGGAGATAGATCATTAGATCAAAAGATATCGTAGCTCTGAGCTCTATTTATCCCTACATCCTACCTAATCCCTTACCCAGTCAGATTACTGCACTGATCTGGGCTCCTTTAGTGCGCGATAGGATCACTGGATCCTGTAACAATCAATGAATTCAGTGAACTGACCAGTCATGCCATGTTTGTAAGACCGCCGATGAGAAACGAAATACATGAGAACGACTCCCGCCAACGTGCTGCCTCAAGATGCAACTGCTGACGCTCGCATTGTCATGCCACCATCAACCGCGGCAAACTGGCCGGCTCGGAGCCTGTGAGCGTTGGAATATGGGATCAGCTACATCAAACTATATACAGGGGCGTCGATGAGAATGGGTCTGGTAGGAAATTCAATATCGAATGGAGCGATGGAAAGTATCAAGATATTTAGCTGCGGTTGCTAAGAGTTGCAGTCATGCGCTGTATCAAAATTCATCTTTCGTTGCAAAACAACCTGCTTTGTAGAGGAGGGTATTATAGTACATTGATCTACGAGGCCTTGGTAGTCAACTGTCTTAGTTGGGTAGTGTGCGATTAGCATAAATCGAGGGACGATTTTCGCGGGAGCTGAGGGTTCTGAGCCAAAGAGAAGAAGGATACTGACAATGTACAGGTTGAGAGTCTTTGTGTCACCATACAGCATGGGTAGATGGGTGAGTAGCCAACTTGATCTTCCGAGAAACTATTATATAGGAGAGCAAAGGGGCTTCTTTCTGTGGAAGATGGGTAACGTGGAATATCATTCGGACGATTGAACAAGACGGGTGAGGGTCGCAGAACTGACGATGTAATAATTGAGTTGAAGGTAGGGAACTATTACGTGGTCATACACAACGAATGTAGAGTATCAGGCACGTAGATGACCACTTAATTGAACACTAATCAATCACATACTCATCCAGGAGGTCTCGCAACTTGGAAAAGGAAGAAGGCAATAGCAAAATTATTCTCTTATCTGTTAGATATAAAGCATGCGCTCTCCTCCTTTCTTTCATTCACGTTGCCGGGTTTATTCACAATTTTGTTCAGCTATCCATACCCAGAAATCTTCGACACAGATATATAGGTGTATTATCGTTCCATAAATATTGGAAACATCGATTTCGCGCTTTTAATGGGTTAACAAGAGTATCAGCCCGTGTACACTCCTCGTTACCGTCATCAACACCAACACCATCAGTGACACTGTCTATTTGCATTGTAAGAACATAAAATCAAGCGGCATGTTTAGCTCATTGTTGAGTCTCGCCGAATTGGATGTAATATATAATACTCGTATGTTCCATATTTTTGTCCTCGCTCTATATTCAACATCTAATGCCCTCTTCCATGGTCGTTTAGTTCAATACGACTAGCCAAAACGTACAGAATGTCTTTTCGGCGTGCAGTGACCCAATGTCGCAGCTTTTGGAAATAAAACTTTAGAATCATACCCTAGGAACAAGTAAGGATTCAATTATCAAAGAAAGATAATTTAATGATTCTAGTATTTATACCTCAATAATGTAATTCTCAAATCGCTCCGGAGTACTACAGTGGTTAATCTACACCACCTGCTTCAATAACGTCCGAACCACAGCATTTAGAAACGCCCAATTCTGGGTATCTGGCATCGCCGTTTCGTATGCGACTGGATTGTGGATGAACATGACTAAGACATCCTCTTTTGATCGAGTCCGAGTATTGTATAGAGATGGTGGAGTGACATTGAGCGAAACACCTAGCTTGATGATTTCTTCACTAACATCTTTACTACGCATAAGAGAACATCCGTCGTATGAGCGACTCTGATACCTTTACGAACGGGCTACGATCCTGCTGATTTTGCTGTTCGCATTCCTGTCCAGATCTTACTGCCAGTATCACAGCTGACTGTTATACCGTTATATCTATGGTCTAAGGCATTGCAAGTCAACATGCTGGAAGTTCCTCCATCTCCAAAAGGCCATCTTGAATCGAGCAGATTTTTCCAAACGCTTCACACGAGTTTTATGCAAACAATAACCACATGCTGAGAACAACACGCAAAAAAAGAGGGCAATGAGTCCCTACACTCATCCACACCCACCAATTCACAACTCTTTGCTCAAACAGCATAAAATGACTTAGCTCTGTTATCCAAACCGCATCCACCCATCTCGTTACCCAAGCAACTAGATTACGTATCTCCCAAACAATAATATCTCGGAAAGCTTGCTCTCAGCCCCACCTCCCCCAAAACCAACTAACCATACCATGTCCAGCAAGCTTCCGAAACACCTCACACTAGATGGCCCACGGCGTGCCCGAACAGCCGTGCGCGTATATATGTAGATCGTCGGGACAGCACGCAAGCCCCCATTTATACGCCATAAAAAAATAATTAAAGGGCGCGACTAAGGAAAAAAAGGATACCCCACTCAGATATGCAGCAAGCAGCCGGGGAGGGCGGGAATCGATTGGGTCGATTGCAAGGCCGAATCGTATCCACTTTTAAATTCCCAATCCACTTTTACGTTCCAAGATACGCAATAGTACATACATCCATACATATGTACAGATGTACATGCAGCCTGCAAGGGCACGCCGCACGGCAGAAGGAAAAGAAGGACTAAAAACACGCTACAAGCAGTGTAACGACAGCTGTGGTGGTGGCCTACACACATCTCCTCTCTCTCGTTCTCTCGTTCTCTCGTTCTGTCTAACCCATCTGCCCCATCTTTCTTCCCGTCACACCCGGCACGCAAAGTACCACGACGCACTAGCAACGCGTCTTTCTTCCGCTTCGGCAAGCAAGCAAGTAAGCAAGCAAGCAACAAGGCGGAGTACAAGAAACAAGATGAAAGAAGCGGTGGAGGAGTAACCGTTTCTTTCTTCTCTTCTTCTTCTTCTTCTTCCTCTCTTCTTGCCCTTTTCAGCAGCCGCACACGACGCAATGCTGCAGCGGTACGCGTGCCGAATTTGCCGTCCGGGCGGAGCTGCAAGCCGTTGGTGTGATGGTCGGTGCGAAGTGGGATAGATAGATAGATACGTAGATATGTATGTACGAAAATCCGTACGTTTAACAGCGGGGAACACGGAGAGAGAGAGTATGAGAGAGACAAAGAAAGAGAGAGATCTTCTTCTGGCTTTCCTGCGAAAGAAAAAAAAGGACCGATTAGGCCGCCCCTGCCCCGGTTTATCTTCCGTCTCTTTTGTTTCCCTATCGGATCCGATTTTAAGTTTTTCTCTGCTTTGCCTCACTTCTTATTCTTGGGTTATTATCAGTGTACTTTTCATCATCGTGCAGAATGGGGAGGGGATTTGGCGGTGTGTGGTGCAGACGTGTAATCACGAGAAAAGAGAAAGAGAGAGGACACAGGGCAAAGAGCGAGACGAGATGGTGCGTTGTGCTGTCGGACGTTGCACTGCCCTTTGTGGCTTACGATTATGCATGCATTGCACTAAGTCTTGACGTTGGTGTGTGGCTTACGATAGCCGAAATCTTTGTGTGCTCATCCTTATCCTATCTTGGACCACCTTGCATTCCCTTTGCGGCCTTCGCCGTACATGGTGACATTGGAGGGGGTTATACAAATAGGGTATATACGTAGTCACACACACTCACGCTCGCACTCTCACACATGGGCAACAAGATTTGATCATGCTTCAGACTGGGCAGTATTGGAAATGCGATGGTTTGGAGCCGGCGGTGTTATACCCGGCCTATCGACATGGACCGTCACCCTCCATTACCGCTACACGTAACCTTCAACTGACTCTTGTACGTATGTACTCGCACTCGCCACAGTGATGTGTCGTCAGCCAGCCTTGACAATATCCTTCTTGCGGCTCACTACCATGCATGATATGATCGTCATTGATCCTGGACTTGTCTTACCTTGCGAAAATACCCAGCTTTCGCAAGAGTCTAAAACTCGGCTCGTCGTTTTCTTTTTCCAACCGCTGACATGTGGTGAGGCAGAAGCCCTCCCCCCCATGGCGGCGGCGGTCTCCGGTCGAACCACGACAACGAGCACTCACACCCTCCCGCCTCCAATTCCACACCCCTTCTCATCCTCATCCTTGGAAATGACCTGATAGTCAAGCAGAACAGGACAGGCCCAAAGCCCCCTCCCCCAGCCTGTCATCTAGGCTGCCACCCAAGTACCCAATCCCCTCCCCCCACTTTTTCCATACATCCCCAAGAGCCACGCGTAGCCATGTGAATGCTGACACAGTAACCCTGCTTCTTTGCATGTCAGCTGCAGGTGCACTCTGGACGCGAAACCAGGACGCCTCACATATGACACACTTTTATCTAGAACATCTAGTTCGCATCGAATATCAGTCACGTTTTCCCTCCCTCGCTCAGGTAATCCATGCAAATCACACAGACTGGATGACGAATCCGCGGAGGGGGAAAATGGCTTGCGTCGGGATAGGGCGTGGGTGCTGTGAGATTAGCCACACGACAAGGCTTACATCGGTGTGAGACTAGTCTAAACCTCGACGTGAAAACGGTGTGAGGCGCTGCCCAATTGTGCATGTGTGGGAGAATGCCCGTGTCCGTATGTTGTATGTATGTGCTGCGCATGTGACATAGCGTAAAGCAGAGCGTGTTTTTTTTTGAGACCAAAGTTCTAAAATGAAGATGCAGGCTGACAACATCTGCTTTCCCCAGACTCTGGAACGCTCGCATCGTTCTAGCTAGATCAAGGTACCATGTACCACGGAGAGTTTTTTCTTCTTGTTCTCTTCCTTGATCTCCGTGACAAAACTGGTCTATGCATCATGGGGAAAGTCATCGGTCGGCTATATGCAGGCACCATGCGTATACATGGTTATACGGTGATTAGAAAAAAAACATAATCGCAAAAAAGCCGTTGGATCGGTTGGGGGCGTTAAATGCGTGCCCGATAATCGTTTGCCATTTTGCCATTTCGACAAGGGGAGCAGCCAGGTTGGTTGTCCAGACCCGGGTGAAGGGGAATTGCACGTGCGTGCGGCGGGTTACTCTTTTGATACCTGTCAACGGTCTCGCCCGCTTTCCGTGCCCTAAAGTTGCGAAAAAAAGTGGACCAATATGAACGGGTCGTGGAGAAAGGAACCCTTGATTTGCTGTATGCAAATGCGAGGAAGCGGATAACGGGGCGATCTCGTCGGCTTGTGGAGAGTGAAAGAAAGACATCTTCCGATGGCTACAGACGATACTGTCGGCTGCTTGTTTGCTGCGTCATCGCCCCAATGAGAGTCTATTGCTTGTCTCGGGGTGAGCGTCTGGGATCACGGAGATTGGTGACGAGATGGGAAGAGAGTTGGCACGGTTTTCTTTGGTATGCATGCATCGCGAGATGTGCCAGGTTGCAAAGAATAAATCAGCGGCCGCTCCGGGACGTTTTGGCAGGGCCATACGCTATCATCGGCGAACATCATCCGTGACCCTTGAACGGTGGCCCATGACCCCGTGAACGACTCAGGATATGGCTGCAGCATTGCACAGTCAAACCAACGCTTGCGCAATGATGCTGAGACTCCCTTTCATACTTAGTGCCAGGTACAAAGTACGATCGTAATCGTAGTTCCCTAGAATCAGGCTATAATGCCTAATGATCGCACGCAATATAACCCAACTCTGCGTGACAAGCGTGGGGGGGAGGGGGGAGCGTCGGACGGATAAGGAACAGGGTGCTTGGCTGGTTACATGCGGCCCAGGGATATGATGGCGAAAAAGGGCCGAATGATGCCGGTACGCTGATTATGACTTTTGGGTCGCTGGTATTGGGTATTCCGTCATGATTTCGCGCTAGGAAGGTGAAGCGGAGGCATTAGATGCGCCTGGCGCCGGACAATAAGGTAGCCGTAGGTGTACAGGTAAAGCGTCTCTCTGCCGGCCCATGACCAACCATTGTGACTGGATGAGCCTGAGCAGCGTCTCTCCTCCTCTGCCCCCCTCCCCCCCCCCACGCAAATGCCGGAAGTCGACCCTGGTACCTTGAGCCGATCTGCCTATCGGCATATCTGTGTCCCTCGTCCCTCGTCTCGTGGCTCGTCCTCGTACCAGTAGGATGCCTGTACTCCAGGGAGAGCAAATCCACCTACTCCTACTGTTCCAACCTTTGGGTTCTGGAGCGGTCGCTTTGAACACTGCTTCCCGCACGCTGCAGCCGGCTAAATGCACGAGAGCGTTTTGAGAAGTTTGTGGCTGCCGAGCTGAAGGTTTTCTGAGTCAGGCTAATTCCCACGCCTGTGCCCATTGCAACGAGATGGGTTCGTTCCGACGAAACGCGCGAAGGATGCCTGCCAGAGCGTTGGGTTGCTGATACATGTGCGGATTGGAGGAAGAACGAACCATGTTCCCGCAGCAAGTGGACTTGTCTTGATAGCTTTGCAGCCAGCGGGCCTCCAGCCAGCCAGCCAGCCAGTGCGCTCAGCAAGCAGCAAGCGGTTTAGCAATGCGCAGCTATGCGCCATGCCTCGTTTCATCACCGAGGCAGATCACTAATCGCTTGCTCTGCCATACGTTCTTTACCGAATCCACACTATACAACCCAGAAACCGAGAGTGGAGATGTCGGATGCGTGTTGCTGTGCCGCGCCATGAAACTATAGACCTTGCCCTCCTATGCATACATACGTGTCGTCATCGCAACGAACGAAAAAAACTAAATGCCTGCCAACTACAGTCGGTCCTAATTCAACAAGTGCTGCAATGCCATGTGTACGAGTTTGCCTCGCCCATGCAAGGTTTTGGTGTAGGTGTGTACGTGTTTGTATGCACCCAGGTTGACATGGACGCCGCCAAAAAGAAAAAATTGTTGCGATGTGCGACAGCAGTCCGCCTGCAGCTGAATGGCAACTGAGCGAGACAAGTAACGCCCGTGAAAGCAGAGCAAACCCAAAAAAAAAAACAGACATGACAAAAACAAAGCGCCAAATCAAAATAGAGCCGTTTACCCCAGTACCCTAACACAGTGCCGCCGTGTGTGAAAGGGAAGAAAAATGTACCCACTCCCAATGCAACCTGGTTATGAGGCTACATGTAGTCCCTCGCTGCCGGTCCGAGCCTCGTTGGAACCGGCGAGGATCCACGCAATCGGTCCACCGAACAATTCATGACTCCTTTTTTACGCCCGTACAACCGCCGTTTGAATAAGAAACCCTGAATCCCGAATTTGCTGCCGAGCCGTTGCGTCACGGTGCAGCTTTCTCATCGCCATGAGAGCCGTGCACCACAACAGACCCTCCCCCTTCAACGTCGGCTACATCATCCTGACCCACACTGTAAGATACAGTGAGAAGATCATGTCTCGCGGAAGTAGTCGAAAATGACGCGGCAAGCGTATCGCGATTTCCTCAAGCAACCGGTGGCTTGTTGAAGCGTGTGCAAAGTATTCCGGCGACCCTCATCTCAAATCATGTCGCAAGGAAATCCCATCCACGTGCGTTGATGAGACGCTCCCAGTCCCAGCTCTCTTTCTGTACCTCGGGGTCATCCGAGCTCATGAGCTCCCAAACTTGGTCTACCACCTCTTTCGCGAACCCAATGTTGCCGAGCCCAGTACAGGCAATCAGACCGGCGAAGGCCCGGTTGATTTCAACCCGCTGCTCTTCCTCAAACGCTGCACACCCAATCAAAAACAGGGGCAGCAGAACATTGCTCTGAACCCAACCCTCTGCAGGGAGTTCGTTGATGTATCGGATACCATCGTCGACGGCGCTCTTGATGAAAGGGTGTGGTCTTGACTCTTTTGTCGTGCGGTAGAGGTACACCCATGTTGCTTGGCGATACAGCATTGAGATTGTGTAGCGAGGGGACCCCGGTGTATGGGGACATACCCATCCGCGTAGGCCAGTGTCGATGGCATGTGCTGAGAGCAAGGCTTCGTAGTCCATGATAGGCTCAAGCTTCTCATCAATGCGGGCACGAATCTTCCGTCGCAGGTTGCTGATCTTGGAGATGAAGCCAAACAGGCCGTCGGATACGCCAATGAGCCCTGCCGTTTCCGGGCTGATCTTGAAGGGCAGGTTGAAGTCATCCATCATGGGCACCTCTGCACCGTCGAGGGACGTGATCTGGCTAGCGATCCAGTGGTAGTAGAAGAATTCGTCGAAGAGGGTCTGGAACTCTGGGTTGGATGACTTCTGGTTCATTGCAATCTGCTTTGCCGCGATCATGTGCATCCGGTACTCGCCAGACGTGTTGCCATCGCATATCGAATGTAGGAGATGGAGTAGTATCTGCGCCACATTAGAATCTTCATAGACCATGACGCCACCCTCGCCGGCTTTCTGCCGTTCGAGATCGTGCTTGAGAAGCTGCAGAGCTTTGCCTCGATGGAAAGCCTGCCTATCTTCGTACTCCTGTAGTGGGTTGACAGAGTACATGTGGGAAGCCGACAGACACAACACTGAGTGCATCAGGCCTTCATGCTGGAGGGCCATAGGCAACAAGATCTTGGTGAAAGGATTTGTCGACTTGTCTCCGTGTAATGTGAGTACGGCGCTGGCCCGGCTGACAAAATGCTGCAAGAGGTTGCGGTCGAGATCATTCTCCACACCCTCCATCAGAGGTGGAAGCTCAAACTTGACGTCCTGACTTCGCTTCCGGGCTGTTGCAGTGTTAACTTGGCCCACTTTCAAAAAGCAAAGAGGCGAGGTAGAACTACAAACCTTCTGCAGCGCGCTCCTTTCCACTCTTCCAAATTTCAACGGGCTTGTAGCCTTCGCAATGAATGTTGTTCTTCTGACATGACAAGCCTGCTCTTCGTTAGTATACTCTTGGCCAGCGCTGGGGCTATGGTGTAATTACAGAATGGCTTGGTCTCGTCACACTTCTTCTTTCGTTTTCTGCACGTCGTGCAGCCCGTCTTTGATCGAGCTTTGGCTTGTTTAGCAAGAGTCGTAGGCGAGCGAGGAGGGTGTATCCTTGGTCTGCCACGGGCTCTTCGTACCCGCACTGGTTCGGTTGGGGAGACGGGTGCATCTTCTGGGGACGGCTCTTCCTTGACATCGGCCAGTTGGAGTTCCGTCTCTTCCACCTTTGGCACTACCTCATGGGACCCCGTTCGCACGTCTGTCCTCTCTTCTGACTGTGTATCTGGGATGGTGAAAACGTTGGAATCGTAACTGGGAGTAGTAAACGGGGAGTCGCTCGCGGAAGACATGGAGGGCTGTGGCGATGAGCTCGTGCTCAAACGGGTGTGCGCGCCTGGCGGCGAAGGGCCGAAAGAATTGGTTGAGATCATTCGGTCCAAGAGCGGAGTACGTTTGGAGGACTATTGGCAGAGAGTCGCGCGCATTGGAGGTCCAGTCCGTTCTACGCGTGGATGGTAACACAAACAGATGGTCGATGGGGGGTTCCGACTGAGCCTGGTACGACGCAATGTAAGAAGCGGCAGCTAGGGGTTATCTTGTGCTCCCGTCGGTCAATGCTGGACAAGGGAAGAGCACAGTTTAGTTGTGGAACGGTGCGGCAACTGCTCCAGCGGAAGATGGGCAGTGTGTCGTAGGAGGGTCCAAGCGGTCCGCTCCTGATGCCTCGAGCGATCGCACGGTAGATTGGGTGAGAGCGGGGGAATGCGTCTTTAGCGAGTCGTGGGCGGCGCGGGACATCCAATAAGGTTGGGGGTGGAACTAACGGCAAAAGTGCGTCGTTCCGAGATGAACGCCTGAGCTGAATCACAGACCAGGGCGGACAGGGATAAGCAAGAGCCAGTTCGTTGGGGAGGGGAGGAGGGGGGGAATGATTTTGATATCAATGTCGAGGTTGAGGCTGGAAGGGCCGAAGTGAGAGATGAGTAGCGGGAGGGAGCGGAGACGCGATAAAAGGCAAGGCGAGGGTATGTGCTTGAACGGGTGGGATGGATGTCGACTAGGTATTAGAGTGCAGGGCCGGATAACTCAAGCCTGGCAACGGAGCAAGGTAGAGAGAGAGGCGAGAGGATATAGTGCGTTAAAGTAGCGTCGCAGCAGCAGGACCAAGTCGCTTCTAAACTGGTTAATGGAGGATAATCCTAGAAATAATCCACTGGTCCCGCTGTAACCATGACCCTGGGCCGCCATCAACTTAAAGCAGAGAGTCGACCGACGCTCGCAGTCGAAGCACCGGGCAGGCAAGGGACAGTGTCGACCACAGCTGTGAATCGTATCGGAAAGCTGCAGCTGACTTGGCTGTCCATTGCCGGCGCGAACGCTACGTTGTCTGGAGGTTGGAAACCTGATGAAGCATTGAAACGTGATGGTCCTAGTCTGTGTGTCGAATGGTGCATGAATCGCTTTAGAGCGGCTTCATACCATCGCTCGCCTACTAGCCACTTCGCACTTCTCGTTGGCTGCACAAGCTTCCCAGCGTCGAAGCTGGTGACCCGGCAGCAACAGGGGGTGGGCTGCAGGTTGTGTGTGAACGCCTTAGTAGGTCCTGCACGCACACATCCGACAGCTTTTTGATTCAACACTTGCTGACAGCCAAGGTGGGCTTGCCATGTTTCCGACACCCTTTCTCCCTCTGCTGCTTATTTGGTCACCACGCAGTCACCATCAATTCATGGCCGGGCTCGCGGATATGATTAGCAACTACTATGTCCGCGGCACTTAAGGCGTCCTTGATCGATGATGTGCCCCACTTTCAGACGCCCAGCATCTCGTACTACATCTCCGCGATGCTTTGCGTGTGTGACCTGACGACGCTACTACTCCACACTTGTCGTCTGGTCGAATCGGACATGAGGCTGTGGCTCTAGAGCGTTCTTGTGTGGCAGGAGCAAAGGCGATCATAACACGCCGATGGGCGACCAGGCTGCGTTGAGTGTTTCCAGCGGCAAGCCACATTTCAGGGATGGCGACGCCTAGGGGATCCTCACATCGACAGCGCTCCTGGTAGGTTCAACAAGCAACGGCCGGCCAAAGTCTGTTCGAGATGCCATAAGCTTGCATGTTGCATGCACAGTCCCCGCAATCACGACGCGTGTCAGCGAGTTAGCATTCAGAGGGCGCCTACCATCTAGTGCTGCTTTGGGCACGATTGACGAGCATTGCTCCTGTCCGGCTGCACGGCGAGTAAAATGCCGACTATTTTGGATGGGTTTTTGTCATTTGCTTTGTTTTTTCAAGATTGTGCATATGTAGTACTTTGCGCGATGCAATTCCCTGCGTATTGAGCATCTGGTTACTTTGCGGCCGGAGCGGGACGACGGGCACAAAGGGGGCACGCTCCCAGCGCTGGCTCCTCACGGGTTTCCGCAGTACCCTGACCTGACCTCGGTTCCAGCCGAAAGCTTTGACGGCGTCGACAACAGAGGACAATGACTACGCTAATTAGTGCAGAGCGTATGTATGTGGATGTGGATGTGTGTGAGTGTGTGCACATAATCAGCATACTGGGTGCGCCTTGCGTATATTGAGAGCCTTTCCCCAAACAAGATGTGAATTGGGCAGCATATTGTGGCGTTTTTTTTTTCAGCGACAGTGGTAGCTTTTTTTGGAGGAAACTTGCCGCCGACTTGCTATCTGCGAATTAAGCTGTCAACGCCACTCATCGAGCGTGAATCGGTAAAAGGTATCAAGTCTTGGTTCCGCCGTCTCATCGCAATGTGGAGTTAGGCGGCCCACACTGGCGCGATCTTGCCGTTTCCAGTTTGTAATCAGCTTCTTTTGGGACTCAATGTCCGTGGCTGACGAGTATCATGCCGCAGCACAGGCTTAGGGCAACATGTGGTGGCTGTTTGAAGGGGCATGAGATGAAGATGGGGTCAGATTTGATGTCCCTGCGTATCGATGGCGGAATCCACCGTGGGCGACGGATATTAGCCCGTTTTCGCGGTTTTGAAAATAACGGAGGCATGCAGCCGAGAGGAGACACGGCGAATGACTTGCAGCAACTAGTGGCAGGGATAGGCTGCGGGGTCACTTGGGATCGCCATGCCGTTCCATTCGCTAGCAAGGTCAACGCCGCAGATGGCTGCAGTCGGCTGCTGCATGTGCAGCAATTGTTGAGCGAGGTTCGAGAGACTTCTGGGGCCGAGTGGGCGAGACTAACGACTAGTATTGCCGTGCCAGGGAGAACCATGGTGTTTCTTGACACCTGTCATGACGTCTTTTCCACTGGTTGCGTTGGCATGATCAATCAGGAGAGCCTCACATGAGCTGGGATACGGGCTGTCGGATGGGCGATACGAAAGCTGCATGTCTGCGGGGGGGCTGGCGTGTACATACATACAGCATGCCGGCTTCGCTCCGAAGTTCCGCCTGGAAGTGCGAACAAGGCCTCATCTATGTATGTACAGCCCTTTGGCCAGCACATGCAAACAATACGCTTCACAGCCACGCCCCGAGGAGGACTTTCAGCCCTTTGTTCCGTGTAATCGCGGCCACCAGCAGTGGTGTATGAAACGCATGGTATCCTCGCGTTCCCAGCAGATGCGTGTGCGGGCGGATGATCGACTAACATTCAAATTTATTGCTCCCAAGCGAAGTATAACCACCGACTGTAATCTTTTCTGCTCCACGAAGGAATACTGGGCTGTGGGCATGACTCTTGCAATGGGACGATTCTAATTGTGGAAATACGTTGACGGCGCAATTGGCAAGCACAGATGCAAGAAGGGCCTTGTGGTGGATTACGTTAGTCGGCCTCTTTTCCAATTCGGCCTCGATTTTACATACCTGATACCTGTGCAAGGCAAGATGTTGCAACTGATGCTACCCTATTTTTTTTTGTTTTCTAAGCAATGAAGGAGTACCTTTCGAGATTGACTGAGAGAAGACCAAAAGACGTTCGGCCATGTCACTGACGCTGACGCTGTGCGACCAGAACCCTCTTAGGCTAACTGCGCGTGAGGCAACGGACAAACCTTTCGCCGGGTGCAGTCGCGCTCTGACGCGTTCGTCAACCCTCACCGGTTACAGACCCATCAAAGAACGTCACCGATTCGCGACTCCGGCCCAGGACGTGACACTATGCGCTTGGAGAGCGAGAGTCGCCTACATCTAAACTACTAGCGACTGTCGAGATGTTCAACTTCACACCCCTTCTGGGCGCGCAAAGCTCGTCGCCAGCATCGCAATCACTGCTAGAGTTCGACGGTGGGATACAGATTCTCATAGATGTTGGATGGGACGAGGACTTTAGCGTAGAGCAGCTGAAGGAGATCGAGAGGTAGGTCCTTGAGCGTATGGTGTAATGCGTGCAGATAATGTTTCTGCCTCCCACGTCGAGCTCCACATGCACAAGACAGCTGCAGCAGATGCTACTCGTAGACATATACACGATATATATACATGTACAAACTCAACTAATCCTGACGCTCCAGACATGTTCCCACGCTCTCTTTCATCCTTCTCACCCACGCGACCACAGCGCATCTCGGCGCCTACGTACACTGCTGCAAGAACTTTCCTCTATTCACACGAATACCCGTCTACGCCACAAACCCCGTCATATCGCTCGGTCGGACGCTCTTGCAGGACCTCTACGAATCAACGCCCCTTGCATCCTCCATCATCCCTACTGAAGCCCTCAATGAATCGGCATACTCTTTCTCGTCGGCGCTCAAGGGCGGCAAGAACCCCAACATCCTTCTCCAGGCCCCTACAGCTCAAGAGATTGCCGACTACTTTGCCCGCATAAACCCACTGCGATACTCTCAACCACATCAGCCAATTCCGTCGCCTCACTCGCCGCCGCTGAACGGTCTCACCATCACTGCATACAGCGCCGGACATACATTGGGAGGTTCGATATGGCATATTCAACATGGCATGGAGTCTGTAGTCTATGCTGTCGACTGGAACCAGGCCAGGGAGCACGTTCTCTCCGGAGCTGCGTGGCTCGGTGGTCCTGGTACCGGCGGCTCTGAGGTTTTGGAACAACTGCGCCGCCCGACTGCTTTGATCTGCAGTAGCAGAAATACCAGCATGGTCAAGGTCGCCAAGTCGCCCAACAAGCGAGACGAAGCACTGATCGAAATGGTACGAGATACAGTAGCCAATGGCGGCACCGTCTTGATCCCCTCAGACTCCAGTGCCCGTATTCTCGAGCTGGCATATCTTCTCGAAGAGACTTGGCACCGGGAGACAGCAGATGAGGGTGCGAGCAGTCCTCTAACCAATGCAAAGATATATCTTGCGAGCAGGACAGGAGGTGCAACTATGCGGTACGTGCGGAGCATGCTGGAGTGGATGGAGGAGGGCATCGTCAAAGAATTTGAAGCAAGTGCAGCAGATCAGGATCGAAGGAACAAGGGTGGAAAGGAAGAGGATCGAGCCAAAGTCCCCTTCGATTTCAGGCACATTACGCTGCTGGAGCGTAAGACACGCGTAGCTCGGATGCTCGCCGCTTCTGGGCCGCGTGTGATATTGGCAAGTGATACCACACTCGAGTGGGGGTTCTCGAAAGATGCCCTCCGAAGCCTGGCCTCTGACGAGAAGAATTTGGTCATTCTTACAGAAAGATCGGGTGAATTGGGCACGCAGCAAAAGGGTCTTGGTAGATATCTCTGGGACCTGTGGAATCAGCGTAACGCATCACCAGGCCAAGATGCACCTTCTGCCATCATAGTTGATGCTTCAGGTGACCTGGTGCCATGGAAAACAGTACGGGCAGTCGCATTAGAGGGTGATGAAGTTCCACTTTATCAGCAATTCCTTGCAAGCCAAAGGCAGCGACAAACTACCATGGGTGGAGACAACGCAGCTCTGCTCGAAACATCAGCGGACGTGGTGGATGACCGATCATCGACTGAATCCGAAAGTTCAGAGGGCTCTGGCGATGGGTATCGGGGAAAGGCTTTGAATGCAACTGTCGCTTTGCAGCATGCGCGCAACAAGCTCGGTATGACAGATGCTGAGCTCGGCGTCAACGTGCTTGTCCGACGCAAGAATGTCTACGACTACGAAGTGCAAGGCAAGAAAGGTAAAGAGAGGATGTTTCCGTTCCAGGCGAAAAAACGTCGGACAGACGACTTTGGCGACCTTATCCGCCCAGAGGATTTTGCCCGTGCCGAAGAGGAGGACAACACAGCTGGAGAGGCACTTCGTGGCGAGGATGTGAAGAAAGAAAACGCCGTTGGCCAGAAGAGGAGATGGGATGACCTAGTCAACAACTCTGACAACGTCAAGGCCACTGCCAACCAAAAACGCCGGAAAGAGAGGGAAGGCCGAGAAGGCGAGGGCGAAGAGTCGGACAGCGAGCCAGAGGAAGACCCTGACAAGGTGGAAGGTCCGTCAAAGGTCATTATCGAGTCCGAAATGCTCGAAATCCAGTGTCGAATAGCTTTTGTCGATTTCTCGGGTCTACACGACCGCCGCACAATCCAGCAGCTGGTTCCACTGATCAAACCGCGAAAGCTGATTTTCGTTGGCGGAGAGCAAGGCGAAACTCTGGAACTTGCAGAGATCAGCCGCATAGCGCTGAATGCCAACACCGACTCTGCCAGCGCTATCGATGTCTTTACGCCAACAGTAGGCATGATGATTAATGCCAGCGTCGACACTAATGCTTGGAGTGTCAAGCTCAGTAGAAGCATGGTGCGCAACCTGCGTTGGCAAAACGTTCGTGGCATGGGCGTTGTGGCCATCACAGGCCGCCTTGCAGCTGCAAGCCTCGAACCCGAAGTAAAGGAAGAAGCCGACACGCCTGCGAAGAAGAAGGCTCGTCTCGATGCTCCAGCTGTTCCCGTCTCGAGTGATAACAACAACGATACCCCTGTCCTCGACGTCGTCCCTGCTAACATGGCAACGGCAGTCCGCTCTGTCGCTCAACCTTTCCACGTGGGCGACCTGCGTCTCGCTGATCTCAGGAAGCTTATGAACGCCAACGGCATGCAGGCTGAGTTCCGTGGCGAGGGTGTACTGGTCGTCAATGGAACCGTGGCGGTAAGGAAGACGGCTACGGGTCAAATTGAGATTGATGGCGGCGCGTATGGAAATTTCGACCCAAGAACCAACGACGCAGCGACATTTTCGCGAGTCAGAAGGCAGATTTACGAAGGCCTGGCCGTGGTTGCTGGGGGGTGAGGCTGATGACAGGGAGAATCGGTGGGTAGATTAGTTTGCGAGGTGTTTTGTTACATCGGGTAAAGTCAAAAGGCTCCACAGACGTCCTTTTTTGGTCCTCGATGTGAAGGAACATATATTCATTTTACAAGTTCTTGATAGTTTGGTGTTATCTTGCTACCGGACAGTCAGGAAACCCCACCTTGACCTATCACATCTTGTCACGAATCTTGGCTAGTTTGAATAAGCTTCTCGACATGCTCTATGGCGATGCAAATCGAATCAAAGTCGTGTGCAACCAAGTCTTTTGTGATTCACTAACATTTCTCTTGACATGCCAATAGTGTAACTTGGTGCGGCTTTCGTTTCCCTTATTGTGCGGCTAGCCTTGTGGAGATGATGGAATGAAGGTGAAGTTTGTCGAACATTCTCGATGACGAGCTATGGTCCGACCGCGACATCCCACTTCAACCGCCCCGCAATCCCAAACAGAGTCCAGCTTCGAACCGCAACAACAAACACAGCACTGTAGTACACGACCCAGATATTATTCGCCATGGTAATCAACTACAGCAAGTGGGTAAGTACTGTGTCGTTCCCGCGCTGTCACAACAGATCCTAACTCTCTGCAAGGACGCCCTCGAGCTCTCCGACGACAGCGACATCGAAGTGCACCCTAATGTCGACAAGAAGTCGTTTATCCGCGCCAAACAAGCCCAGATTCACCAGGAGCGCGAACAGCGCCGCCACCAAATAAAGACACTAAAGTACGAGCGCATCATCAACGATGGCCTAACGGAACGCGTCGATCGCCTTCTCACCGCGCTCAAGTCGCACAAGGACAAGCAGGCAGAGGGCAGCGGCGCAAGCGATGACCAACTCGTCTTTCAGGCCATGATGGAGAGCATGATGGACATGAAGACTGGCAAGGACGGTGGCTCAGACAGGCCACCAACACCTCCAGAGGGTGTGCATGAGCATATCAAGGACAAGCCTACATACCCACAGATGATGGCGAGTCTTGTAGATGCAGTGAAGAAGGACATTGATGAGCAAAAGAGCGAGGAACCAAGATACACCCTGTTCATTAACGGCCTAGAGAAGGAGAAGGAGCGGATACAGGATCTCCAGAGCCAATTGCTTGCAAAGCTGGCGGAGTTAGAGAAGGAGGAGAAGAAACACATCACTAGCGACGATATCCATGAGGGCTTTAACTACTCCAATGTTAAAAAGGTCGAAGAGGACAAGAAGAAAGCAGCGTCCTCGGCATCATCGTCAACAGTCGCGAAGAAAGAAGCTACAGTCGAACTGCTCAACAATCCCCAGCGACCAGGCGCCACACGATCAGACACAGGTCAGTCCTCTGGGGCAGATGCTGACATAGAAGAGGGGACCATGGCCAGTGCTTCGACCGGAGACAACGAAGACGACATCTCCGCCTCTCCTCTCGCACAATCCTTCGCCAAGATAAAAGCGGGAGACTGGTACGCCTGTTTACAATTCCTCATGGAGCATCCGGAAATCCTATCTGAGAAGGAGACCGATGGCCTCCTAGTTGAAGCTTTCAACTCTGAACTCGATGGCAAGCCCAAGCACGCGAGACAATGCGTACACCAAGGCTTGTTGCTGCAGTACTGTCGTCAACTCGGCGGCAGACAGGGCGTCGAGCTCTTCTTCAAGCGCATCCAAACAAAAGACCACCAGGCAGGCAAAATGTTTAACGACGACGTGGACTCGACATACCACCGCATCAAGACACGCGCGGCCGAGATACTCAAGGAGCGCGCAGAGAATCCCCAGGGAGAAGGCGCAGGCGTGGAACAAATCCAACTCCATGCCGTGGACCCCAACACGCAAATCAACATTTCTGTCCCACCCAAGGAACCGACGGCGACGGATCCCCAGGAAAGAGAGGCTGAGGTGCAGGCAAGGCAAATTTTCGAGTCTTTCCCGCCGGGCTTGCAGCGCGCGCTTGAGAGCGGCAAGTTGGACGAGGTAAATAAGATCCTAGCCAAGATGAGTGTTGACGAGGCCGAGGAGGTGGTGGAGAAGCTGGGTCAAGGTGGCATGTTGAGTTTGGAAGAGGGTGTTATTGATGCTACGACCGAGGAGGGCCAGCGCGTTATGAGCGAGATTGAGAAGAATCGCGCTATGCCGAGTGCAAAGGAGTGAGGATGGTCTCTTTTCTTCCTTTTCTTCTTCTTCTTCTCCTCCTCCTTCTTTCTTCTCTCTCTCTGCTTTCCTTCTTCTCGGTTTGTATATTGATATAAAAAAGGGTGATGTGCATCAAGGGATGGATATGCATTACGACTTGATGAGGTGGAATCTAATGTAATTGTACATTACTGTCTTTTTTGGACATTTGCGGCCTTTCTACGAATACCACTGTTTGTTCTATATGATAAGAAAGAAAGAAAAAGGTGGGGAGTTTCTGTTTTGTACGTGTAGTACATTTCCATCTTCTCCCCCCTTCCTTTTATTCTTTCATGTATTAACTATTTCCAAAATGGCCTACCCGGCCCTGCCCTGCTGATTGTCTTGCGTCTTGGAAAAGAAATGTGACGTGTTACGCGGGAGCGTTAAGAGAACGTACTTGGGATCGACACGGCATATATGCTTTGTACGCCCATCCCCACATCACATGGATACATACATGTATATCATGTTGACAAGCCAAACCCCCAACCCAAAATCAAAGCCTCTTTTTTTTCCTATGCATTCCACACACATACCTCTCTTGTTCTCAAACACAACTCAAATCAAATCAGCTCAGCAAAATTATCGTCAATACCCGCCATGTCCCTATCTCCTGCAAAAGCCGCAAAATCATCGTCAGCCGCATTCCTGCTCATCTTCCTCTTCTTGTGCGCATTCTCATAGGCCTGGTGTCCGTATGCGGCACCGTCTGCGCCCGGTCGAGCGTGTTGCAGGCTCTTGAGAAGATCGGCGGCTACATGTTGGTTTGGTTCGCCCATTGTGGTGACGAAGTCGGGCTGTGTGGTGTGATGAGCAGGTGCAGGCGCCGTTTCCGGCACAACGGGGTGGGCGACAGGTTCAGGCATTATATCGTCACCCAGATCAGGCACCGGGTCGTTTTTAGGCGCTGGTTTCTGCTGGGGGGATCCTGTAGGCGTGAAGGATTCCATTGGTGGGGGAGTAAGTTCCTCGACTTCGGGCCGTCCTTGTCCGGTTGGAAATGTCGCGGTTACGGGTGAAGTAGTGGCGACGGGCAGAGGCGCTGTGGAGATTTTGTTCTGTTCGGCTGCTGACAGGCCTTTGAGGATGGCCTCCTCGACCTCGCGCTTCCGGCTTTCTATGGCCTCCTTGCGGGTCTTCAGATCTGCAGCCTGTGCCTCTTCTTGCTCAAGTTTGGTCTTGTTGGTCTCAAGGAGCTGCTCCAAGCCGGCGATGAGGGCGTTTCGCGCCTTGATACTCTCTGCAACAGCACCTTCGGCCAATGCTAGCTTCTTGCAGAGGGCAGCGAGACCTGCCGCATGCATGGGCGGGGAGGGAATGGCAGCATTTGGGTTCGTGAGCTTCTCATAATCCTGATTTGCGGCGGTAACAGCGGGCTTGGTCGCAAGATCCGCCTTCTGGAGAGAGGTTGCAAGAGGCGCGACCGAAGAGAGTTCAGGCGGGACAGTTGAGCTGGAGAAGAGCGATCCGCCAAGGGCAGGCTTGCGCGTAGACTTGGTGCGGTCTATTTCGTCAATAGACCTCTCGATGGCTTGTTGTACCGCCGGGTTGAAGATGCATCGCTGGCGCCAGACCTCGACCACCCTTCGGATCTTGTTCTGTATCTCGTGGGGTGAGCCCTTGTAGGCGACGGTGGTTGCTTCGGCGAGGATGGGTTCGTATGCTTTGAGAAACTCCTCCTTCTTGCGCATCTTGGAAGTTTGGGTGATTTCATTTGCGAGATAGATCAATACCAACTTCTTGTTTGGCGTCGACTCCTTCATGCGCTGAAGCCATACGGCGGCGATGCGCTCGGCATGTCGTCTGTATAGATTCTTGTCAGCTTCTTGTTTCTAGTCTCGCTGGTGCGATGAACGCGCGCGCATGCGCGTTGTGCGCGTTCAAGGATGCAGACGGATGTGGGATGGTTTGCGCAAGCGTCGCAATGCAATGCCCGCAAACATGTGAAGCTTTACCTGTGGAAGAGGATCCATTGGCCAACCGTTGAAATGGCATCCTGGGTCTCGTTGAGCGATGAGAGTTTCGCCTTGAGGCTGTCCTCGGTAAAGGCCATGCTTAATGTCTTCACGAATAATGGTTGCAGCTACTGAGAGACTCGCACGCGATCAGACCTCATAAGTCACTCCGGGCAACGCAGGCAGACTCGACAGGAAGTGATGTTGTTGATGACGATGATGACGGTCCTTCTAGTTTTGCAAATTGGGCCTTGCCAGTGCCTGCGACTACAGCGATGACGAGCGGTTTGATGGAGAAATGCAAAAGAAGAGAGCCGTAGAAGGCGATAGAGAGAGCTTGGGGACGCTAGCAGCTACGGGGACTAAACGTGGCTGGGCGCTTGCCAAGCCAGCTCCTGGCCCTTGGTGACGGCAGCAATGCTCAACCCAACAACAAGACACTTGGACGCAATCAATCGCCGCCAATCTCATCGCTGCCGCCTTTCCCAACGCTCGCCGCACACTTCACATTCACAATGGCCGACCGATTCCCTTCGTTAGACGAGATTGACGCTGGTGAGCTCAGCCATTGAACCCCCGAAGCAGCTCCGCAACCCAGTACTGAATACCTCCAGGCCAGACCGAAGCGCGTGGTGATTCAACAAATTTCGACCTTGTAGGCGACACCGCCGATGCCGATGACTTTCTCTCTCGTGAACGCGCTCTCCTTGGCGACGATGCGGACCAGTTTGCTTCAGAAAACGACCGGACGGCCACGGTCGAGGACGGAGACGACGACCTCTTGGGCGGAGGCTTCAGCCAGGCCCAGGCTGGTGGTGAGGAGATGAGCGGCTTCGAGAGTTCCTTCCCTGCGATTGACACCACCAACGAGGTAAGCAATGCACCATAGTCTTTGCTAGTAACACGTGTTGCGAAAGGATGCTTCTAGAGTGGGCAGTGTACTAACGATAGTAGCACATGGCCCCTGGCGGCACCATCACCGGATCAAGCCTGCCCTTCCTCCCTGGTCAGCCAGCCCCATCATTCACCCCTCAGCGATCAGAGTCGCCAGAGCCCGATGTCATTCGGGAGTGGCGCGAGCGCCGCGACCTCCAGATCCAGCACCGCGACGAAGTAGCCAACGAGCGCAAGCAGAGGACCATCCAGGAGGCACAGCAAAACATTGACGATTTCTATGAGAACTACAACAACAAGAAGGAGAAGGAGATTGCCAAGACACGGAAAGAGGCAGAAGAGTTTCTTGCAAACCGAGACGACACTACTGCAGGCGGTACTAGCTGGGAGCGCATTGCCAAGTTGGTCGATCTGAGCGGAAAGGGCACCAAGGGCGGTGCATCAGGCAGCGACAAGGCGCGGTTCAGAGAGCTGCTGCTCAGTCTGAAGAAGGACGAAAAGGCACCTGGCGCAACTGGATATTAGGGGACGAAGAGGACGGCTGGGTCGTGATATTTTCGGAGCTCAGGGCCTGGTTTTGGAAAATTCCATTATTTCCGATTGTAGCCAGGAGTTCATGGACGGGTTGCAGGCTATTTCCAGGCAGCTGTGTTAATATCCATTCTCAGAATTCTGACGAGTGCTTCTAATGCTCGGCCGAAAACGTCCCAGCACAGAGAGATGCAATGGCGAGGCGTGTTCAACATCTAATGACTTTGCGAATACGCGACATAGGCGCCCAAGAGTAATGGCCGCCGAGAGTGCATGGCATAGCGTGAGCACCACAACCTACGCAAGTACCGTCTTCGTGCTGCTCGGGTCGTGGTGATTGATATACATGTGAAGGTCTACCTAAATAGGTACGACCCCTTTGGACATGCTCTTGTTGTTCCCAAACGCCGTAACCGCTTGGTTTATACAAGCAACGTATAAAATAGTTTGACATCATTTCTTACTGAGAGTAGGAGCAGAGACCGAAACGCATTGCAAGAACAAATATGCAAAGCCTTGCTGTACGCCTTACTAGATTCGGTTGTGCATCATCATCACTTCTAGACCATTGTGATTCGAAATCTTCTTTCTTTGCTTTGCTCTCTACCACTGCAGCCAAGGCCTCGCCCAGTGCACTGCAATCTAAATAACTTGCACATGCGTCATTCTCCTTCTCCACGTCTCGGGCCGCGTTCCAATCAACCTGCAGAAGCTTGATATTGAAGCACCCTCGCCCCCTCGTGGCTGCAGTGACACAAGCCTCGACCGACAACCCGGCCATATCTATATGAAAGTTTTATTAATTTCTCCGATGGTGCAGCATTCCCTTCCCCCCGTTGGTACCGACAGGTGGTTGTCACGTGTAAGTATTCAATCCGAGACGACGATGCCAAGCAGAGGCCATGTTACCACCAATCATGGCTTAGGCCAAACAACGTTTTGCGACTGTTATTTCAGGGTGTTGGAAGATCCACTTTGGTGCTCTTGTTCTTTTTGGCTTTGCATCTGCTTCAGCTGTAGCAGCTCTCGCTGGCGAAGGTGTTTCACGGCCTACATTAGATTGGGTATCTGCCAGGAGTAACCCACCAGCAGAGTTAAGTTGCCCCACCACAAAGTGCGCGCGACCACAAAGTGCGCGCGCGGCCTCACCAAAACCACTTCAAAAATAAGGCTGTAGAGCCACACCAAAAGGATATTATCGCGATATATTTTGGTGGTGAGATCAATAGGCCTTAATATATATATATAGCTATAGAAATCGAGACGGAGTTCTAATCGCGCGGCCGCGACGCGAGGTTGGAGGTGGTGAGTCTGCAGCACCTCCCTGAGGCTCCTCATCACCTTGAGGCCTCACGATAGGCTTCTTTTTTCGAGTAGCCTTTGCAGGAGCCTTGAGTCTGCTCTTCTTACCCCTTTGGGAAGTTTTAATAGCTTTTTGAAGTCGTTTTGCTGCCTTGCGAGCCGCGATTCTCGAGGCCTTTTCAATAGCCTTCTCCTCCCTCTCCTTCTGCCTCATTAGGCTCACTGCAAGCCTCGCCTGACGCCTCTGCTCCTTCTCCCTTGCCTTCGCCTGCTTTGTTTCCTCGCGTTGCCTCCTCGTATCAGCTTTTTGGAGCTGTAGCTCCTCCTGCTCCTCCTCCTGGAGTCGTAGGCGATCGCGCGCCTCCTTCACCTTCCTTGGAGACCAGAATACAGCTCCACCATGATACTCCTCAGCCTCCTGCAGGGGTAGAGGCTTGCCTCGTTTCCTGCGTGTTCTCTCATTGACTAGAGCCTCCCTCAGCTTCCTTACTTCATCCTTGAGGAGACTATTTTGAACTGAACTTGAGTGAAGGACCTGGCTGAGCCTTTTGACCTGCCTATCGCCCTGTTCAGCGACTACCTGACGCATCAGACGCTGTATCTTCCTCCAATCAGAGGCACTAAGAGCTGAGGAGTCACTGTCCGTGGCAGGATCAGGTTCAGTAAAGCGCTGAAGGATAACTTCTGGATTAAGAGGCGAGATCCCTGTAGCCTTGAAGGCGTTCAGGATCGTCGTTTCCTTGAAGGAGGCCTGCCAGGCTTGGTAGAAGAGGGGGAAGAAGTCCCTCTTACTCATTGAGGTGAGGCCTTGACTCCTATCCATGAAGGCAGAAACCTCGTTTGAGTACGCTGTTGAGAGAGGCTTGAACATGCTAACGTCGAGAGGCTGTAGCGTGTGAGTTGAGTGAGGAGGATAGACTGCGAGGAGGATCTTATTCTGATCACAATAATCAATAAAATCCATTGTGAGGTGAGATCCATGGCCGTCGAGGATAAGTAATCGATAGGAGGAGCGTGCCTTTGCCTTTGTACTGCGATCAAACACCTGCTGCAGCCACGCGAGGCCTATCTCATTGTTCGTCCAGCCAGAAGGTGATGAGGACACTCGGATCTGATGTGTATCTGGATCAAGGGCCTGCAGCCAGGTGTCCTGTATCGATCCTGAGGCTGATTGATAGATGAGGGCAGGCTCGAGGTAAGATCCGTCAGCGCAGATACAGGCCAGCAGCGTTATCCACTCGCGGGAGCCATCCTGTATAGTACTCCTCCCTCTTATACCTTGATATGAGGCCTTACTGAAGATCCTCCTCGATCGACTGACGATACCTAGCATGAAGCCCTTCTCATCTATATTGTAGATATGACGCGCCTTAACCTAATATCGATCAATTTTATCGCGTAGGAGGCTAAAGTAGAGGCTATACTTCCTCCTTGAATCTGCTTTGTGGCGACAGTTATCAAGGCCTGTTGCCTACCTTGAGGTAAGTTGATTAGGATAGCGCTGGACGAAGCGACTAACCCAGTGTACTCCAACCTCAGTCTTGGCGATCTGTGAGGCAAAATTGCGTATCATTGGCTGAGTAGGTGGTAGGCCTCTGTCTGACAGTCGATTGATATAGGCGATTAGGGCCTGCTCCTGCTGTGGGTGGAGGAGCTGTCGTTTTTGGCCACCTATCGCGCGCGAGGCGTGTAGGCCTTGGTGTCTTCGTGTAAGCGTAGATCGAACAACACCATATTTTTTTGCAATATCTGTATACGAAAAAGGCTCATCAGGTCCTAGAGCATTAATAGCTGCAAGCGCAGCCTCAATATTAGCCATAGTGGTGGAGATACGACGCCTTGAGGTTGAGGTGGTTGCAACGCGCGCGCGCACTTTGTGGTCGCGCGCACTTTGTGGTGGGGCAACTTATTCTTACCTCGCTTAGTCGTAAGGAATCCTTCGCGGGGATAACGGGTTCTTTTTACACTTGCTCTGGACCAAAACAGGGAAAGTCTTGAGCTGCTCAATACCATGTGTTCCTAGCGTGCGAAATTTAATCTAAGTCGTCTCACTCGTGAACACTACCCGGCATGCGTAACCAAGCCAAGTCTTAAAAAGCTTGTCTTCTTCGTGTTGCACAGCAGTGCTTTGTATCGTGGAGGAATTAGCACCGAGGGAGAGGTACTATAAGAGCCGCAGCTGTCTGTAATCTATTCCGGCATCCAGGTTACTCTGTACCGAATACGTTTGCCTACATCCGTTCTTTCTTGACTGCCTTATATTCAATTCGTATTCTTTAGCTTCTGCCCACACTCATTACGCAGGGTCGTATCTTCTCCCCATTTTCCCTTCTCCTTACAGATTGAATCCGATACGAATATCAATCAGCGATGAAGTACTTTGCATCCACGCTCGCCTTTGCCACGGCCGCCGCGGCTCATGGCTACGTTAGCAATGCCACTATTGGCGGTAAAGACTACACCTTCTACCAGCCATACCAAGACCCGTACGTGAGCGGCGGTGTAAAGCGCATCTCGCGCCCCATCCAGGGCAACGGACCAGTTCAGGACGTAACCCTCTCGGACCTCCAGTGCGGTGGCTATACTGCCGGCGGCGTCAAGGGGTCTTCGCCCGCTGCTCTGCACGCCGACGTAGAAGCCGGCTCCGAAGTCAAACTATACTGGACAATCTGGCCCGATAGCCATGTTGGTCCTGTCATGACGTATATGGCTAGGTGCCCAGATACTGGGTGCGACAAGTACATGCCAGAATCAGAGTACGTCTTCTTTTTCTTCTAAAACTCCACACCACCATGAATTGATCGTCACGATACTAACACGACAACCCTCCTTGTCTACAGCGCGGTATGGTTCAAAGTGCAAGAAGACGGACGCCAAGGCACATCCAACAAATGGGCTTCGGACCCGATTCGAAAGGCCGGCGGCTTCCTCACGTACACCATTCCCAAGTGCATTGCCGCAGGCTACTATCTCGTCCGCCACGAGGTGCTCGCCCTGCACTCTGCGTCGACGTATCCCGGTGCGCAGTTTTACCCGGGATGCCATCAGCTCAAGGTTAGCGGTGGGGGAAGCACCAAGCCGACCGACTTGGTTAGTTTCCCTGGTGCGTACAAGGCGTCTGATCCGGGTGTTACGTATAACGTTTATACTGGTATGTGTTTTTCTCTCTCTTCTCTCTCTTGAATTATAGTTATGAAAAGACATTTGAGAAGATGTGCTAATGTGTATGTGTGTGCACAGCTCAACCTTATACTATCCCCGGACCGAAGAAGTTCACTTGCTAGATGGGTCAAGTGTGCTGGCTTGATTTGGGAGGGGAAAGTTAAAGAGGAGAAAGGGGGAAACGAAGAAAGGGACTTGACTGTATATATTTTGCTTTGTAAATATTTTTGCTTCGTCACGAACACATGCATTATCTTTACCTACTGTTCCCTTCTTTTTTCCCCACCCTTCTTCGTCACACCCATCTCATGTCCATCTACACCTATGCGCTCAAATATTCCGCAAACACAATACGCAACTGGCGCCTCATCATCGCAGAATACCATATCCCCTTTTTTCCGCACTTCGCGCCAGAAAAGTATCATTTACCCCATCAACCATACGCACCCCCTCTTTTCCACTGCACAAAACACACCTCTAGCTTCTTAGCCAGCCCCCTATATCACGACTTGCCACCCACCACACCATCTACCTGAATCTGCATGCAGGCGGGCCGTCCCAACCGCCTTATGTAACGCGCGTGCACAAAGTGGATAGATACAGTGCGGAAGGGGGGAAGGAAGAGCAGTAGTCACAAGAGAGCGGGGGCTTTGCACCACTCACATCCTACCGACGTTTACCTCTGATACAGTAGTCTAGGAAGGAAACAAATCATCATCACCATCGGTACCCTGATCACGGCTCAAAACCACGTAGCATGCAAGGATAGGTCGCCCTGTATTTCGAGGCACCTGGGGGGTTTTTTTTTCTCCACTCGAGGTAACGCGTGGTAATGTGCGTTGGAGTGGGAGGCGGGGCACCGCTAAGGGAATGAGTCGGTGTTGATGGGGGGTTCTTTTTTTCTTTTTTTCTTTTTTGCTGACCTGCGTCTTGATGACGATTGTCTGGCACACTTGTGATTCCCATGTCCAGCAAGACGCGGTGTTTGTTTTCTTGAGAAAATGAGGGGGGGTTGTCTATGTGTATGTGTGTGTTGTAAAAAAGGCGTGTTGGTCGTGCCTCGTGACTAGTGGGTGATCAACATTAGGGACGGATGATGATCATCGGGCTTTTTCTTCTTCTTCCTTCTTTCCTTTTGTAGGTACAAGAAGTATGTTGATCCTGATCTTCGGCGACTAGAAGGGTAGTCTTCCTGCTTCACTCTAGGCATGGATTCGTGACTGGAAAATGGAATTATTGGTCTTTCTTGTCGCGTTTCTACTGCTCCTTTCCCTTATTTGATTTATCCCTGTATTATCAGCTAGTTTGTGGCTTGGGTATTTGCTTTTTTTTGCGTAACCCCACTCGTTCTGGTGAGAGTGTTGATGACTTATGGATGGAAAATTGATACACTCGGATGAAGCGGATCCGTAGTCTTTTTTTTTCATCGGTCAAGCGGTGGGATAATCGCTTGGTGGGTGTGACGAGTTGAGTATATGCATGGGCACACTAGCAAGCTGCAATGGAAAACGGGCGTCATTGCCGTACCTATCAAGCTAGGCTTTGTGCTATCTAGAGGATACGCGGAAGCGATGGCAGTATCCGGTCACTCCAAGCCTATCGAGAAATGCTGGAATAATAAATGTGGTAGACCACATAGCTGTAGCAAGACGGTCATTGGACGGCGCGCCACAAAAAGCCACGCTGATCGTCAGCCCTAGCGGACGGGTCCGCACATGGTTTCGGCGCCATTTTGAAACGGCCGAGTGCCTGAGGCATCTTCTGGAAGACGAAGCTCAGATCGGTTCGCCAAAATATTGCGAGTCAGCATGGGCCCGGACAAAGGGAAGGGGACGTGTTGCTCGACGCTATGACACATATTCTCTCTTTCACAGTGACGTTGGGCAGCGTTGACAAGAAAAAAAAAGAATGTACCATCTGGTTGGCCTGAGAGTACCGAAGAATCGCGGTCAAGATGATGTGAATGGCAAGGAGGCTACCGATGACTTTGGTGCCGCAACTAGGAGCAGGCTATCCCATGCGATGATGCCCACAGTGGGGCGACTGAAATTCGGCTCTCACTCCCTAACTCGTATCTGCGCCAGTCAGTACCGAACATTGGCGTAGGCTAACACGACGGATTGGGAATGACGATGGCTGGCTGCTATCCTGAACATTCTCTGTCCGAGGAAGTGGTGCAAACGATGGCTCAGCGAGTATCTCATGGTCATGGGCACAGCATCGACTTGTGTGATATCCGTGAACGGTTTGATGCAGTGTCTGACATAGGGCAGGACCTGTGTTCTTTTTCAGCGTTCGGCCAACGGCTGTACTTTGCTGCTGAACTCCCGGTCAAGCAAACTTACTCGAACCGGGCGGCCGTGTGCGAGTAATTTCACGGAAGCATGGCCGCGAGCCCTTCCCACCGCTCTTTCGGCTTCTGCCAACAGCTATGACAGATGTGTAGTGTAAGTAGGCCAGGACTTGAGCTCCTTGACTGGGCATCATGGACGACATGGGCAGTCTCTGATCAGCTGGACATGTGCATACTGGCTAGGCGGCGCTTCGGAGGATCGCTCACCGTACAGTAGTAAGAGGTGCGGAATCGGCGACGACGCGCTACTGTGCCTAAGGAGATGGACGTACTGCGACCGTCTTGCGGCGTGCCTTAGGACACCAAAATGGCTACATTTTTGCAGTTTTAGTGACGTGGGACAAGCTCAGGACCGGCGCAATGGTAAGCAAGAAGCAGAGTCCGGTACATGGACCTTCATGCGGGCCCGTGTTGCAGGTGCATTGGCTTGCTACAGGCCAGTCGCACGTGTGCGCCCCATTGCGGGCATGGGTCGCTTACGCTACTCGACCAGGAAAGTCTACGCCGCGTGGGACTCTGCGATGATCTGATGACGATGGTGGTAGTAAGAAGAGGAGGGGTGTTGTCGCAGCCTATGTATATGGCGTCTTTACCAAACACGGCCCGCAGGTTCGCTGACAGAATCTCACTCGATTATTGAAACAGTGAGATTCATGGCTAACGGCACCGGACGAGGGCGGAGATAGGCACCTAGCCGCTCAGCATACAAAAATTCTGATATCATATTTGGCAAACAAGCGCCTCGTCCTCGGCCATCAATTCACTGGTATCATAATAGCCGCGGCGGCCAATAAGCCACCCGGGCCTCACCGCCTAGATTAAACATTTGTTCCGAACCGTCAGGGGGGGGCAATCGGTTGCAGACAGACCGTAGTCGTGCCCCGAGTCGTAACGCTTCAGAGCCTCGCGCAAGGCAAGCCGCAGCTTGATTTGCGTGCGTCATAGCTTCTGAAGACGGCGTTTGAATGTGGAATGCGGCAAGCTTCTGGCCGAGCCCTTGAGTAAGCGCACCCGGATACGCGACGACAGACGCTTGCTGTGTCATGCCGTGTCGTGTCGTGTCGTATTGTGCCGTGTACATACATACACATACACACACTACAGGGACGTGGACATGACAGCAGGCGAGCTCGCTGGCCATGTCAGCCATGAGGAAGCCAACCGAGTGCTGCGAGCCAATCGACCCGAACAACAGACGTGCTTGGATGGCTGATTTCTCCCAAAGGTATTAGTTGATAGATTGCTCCCAGGGCTGAAGCAGACCCTAGTCGCAGAAATGCAAGTTAAACGGCCCGCCACTCTGGGTCGCCGAAGCGGTAGCATTTCTTCGTGGTCTGAGCACAATTCCTCCTTTCAAACGTCCGGCACCAGTCTTTGTACCCTGCGCAAATGACAGTACCGCACATCCACGATCGCTGCGTCGCGACTAGCCTCGGCCAGGGCCCTGGCAAGAGGGAAAATAGCCACACATACACACGCATATCTAGGACGAGGGAAATTCAAGGCTGATGGTATTTCATTCGCTAAACTCCTGCTCCTTGCTGACCCGCTTTCTTACTTGCCTTTTCCCATGTTCACGCCCTCCTCTAGCCACTGTGCAGCACACTCGGCACGTGTCATCGTGTCCACGCATCTGAAATTACTGGCTTAACGGTAGGTTCCTTCTCGCATCATGATGCTACTGGACAGCTATGGCCTTGCTGCCGGCAAGGTTGGCCCTTTGCGAAGCTAGGCCACAATAAAACCCACTACTCGCCTCCCCCGTGTCTGTCCCTTCACTCCCCGACCCCCATATCCCTACCGTATCCAGCAACACACTTCCTGGTATCAGGGCCGGTGTGGGTCTACGCCAGTGCTGTCAATCCTCCTAGTGTGTCTCCGCCAGCAAGACCCACTAACGTCTTTTACACCCTTCTAAATCCCTTCTACGCTTCCTTCACTGAGCCGCCCTTCATCTCCTCTCACCAATCTCATGTTCAGTCGTTGATGTATCGTTGACCATGGGCAATCCAGAACTCGACCCCAGAGGATTAGCTGCACAGCCCAGAGACGGCAAAGCACTCCAACCCACCGTCACTGGCCAGTCCAAAGCAACAGAGGCGGGCAGAAACAATCAGCTTCCCGCTATGGCGACCATTGCAGACGACGACGACCGCCTACTCGTACGCATTGGATATGCTCCGGTAAGTCCCCACGTTGACCTGTCAATTCCAACCCTTCATCTCACACGGCCGACAGGTTCTCCAAAGACACTTCTCAAGATGGTCGACAGTCTCATATGCCATTTCCATTCTCGGTGTGCTGGGCTCAGTGCCCGCTACCTTTGGCGCCCCAATGTCTTCCGGAGGGCCAGCAACCGCAGTTTGGGCCTGGTTCATTGGTAGCATCATGGCATACTGTATAGCCAGCTCAGGTACTTTTAGTCCAACCGTCTTTTGCACCACGGCAGCTAACAGTCCACCTAGTCGCTGAGCTGGTCTCAGCATATCCAACTGCCGGAGGAATGTACTATGTTACAAAACACGTTGTGCCACCCGAACACGTTGCTGCTTGGTCCTGGATCATCGGATGGTGCAACTTTCTTGGCCAGGCCGCTGGTGTGGCCAGTCTGGCGTACACAATCTCGCAGATGATACTGGCGACGGCCGTCATGCACACGCTCGACACTGCGGGGCCAACCTTTGAACCGTAAGGGTGACACGCTATTCTGGGCGACGTACAGCTGGCTGACCGATCAACGCAGAAAAGCTTACCAGACGGTCCTCCTCGCCATTTTTGTGCTCTGCATGTTTGGCACAATCTGCTCCTTCCCCACGAATTGGCTGCATCGCATCATCCTGTGGTTCGCCCCGATCAACAGTAAGTCGGCTAACCTGGTGGGTTTTGTTCGCCGGGGTTACAAGCTGACAGTAAGCAGTCATTGCATCCATCTGCATCTGTGTCGCCCTCCTCATTCTCACCCCGAACAAGCAGACCCCGAAATGGGTCTTTACCACCGTCATGGATGGCTCCGGCTGGGGCAGCCAAGGCTTCTCATTTCTCTTAGGGTTCGTCGCTCCACCCACCACTGCAAAGAAAATGGGGAGAAAGGAAGGAAAGAAAGAAGAAAAAAAAATTGCAAATTGCTAACTGTGCGCAGCTTCCTTTCGGTTGCATGGACCATGACCGACTACGATGGCACGACGCAGTAAGTCAGCCCTATGAGCCCTTGCATGTCAGCCATACTAATACGCGCGTGTACAGCATGTCGGAAGAGACGCACGATGCCGCTATTCGAGGTCCCGTGGCGATTCGAGCCGCCATCCTAGTGTCCGGCGTCGTTGGCTGGATGCTAACCGTCACGTTTTGCTTTTGCATGTCAGACTACGATGCCATCATGGCCACACCGACCGGCCTTCCTGTCGCGCAGATCTTCTTCAACGCCGGTGGCAAAACCGGTGGAACCATCATGTGGTTTTTTGTTATGCTGGTGCAGTTCTTCACCGGATGTTCTGCCATGCTGGCCAATGCGCGAATGGCCTGGGCCTTTGCCCGCGATGCAGCCTTCCCTTTCTCGGAGTAAGTTGCCTTTTGTCTAGATCCCAGTGTCGTCGAATGCAAGCTTACAGTCTTTTTTTTTTGTTTTTAGCTTCTGGAGCAAGGTCAACGAACGCACTCACACGCCCGTCAACGCCGTATGGCTCGTCGTCGTCTTCTGCACCTGCCTCGACCTGATCGGTATTGGAAGCACTCTAACCATCACAGCCATTTTCAACATCACCGCGCCCGCATTGGACATTAGTTACATTGCCGTCATCATTGCTCACCGCTGGTACGAAGGCTCTGTTGTCTTCCATCCTGGACCATACACCATGGGCCGATGGAGCAAGCCGGTCAATGCCGTTGCCGTCACATGGGTTATCTTCATCAGTGTGGTCCTCTTCTTCCCGACAGTGCGACCAGTTCGGCTCGACAACATGAACTACGCCATTTGCGTCGCTGCTTTTATCGGCTTGTTCAGTACCATGTGGTGGTACGCTGGTGCAAGAAAAAAGTACACCGGTCCTCGTACCAGCGACACCATCGACATGCTTCCACCAGAGGATCCCGACGAGATCTTCAACGACTACGACAGTCCTTAGAATATAGACTCGGGCATCATGCCCGCCTTGTTCCTGTTTTGAGTGCGCATACATGGCACTTGTCTGCCCTATAACGACTTTTTACGACTTCTTGGGTAGAAAAAAGATTTTGGGTAATCTCTGTAGACGGCGTTTTTTTTTATTTTCATGGAGTCTCTTTTTCAGCGTTACACTTCTTTCGGTCCACCCATCGTTTTTGTTGGCATGTACAGATAGGATAGTCTTGATGGTTGTTTCTTCATCCAGGCAAGCATTCATATGCCCTGCGCAAGTATAGTATAGATCGAAAGATACCCCCCGTTGAAATCTGCATAGCATAGCAATATATTACATACATTAGTCAATCTTTTCTTTCCAAGCGCTTATCTTTCTTTGTTTTTACTTCTCTATGGGCGTGTGTGTCTGCGCAGTCATGTATGTATGTAGCAAACTTTATTTTTACCCTTTTCTTCTTCGCCGTTTCCTCTCTTCACCGTTTCTCTCTCTCTCTCTCTCTCTTTCACAACCCCTCACCACAAGCCACCATGAACATCACGCCATCCTCTCTTCTTCAGATAAACCACTCCCCATTTTCTCGCTTCTTTCCTCTCTCTACCCTCTCGCTCACCCTCCTCCTCTCCTCACACACACAGCCCGATGCCCGATGCCCGATGCACCTGCACCTGCAACCTGCACCATGCATGTCATACGGCCCCAACCCAGCCCCAGCCGCCCTCCCCCCAAAAGCAAGCCCACAAACGCATCTTCTTTATTTCCGCACGCACACATGCACATGTTGCACGCGCGCATGCGGAATACCTACATGTATAAGCAGAATTCCCATCCATGCCTAGATAAGATAGGTAGATAGCCGTCATGCGGACCCACTTTGTTGCACACGCCCTACATACACACACATATATACACACATACATCTACGTGCATATGCGCGCTTGCGTGAGTAAGCAGCCATTTGGCTTGCGAGTGCCGCGTCTCCCTTTTTGCATCTGGTGATGTGACGGCTGTGTGTGTTTTTTCTCTCTGGGGATGCAGGGCTTGCAGGGCGGGCTGGCGCGCGTGCCTGTGCGGTCGGTTAAGGTGAGGGAGAGGGTGTTTCGATGGGTAGGTAGGTATATGTGTGGCGCTACTTAGGTAGTAGGATGCAGGCGCGGGTAAGAGGGAACATGTGATGAGTCGCTAGATAGGACTTGATTGGGAGAAAGTTTCTTGAAAGAGTGGGAGAGGGGATGGTGGAGCGGTCATGCTCGTATGCTCGTTTGTCTCGATGCATGGTTGGGGACTGTGGGGTTGGGGGCGTGATATGTCTGGCTGGCTGTACAGGGCAGGATAGGTGTGATATGAGGCTTATGCAAGATAGGGAGAGCGGTGTAGTGGGTGGAATTCGTTTATATGTCTGGTTGAGGTGAGAGGGTATTCGCGCGTGTGCATCTACATGTAAGTACTAAGTACTAAGACGTTAGCAATACATACATATTACAATATGCTCACTCACACCTACACGTTCCTTTTCCACCGTTGTCTCTTGCCAAGAAAAAAAAGGAAGAAGAAGAAGAAGAAGAACAGCATGCTTGTTTTCTATCCGTCTTCCATGCCCACAGTTCTTTTTTCCTCTTCACCTCCGACAGCCTAAACCCCAGATCCACTTTCCTTTTTCTCCCTTTTCATAACCACTAAACAACCGCATAGGACAAACCTCCCTCTTACATATAATTCGGTGTGGTTGTTAACATTACATCAGGCATACATACAAACATCCCATCTCTACACCTCCTTGTTTAACCCCGCTTGCCATCTCTCTGCGACTAAGACGATTATATCCCCCTAGATTATAATACACATAGAGGTACCAAAGCCCAGACTTTCAAAAGCGTGCATATCTTCATCTCAGGTTTACACGACGTGTTGGTCACGTGCATTGATACACGGCGCTCCTGAGCAAGCACTGCGCTGCCTGTTTACAATGAAACGCGAACATAATGTTAAAAGGGCAAAGGAGGAGGGTAGAAAGTAAGATTATGGACCCCTTCTTCTTCCTCTTGTCTTTTCTTTCCTTTTTCCCAACGTACGCGTATTAGGAGGATATTCACCCGCCCCGGAAGAACGACAGAGAAAAAGCACAAATGTGATTGTGTCGGCAACGAGAAAGAAGCAATCACCATACATCACCATTACAGACACCACCCACGAAGTAAAGTTGATATTGAATAAATTTTAGTTTTTTTTCCTCCAAAGCTAGATATAAACAGATTCTCTTCTAATCCATAGCCAAGAAAAAAGGAGGAGAACCTAGTAAAAGCGCGACCACCCCTGCTTATTGGTAGAAAATATTTTCCTCTCTAATCCAGAGGGAGAGAGCAGAATAAGAAGAGAAGGATGAGTATAGACTCAAGAAACCAAAAAAAGGCTGACGACAGGAAAGGGTATTTTTCCACGTTAGCAGAACAAAAAGCGCAAAATGTGGTTTGGTCAAGGTGGAAAGGGAAGGCGAAGAAAAGAGAAAAAAAGAAAAATTGGTAGGTAGGTTGTAAGTTGGATGGACAGGTAGGTACAAGGAAAGAAAAAAAGAAAAAAAAAAGAGGATAAACGAGTGAAGCGTATCGACATGAAGCGGACCAGCCCTTTTGTAGCCGTCCAACTCCTCGTCGTTTGGTTCGTCGATAGTTATTTGTTCTGCCGTAAATGTCGTTGCGTTTTTTTGTGTGCGGTTTTGGTGAGGAGTCTGTGAAGCGGGCTCGTCTTGGTTTCCCTGCATGCGCCTGCGTGTGTTGTGAGACCCTGGGGGTCTTGGACGCTATGGACTCTAAGCTCTGTACATCAAGACCGTGCAACGCTGCTGTACGTCGGAACAGTGTATGCATCCAGCACTGCGCCAGAGTGCCGAGTTTCTGGTTTGCCAAAATGCCCAGGTAGTGACGTCAATGTATTGTTGGTCGTGTAGGAGCGCGCTGCGCAGCTTGAGATTAAACGTCGGCCTAAGATCGTCCAGTTCCCATGCGGCCAAGCTCCTTTATCCGTATCGAAGGCATGACGCTGAAGCGTTTGCTGTTGGTCGTGGTCGATGACTTTGCAGAAGAAGGTGACGAGGTATAGACGTATTCGCCGTCTACATACTGCGCTGCGCTGATAAAGGTGGTGCGCTTCTCGCGGCGTGTGTAGCGCTGTTCGAGGCGATGTAGTTCAAGGCCTAGACACAAGTGTTAGTCAGCGGGGTGCTCATGAGAGGTAGGCCGGGTAAAGCGAAGCGAGGCAAGGCGAGGCAAGGTGAGACATACGCGCTTGTAGTTTCTCAAAGATACCCATGTTGAAGTTGTAAGGTTTATCGTAATTGCGCCGAGAAGTGTTGTGTGTGTGTGTGAGAGAGATGTCGAAGGGTGCGAGCAGCTACGTGTAGGGGAGATGTAGACGGATAAGATGGTCTAGACCAGTTGACAGCCAAGTCCCTGTTTCGATGATGCAGATGGCGTATCAGACTGGCGTAAGTACAGGCAAGACTGGGGGCGAATCAGTGGGCGACTTCAGTGATGGGCTTTGGGAAAAAATCAAAGCAAATGGGCCAGCGTAAGGTGGAAAATGAGTGACGAAGCCGGGGCGCGGCAGGGGAAGCGATAACGTTTAAGAGAAGAAAAAGGCTGGTAATGTACGAGAATGCTCAGGTGCCGTTGTTGGGGGCGCGGGAGAAGAGCTCGGCGTTCCAGGTTTCATGCAGTGCCGGTTCTCGAGGGCGCAGGTGGATGAATGCGGGCTAGTGAAGCCGAGAGACGCAGGTGGACCAAGCCTAGAGCAGAAATTGAGCCGGCGGCTTGGCCTGGTGAGTCGTGGGCTGCTGTGGTGGGGAGTCCGTGTCAGTGGGTGAACGTCTGGGTATTGCAGTGCAAGCAGAGGGTGTGTGAGGCGTGGTGCGTGGTGCGAACAGCAGGTTGTTGCGCAATTGGTAAAGCAGTGCATGATCTTCGCCCGCATCAGCGAACAAGTGCAACAGTGGTGGGCTGCCGAGTCAAACGTCTTCACGTGGCAAGCCAGGGGTCCAGCCACTCGGGCAACCGCTCGCTCCCCCAGGGGCTCGCTTCCACGCCTCGTATCCGCACCTTATCCATGTCACCTGTCCTGTCATACACACTACGTATGTACGTACATGCACCCTCACGATATGTACACACGTCTTGGCCTCTTCTCATTGTCGTCCTGCTCGTGGCGAGTAATGGCTCAAAGCCACGCCAGTACACCTAGATGCCCTCGCATGCTCCGTGCTCCACCACCCCCTTTATGCAAACCAGCCCTATGACCCCGTCCGAGACTCAGGCACCGCCCCGTCCACGATCGCCACCGCCCCAACATTGCCTGCGTCTGCTGATCCGTTGAGCAGCGAAATCACTGAAATCACATCAGACGGCTCCACAAGATGCCAGCTCGCCAAAGTCTGCTTGGAGCTCGCGCCCACCGTGACGGAAAACACGTGATCCGTGGGCAACTTGGACTGCCGCAGCGATCGGAACATATCTGATCTTGTTAGCCACCAACCATGCCATCGTGGAGCACATGACAAACCTTCGTCTGTGAAATCGTCACCCATGCAGAGAACAAACTCGGGCGCTTCCCCAGCTCCTTCGCCATACTCCTCCACTAGCCTCTTGGCAATCTCTCCCTTGTTGACGAACCTCGGACGAACCTCTAGGTTGGCTTTGCCCGTCATGACTTCGACCTCATACTTCTTGGCCACGGTCCTCTCAAGATGCTTCTGGCATTCTCGTGCCTGGAATGCACCGTATTCGGGATCGGCCCGTCGGTAGTGCCACGTGAGTGCAATCTTCTTGCGCTCAACAAACGATCCTGTCGCCTCTGTTAGCAAATCTAAACCCTCGTCTCGCCATGCACAAAACCAAGCCTACCCTGCGTTCTCTCCGTGTAATGCTGGAAGATCTCGAGCACTTCGTTTTGCCAGCTCATGTCCGTCGTCTCGGTTAAATTTTCCCAGTCCTGGCTCCGTGGAGGCCGCATAAAGCTGCCGTGCTCAGCACTGAGACCGAGCTCTGGAATGTGGCCCATCCACTCATCCAAGAACGCTTGGTCTCTGCCACTGATGATCCAAACGGCATTGGTCGGGTCCGCGGCCAACGTCTTCAACGTTCGAATCACACGGTCAGATGGGATAGCGGCTTGTGGGTCCTTGACAATGGGCGTCAGCGTGCCATCGTAGTCGAACATGAACAGTCGCTTCTTCGCCTGCCGGTATTGGAACAGGAGCTTAGCCCGATCCAGTGCTGGCGTGGCAAAAGTCTGGTCAAACGACGACAGGTTCCTCATCAGCTTCTTCAGGTAGCTGTTGGTCCAGGCTTGAACATTGTTCTCCACAACATGCTTGTAAAGTTGGGCGTGGACTCGTGCACGCTCGGCTTCATCCTGCTTGAGAGCTTCGTTGATGGCATCGGCTACTCCGCTCATATCCCAAGGGTTGATGTGGCTTGCACTACCCAGCGAGCTCGACGTGCCAGAGAATTCAGACAGGATCAGTGGGCCATGGTTGTCCTTTTGACAGATGATGTACTCCATGCTGGTAGTGTTCATACCATCACGTACACTGGTGATGAGACCAATGTCTGCGAGCCGGAGCAGAGCAAAATATTCCTCGCGAGAAAGGTACTGCGGGAAGTGGCGAACAGGCGTAAAGTCCAGAGTACCATATGTGCCGTTGATCTTGGCAGCCAAGTCTGAGATCTTGTTGACGACCTTTTCTTGCGCACCGTCACTCTTGTCAGTGTGGAGGCCACTGGGACTTGTCACCTGGATGAGAACCACTTTGCCCTGCCACTCTGGATATTTCTCGAGGAAGAGTTGGAAAGCTTGCAGCTTTTGCACCACTCCACGCACGGCATCCAGCCTATCACGGCCAACAATGAGCTTCTTGCCCGCATACAGCTCCCGGATGCCTTTGACCTTTTCATCAATCTCTGGGTCGTCAAATGCCTGCCGTTGCGTCGAGACTGCGTTGATGCCAATGGGAAAGACGTCTACGGCCACGTGAGCGCCGTATGCGTCAACGCCCTCGGACGACGAATCAAATCCCAGAATCCTAGTGCAACAGGATGAGAAATGTCGCGCGTAGCTGTACGACTGGAACCCAATCATATTGGCGCCTAGAACACCCTCGAGAACCTCCTTGCGCCTGCTAAGACAGCGGTAGAACTCGCTGCTGGGGAAAGGAATGTGCAGATAGAATCCAATGTAGATGTTTGGCACACGTTGGCGAAGTAAGCTGGGCAACAGCATCAGGTAAAAGTCGTGTACCATGACAATGTCGCCCGGCTTGTAGATTTCAAGAATCCGGTCTGCGAACAGCCTGTTCATGCGATAATAATCCGCCCATGACTTTCGCGCCGCACGCCCGTCGGCTGGCTCATTCTGCTTGTAGTGGAACAGAGTGTATAGCTCATGCTCGGCATAAGTCCTCCAATGGCTTTGGTTTTTGAGGATATATTCATCCTTGCCGTCGTCCACTTCGTCCACCAGCCATACAGGCACGATCCTGCCGCCGTGGTCACGTTCGAGCTGCTTCTCCAGTCGCGCTCGGTCGTTGGAGCCGATTCGAAAGCCATTCGAGATCTGCGCCACCTGGCTCGGAGTTTTGGGATCAACAGGGATGGGTGCAGCGGCCTTGTTCAGGGGTGCTTGCGCAGCCGTGACGGCAGCCGACTTCGCATGCGTGATCTCTCCCGTCCAGCCCACGAGCGTGTGGTTCCAAGGCGACGAGCTCGAAGCGAGGTAGGAGAACGAATCGAAGAGTGCAGAGGTTCCTCGTCGTGGGTTCAGCTCCCAGTCGTTGTTTGGAGAATAGCCGATGGTGTATGGTATGGCAAACGTCGCACTGATGACACGGCCACTGAGATTGAGTCCAGGATGCGCAGCACGCGGATCCACGTCTGCCAGATTGTGCTTGGAAGCCGCACCGGGCATGTCATTCAGCTTGCTCTTGACTTCCTCGTCGGTCTGCGCGCCTGCTGCCTTCTCTGCGTGGGCACCTGCATCACCAGCTCTTTGCTGGTTGGTAAAGTATGAGTTGGCGCTCCACGAGGGACCCGGTGTGGCCGTCTCGGGGTCAAAGGGCAGGCTGTTGTCTGCCCTTTTGTCGGCTGACTCGTCAAAGTAGGCGGTCTTGCCAGAGAGGTGGACGCCGGGTGTGACAGGTACGCTGGTGATATCGGGGTGGAGTGCGGGGTGGGTGCTTGGTTGGGACGCGATTGGAGGCCGCTCAGGCTTGCTATCCGTGGGGGCACTCATAGTGATTGTGGGCGTAGTACCTGTTGCGCTACATCAAAGGGTTAGTTATCGATAGGCTAGGGAGGCTGGAAAAGCTAGAAGGGTTGCGGTTGGGGTATTTGTGGCATAGGTGTGATTGGCAAACAGCAGAGCACGGTCGGGAGGCAGATGGCACGGCGCACCAGGCACGCTACGGGACACACAACCTCACTGGATACCAGAACGTGGCTATCTTGTGGCAGAGATAGTGGACTGGGGGAGAGGGAGGAGGAGCGCAAAGACGGTACGTACCAAGGGCTCTCGCACTGGCGCGGGGCGGATTTCTCAGGTCACAGAGGGGCAAACGAAGGGCTTTGGTGAGAAGAGAAAGCGTGGGCAAGCTAGTGGATGTGTTGAGAAGGTCACAGGAGAGCGACGAGGGCGACGAGGGCAATGGGGGGGAGAAAAGCTGGCTGGCGGTGGGATGGTTGATGCCCCACTATGGACGGCTGTGACGTTGAGAGCCGAGCTGGTCAGGCCTTGACTGTGTACTGGCGGTTGGCGACCAGGGTAGCAACGGGCTGGGCTGCAGCATTCCCATCTTCCTCGAGCTTCCACGCGCGCCGCTTGCTTGACCGCTCTGCGAAGTTTTGTCGACTCGGTCAACATGATGTCAGGCCATTCTCATGGCGGCAGCAGACGGGGTGGGCCTTTGACATGTGCCAGCGGCGGGGTTGTGGATGCGGTTCTGGCGACTTTGCCATGTTGCGCACCGAGACCCAGACACAGACACAGACACGGCCAATGTTGGGCCAGCAACGCCCATTAGCCCATTGGCCCATTAGCCCATTAGCCCGTTCGACTTGCCCGCGGGAGTGCCTGTTCCTCTCCGCCCTCGCCGCCAGCCCAGAGCAGACTAGCGGCTTGGCACACCATGCCTGCAACTATGCATGTCATGCTTCCATCCATACATCCATACACGCCTGCTAGACTAGACCCATCACCACACTACACTACACCCTCGCCGGCCCACAGCTTCCCTTCTGCCCGGCTCCTCATGCAGCCGCCGCACGCACGCCTGGTATGCCGCGCCCATAACCGTTTTACCCCGGCAGTCGCGCTGTGGGAGCATTTCGTCGGCCCCCACCTGCCAGCCCTTCACCACCACCGTTTCTCCTCGACCGCGACCGAAACCGCGCAGGATGGCATCGAACCAAACAGTGCGGCTGCTGGAGAGACAGTCGCGGCATTGCAAGAGGCCAATGCGCCCCAGCAGTCAGAGGCGGCGGTGCAAGGAGTGGCAGAAACGCCGGGCACAGAGTCAGCACTCAAAATAAGGAAGATGACAACAGTCAAAGGATCGTTCCTGCCAAACAAAGTGGATGCGTCAATTGCAAAAAATAAAATGTTGCTCTACGCCAGCAGGGAAGTCTCCCTCACAGAGCCCGAGAAGCTTCTAGCCGCGGCGAGGGCTGCCTTTGAAAACTCCCAGGAATATGAGGGCGTTGCTGTCAGGCCCATGGTTGGCAAAACATCTATCGACGAGAGCTCGTTGCCGTGGTGTCTGGACGAGTTCGAGAGGAACATACCGGCCATGGATGTGTTTGTGCAACCTAGACTCTGTCATACTAGATTGGCGCACTGACAATATTCCGCCAGGCTCGACAAAGAAATCGAGGGATTCTACAAATACACCAAGCCCAAAGATACCGAGCAGATAGCTAGACAGCGCGTCATCGAACAAGTGCGCTCTCATGTGCAAAGGTCTCTCAAAGGGTATGATGTCGAGGTCTTCGGCTCAGAACGCAATCGCATAGCTTTTGCTACATCGGACATTGACTTCCGTCTTCTGAAGCCATCGCGGAGAGCTGATCCTACAACGGCCAGACTACCACCGACCAAGCAGGAGCGGGAACGGCGAATTCACAAACTACAATTGCTGTTCCACCGCACCATGCAAAATCACAACGCATACTTTTTATCTGCCATCCGCTATGCACGGTACCCCCTCATCTCTGCCCAAGACCGGAACTCAGGCTTGGACATCCAGATTGTCCTGTCTAATGATACGTCACTATCGAATGCTATGATACAACAGTACATGAACGATATTCCATATCTGCGCAGACTGTACTATGTGGTCAAGAACATTTTCGACGTCCGCGGCTTGTCTGATGTCTATCGGGGGGGATTTGGCTCGTACTCCATCTTCATGATGCTAGTTGCCAGCATAAAGCATGCGCCGCATCAGCGCCAAGATGCTGCTGGGGCGCTCCTCAATTTCCTCCGATTCTACGGCGATTTCGACACAAGGAAACATGGCATCTCGATCGATCCCGTCGCTCTGTTCGACAAGGCAAAACACCCTGTTAGTAGCAAGACAACGGCAGCTAAGCTCAAGGTAAGACGAGCCCCGCTGTACCTGTTGTTCCCGCTTGCCTGCTAACGTGTGTCAAACAGGCCGGAACAGCAAAACCCCTCCCCGAGTACATGCTCAGTCTCCGCGATCCTGCCGACGAAACAAACGACCTTGGCCGCAAGGGCATAGCTATCAAGCACGTCCAGGCCACATTCAAGCACCTGTACAACCAGCTGGTCTTTGATATTAAGGCGAACACACGGCCGTCTCTGCTCGGCCCGCTCGTCGGCCCTTCGTACATGCTCAACCGTTCCCGCCGTCAGAAGCTGCAACAATACGGGGAGCGTCTACAGGGGCAGACACATAAGGCTCTCGCTGCAAAGGCAAAACTAGTTAGAGAGGCGGATACAGAGGAGCAGAAGGACGTGGTGGATTCACAGACAACAAAGTCTAGTCTAGCCTAGTCTAGTCTAGTCTGCTCTGCTTTTGGGAGAGAGGAGAGAGAGAGAGAAAGACCTTACCACCTGTAACAATATCATGGCCACTTTTGCACAAGCAAAGAGCTCTGGAGTGATAATACACGCCTAGTTGACCATGGTTCAGTCGCCCACCCTCTGCTCGTCCATCCCTATTAGTTCTCTTCCGGTCCGGCAGTCCTTCTGCCCAGTCACCCACGGGGCTCTTGTATCACATCAGAGACAAACATGTACCGCACAAAGAGAAATGGGCCTGTTCTGCTAAGCGTCTTGATAGCAAGTACTATGAAACCCATCCAGCATGCATGTCGTAGAACAGAAAACTCCCGTCAACCACCATGCCATGAAAGCCATGTCTTCTTGATGACCATCCTCCCTCGCCTTCGTTGTATCCCATAGCAGATCCTGACAAAAAGATGCTCTCCACCCCCCTTCCACATAGACGCGTGCTTAGATGGCGTACTTCCTGGTCCACTCACGTGCCGTCGATTCGTAACGAGACCGGTCCGTCTTGTAGACATGTGCAATCTCGGGAACAAGCGGGTCGTCAGGGTTCGGGTCTGTCAACATCGAGCAGATACTCAGCAACACTATCAAGACGTGTCAGTACTGTCCTGGTCCAGCCGTCATGATCCTGCAAAAAGCGTACCTTTTGAGATGGTCAGAGCAGGGCTCCACTGGTCTCGCAGAATGTCCAAACAGATGCTGCCGTTGGAGTTGATGTTGGGATGGTAGATGCGAGTAGTGAAGTTGACCTTCGGGGGCTTGAAGGGGTAGTCGGTCGGGAAATGGATTGCTAGGAAGAAGACACCGCCGGAGTATGGTGAGTCGCCCTGCGTTTGTTAGTTGGCTGCAGGCACTGTGCGAGGGTGTGCCGGGCTGAAAAGCCTTTGGCAGTGTCAGAATCCAAGGGTGGACGTACAGGACCCATGATAGTTGCTTGCCAGTGGAACTGCAGTGTTGTCAGCATATCAGTGTCCAGCGACGTTTGCTCACCCACGGCCGCACTGGCAGGAGCGTCTCAGCCGCAGGGGTTGTCTACAAAGCATGACGTACCAAATCATCTCCGATAGGACCAGCTGAACAGGAAGAGGGAGGGTCACTACAAGTGCCATGTTAGCCAGATGTGTCAACCGCAGTCGATCTGAACCGCACGGTCACGCCGTTGCATCTTGTTTGCTACGGGCGCCCCCGCGGTCCCGGTCGCCGTCGTGCAAGGTCAAGTACGAGCCTTGTTTGAAGGGGGGGGAAAGGGCGGCTATGTCACGCACCGACCGAGATCTGTGAGCTCCTTGTTGATGCGCTTAAGAGCCATGGCTGATGTGTATGAGTGACGTGTGACGCGGGTCGTGGGTCGTGGGTCGTGTGGTACGGCGGCAGTTGTGGTAAAGAGAGTCTGTGGTGTTGAAGAGTTGAAGTGGGATGTCTGCGCAGGCAAGGCGGTTAGTTAGCGGGGGGGTTGCCCAAGGAAAGCAAGTGCGGCGTCTCAGCGGCGCAGAACGCCTCCGCCACGCAACTTGACGTACCTGGGGCTTTTTACAGGCAAAAGACAAACAGTGAAGGTGAACGCAGAGAAAACGGATCTGGGCCGAGCAGGGGCGGTTGCATTTATCATGTGTCGGAACCAACCGCAGGAGGCGAGACAAGCCCGGCCGCCCAACTGTCACTGCCCATGCCCACAAAATTCACCGGCCCATGGCTGCGCAGAAGCCACTTTTGGGTGGCAACCTATCGAAGCCTACAGAACATGGGGCACAGCTGACATTCACGGCCTCGCCTTCACTCACCCACTACGACTGGGTAATCCTCCCTCACTCTTCAAACAGCCATCCCGGTGGCAACTGGCACTGTCGACACGAGCACTCGAGACGTGACATTCACCGCGTTCGGGCTGAGCGCGCATCAACTTTGACAAGGTCTGACCTGCATCTGTCTCCAAAGGGAAACTGTCTGCATACACAGTATGTATCTTCTCTACCAAGCGCGTACCACCTGAGCTGGCTACATACTATTGGATCATCTATTCGAGTTGTTTTTATTTTTATCTTTGGTAAATGCAGCAACTGCAGCAACTGCAAACTAAGTCAGGCATGATCCACGTCCCGCAGAAGCAACACACAGAATGCATCCTCGCACCCTCGGATACTCTTCAACAGAACGCTTGCAGGCCTGTGATTGCCCGGCCAAGAATCAACGCTATGCAAAGTCAGCCAGTGTTTCAGCAAACCCATCACGTGAACTCACAATGAATGTCGCTCTGTCCTTCGTATGTCTGCGTCACAAACAGATTGGCAACATGCCGTCCGATTCCATATTCATCAGAAACTGCATTCCCACCAAAAACTTCTTGGAGCCTAGTCACAGTCAATTTGTGCCGTGCACATGTTTGGTATAACTTACGTCCGAGCGTTGACCAAGGCACGGTCACAGTTCTGTCGCTTGATCATAGAGATCATCTCTGGTGCAGCCTTGCCCTCGTCCTTGAGCCGACCAACCTGGTGAGCCGCGAGGATTCCGTACGCAGCATCCGTCGTCGCATCAGCCAGCTTCTTCTGCACAAGTTGGTACTTGGCAATTGGGTTGTTCTTGAACTGCTTTCGCTCTAGCGCATACCCCCGTGTTCTAGCGATGCAGTCTTCTAAGGCGCCCATAGTACCCCACGCAATGCCATATCTTGCAGAGTTTAGGCAGCTAAAAGGCCCTCTCAGCCCCTCCACGTCTGGAAACATGTTTGCTTCTGGCACTGGACACTCGTCAAGCTGAATCATGCCAGTGATGGAAGCTCGCAGCCCGTTCTTGTTCTTGATTGACGGGGTTTCAAGAGTACCTGGTGGACACTGGTCGCGCTCAATAACAAAGCCGCGAATCTTGCCTGTACTCTCTAGCTTGGCCCATACGAGCAGCACATCAGCAATAGGCGAGTTTGTGATCCATGTCTTGGATCCGGATAGCGAGTAATAGCCCTTCTTGGATGGATGTTCCTTTGCAACCGTCTCCATGGATCCAGGGTCGGATCCATGATTGGGCTCAGTAAGACCGAAGCAACCCAGCAACTGACCCTTTGCCATCTTGGGCAGAAGACGCTCCTTGAGTTCTTCAGACCCAAACTCTTCAATGCCCCCCATGGCGAGCGAACTCTGGACAGAGTAACCCGAGCGGTACCCTGAGTCAACCCTTTCAACTGCCCTCGTGATCAGACCCCCAGCCACACTACTGACGCCGGCGCACTCATAGCCCTTTATGGTTGCACCGAGCAGTCCAAGCTCGCCCATCTCTTGAATAATCTTTCTGTCAAAGTCCTCATTGCGGTATGCCTCTGGCCAGTATGTCAGCTGGGTGCAAAGATGGATTGATCGTTTCATGTACCTAGTACTCTTGGAAGCATGCGCTCTTGGCAATATGACTCTGCTGTCTCTGAAATGGCTTGCTCTTCCTCAGTCAAGAGGTCATTTGCTTTCAGCGGATCTTGCCAGTCAAAAGGCACAGGAGCATGGAGATACCGCTTGCCGATAGTCGTGGCCCGCAGTGGGGTGCGCAGTTGTCTGGAAGCGTGTCTGTATACCGGGCGAAGCATTTTGAAGTGATGTACGTATAAAAGTTGAACAACGATTCAGAAAGAAATAGTAATCGTAATATCCGGAGAGAGGCGAAGTTATCCGCCATTGGATCAGATTGGCCTCGGAAACCCCACAGTGGAAAGAACCGCGGTTCGGAGGCACTCCGCGGTGGCAAGAGAGCACGCATCGCCCCGTCAAGCATGCGGCGGCCGTTTTACATAAAAATGCACGTGTCTGTTAATGTTTCTGATACTATGCAGGGTGCCCAAGTGCCCAATGCACTCAGCAGAGCCTCATTAGGCCATTCATGGGCAATGTGTGGGGTAATGGTGCCAAGCAATGCTCGCCGTGATTGCGCGCCAGACGACGCGGACGCGACGTGACCATCGTTGGCGTCACCTTTTCCAGCCTCCGCGCAGTTGCCTCTGCTTTCACATTCAACACCAACTGATTGAGACTCGCAAAGCCACAAGACTCAATACCCCGTTACTCCATACTCGGCTACAATGGGTATTAAGCACCTCTACCAGCTCATCGATGAGCACACACCGGATGCAGTCAAGAAAGGCGAGATCAAGAATCAATTTGGTCGCAAAGTCGCCATAGTACGTCCGAATCAACCGCTTTGTATCACGTCGACCGCTAACTTAGACAGGATGCGTATGCCCGTACCAATATCCCATGACTGACCGAGCCTGACATTGTGTAGATCTATGAGCATCTACAGCTTCCTCATCGCAGTCCGCTCAGATGGCCAGCAACTCATGAGCGAAACGGGTGAAACCACATCACATCTCATGGGTCTGTTCTACCGCACAATGCGCATGGTCGACAACGGTATCAAGCCGCTCTACGTCTTTGACGGTGCTCCACCCAAGCTCAAATCTGGCGAGCTCGCAAAGCGATTCCAGCGCAAGACTGAAGCACACGCTGCAGCTGAGGAGGCAAAGGAGACAGGTACAGCGGAAGATGTCGAGAAATTCTCACGACGGACAGTGAGGGTGACAAGGGAGCACAATGAGGAATGTCAGCGGTTGCTCAAGCTCATGGGCATCCCATACATTGTCGCACCAACCGAGGCTGAGGCCCAGTGTGCTGTGTTGGCGAGGGGAGGGAAGGTATATGCTGCTGCATCAGAGGATATGGATACCTTGACATTTGCGTCGCCGATTCTGCTTCGACATTTGACCTTTAGCGAGCAGCGCAAGGAGCCCATTCTAGAAATACATCTAGACAAGGTGCTCGCGGGTCTGGAAATGGACCAGAAACAGGTGCGAATCTCCACATGACACCAAGCCATTTCATGCTAATGATTTTTCAGTTTATTGACCTCTGCATTCTCCTTGGCTGCGACTACCTTGACCCCATCAAAGGCATCGGTCCCAGCACCGCTCTCAAGCTCATCCGCGAGCACAAAGACCTTGAAGGCGTGGTCGAGCACATCAAATCACAATCTTCCAAGAAACTCACCATCCCCGACGACTGGCCATTCGCCGATGCGCGACTCCTCTTTCTCGAACCCGATGTGCTCCCTGCCGACGCTCCAGAATGTGACTTCAAGTGGGAGGCGCCGGATGTGGAGGGTCTCGTCAAATTCTTGGTGGAAGAGAAGCATTTCAACGAGGACAGAGTGCGAAACGGGGCGGCCAAGCTGCAAAAGAACATGAAGACAGCGCAGCAGAGTAGGCTAGAGGGCTTCTTCAAGCCAATTGAGAAGACAGCTGAGGAGAAGGCGAGCCTGAAGCGCAAGGCCGATGAGAAACTCGAGCTGAAGAAGAAGAAACAGAAGGAGACTGCAAAGGCGAAGAAGGAAGCCAAGTCTAAGCCTAGGACTGCCGGCTGATCAGAACAGGCGGGGTCTGTGAGTGTACACAAATACTCGAAGCGAAGAGACAGAAAGAGGCGTTTATGGGATTGTGATACCGAATGGGCAAATGGCGTTTCTAGCACATGTGTTGCACGGGAAGTGCTCTGGGCGAGTTTTATGGACTATACGATGTAACAAATTCATCTTGATACGCAACTTTTCTTAATCAAAATGAAGAGTATTTCTATTATCAATGTGTGCAGAAGACAGTCAGAAGTCCAGTCGGACGAACAAGTGTTGAGGCGTTTCGGTCAAAGCAAACTATCTAAAGCAGAACAGCGGAGGATATTAAAATCCAAGACTAAAGAAAATCAACTAACAAACTATGTAGATAGCCCCAAAACAGTAAATAGCAGCCAAAGCCAATGCAACACACGTGATGGCAGTAATACTATACTCGGTACAAAGGGACAATACGGATACAGGTGAGAGAGAGACAGAAAGCATGGGTTGCGGGACAAGCATCAAGTATGTTCACTTTCTTCTTGCCTGGTTTATTAAAGATAAGGAAAAAGAAAAAAGGCAGGAAAGGGAAGAGGGATATGCGCATCTGTAGTCTTCTTTCCCTCGTCATCTCAATACATGATTCCTCCGTTGGATCTTTGGATGATGGATGGATGGATGCGTGTACGTGGTTTCCATCTTTCCTGTCTCTCTCTCTCTGCCTAGCTTTCCTTACCACGTTCCACAAGCTTGGTAGTTGGAGTTAGAAAAGAAAAAGAAAAAGAAAAAAGCCCGACACGGTCTAGATCTTGTGTTGTTGTGTTGAGGCAAGATGCACGGGGTGGGATAGGGTAGAGGAGGAGAAAGAAACGAGTTCGTCTTCTTTGGTTTTCCAGCCAAGATTGAGCACAGATTCAAGTATCAAAAAAAGGAGGATGTGGGCAATTGTTGTTTCTTGTCAGACAATACTACTACCACATAAGCTGCGTCACATGGTTTGAGTACACGAGGAAAAAAAATCTCGATAGAGGGGAAGAGAAAGAAAGTGGGCATGGAGCGTGCACAGTGAACAGGGAGAGGGAGTAATCGCAGCTCCAAACTATGGCTGTGAAGTGACAATTGGGTATGGGGGGAGAGGAGGAAATGGGGTTCAGTCATCGAAGTTTCAAGAAATCCGCTTCCAATAATTCAGTTGCGGGGGAAACACCGACTCGCATCGCCCAATACCTACCTAAGTACCCTACTTGCGTCTCCCCAGGCAGAATAGAACGAGACAGTAAGAAACTCTGTTCCTTATCGACAAGGGCTGTGCGGAGCCACTCCGATCGATGCTTGTGCAGGCCAGGTACCATGGTACGCAGATACGTAGTACCTACATCCTCTACACCTAATGAATCGGAGAACCTAGCAGCCCGGTCATTTTTGCCCAGATAAAGTTTCACGCCAGCTGTCAACTCAAATCACCCGCCTATGACAGATGATGGCGCAATGCGGCGGATGCATCCGGCTAGCACAACCATAAGACCCTTTGGAGACGCGAAAAACAAAACACTCAATCGAGACTGGTTGACGCCCAGAGGACTTGTGTAGTGCGTCCTGAAGCCAGGTTTCGGCTTCCTCCGCATCGGGCTGGAGCGTCAATCCGACTTCGACCCAGCACAAATCAGGTAGCTTTGGGCTCAACGTCCCAAGAAACAGAGCTGGGATGACTACTGTATATTGAAGATTAGTGATATACACAGAAAGTGGCGCGTCAGGAATTGCGCAGCCCAGCCAGGAACCGACGGAATGTTGTGCGACCACACAAGGTGTGCGGCTGAAAGATCCAAAGGTTGAAGAGGTGACGGCAGAATTGATCGCAGATGAATGTCTTCTGTTGTGACTTGGAATGCTCTGATTTCATGGACCGAAATACAAATGCAATGTTAGGGCTGAGTGCAATTGTATGCTAGTTTTCTAGTGTCTGTTTTCTTACTCTTACTTGGGAGTCGCGGGACGTAGTGTGCTAAAGATGCTGCTCTGGGATTGTGGAGCAAGCTTTAGTGGTGAATAGTGCGATTCCGGGAGACGCCGGTTGGCTTTGATACTGTCCAAAACCCTGGTACATACTCAGTATGAAAGACGACAGGGTGTAGTAGGAAGAGGGCTACGTATCTTACCATTCAGCGTTGACAAACTTTACAGACTTGCCGCCAGCCTTAACAATCTCCTTTTGGATCTTTGTGGCAGCAAGACCACCACCTGCACCGCCTTTGGCATTTGCGGCACCGAGTATGACGTGAGTAACTGTGCGTCGGCCCAAGGTGATGGAGTGAGTGGCTCCGTGTGTAGCCAAGATTTGCTTGAGTTTGTGATCCGAGACGAGGGGAGCAGTCGAGCCATTGAGATAGAAGCAGAGGCCTGCAAACAGCTGCTTCTTCAGAGGTGCCGACGCATCTTCACAAGCATTGCTCTGGAAGCTTGTATCGTCGTCTTTGCCTTTGGATAGCTTCTTGCTCTCCTCCATGCCCGCCTTGCCCGCACCCCAGACTTCAGCGAGACTCATTTGCACATCTGTCCTGGGGCCGTTTGTGGAATCGTCGCTGCCTGCGCCAACCGTGTCTGCAACTCTCTTGCCGCCATCCAGGCCGCCCTTGAACTGCTCACCCAACTTGAGGCTACGCGAGGAGCGCCATGATGTCGAACCAGACAGACGGTTCTCGGCGCGCTGGTGACCCGTGCTGGAGCTGTTCCAGGGGTCGAAAAAGGTACGTCTGGCGGGGGCGGGCAGTCGTGATGCGGAGGCAGCATCTGCGGGCGGGACAGTTACGCGCGAACGGCTGCCAGCAGTACCGGCATCGTACGAGGGAGCCGGGATACTCGGGTCGTCGACATTCATCTCGGGTGCTGCTGCTGCTGCGCCTCGCATAAGCTCGTCAAACGCCTGTGGAGAAGGGCCGTAGTCAGTGACGCGCTGCAACGGCTATCCCTTTTGAGACGGGGCTGCAGGCATGGGGGCTGCACATGCATGTGGGAACAATACGCTTCATCGCCTGCATGACGACAAAAAAACAAACTTTAGTTTGGCCAGGGTCTTGAGTCGCTATGTCGTCCGATTCCTGCAAAAACAAAGTTTGTGCTTCAAGGAACCATGCCATCGTGACGCCAACCCACTCGTCCCCGGCGCAAAATGCAAGGCTGTATGTATTAGGAAGGCACAGCGCTGGATCGTCGTCAGGACTAGACGCAAAGCGGCACACTGATGGAGCAACTCGATAGTGGTAGATATCGTTCATTACTCGAGACGTGCTCGAGTCGACTGCAGCGTTACACTAAGCCTTTCCCATGTTCGAAGCGTGCCCCAGCATTGAATCAGGTTTCCGCCTCCCGTTGAATGTACAGCCTGCAAAAAAGCAATATAGCCAACCTCCAAAACAATTATCTGTTATTGCGCCATTACCATGCACCCTGTCCCTGAACACCATGCTTTATCCATCATGGACCACGTAACCCCTTGCGTACTAACACCAAAGGAGAAAGAGAAAAGAATTTTGACCCGCAAAGGTTGATGCTTATGATAACGCCCGCTAAACCCAGAGGCGAAGGAAACATGACCGCAGCCAGCATCTCGGCCTGTTTTCGATGCCCCGTGAAAAAAAAAGAAAAAAAAGAACCGACTAAACAATACATGATTCAACAAAAAAAGCAAACGGCGCGCAACCTGTTTGCGGCTCCGTGCGGGTTACGTCCTCCGTGTATGTTACGGATGGCGTACGGGTGCGGTCCGGAGAAGGTGCTCCTAGAGTCTTCTGGCAGTCCTGACGTGTCGAGTTGACTCATGAGCGGACGATTTTCGTCGTGAATTCGTAATGGAATCGTGAGCGGCTTGTGAACCGCCTAGCTCTGGCCATTGGTCTTCTTGCTAACCGAAGCCTCGTACATCAAACGGTGCTTCTTCATCTCGTCTGCGTCAAAAGGCATGGTATCACTGCCCTTTCTGCTCGACAGAGAAGCTGTGCTGCCGTTGCCGAATCTGAGGCTTGCCAACGACCTGGCCTTTTTGAGTGATTTTTTCCCGGCATTCTCGCCAGTTTGAGGTACGAAGTCGGCTGCGTCTCGCTCCTTGATCCGCGTGATCTCCTCAACTTCTGGTCGGGGCTTTACGCGCATGCGTCTAAACTCGCGGGTGATCCTCTCCAACTTGCTCGGACCTTTGACGGATGCGGCATAGTTTGCAGTGGGCTCGAGCACAGGTTTCTCGTGCAGGCTCGAGCCTATGCTCGGTCTGGGCTCAGAACCAAAGCTTACACCAGAGTCGTGCTTCTTCTCTTTCCCAGCGCCGCTCGTGTAGCGGTCGAATGACTCTGGACCGTGTGTTGATATGCAGTCTTGGATCATGTTCTGAGCCAGTCGCAGGTACTTGTCAACGATCCTCTGAACAGAGGGCCAGCCCGTGGCATCTTCCGGGCGCCTGTCCCGGTTGATCAAGGGGAGCAGCACATCCGGACCTCTCCTCTGTACCTGGCTGATCATGTCGAAGAAAACCTGGCGCTCTTCTTTGAGAGCCTCATGATCCAGAAACTGGGAGGGAAGCTTCATCTGGCTGTGGACAGGGGGGAAGAGGGTGTTGAGATAGCTGATGCAATTGAGTTTATTGAACTCGTCGTCTGAAAGATGGTTGATCATAATCTGCCACCTGCTGTTAGCATATCAAAAGAGGGCGGGAGTGCTTGGGGGAATGCTCACCCATCGACGGAGGCCTAACCAGATTTGGGCGTAGTAGGACTCGGCTTTCCGGTTCTTGCCTTCCAGATTGTTGATCCACAGTGCAATACCAGGTGCCGTCTCCGCGACACGGGCCATGTCAGCTTCCCACGTGTCCCTGTGGACATTGAGAGCTTCAAAGGTAGTGGCCATCTCCCGCCGCCGCCTGGTCTCGAGATCTTTGAGGTAGTCGAGGGCTGTCAAAGCCTGACTCCAGTCGACTTCAGATGGGTCGGGCATGAAGGTCCTAGTGACAAAGTTGACAATGAAGGCGGGCGGCAGGGCGCTTGTTCGTGTGGGCAGAGCCTTTAGCTGATTCATCAGAGACGAAGTGAAGCTCATGGTTGCCGCTTCGGCGCTATTCCAGGCAAAGTGACCATTGACAGGGGAAGTACTTCCGGACCTGGAGATGTTCTTGGGCACGGGTTGAGCTCGGTCCACGCGGTTCAGTTCGTACATTGTCTTGAGCGGAATGTCATAGCTGCCGGGGTACTGCAATACGTGCTCGAGGATGTAGGCCATGGAGGAATGGGTGGACTCGTCCGAGGCGTTGCGTGAATGACTGGGTGCCATGACGGGAGCTTTGTAGTGGTGTGACGATGGGCGAGCGTGCCGAGGGCGCCCTTTTGTTTTTGGCAGATGGCGACGCCGCAGCACCAGAGTGCGTGTCGTAGCGCAGTCGAGGCTGCGGTGACTACGGTGACTGGTTGCTGATGGGTGGAGTGAAGCGCAGCTGAGTGGGCGTGGGGTTTTGGTGGGGTGGCTGAATGTGATGGCTCGGAAAGGCAGCGGCGACCGGGAGCGGAGCCAGATAAAAGGAAAGAGCTGAGGCTGAGGCGACGGGGCTCCGGGAAGGAGGCGGAGAAGAAGAAGCAAACCAAGATGTGGAGTGACGAGTGTATCTACTAGGTGGCGGTGGTTGTTGTTGTGTTGTTGTTGTTATTGTTGTTGCTCGGGTGGGTGTGTGTGGATGGAGATGCACGCGCCAATAGTCCAGTACCGCAAGTAGGGTCGGTCGGCGTTTAGAGGTGTTACCAGGCACAGCGTGGGCGCGAAGGGCAACAAACGAAGGGCAAACGCAACAGCACGATGAGTCGAGGTGGATGAGGAGCAATGGGATGGAGGATGGCGAAGACTGAGACGGGGAAGTCAGCGGGCAGAGACGGGCAGGCAGCGGATAGGTATACAGAAAGGGTTTTTGCGTTTGCTCTAGTCGACGCTCTCTACTCCCAGCATCCCTGCGCGGGGCCCGTGATGGTCGCGTTCGCACTTGCATAAGTGGCGTCAGTGACAGGGGGTTCCAGCTTCCCCGAGCACTATGCCCAATACGGCCTAGACTCTGCATCGCTTCCAGGATACTCAGCTGCATGCCGACTCTGCCCCGGTGCACCACACAACCGATTGGGAACATGCCTCCTGCACCTCCATCTTGATCATCTTGATCCCCCATCTCCGGTCCACGCCCTGCCAACGTCACTGGCGCGCTCTCTTGCTCGCTTGCTTGCTCGCTCACTCCCGCTCAGCACTGCCATGTGCGCCAATCGCCCATGTGCAAGCGTACCTACATACATGGCCAACGCCTGTGGCACTGGCTAGCCGGCCGGTTCCATGCTAAGCTGCGTAGAACAGGGTCCGCCGTTCCGGCTGGATAGAGCCTCCCTCGCCGAGTCATGGCAATGTCTGCCCAACTCCTCCGAGTCGACGCAAGCTCAAACTACTGTTTTGCCTGTTCCTCTCTCTCCGTCGGTCCAACTTCCCTGCAACCTCCACACCCAACGCGACCGTGTCATTGCTGCACCTTGCAGACTATACATGCACCTGCAGCCTCATCCTACACCCACCCACCACTCAGCGCCCGCCCATTTTTCCGCCCTGCCTATCAGAAAATCCAAAATCCTTCCGCGCTTTTTACCACACCACTAGCATGTGCCTGTGTCGACACGCAGGAACACGCTTGCCTCCGGAGATGCATGATGCTGATGCTGATGCTGACGCTCCTGCTTGCGATGATCCCTTGGGCAGTCGTGACTACATCCATCCACTTAGCAACGCTAAACGGCCGGGCCTAGGCCATCTGTCATTGACCGTGGACCCTCGCATCTTGTTCTCGCCAATAACATCCTCCATGTCCACCATACCCGCAAACGACCTGTACCTTGCAGGCGTGGAGCTGCAGCCATGCGAACTCGTCACCAAACCCGTCCCGTGCTGCCCCTGTCTAAGAGTGAATGAAGCAAAGTGTCGTGGTTTTTCTTCGTAGCATCCACAAGACACGGCTTCTCTTACAAAAAAGCATTCCAACAGCGGCCACCATCACAAATGACATGACGCGTCTTGTACGTACCTGTGGAATTTCCTTGCACCTTCACACTATGCATTTTTGGCTGACCCCATCGGACCGAGTCCGAGGGGCTTGTATGGAAATCCCCGGCCAGCAACAATACTTCTAACGCTGCTTAGAGCGCATTGCGAAAGTGTTTCGGCCCTCGCGCTCGCAATACAATGCAAAGAATGGTCCTAGTAGTCTTATTCGCAGCGCTTCTCCATTTTGGAACCCAATACGGCCTGACCGCAGCCCCGTGGTTGCGCCAGCCGAGATTGTCTCATCCTACTTATCGAGGGCGAGCCTTCTATCCCTTCACGAGTCGGATGGTCCATATGTAAACATGCCAGTCAGCCTACTCGTCCTGGCTTTGCAGATCTCGTCTGTGGATGAGGTGAGCCATAAGAGGTCGGTTTCATGATATGGACATCGGCCTTAGTCAATAACAATACAGGCTCGGCGCAGAACGACGCACCCGGCCAAAGTTGCATGCTTGAATCGCCATGTGGCCCGCTGTAATAATCTCCGTGGTGATCGGCCCAACGTCCCCGCCTCTAATTGGTCAAAGCTCCTAGTATCCCCCTCGCTTGGACATGAACACAATTGTCGCGACACGAGCAATGCCCATCATGAACCAAACCCGCTTATTTCATTGTGCGCCAGTCTACAAGATTGTCTGTCATTGTCTACTAGCCGAGACTAACCCAAGTGCAAACTACCAAACCAGTCGCACGCCAGGAATACGTTGCATCGTCGAATAACAGACATCGGCCTGGGATTCGCAACATTTCAGATTACTACGCGTTCTAGGAAACACTAATTCTTGGGTCCCTCTCATGTAAACACCATGTTGCCATTGCCAAGAAATGGGTTGCCATAGTCGTCGCCGTACCTTGACTACCCGCTTTCCCCGCAATATGAAGAGGGGCGAGGGGCACCGCACTCTGCCGTGTAGTGGCGGAGTTGCGTCCGGCACAAAAAGGTACCAGGAACTAGCTCTTGTGTCGTCACACATGGTGGTGATCTGTAGTGCTTCAACTTCAGGGGCAAGTCATCATGGTGTTGTTTCCAAACAGCACCACGTGCACTCAAGATGGCTTAGCTCGTCAGTCTTGTTACCAACAAGGCAAAACTGTCCTTCGGCCGACTTCCCGCCAGCTGGCGCACTGCATCTCCAGTCGAGCTAACAGTTTCTAGTGTGTACTAGTGCATACATTGTAGGGCAGGTGCAGCTGAGCAGACCCTTCAAGAACAGGAAAAAAGCAAAAAAAGGAAGAATTTGGCCACGGAACAAAATGGACCTTACGCCCAATACTACGATTGGAAACTGCGTCCGTTAGGTCTTCGTCGTGCCTTCTAGACCCCGCATCGTCGCTAATCGGGTCAGCCATGGTCTCTGAACGGTTGTTGACGGCGACTGTACGTCACCAACAACGTGAGCTGCAAGAGATATGCTCATTTCCACGGAGAAGCTCACTTGCACCAGGTGCCGATTGCAAGACTGCGTTCTGTGGTTTGGTAGTGTGTGTGAGGAGGGGGGCTGAGGAGGAGTCATCGTGCCGCTGCCCTATGTGCATACCTGATTAGTCACGTCAGTCAAGCAGCTGCCTATTCCGAATGTTTGTCAGAGCACGCAGTGCATCCGTCACATCTACCGCACAGTATTTGTATCGCCACCTCCTTGCACACAATGGCAACAAGCACCCAGCTCGACTTCGTCACTGTCGACGTCTTTACGTCCAAGCCATACCAGGGCAACCCGCTAGCCATTGTGCGCATTCCTAGCGGCGGCACACTAACCCAGGAACAGAAGCAAACCATTGCTCGCGAGTTTAACCTTTCCGAGACGACCTTTTTGCATGAGAATGCCGAGGGCGTGGACAGTCTTGTTTGGAATGTGGACATCTTCATGACATCGCGGGAGCTGCCGTTCGCAGGGCACCCAACGGTAGGCACGGCGTGTTATGTTCTTGGGCGAGCTGCTCGTGCTCGTGGTCTTGAGCATGGCGTTATCGAGGCGGACTTCAACTTGAAAGCTGGGCGTGTACGACTGCGGTACGATGTGACCAAGATGACGGCAAAGGCCTCGATACCTCACGACGTGTACGTTGATTCATCTGCTCAAGCTTCTTCTTCTTCTCTTATTCATGTTGGAGGTTTGACATTCCGGTTTGTACGAGGCGGATGGCGTTGCTGTTCTTTTCCGTCTTTTGTTTAACAAATGTTGTCCCTGTCTTTGCTTCATCTGGCAGTGTAAACTCTGGTGCACGCGCCCATACATGCTGACGATTTTAGTCACGTTCACAAGAAGAGATTCAGCAGTGAATCGCTCTTCGGATTACAGCCTCGACTGGCAGAAGCTCACCAACAAGGAAAGGTTAAAGTAAACGACGACTTCTCCATCGTGTCCATTGTCAAAGGCATGACGTTTGTTTTGGTCGAGTTGGAGAGCGTTGAGGCATTGGCCATGGTGTCCTTGGCCGGTCAATCCCTTGTCGTCGACGGCCTTGATGAGGGATGGGATAAGACCTTTGTTGGAACGTACTTTTTTGTTCGGACGGGAAAGAAGGACGACGGTGCGACAACACTAAGGACGCGTATGATTGAAGGCCCGTTGGAAGATCCAGCCACCGGAAGCGCCGCCAGCGACCTCGCCGCCTATCTCTCGCTGGAAGATAGAGGAGCCAGTAAGACGTTCAAGTACGAGATCGTGCAAGGCGTGGAGATGGGAAGGCAAAGCGAGATTCTCATCGAGGTCGAGATGAGTGACAACGGCTCAATCTCGGAGCTCCATCTCGAAGGTGGCGTGGTCCAGGTTATGAAGGGGCAGTTGACTATCTGAAGTCGCCTAGGTGGCGCAGGCTAGATCGTAGAAGGGCATCTGGCCGCCTGGAGGCGTGGATGTTGGTAGTTCCGGGAGAGAACGCGTGGCTAAAATGGAAGCAAGCAAGTGTGTTGGAACTGTTGAGCAAAAGACTATGCCAGCCCTTCACCCCTTGTCCCAGCCAACTTCAGCAGCTTGCGTCAGAGTAGCCCGGCTTGAGATGTTTTTGCGACAGTCAGTTACAGATGCAGATCTATCTTGCCTGGAAACCCACCTTGCCTCAGGCATGCTGGGGAGACCCGCTGCAGCCGATCCGTATGGGGTAACTTACGTTGATTCAGTAATCTCCCGTAAGGCACAGAAGGCACAAAACGTGTAGCGGGAGCCAGTGTGAAGTGTCTCAGTTTTTTTTGTTTCCGGGGAGGCATGTTGTGCCAATACGGGAACGACGGTATGTGTTTGCTTGGAAGAGCCACAAATCAAGAAGATGTATATACGCAAGCATGGTGTAATGCAAGAAATGCGCTGACGCTGTGCGACGACTACGCATCCACAGTGGGTGGAGCTTTGCCAATGGCTTGTGGCGCGAGGATAGGAAGCTTAGCGCCTTGGACTATCTCCCAATAACAAGCTTGAGATATGGCCGATCAATAAGGTCGGGTAAGAAGGTTGCCGTCACTGTCTGTCGTTGCGTGAAGCGCGACGCCGACCAAAACTTGAGTTACTGCACCAATGCATTGTAAAAATGGCCTGCTTTGCGGCCTTACGGCCTTCCGCCTGTCATCTGTCACGATGCATTCGGTACAGATGGTGACAGAATCAGCTAGCCGTGTTGGTACTGGGGTCACATTGTTGGAACCTAGTAGTTAGTGAGGCTCGAGGAGGAGACATGGGCCACAAATGCGTGTCGGAGAGATGCGTGAACCAATTTCCCCCAAGGCTGTTGGTTACGACGCAAGGTCAAGAGGCTGTCGGAATCAATCACACATTTCCTGCCGTGCATCCGGTTACCGTTGGTTACATGGTAAGGCATTATATGGGGGTGGGAGAGGATAATATGCTCGAAAACGAGGAGGATCGGCAAGAAGTGCCTGGTGCCATAGGGCGGCAAGCCCAATGGGGCAGTGCCGTAGCCGGTTGCGGCTAGCGGGAACCGTTTTCGCGGCACTCTGTGCTTTACATGGCCGACCTCATACACGATGCGTTTCTCGCCTCTCCTCCTCAATGCCTGGCGCTTTCTAGTCTCGAGATGGCTGCCATGACAGCCTCAGTCAATAGCATCGCAGCAACCCCATGCCCGCGCCCCGTGCACGATGCCAGGCATGCTCGAGTTTTGTGGGTTGAGACATGTCTGCCTTCATCGCGGGTTTCATGCCCAAGGAACAGCCAGCCGCCTTGCCAGGTTGTTTTTCGGTCCACGGGCTTCTGAAATCGCCAAGCACATAAGGAACCTCCGTCCTCGTCGTTATTTTGGCTTCTCACCATCATCAGTCGCTTGTTTTTATCACAGTCTGGTTCTGCAGTCGAGGGTTACATTCCTTTCTCTTCCTCTTAATATTTTCTTGTCAGATTACGTTGAACGTATCTGTCTCTTCTTCCATTTGCCTATTGTAATCCTCCGCTAGCCGGATTCCACTCCTTACAACCCTTTATTTGGTATATTTTTCCCAATCTTATTTCAAGCTTTCAACATGCGCTTCTCTACCCTCATCCCAATTGTCCTCGTGGCCGGTGTCGCCAACGCCCAGTTCGGCGGTAAGCAGGGCGGCCAGGGAGGCGGACAAGGCAAGCAGGGCGGACAAGGCGGACAGGGCGGCCAGGGTGGACAAGGTGGCCAGGGCAACAACAATGGTGGCAACAACAACGGTGGCCAGGGCAACAACGGCGGCGGTGGAAACCTTTGCCTTAACCCAGCCAACGTCCAGAAAAACAGTCAATCCAGCGGACTTGATGGCAAAGCTGAAGCTGGACAAGCGGCTTCCGCAACGTAAGTTTTCATGTCACATTCACTTAAGACCTGAGTACTAACTTTAGAAGCGACAACGCAAACTTCATCAACATCTGTCAAGGTCAGACCCTTACCAACGGTCTTCAAGTCAAGGGGGGTTCCTGTAACGGTATTCGTAAGTTTGCTCGATTCTCCATGTCTGTACCCACAATCTAACTTTTGTACAGCTATGGGTCAGATGCCTTCAGCTCAGAACATGGTCTCTGTTGTTTTCACCAACCCTAAAAACGGCGACACTGTTCCAGCTAACCAGGCAATGGAGTTCTCGGTCCAGGTCAGCAACCTGGAGGCTGGCTCGTTCACCAACCCTGATAACACCTACTACGCCGCTCCCCAGAAGCTCAATGGTGCCGGAAAGGTCATTGGACATACTCACATCACTGTCCAAGATCTGAAGGGCAACATCAACACCGCCACTCCTCCTGACCCTCAGACCTTTGCTTTCTTCAAGGGTATCAACGACGCTGGTAACAAACAGGGTCTTCTCAGTGCCAAACTGGCTGCTGGTCTCCCTGCCGGTGTTTACCGTGCCTGCTCTATGACCTCAGCCAGCAACCATCAGCCCGTTCTCATGCCAGTTGCTCAGCGTGGTGCACAGGATGACTGTGTCAGGTTCACTGTTGCCAACGGTGGCGGTGGCAACAACAACAACGGCGGCGGTAACAACAACAACAAGCAGGGCGGTCAACAAGGTGGTCAGCAGGGAGGTCAACAAGGTGGCCAGCAGGGAGGACAGCAAGGCGGCCAGGGAGGAAAGGGCGGCTTCGGTGGTGGCAAAGGTCGTGGTCGCTTCGCCCGCCGTGCCTTCGTTGCCTAAACGCTTTATCACATATTAGAAGGGGACAAGGAGACGAGAGGAATGAGGAGGCTTGTTGGTTCAAGGGCGGTATACGTTGTAATGGGGTGCTTTCCTCTTTCATGACAATTTTCCGATGATAGTTTAAACACACAGGACGTGTATTCTGTCCCTAGAAGGGTATGGAAAGGTCGCTCACACTCTACGGAGATTGAAGCAAAGCGCTTCATTGGACTGGCTCTAACAGTGCGAATATCTTTTTTTTTTCCTTCTCTTTTTTCTGTTCTTTTCTCTTTCTTCGGCGCTTAGTTACAAACATATACACACATGCACAGAACAGACTTGATTAAATGTAAAATTATTGTCTATCTTACTTTACTGTCTACATTTTCCTCATACTTGCTCACTTTGTCTCTCCTCCTCTTTTTTTCCCTCTCCTCCTCCCGCTCTAACCGAGCATCTCGACGCATTAACGCATGAAAAGGCGTCGGAACCGTGGGTGTCTCAGGAAACAAGGAACGAAAACCCTGAGGTCCATCAGGCAAGGAACATGGCACAGTGTTGGTATCGTACTTTCCCCACATACATACATATCCCTGTCAACTGTCATCGTTCGGAATTCAATGGTGCCGCTCGGCTAGCCTTCTGGCTTTATTATCTTCGCCCTTGTTCTTCTTGGCTGTTGGGAGGGAGGGAGAGGGGAAGTGGTTTTCGCCATGTCTCGGAGTGGAACTAGAAGCGATGAGGGAGATTGTAGGTGCTTGGGCATGACAGGACTGCAATGTGTTGTTGATTGGGGGTTGTTCAAGACGTGTTGCAGGTGATTTCTTGGGGTGGTTGATGCATCTGTGTGCTGATTGGTGTATCAGCAGCTGGGCCCGCTAGCGATGACTTGTTCCTATTCAACTGAGACTATGCACTCATGGACTTGTGAATGCATGTAGATATATCTAATACGGTAAATCTATCTTCTGTGCGCTTCCATACGAAGTGTTTTTTTACTTGTGTTTTAGCAGGTCACTGTGGAAGAGTGTCTTGCTACGGCCATGCTGATCAAGTCACATGAGCCTTTTCTTCTTTAAGGATGTTTCAACACGTTGAGATGGAGGTGATTGGGAGTTGACAAGATTGCTAGTTTGTTGGTCGAATTATCAGGCACGGGAAGTGGCGCGACACTTCCTGTTGACTGCCAAGCGTGAAGGGAAGCCCCCAAGGTTCTTGTGCTTAGAGGCACCCGTCAACATGTCGCTCCGTGACACTGCCAGTTAGAACCGGCATCTGGTAGTGAACCGCTCATCATCATACAGATTACGAGGAGGTAACCTTTGCAGAAGCCATGCGCTGAGCCACCAGACTGAACATGGCGACGGAAGATATGAAGATGGCAAGGTTGTAGAACTGCGATCGCATCAACTCAAGGTTCCGCCCATGCTGAGGCTAAGGAGGAACATACAGCCTTCCTCGAGTAAGCGCTCTCTTCGGCTTCGCTACGCGCTTCGACAAAGAGTCGACGTAGATTTGGCAAATTGGAAGGCTATTGCTCTGCATCAGAACCACGGCCTAAAACAATCTACCGCTCCCCCACTTACCATGTCGATGCTCCCGTGATAGCGGAGTGACGGAGGCGGAAGTGTCGAAGCGTTGGGCTAGATGCGATTCCAACGCACGGGCCTTGTCATCAAGGTGGCAGTCGCAAAGCTCCACGAACATTGTCCTCTTCCGCGAATCACTCCCCACCCCGCCACTCAACTTTCGAAGACAGTGATTTCTCGATTGACCTACAGGAGAAGCCGAGTAATCTGAATTGGCAACCCCCCTGCCCCTCGAACCGATCGTATACCTAGCATCATACCTTGACGAGCCGCAATCGGAGGGGTTTGGGTTGAGCAATCGGCTGGTGCTTTTCTATAAAGATGGCTGTCAACAGGATAAGGGGCGCATTTGCGCCGCCGCGCAAGGGAGAGACATTCGAGCTGCGGGCCGGTCTGGTGTATGACTTCACCCCAGGCATAAGTACAGCTGTTCACAACTGACGATTGCCTTTAGTTCCCAATATGCCTACGAACGGTGAGCGTCTAGTCCCACAAGAAACACAATAGCCAGCACGCTAAGAATGTTGCAGAAAAGAAGCCATTCAGAAGACAATCATGTCAATGACCCTGGGCAAGGACGTGTCTGCGCTGTTTCCCGATGTATTGAAGAATATCGCAACTTCGGATTTGGACCAGAAGAAGCTGGTATATCTATACCTTATGTGTGTGCATCCAGCGCTCCGTGTTACTAGAAACTGACAATATGCCTTAGGAACTACGCCAAGTCACACCCCGATCTCTGCATTCTCGCTGTGAATACGTTTGTTCAAGACTCGGAAGACCCGAACCCTCTCATACGGGCGATAGCGATACGGACAATGGGGTGTATTCGTGTTGACAAGATGGTGGACTACATGGAGGAGCCTTTGCGGAAAACACTAAGAGACGAATCACCATACGTACGGAAGACTGCAGCATTGTGTGTGGCTAAGCTGTTCGACCTCGCTCCCGCCATGTGCGTTGAGAACGGCTTCATTGAGCAGCTGCAAGAACTAGTTGGAGACCCAAACCCTATGGTGGTCGCAAACTCAGTCACGGCCTTGGTGGAGATCCATGAAACCGCACCAGAAACCAAAGCCCTCGTCATTACCTCGTCACAGCTCAAAAAGATGCTTTTGGCATTGAACGAGTGTACAGAGTGGGGCCGTGTGACTTTGCTCACCACTTTGGCAGACTACAAGGCAACAGACACTAAGGAGTCAGAGCACATTTGCGAACGAGTTGTCCCGCAGTTTCAGCACGTCAATCCCAGCGTAGTGTTGGCAGCTGTCAAGGTCGTCTTCTTGCACATGAGACACATATCCCCTGACCTGATGAAGTCATATTTGAAGAAGATGGCACCACCACTAGGTGTGTATTGAAGTTGGAAATTCACAGGACTACTGCTAATCTACTGCAGTCACACTTGTCTCATCTGCGCCAGAAGTACAGTACGTCGCGCTACGGAACATTGATCTGCTCCTTCAGAAACAACCCGACATTCTCAGCAAAGAAATGCGCGTTTTCTTCTGCAAATACAACGATCCGCCATACCTGAAGATGCAGAAGCTCGAAATCATGGTGCAGATAGCAAACGATAAGAATGTGGACCAGCTACTGGCCGAGCTGAAGGAGTATGCTATGGAGGTGGACATGGACTTTGTACGACGAGCCGTCAAGGCCATTGGCCAAGTTGCAATCAAGATTGAGAGCGCGAGTGAGAAGTGTGTCAACACACTGCTTGACCTCATCAACACCAAGGTCAACTACGTCGTCCAGGAAGCGATTGTAGTCATCAAGGACATTTTCCGAAAGTACCCCGGATATGAGGGTATAATACCGACACTATGCCAGTGCATAGACGAGCTGGATGAGCCAAATGCCAGGGCTTCGCTCATCTGGATTGTGGGAGAGTATGCAGAGAAGATCAACAATGCTGGCGAGATCCTGTCAAATTTCGTCGACACGTTCGCTGAAGAGTTTACCCAGGTATGTTCAACTAATGTATTCGGCCGAAAAAAGGCTAACAGGGTCTAGACACAACTTCAAATTCTCACAGCCGTCGTTAAGCTGTTCCTGAAGAAGCCAGACCAAGCACAAGGCTTGGTGACAAAGGTCCTCCAAGCCGCCACAGCAGATAACGACAACCCAGATATCAGAGACCGAGCTTACGTCTACTGGCGACTGCTTTCCAGTGACCCACAGATAACCAAGGTATGTATTGTCTATGACAAAGTTTTGAACAAGTGTTGACTTGAGCCAGGATATTGTACTCTCGGACAAGCCTCCGATTACATCCACAATACGGTCGCTGCCTCCTCAACTACTCGAGAATTTGCTTACGGAGCTATCAACTTTGGCATCAGTCTACCACAAGCCACCGGAAGCCTTCCTTGGACAAGGTAGGTTCGGTGCGGAAGCGATGCAACGAGCTGCAATCGAGGAGCAACAAGAAGAAGCACGCGAGAACCCAATCGCTGCGGCTGCGGCTGCGGCAGCAGCGGGCGGACAAGCGCCCACAAATATGGAGAATCTGTTGGACATTGATTTTGATGGATCTGCACCTGCTTCGATGCAAAAGCAACCTTCTCCTGGCACATCTGGCCTAGAAGGCCTCGCTGGCACACCACAACGGGTTGCATCACCCGTAGGGAACACGACCCAACCACAATCAAACATGGACGATCTACTAGGATTATTCGGGGACGGAGGTGGCAGCGGTGGAGGCGCACCTGCACCTGCACCTGCGGGCCAGATGAGTAACGATGACATTATGAATGGGTTCGCAAGCATGAGTATGGAAACGAGTCAGCCGCCGCCAGCGAGCCAGCAATTAGAAGCTGGCCAACAAGGCAAGAAGAGCAATCAAGATCTTCTTGACTTGTTCTAGGCGTGGGCGGGCGGGCGGACGGACGGACATGGATGGTGTAGATGTATATGTGTATTTTGATTAGCGGAAAGAAAAAGAGTGTCTCTTGAGTCTTGAGCAAGAGAGAGAGACAGAGACAGAGAGAGCATGTGTGGACACACTCTAAGCAATTCATGTTTCAAGTACAAGTAGAGGATGTGAAATGGGTACTGATACTTGCAACTTGCAATTGTAGTAGAAGCAATTGTATGGTCCATTTTCCATGGTTGTTCTTCTCCTTTACGAGCACGAAAGAAAATGGTTACATAATTGCATACATCCATGCACGAACGCGTTCATTTCTCCCCCTCCGTTGATAAGTGGGAAGGGAGAGTTAAGATGAATGACCCGACAAAAAGAAAGAAAGAAAGAAAGGAGGGAAGTAAGGAGGGGAGAGTAGTAGGCCAGCGTTGAGTAAGCTCATTTTGGCAAAAACGGTGTTGAGAGTAAGCAGGGTGGGCAGAAGGGCCATGGTGGGTAAGCTAAGCACTTGGCTACAAACAGCAACCATGCATGTCGATCAATCTCATGTATGTATGTATGCAGGCAGGTCATGCGAGCAAATTGAGAGAGACAGAGAGGGATGCAAGAAAGCGAGGGATGCAAGACTGTTGGATGTGGCGTGATATTGTATTGTCTTGGTTCATTAGACCATGATTGATTTCCCATTAAGCATTACTTTAGTGATGATATTAAAAAACCCCTTCTGTGGATGGGCAGATGGGCAAAAGAAGAAAAAGAAGAAAAAGAAAAAAAGAACAGGGCCCGTTAATCATCCACCGGGCCCTTTCATCCTCTGCGACACGTTGGACCCATGCGTCGGTTCAACCATGCATCCCAGCCGTTCCTCCTACTTTGACCTTATCCCAACATGATCGTCAGAAAGAGAAACCTGCCCGTATGCAGATATCCAGCCGCTCGAGAAAGAGTAGTATCAAGGGGTGGCGGCTGCGTGTTGAAGCGAATGTGTATGAATACAATGGAACTTTTTTGCAAAGTGCCAATAGAAGCGATTGACTTGGGTATCAAAAAAAAAGGGAGTATGAATAAACCACGCTCTCGGCGCTAGAAGGAGTCCACTAGAAATAGGGAGTGGTCCTGGATAGGAATACGTGTCGTCGCTCTACTCGGTAGAGACACCCGTGGTTTCTATGCCGTAATGCCCATGTTTATGTCCATGGGACGCTGAAATGCTTCGCAAAGAAGAACAAAACTCCGGTCAAATGCATAGGTCGTAAAGGCCGTCACCTGGGGAGATTATTAGGTGATGTGCGAATTTAGAGATGGGTGGAAATATGGGTCGAGAGATGTAGATAAGCGTGGCTCTAGTCTTTGCGGGGGTTATGTTCGGTATCGGATCCGACAGTGTCTCCGTCCCAGAGGCTCTGGTTGTCGTCAGTGGGCGAACGGGCGCCAATTGGGCTTCGACCGCCAGTGGAGTAGGATGATGAGGAACCGCTAGCCCAGTCTTCCGAGTCGGAGTGGGAGGGAAACTCCTCGTAAATGTCGAGCATGCTGTAGCCAGCACCATCCATTGGGTCGCCAATCTCGACATAGTCGTAGTCCCATCGGAACTCCTTGTCGGATTGAGGGCGGGGTAGGAAGTTGGCACGGCCGAAGAAGTAGCAGACACCGGCGACTGGAGATGCGGTTAGCAAAGATAGGAGAAGAAATTGGAAGCTTGCAAACTTACGAAGGCTGCCAGCAACCAGGTCAACGGCGTAGTGGTGCGAGAAGTACATGGTTGACCACCAAAGCCACATGGTGTAGAATACATATACAGGGAACAGCCTGGGGAAAACGTGTCCCATGAACAGAGTCTCCAAGGTAGCCCAGCCAGAGTGCAGGGAAGGGAAAGCACCAAAAACCATGGGAGAGCCGAGGAAGGCGGAGGTGTAGATGTCAATGCCGGTGAGCTTGTCAATTGCCTTTAGTCCTGCAGCGTCTCCATGAATGCTGTAGTTTGCGGGGGCCAATCCGTACGTGTTCTCGTACCATGGCGGGGAGCATGGGAAGACAATCTGGATGAGGACGGCGGTAATGTTCATGTAGCCAAAGGCGCGAGCCCAGATGGGAAGGGTTCCTGGAGGGCCCCAGATGAACATGCATGCGCTAACAATGACGGGCGATACGTAGTGGACGACTCCGTAAGGCAGCCAAGCAAGGATGTCGAGGACCGTGTGCTTGTGGGCGGATAGAATGTTGCTCAGGTTTGAACCGTAAAGAATGTTCTCGAGAGCGGGGAGGACGCGGACCCAGATGGAAGGTCGGTAGTCTGCAGAGATGTATCTACAGATGGCAGTCAGGATATTGGCTCGTAGGAGGATAGGATAGTGTAGGAGTAGAGGAACACGTACTTGCAGCTCGAGAAGAGGAATAGCCATGTAAGAGTAGGGAGCAATGGGAGCAGGAATTGGCGTGTAATGGGTAGGCACAAGCCCGTCATGAGCAGCGTCGCGATGAACGTCTTGGCAAACGGCCCTGGAGACTCGCTGACGGACAGGGAAAAGATGGCGACAATGGCGAGAAACAGGTACTGTGCGTCGTATATAGACCAGGAATGGGTGCGCAGCGAACGCAGCGTATCCGAGGGGGAGAAGGAAGTCTCAAGCGAGGCAATGGATGACGTTGGCGACTGGCGTCCGCGTATCCGCGACCTGGTGGCCCTCCATTTCCTGCGCACGCGGTGAGGGATGAGACTAGGCAGGGCAGAGAGGCCCGGCACGGAGGTGCGCGAGAGCATGTCTGAAGCGGTAGTACTGTCGAGAAATGCGAGGTAGCTTTTGTTTGTCATGGTGAATACACGGACTCGGTCGCCTGGGGGAACGGTCGGTGGCGCTATGGATTTTTGGGGGGGGAAGGAGGAACGGCGGCGGGAACACGCGACCAGAGGCGGCAGGCAGACAGGAGGAGAAGAGGAAGAAGAGGAAGAGCAACGAGGAGCGTCGTCGAGCCTCTTTTCTCTTTTCTTTTTGCCGAAGGGACGACGAGCAGCGAACAGAGTGGGAGCAGGTTAGAGGTAGGGCAGGACGGAAGAGGGCGGACTAAGGATTATGAAAGGCGCAGGTTAGGCAGGCACTTGGTAGGGGAAGCTTCGGATGGCTGAGGCGCGACGTGAGCGGCTAACGACCGAGCGGGCTAGACCGAGGGAGCATCCAATCTGCAATCTCGTTTGCGGCCCTGGCACGGTGCCGGTTCTGGGCACCAAGATTCGCATCACTCTTTTCTATGGCTGTGAGTTGCTGTGCCAGCACCTGGGGGGGTCGCTCTGGGATGTTCGGCACTAGTCGTGTGGTGGTGTTGTACATACAGTATCGTGCGGCCGTGAGACATGACAGCAGCAGCAGTACAGCACAGCGCAGCACAGCACAGCCCCTGGGTGGGCTTCACAGCAGGGTAATGTGCATCTGCACGGCGCGCCTGAAGCGGTGCCCTTGCAGCAGCAACAGCAGCAGCAGTAGTGGTGATAGCATCATCCACTACGGCGATACTATATCATGACTTCACAGGGCCCGTCGCTGCAAAGAAAAAACTACCCGCACATAGCCTGGTGGCAGAAAGATGCAGTAGTGGGTTGGACGCTACTTTAGCTCGTCATGACATCAACACACCGCCGATAGACAGCGAGCGTCGATGACTGCATCCCTGCCTCGAGAGAATACGCGCTGTACGGGCTGGTGAGGCTCGCCTTAGGACTGCTGCCACTTGGCGTCATGTTTCGTCTGCCGCCAGGAGCACCCCAGCGGCCACATCAACACGCAAAGCATACTCGGCGCCCGGCTCACGCATCTGCTGAAACCCGACTTACCAATCACTTGGCCTACCCTCCGCCTCGCGTACCAAAAGGCGTCCGCTGACTGTATCCCTCCGCCTCATCGTCGTCTGATTAAGCGCCTCGGCACGTTCAAAGATCCGCACATGCGCAGCGCTCGGCCTCCGACCCACGCATAACCTTCAGTCTTGCTCTTGCTCTTGCTCTTGCGCTGCGGGCCTGTCATGTGCTGCGCTGCACTGACCAATTTCCTTTTTTTCCCTGCTCCATGGCTTTCCGCCTTAGCTGTATCCCTGCATCCATTCATGCATTTTTCGCCCGTGGATACCGGACTATCGGACAAACGTTAGTTTGCTCGCACGACCCTCTGACTCGCCCTGGTCGCCTTCACATGTAGTCTAGCGTCCTTTTACAGGCCCATTACACACGGCACCAAAGCAAAGGAAAAAACCCTCTCAATGCAGCCAAAACAAAGGAAAAAAAAAGAGGGCCACATTGGGTTCATTACTGTGCTGTCGGGAAAATGCCTCACACAAAACAAAAAACCTCCCTATCGCAACTACCAGCGATCATCACAATTTCCTCAAGCCTCCTATCATGACTCTTGTGGTGCCTCTCTCTTCAGCACCATTCGCACCCTCAGAACGAGGAATGACATGTGCCTCGTGCGATGCGCCTCACTAACCATTGACTCGACACTTCCCCTTCCTTCTCCGTCGCCCCTTCCTCCTTCCCTGCCTCTCCACACTCAACAAAACAAACGTGCAAACACCTTGTCCCCTCCCGCTCGGGCGTTCCACCGTTGAACCGTCTCTCACCCGAAAGTCCCCGTCCCACAGCATCGTCTAGTGTTTCACTCACGCCAGGAACCGCATCTGTACGTACCAAACAGGAAAAGAGAAAAAGTAAAAAAAATCGCCAAAACTCTCTTCCCTCGCTCTCGCTCTCTCTCCCCTGCATCTCGTATCACAGGTTCAAGTCTAGACTTTTCTCACCCTCCCTGTCCTTCTCCCCATGTACACATCTACTCCTACATGCACATGTAATCATCACCCTCAATCCTTCTTCGTGTCAGCTTGGTCGCATCTAGCTTGACTCGGCTTGGCTTAGCTTGGCTTTTGGGTTTGGGGGCGCCTACTATGTTATAGATACATACATACTGTATGTACTACGTACCTATGTATGTGTGTAAATGAGTCTGCCTTACCTCGCCTCCTTCCCGTTCCCGCATGCGGCGCAAAATTACACTCAGCTCACATTGGGGTCCAAGCGGCATGTGTTGCAACCTCCCTCGTGCGAGCGCCCGGAACTCTCGGCTAAAACCCGCTCTCGTTCTCGCTCTCTCTCGCTCTCTCCATACTTTTCCTTTGTTTTCCCTTGCCCTGCCTTGCCTTGCTTCGCCCCACCGGCCATTTCCCTTTTCTCCCAGTGCGTATCGCCTCGCACGCGAACCTTGACTACTGCAATCGTGTTTGCTAGAGAGACGTGTAAGGCCCTCTTTTGTCATGTGATTAAACATCTCGGTAAAATCCGAATATAGCCTACCTGGTTTTGGTTCCAAGGGACTAAAATAAGGGCTGTGGTTCGTGATATTCAGGAACCACGGGACTTTTGTGGGTCTGTTATTTTTCGCCAGTGTGTGCTATTTCAACTACAACATCAGAGTGACATCATGAATAATCAATTTACAACGCTCGAACATGGCTTTGCAAAGAAAAAGCTGTTGGGGAAAACAAAACAATACTGTACGTGGTGACAACATCGTATCAACTACTTTGGGAGATGGCACCCTACAACTACGTGGAAAGGAAACTTTGAACTACTAAACAACCAAACAAAATATGCTGCTGCTGCTGCTGCTGCCGCCGCCAAACACCACAACGCTAAGCATGCTCTGCAGCGTGCCTGCATTCCATCTACAATCAACACACAGGCCCTAAGCCGTGTCAATAAGATCCTCCAAAAACTCATCCAGCTCAACAATCGCAAACTGCTCCCCCCACTTGGAACGAAACTGTCGTTTCCTGTACCCGCTGTTGATCTGCTGTCCCCAGCTGATCAATTCCACTCTCCACCCCCGCTTCAGAGCTCGTTCCACGTGCGCAAGGAACCCGTCCGACATCTCCGCAACCGCCCCGTCTCCCGTCGCCAGAACCATCGTGCTCGGCCATTCGCTGTCCAGAATGCTCTGGCACATCTTCAGGTGCACTATCTCGTCAACCCCTTGCTCAACCCATTTCGGGGCTGCAGGCGTCTTCGGAGCCGGCCCGCCCGTTTCAGAGTCGCTGCCGCTGCCGCTGCCACTGCCACTACCCGTGCCAGACCGCATCTGAGTAGCCTTGTGCCACCCCATCTTCTTGACGTCGTTGAAGAATTTCTTCTTCTCAGACTCTTCCCGCACAATCAGCACCTGCTCTTGCATCACACTGTCGTACCCCACCGCCCGAGACGTTTCCACTATCTTCTCAACGTGTCGAAGCGGATTCGCCTCGCGGTGAGACCCTGCAAAAAATCGCTTGGCTACGGGCCGACGTCGCTCCATCAACAGTGCAAGGCTGTCAAATGATATGTCATACGCGTTGTGGTGAAGTCCGTGCTGTCGCAGCATCTCTTTGAGCCCAATCATAATGTTCGAGGCATCGACAAATACATGTATGCCATGATCGCATGGCCGCTCGTTCAGAAGCTGCATCGGCGCCACCAACCATTTCTGGTCTTCGGGAAACTTCTCCATCAGCTTGTTGAACAGATGAAGATGGCGATCCGTCTTCGATCTGATCACGAGAGGTGGTCGACGTCCACCGAATGACACAGCATGTGGACTCGGTGTTACGGGAGCACGTGCTACAGCAGCGTTGTGTGAAGCTGCCCTTGGCATCGTACCGGGCCGAACCGTCCGCGGGACAAGGTCATGACGAACCGCTGTAGCCGCAAGAGACGGCCGCTGTAGTTGGTAGTTAATGTGTTGGTATGGCGCTGGAGTGCCAGACGTTTCATGTTGCCCTTGATCAGGTGCTGGCGTTGTAGACGAAGTAATGAATGGTGTTGCCTGTAGTGGCTGAGGAGTCACTGGCTGTGTTGTGGATGGTCGTTTGAGTACACTGGAACGAGCCTTGGGCGTCTTCGGTTGTTTTGGTTGCGTGTGAGGAGCCTCCGTTGCTGCTGGCATAGACGCCTGGACAGGAGTCGCAGGTCTAATTTTCGCGCCAACATTCGATCGTGAGCTCATTCGCGAGGGCTTGCACGGCGTGCACGGTTTTTCAACCGCGTCGGTGTCCTCTCTTGATTCATTGGCGAGATCACCCGATTTCTTCCCTTGGAAACCTTGCTGTGTCTGATGCGCCCTCTGCTCGCGCTCCTCAGCAAGCTGGTCCAGAGTCTCTTGCATGACCCGCTGGCGAGTTTGCTCCTCCAGCAACTCCTTCTCAGCACGTCTGCGAGCCTTCTTGCGCTGGGTCTTGGTTAAGCCAGGGATGCTTGTTGGGTCCTCAGCCGGAGTCTCAATACATTTGACAGATGGCTGAGATGGCTTCAGAGTTGGAGAAGGTAGAAGAGCCTCGTCAGAATTGCTCAGTTCGGAGTCGGGGTCGAGTGGCGGAAGCGGTGCTGCCGAAGCGTCTGAGAAGCCTAAGCTCTCGAAAAGCTTCGAGAAACTACCCAAGCGTATACCTCCATCATGACATGCTGAGGTCGAGTGTTGTGTTGCGGGTCGAAGCTCTGGAGAGCGGATATCTTCGGAACCAGAGTCTATGAGGTCGATGACAGAGCTAAAGTTCCAACCGGTATCGACAGGTTGTGAAGGCATTGAGAATATTTGCTCCTTGTAGCAGTAAAGTTATCGTGGATTGGTGTACTTGTCGCGTGTAATTGGGAGGTGCTAATGCGTGGCGGAAACTAAGGGTTTGTTAGATGGATAAATAAGAAACCGCAAGCGACACGCTTGACGCCTGGACAGCACTCAAACAACACAGCCCTCGCTATGCTATGTGCAGTGCATGGCGGTTATATTGTAAGGCGCAGCAGATGACCAAACATACCGTGTAACTGATCTCGAAACAATGGCCTCAATCGCATGCTCATGATCAACCGTGACGGTGTACAAAGAGAGAAGCGTTGCCAATTTAGACAACAACTCCAAATGCAAGGTTGAGAAAGATTTGTATCCGTTGGAGAGTAATACGAGCTGCGAAAGCGTGAAGATAAGTGAGGAGATATGGGTGGCGGCGGGGTGAGTGTCATCGGGGCGTCTCAGCCTCATGGTCCGAGCTCGAGCTGGGCCTAGTCCATTCGCTTGGGTCGATGTGCCAACGCCACCGAAAATGACACATCATGCACGCTGGATATCGAAACGTCTGCTCTGGTCGTCCATCTACTTGCGTTTCAACCTGTCCGAATGCGCCTCAGCCGCTGTTTCATGAAAAAAAAACATAGCCTCTGAAATGAGGGTTGGAATATTTGACAGTGTTACGCATAGCTACCATGAGCTATCCATTGGGCACACCATCATCTGGCCTTACCAGAAAGAGTAGCGGGAAATTAACAGAGTAATTACGTGCTGGCATTGTTTTGGCCCTGGCAACCCAATCGATAGCGAACAAGTCAGAAAAACTCTCAAGCACTACAGTAGAAACAAGAAGTACATCAAGCATCACGGAAGCCGGTCTGTTGCCACGCCGTGCAAGGACCTTTCAACACTGTTTTAGGACCAGTTTCGTGGACACTAAGGACCGTTCTCTTGCTAGCAATCACTGAAGAAGACATGAGATTGAACCGAGTCAAATTCAGGCGCCGGTCTTACCACTCGTGAATACACACGAAACTCAAATAATGAGTGTAGGTGGTAATCTTACGTGATTTTCGCAATCTCGCGAATCATTCTAGGATGACGAAGTTATGAACCCAGAACAAGCTGTATGCATATGTATGCATATCAACAACTCTTAATATTAACATCGAAATATTAGTGTAAAAAGCAACAGAACCTCATGCCCAGAGACATGGTATCAACCACCAACTTATCACATATCTGCACTAAGACAACAGCGTAACAAGCATTTTCTTGTTCCCGGGTTCCTAACCAATAATCAAATCAGTTGAAAATCCCACTTTTTTCGCTTCCCTACGGTCGGCATCGAATCTCATCTCACCTCCATCCTCCTTCCCGAGCCTCGGCTGTCCCAAATCTTCGCAATCCCTGTCCCTCCCCACAACGACCCCCATCGTCACTAGACCCTGCATTACCACCCCTCCAACTAAAATCTCCCCAAGTTTCTTTTTGCGCCCCTCCCCCTCCCTCTCCCCTCCCGCACGCCAATCACAACAATGTCCGCAGATTTCTGGGCCGGCTACATCTCAGGCGCAGCAGGCATCATCATCGGAAACCCGCTGGACCTCTTAAAGACGCGTCTTCAAGCAGGCAAGACAGCACCGCAGCATGTAGTCGAAGCGACGACGACGACGACGACGACGACGACGACAGCAGGAGGATCCATAGCTCCAGCAGCTCCAGCACTCCAGCCCCAACTCCAGACCCTGCAAGGCTTCAAAGCGCAGTTTGAAAATGCAGGAACGCTCGTGAGAGGTAAGCCGAGCGAAGTCTCTCTCCCACACCAAACCTAGGCCGAGAAAAAGAAGAAAGAAACGAGGAAAGGAAAGCCCTGGCGCTCTAACGAATTGCTTTGCAGTATAGGCGCAACAGCACCCGTTCTCACCTACGGCGCGCTCAACGGGCTGCTCTTCGTAACGTACAACCGTACACTCTCCCTCCTACACGACACACCCACGTCGCCTACGAACCTGTCCAAGGTCTTCCTGGCAGGCGTGACGGGTGGTCTTGCGTCTTTTGTCGTCAGCGCACCCACCGAGCTGATAAAGTGCCGTGCCCAAGTCTCTACCAGTCCACACACGACGTCTTGGAGTGTCGCGAGAGACGTGTGGAGGACAGAAGGAATCAGAGGCCTGTACTATGGCGGTGCGATTACCAGTGTGAGAGACGCAGTGGGTTATGGACTCTAGTGAGTTTTTTAAGTCATTACTTTGCACACGCACATCTTTTCTTTTCTTTCTCTCTCTCAATGTGGGAAGGAAGGAAAAGTACTACATAGAGGACGAGACTGACTGAAACCTAGCTTTTGGTCTTACGAAATGTCCAAACAAACGTGCAGTTCACCAGATGATTCAGACCAACAGACGGCGTTGAAGGTGCTCATGTGTGGCGGTTTGGCTGGTGTTGTTAGCTGGGCGTCCATCTTCCCGTTGGATATGATCAAGACAAGAGTGCAGACTCAGATACTACATGCTCCGGCAAGACCGAGCGAACAGCGCGGGCTTCTGCAACCGGAGACGCAGAAGAAGCGAATGAGCTCAATCGAAATTGCAAAGCAAGCGTACCGGACAGAGGGCGCAGGTGTCTTCGTCCGTGGCTTGGGCATATGCAGCGTGCGTGCGTTTGTTGTCAATGCTGTGCAGTGGGCCATGTACGAGTGGATGATGAAGTTGCTGCAGTAGTAGAGAAAAGCCTCTTCTACTCTAGGCTGTGCCAAAGCGTAAACACCGAAACAGAGCAGTGAAGCGGAGACATGTGCATAAGCCCATGACATTCTCATTTGACGCTATAGCTACATCTCGACAGCTAGCTTTTTAGTGTAGACAAGGAAATTTTATTCCCCTACAGTGTTTCCCAATACCAAAACTGACTCGCAAGATATTCTCTCCAGGCCTCATTCTTATGGAGAGATGCATATGTGAAAGAGAGAAGAAACAATCATCTCTGATGTGAAGACGCTCGTGGACACGGCAAATAGGAAATGTACGTGCATCAACATGTAGACGCTAGGCGCTCCGGACGCATGGCGAACAACAAACCCGATCACATGATCTGATCCTGGGTCAAACCACCAGTGTGCTCGGTGCCTTCCATGACATCGCCGTTGCCCACGTTGGTGTACTTAACATAGGCAAGACCCAAAGGCCTACCGCCATACTGATAACCAGTAAATTTAGCTATAAATATGTTAGCAGGATTGGCATGCGGCAACTCTGGAGAACATACCAATAGACGTCTCTGCGTCTGCAGCCTTTTCGAATTCAACCACACCGGTTCCGCGAGAGCGACCGTTGGGCTCGTACTGAATCTCAGCACGTTCGACCTTTCCAATCGTAGTGAAGAGCTCGACGAGATCCTCGTTGCTAGTGGACCAAGGCAGGTTGCGGACGTAGATGATGTTGCTAGGCTCTCCACCTGCAGTAGCAAAGTCTGTGAATGGGTTCGGTGCAGGCGGAGCAGCGTTGGGGTCGAAACCAGGGCCACCGGCACCACCGTATCCGCCGTTGAAGCCTCCACGACCTCCAAAGCCTCCGTAGCTACCACGGCCTGCAAAACCGCCACGACCAAAGCCACCAAAGCCGCCGCGAGCTCCGAAGCCTCCGCGGCCACCAAAGCCACCAGAAGCGCCGGCGAAGCGGTCCTCGCGAACCTCGAGGGTTCGACCCTGCCAATCGTAGCCGTTGAACTGAGTGATGGCATTTCGGGCATCCTCGGGCGTCTCAAAGGCGACAATGCCGGAACCCTTGGGGCGGCCATCGGGCGCAATGTGAACATCAGCGCGAAGCACTTGACCGTTGTTAGCAGCCTGGCGGAAGAGATCCTTCAGGTCCTGCCAGCCGACATTGTATGGAAGCTAAGTAAACGAGTTAGCACAAGGCGCCAATGGGGGCATGAAAGAGTAACGAAATGGGGTACAGACGTTGGCAACATAGACCTGTCGTCCTGCACCTGCGCCTCCAGCAGCAGCAGCAGCGTGACCGCCGAAGCCACCATAGCCGCCGCCACGGCCCATTCCACCGCCAAAGTCCCCACGACCGCCGGGGGCACTAAATCGAGGCTCGGCCTCTCGGTCTTCGCGAACGTATACGAGTCGTCCCATGAGGTTCTGGTTGCTGAGCGTTGCAACAGCGTTCTGCGCCTGCTCCCGAGTTGCATATTCCACGATGCCACAGCCCTACACCCAAGCAAAAGCCAGTCAACCTCCATCCTTCTCACGATCAAAACAAGCCATCATCCATTACCTTTGACATTCCGTTCGGTAGCAGCAAGACATCTGCGAAGAGGACCTCTCCAGCTATTTCTACATTAGCCCATCTCTTGACGCGACGCAGCACACCACTGCCGTACCTTGGCGCATGAAGTCCTTTAGGTGATGCCACTTGACATCGTATGAGAGATTGCCGACATAGACGCGACGGTCCTGTTGCGAGGAATCCCTAATGTTCTGCATCATCTCGCCCTTGTTCTCAGTGGGTCGCGATGAGCCACCTCTACCGGCACCGTACGACTGATAGCTTGCCGCAGCTTGAGCACCACCGTTGGGGGAGCGCGAGCGGCGTTCAGTGCGACGATAGTCCTCTCGGCTGCGAGAGCGGCTGCGAGGTGAGTAGGAGCGTCGCGAACGTCGCGGCGAGCGAGAGCGTCGACGAGGTGAGCGGTCGCGCTGGTCATAATTGTCAGTTTCGTACGACATGATGGCAAACAGTCAGCCAAGCAATGCGTCGATGCGGAGAGGTTCGGGCGGGCGGAGGGCGGGCGATGCGAGCTGTTGCAGGCTCGCAAGGTTGATGGGGTTGGAAGGAGAGGTAGCGCGAGTGGGCGAACGTGAGAGCAGCTCGGAGCTTGGGCAACGACGAACGAACCGCCCGGACGGCAGTTGCCGCCGCCAATCACGTGTCCCAGCCAACAACACAGCGGACACGACACACCATGGGGTGACAGTGAAGTGAAGACGACGGCTGGCGGGCGCGCTCCGACTTGAGGCAAGCATCAAGACAAGCCCATCATGGGTTGCCTCAGCCTCGTGGTGGGGGGAGGGGGGAAGAAGCCGGGAGAGCAGGCCAGGCGTACTGGGCTTCACTTGCCGCCTGCTCACATGGCCGGCGCATGACGATTGGCGACACAAAGAGAAGAGGCGGGTGTACTCACTCGGTCACTGGGACGATAGGTGTCTCCTGCAGAGTCTGGCAGGTAGAAGTCAGCAGGCAGGGAAGCAAGACTATGAAGAAAAGTAGAACCGTGATGGCGCTGGGGCGCTGGGCGCGGAGGGTAGATGGACGACTTTAGGAGGGGAAGTCGAGGGGCACTTACCCATGTTGTGTATTAGAAGTAGGTGCCGGTGACACTTGGGTTAAGGCCGGGCTCCCTGCCAGCCTGCCAGCTGAGACGGCCTGTAAGGGCCCAGTCGTGGTGCAGATATCACGCTGCAGAGAAATTGCCCTTCCCTCCGCCCACGCCTCAGCGATGACGCCGTATGGGGCCTTGACCGTCCAAGCCTCCCCACGACACGCCCTCAGGTCAGCCAATCACGCAGCCCACGCTGAATCCAAGAGCAAGAGGCGACGTCCCAAGAGTGCGGTTGGTCAGCCGAGCGCCAGTATGTATGCAAGACGGGCTTGCCGGCGTGAACTGGATCGAGCCTTGGACGAGTCGCCAGGAATGCAGTTGCACTGGAGCGTGTCGACAGTCGGTGCTACCCGATGAGCAATTTGTTCCGGCGGGCCTGGAGGGGGAGAACAGACGTGAATGCGGCCGAGATGGAGCAAGGCGTGAGGTGAGGCACCCTGGTGGGTGAACTGAAAGATACAAGGTGGGTCGTCCGGCCGGCCGGTCGGTCGAGTGTGTTCGCATTCGCTCGCGCCTTCCCCCCCACCATTACGGTAGACCGTGCGCAGTGCGGGAACGGTCCTCTAGCCTGCAGCATTCCTTAGTGTTACCTAGTGTTGCCTGCTTCTGCCCATCTACCATCCATCTCTTCTGAGCGAACAATGTCTGCAATCTGGACTAACGCCGCACGCAGTCATAGCGCCTCAGAGCCTGATCTAACATCTGCCGACGCGCGGTAGTCTGGACTCCCACTTACGTGGACAGTCCCACGCTCACATCTCTGTACCATCGCTTGGAGCCTTGTGTCTAGCTCAGGCTGCACACTAACACCAAGCTCGTTACATCCATGCTTGCATGCCCGGGAAACCATTCGAGCACCATCTGTGTGCCTTGCTCTTCACGGACGCGTTACCTCTCAACGCAAACTAGTACGTGGCTCCCTTCCGGCGCTCCCGATGGTTCTGCGCCTCCCGGCACCCGATAGCCGACCCATAGTCACGTGCTCGTGGCAGAGGATATCGTCCTAGCTCAAGCTGCTGAAGTATGCTTATATCGTACGTACGCTGGGATGGCAGGGCTGGAAATTAAGTACAACGAAATCAGCATTTTGAACTCGTGAAACTTCCAGACTACTTGGGTGCTGTAAAATATACTGCTTCACCAGCATTTCCTCGCTTGTCTTGATACTCGCGATTCGTTGCAGGTGAGATTACATCAATTGTAGTACACAGCTCTCCTTCGACTAGCCGTCGAAAACAACAAAAGGAAACGGAGCGGAAATCGAATGCTGCGGCGGCCGGCCGTCTTTGACATAATACAACGTTAAGCTTCAATCACTAGACGCATACCAGAGGTAAGACTAGGGAAGAGAGAAACCGAACGCGGCGTGCGTCAGGTCTGCCTCTCATGCACCCGTAACAGCCCCAAACAACCCAAATTTGCGACACAACATATCTCTCATAGCGACGGCACCTCGCCTTCAGCAGAGGGTGGTGGACTAGCTCGTTCGCTGAGTCAACCGTTATGAAGAATGGTTGACATTCATACTAGCTCAATGGCGCCATGTCACTGCATTGGTAGACATTGCCGTGGTGCTGACGTGAGATTGGATCGATGGGCCAAAGGGCAGGCGACGTTGCAACGGTGGAAGCCGAGGTTCTCCACATTGGGTCGACCAATCAACCGCCTTGCTGCGCCTATGTATATCGGCAACTTGTTCACACCAATACTTCATCTTGCAAGTTCTATCATGGTCGCTTAATCAGCTTAGTGTCAAACCCGAATTCAAAAGGAGGTTGAGCCAATCAAGAGTCAAGTCTTAATTCCGGTGGTAATCCACTAAACATGTGACGTTGTTAGGCGTTCATCAAACAAGCTACAACAGGGAGTAGATGATAAACCTACCTCTACCAGTTCGATATCGTTGCGCGTAACTCTATGAGCCTCTGATTTCCCTGCTCGATCTTGACATACAGCATGCCTTCCAATTCACCGTTTCCGGATGTCGAGATCCCGGATGTCGACCTATGGGGCTTCACCTTTGACCGGAAAGACCGCGACTTTTCAGACGACAAAGTCATCTACCGTGCGATTGAGTCTGATCGAAGGTACACATTCGCTGAGGTGAAGACCCATGCAACGCTTTTCGGCGAGGGGCTTCGGGATCTTTGGGGTTGGCAGAAGAAGGACGTTCTGGCGCTTTATGCACCAAACGATATCGACTACTCACCAGTTATATACGGCACCTTTTTTGCAGGTGGAATTGTTACGCCCGCAAATCCTAGTTACTCCAAGGATGAGCTGGCCTACCAGCTTAAGAATTCAGAGGCCAAGGCACTCGTCACCACTCAAGCGCTCATGAAAACCGCATTGGAGGCTGCCAACAAAGTCGGCATCCCAGAGGACCGGGTCCTCTTGCTGGGTACTGGGAGAGACGAAACCTATCGGTGCAAGCACTGGACTAAACTTAGGGATACTTCTGGCGCAGCGCGGTATCGCAGAAGAAGAGCCAATCCAGAAGACGTGGCGTTCCTTGCATACAGCTCCGGAACAACCGGACTACCCAAAGGCGTGATGCTCAGCCATCGCAATATTGTCTCAAATATGCTCGTTGTACACGAAGGCGTCGGTCATTGGTACTCATCGGCAGAAGACAAGTTCATAGGCGTACTGCCCTTCTTCCACCTCTATGGCCTTACTGCGCTTGTGCATCAGGTCATGTACCGCGGCATCGAGATGATCGTGATGCCTGCTTTCGACTTGAAGACGTTCCTCCAAGCAATCCAGGAGCACAAGATTACCTACACATACGTAGCTCCACCCGTTATTGTGCGCTTGTCTCGAGACAGCATGGTGCGCCAGTATGATCTCTCGTCCATGAAGATGATTACCTGTGGTGCAGCACCCCTTACAAGAGAACTCGTCGATACCGTGCATGAAAAGTTCAATCTCAAAGTCAACCAAGCATATGGCTTGAGCGAAACTAGCGCTATGACACACGCTCAGGTATGTCAACTTCCCCCCCAAGTATAGCAACTGGGAGGAGGAGGAAGAAGAGAAGTCTGACGCTAACATTTCCTCACAGCCATGGGACGAATGGAACACATACATGGGCAGCGTAGGCAAGCTCCTCCCCAACATGCAAGCCAAGTACATTTCCGCCTCCGGCAACGAGCTCGGCCCCGGTGAAGCAGGCGAGCTCTGGCTGCGCGGCCCCACCGTCTTCAAAGGCTACTGGAAGAACGCGGCCGCGACCCGCGACGCCTTCACGCCCGACGGCTTCTTCAAGACGGGAGACATTGGCTTCCAGGACGAAGCCGCAAACTTCTACATCACGGACCGCGTCAAGGAACTCATCAAGTACAAGGGCTTCCAGGTCGCCCCCGCCGAGCTCGAGGGCAAGCTCATGGAGAACGACCTCGTCGACGACGTGGCCGTCATCGGCGTCAACGACCAGCACGAGCATACAGAGGTGCCCCGAGCATACATTGTCGCTGCCCACGCTATCCGCGCCCGTGCCGGCGAGCCAGAAGCCAGGGCGATCGTGCAGTGGATGGACAAGATAGTTGCCCATCACAAGCGCCTGAGAGGCGGCGTCGTGTTCGTCGACGAGGTGCCCAAGAGCGCTAGTGGCAAGATTCTGCGTAGGCTACTCAAGGATAGAAGTGCAGCCGACGTGGCTATGGGTGTGGTCTCTAGGGCTAAGTTGTAAATATAAATGTAGAAAAAAACATCGAGTTACACACACATGAAATGTAACTATATGTTTATGTATATTTTCTACCGTCTCTCTCTCTCTCTACTTATAAGATTCCCTTCGAAATATACATTCCAGCTCATCTCCCCATACATACGCTATTCATATCTCGTCGTGTGTGAAGAAACCAAAAAACCAAAAAAAAACCCAAAAAAGCCAAAAAAAATTCGCGCATCATGTTTGATGCATATAATCTGGAGAGAGAAAGAGAGAAGCATCCTCCCTTTTCAGATGAATATATATATAAACCGCGCATGACTTGACCTTCCTTAACTCCATCATCCATAAATGAATGAGATTGAAAACAAACCCGAAAAAAAGGAAAAAAATCCTTCTACACTCCCTTTTGAAGGATATGTAAGATAAAATGGTGAAAAGGCCGAGACAAAGAAAACCGCAACATCGTGCCACGATGTGCCTGGTATGCCCGCTTGCATGTGCAAAGGCCGAAGCTCGAAGACTTTTTATGTATGCTGATAAGGAAGAAAAAAAAGTCGTATGTATCAAAAAGGACATGCCCTTCAAATGCAAAGTCACCCAAAAAGCTCGATTTTCCAACCGCTCGCCGAGATAGAGAGAAATGCTAGATTTTCTGGTGTCGTAGATAGATCGCGTGTAGAAGAGGATGGAAGAGCAAGGTTCAGTGCTGGCAAAAGACCTAGGCGTTGTTTTCCCAAGCTCCAGTATCTTTTGAGAGACCCGACGTGGCAGTAGTACGATGGCCACCAACAGGTGCCAGGTTGGGGCTAGCCTTGCCACCTCCGCTGCCCCATGAGAGGCCGCTCAAGCGTTTGTTGCTTGTACTTGAAGTGGTAGATGCACCGTCCCTACTCTTATTGACATCCTCCTCTTCTTCCATGCTGAACAGACCTTGCTCTTCTTCAATCCTCTCGCGGTTGATGCTGCTGCTGCTGACGGCGCGATCCATGCCAAGACGCCCGCCCGAGGCTCCGATGTTGGTGCCTGAAGTAACGCGGTTGATACCAGGATGCACCGGATTGCTGGTGATGCCCGCCTCGTCTCGAGTGGACAGGCGAGTTCTCTGCAGTTGCTGGCTGATCATGCTCATGCTCATGGGTGCTTGCCGGGGAGGGGACGATAGGTAAGGACTCGCATCGCCGGTAGTGGGGCGGCTGATGGCGCGTAGTGAGGGGCTTGCTCCAGGGTGAAGGCTTGAGTTACGGAGCGGCGAGCCAACATGTCCAAAGGCTGACTGACCTGGCAGTGAGCCTGACTCGAACGCTGTATCATACGTTGGTCCACGAGGCTTGGCCCACATGGATTGGAAACGGGAGGGAGAAGCAGTCGCTGCGGACGGCGATCCATACTTGAGGTCGGAAGCGGTTGGTGACACACCAAGCCTAGACTGCGCAGCGCGTTGTGGGAAAGAGCTCTCGTTTTCGCCCTGGTCGCGTGAGAAGCGACGCATTTTTTCTTGGGGAGTTAGCAGATCACTGAGCGAGTTTGGCAGGAGATCCTCCTCGAATTTGCCAATCATATCTGTTTCGTCCCACTCTTCGTCTTTGAACGCAGGTCTCGAGCCTAGACTCGATGACATGATACCGCGGGAGCGATTTGCAGCCAGCTCAGAGTGCAGCATCCTTCTGCCAGCCGGCTGCTCTACAGATTCTGGCGGCGAAGAACCCAATGCTCCAATCCCCCTCCGCGAACCATCGCCGAATGCCGAGTCGTGCAGATTTCGGAGTGCGGGCGAGTCAGCTGGATACGAAGACGGAGGAGAGTTGGCGAGGAACTTCGCTGGTACAGAGGAAGCGATGGGGCCGTATCGGGCCATGGTAGAGACACCCTGGCTGTCAAAGGAGGCCGGAAGCCCGACATCCATGACACTGAGACCCTTTTGTGTGGGCGAGATGGGAAGCCGGCCGTTCTCGTTTGGCGGCGAGCCATAGTTGGAGCCCGGGTGGGAGGAGAAGGTGGTGTCAATGGTGGGGATCATGTCGTACTGGTTCTTGTGGTTTACGTAGTCGTCCTGGATGGCGTACGGGTAGCCTGGCTGCATGCCGCCCATGTGTGCCTGCATGGTGAGCAGCGAGCTGTTCATTGGCAGCTCGGGGTGGTGTGGGATGTTCATGCGGCCAAAGTGGCCAGCGGCATTTGCACGGTTCACGACATGGCCGTTGGGCAGGATGTGAGCCAGGGCGCATTTTTGGCCAAACTTGCAGTTTCCCTTTGTGAAGTACTTGCAAGGCGCCCTCTCGGTCAAGGGCTCGTCCGAGTGCAGAAAGGGACAGGCCTTGCCTGCCTGGCATGCGCCTTGGCGGTAGAACTTGCAGGGGACGTGGGAAGTGTCTGGCAGTGTCAGCAGAGAAGCTATAGAGGCAGGCTTCTGGGGGCATCGTCGAGGCATACTCTTGTTGTTGGGCGGGCTGCGCGGGCCGGCGAAACCCAAGTCACGCAGGTTTGCTCGATGCTCGTGACCGTTGTTGATGCGGCCGCCTGGGACGGCCATGGGCGCGTGGGAGTTTGCGCCTGCCATTGCGCCGTTGGACAGCTGGTGGCGGAGATCGCGCGAAGGTCGTCGGGAGATCTGGGGCGTGGTGGAGGAGTAGGACGCGCTGGGGGGGTTGAGCTGGTGGGAGAAGGGTCCGTGTGGGAGAGGCGGTGGTGGGGGCTCGTGGTGGGGTTTGTCGCCGACGTCCATGGCAAAGTGGGAGGGCGCAAATGTCGCCATGGCGCTGGCAAAAGCTGCAGCGCGTCTCGGTCCGGAGTCGGCGGTGCGCCTGGGGCGACGAAGGAGAGAATTTCCCCCCAGATAACCGCAAACCCGAGGCAGAGACTGCTGCTCCGCCGTGGATAGGGCACGTCTCGAGAGAAGACGCTAGGCCCGGCGCGGACTAGGCGGGTCGCTTGTGGCGGGCTGCTAATGCTAACGTTGCGGGCATGGGATGGGATGCACCAAACGACTGAATGTGGGGGGACGACGAGGCGAATGAGACGTGCAGCTGCGGCGTGAAGGCTTTGAGAAGAAGAAAACACATCAACCGATACGCCGGGGCGAACTATGTATGTACATACTATATCGACCGTCGCTGGTGCCTCGCTCGTTCTCCGCGTGATAGACAGGGCTGTAGCCGCGTGACGCCACAGTCGGCCCCCCCTTGTACCTCGACACTTCTCACATGGCCCCCTCGCAGCTGTAGCCCTCTTCCCACACAGTCATGTGCTCTCCTTGACGTCACGGCCATCTGCAGGAACGCCGTCAACGCCTAGGTGGAACTGCTGCTATGCTACTAGCCATGTTTGTCTATTCTACTCTTGTTCCTAGTCCTAGCCGTATACCGAGTGCCGCATCCTGACACCAGCATGACCATCTCAACTCAACCCACGCAGCCATCACGTGCACCTGCGCTATACTGCACTTGTACATTCAAATATCGAATTGGATGCCTAAACGAGCACGAAATCGATCATCCAACAAGACGCGCATTACCCGACAGCCAGCCTAGCCATAGTACGCATTCCACCAATCTGCGTACAAGCCGTCATGATGCGCATTCTTCATACCCTTGGCCATAGACATCCTGATCCGGTACACCAAAAAGTCGAATCGGATGTCTATCTATAGACGTGGCTGGGCGTGTGCTGGACATTGGCGATGTCGAACCGCCGGATATTGTAATGTGAGTGACTGATGTTGTAGGTTGGCTTGGACGATCGGCGACTACTGGACTTGTACCGCTGAGCGTGGGCGTAATCGTAGTAATAGACAGACCAATCGATATCCCAATAGACAAAGAAATGAGGACTGAATCGCTTATCCCACTTAAGAAGCCAGGCAGCATAAAAGCACTCGTGCCGAGGCTGTGAGGCTCACTGTCGGCAGCCGAAGCATTGCCAAGCAAACGATCCAACGGGTACAGTCTCTGCGCTTCATTGACTGGTCCAAGTGAGTTTGAGGGTAAAGAAACCGCTGCGTATATGACGTTACAGTTGCCTCCAAAGGACTGGGCGGCGGCACTAGGCAGTGCAATGAGTAAAAATTCCAATACAATATAGCTACCAAAGACGAACAATGCAACAAGTCCCAGCGTGAGTATCAGGTCTACAAATCTTTGCTGCTCATTCCAGTTGATTTGCGTCAAGGCAATAGTGAAGTGGTACATCCATCGGAAGAAGCGACAAGGCCACCACTGACCGAGCCATCGACCGAGCTCTATACCCATCCATTGCCGGGACGCGGGTTTGGCTTGGTCTTGGACACTGTCTTGGGGGCCTGTCCAGATATTTGACATTACGGAATCTCGTTTGGCCTTTGTCATGCGTGTTGGCGATCCTTGAGTGATCGGGTCTTGTACGAAGCTGGTCGGCGTTTCCTCTCGGCTCAAGATCGTGGATGGTTCTGTAGCATTCTTTTTGGGGACCGCTGGTGCTGCTACTTCACGAACAGAAGGATTGTTGTCGGCTAATGAGGACGGCGGGTTGACAGTTGCTCGAGTCAAAGTTGACGTTGGGTGATTATTTGAACCGACATTGTCATCTCTAGAACCCTTCATACTCTTCGCTTTGTTCTTGCCACGAGCCTTGTTCTTGCCCATGTTTGACGAGACAAAATGTGGACGCTATTATACGACTTCGAATATGTTACCGGTATGCTGTTATGCAAATATTGTGGTCTGCGGCGTATGTGCTTAAAAGGGCTGCTGGGGTTGCAGAGGGACGCCTGCAAGAGAGCTGCTGTTATGTGGCTGAATAGCACTAGAGCGTACTTGCCATGGCTAAGGTAGAAACAAAGTGAGCACAGATAATTTTACATGATGTGTTTGTAGGAAGAAGGGAAAGTGAAGTGTTTGCTGACATTGACCGCTTCGCTTCGGGTGAGTGCAGTCATCGAAGCTGCGGCAACTATAAAGTTGCGCTTGACAATCTTCAAGAGCAAGCTTTTGAACTAAGGTAGGAGACCTGGGAATGAATACGTGCAGCGCATGTGAGTGGCATAGAAACGCAACAGCATCTCGTCTTCTCTGGATGGGGTATACCTTGTATTTGTCACCGATCCAAGATTAAGCCCTTATTTCCCACATCCTGATATGGCCAGCCTCGTTGGCAACTGCCAGCTGCGCTAGACTACCCTCTTTCTCTTCATCTTCACTTGGTCTTCCCCATGCAACAGCCGTGATCCTTCCAAGTGGCGTTTTCTGCGTAGGCCAATTCTTGAAGACAGTGGCCGAGGGCAGGTGTACTAGCCTCATCGCATTGTTCTTCCAGCGACTCGCCATGGCGAGGACTTGGCCATCTGGTGTAAACGCAAGATGTGAAATCGGTGTCGTGAGATTTTGGAGATCTCGTAACGGTTTCGGTGCCTGGGGGATGCCCCCATTTGAATCTGCCCTCTCGCCATAGACTGAAGGATTGTTCTCGCTCCATGCTCGGCGGTCGTAGATGTTAACCACTCCACTCGAGCTTCCAACCGCCACCCATCGATCACCCCCTAGCCAGTTCTCCCGCCCACTCTTACCGCCGAGCGCAATGACCGTAGTGCCAACTGCGCCTTCATCGTTCCATCGTCCCACAACACCCTCCTCGACGCTCCATTCAGTAACCTCGCCATTCTTACCCGCAATGCACATGCCCGTGCCGTCACCCCACCATGCAAAGTCCGCGATGCCGCCTCTCGACTCAATCCGCACCTGCGTTGCCCATTGGAGAGTTCGGGCATCCAGAACATTGATGACACCACCACCCTTCCTAGAGGAACCCCGCAGAGCCATATATTTACCATTCGGCGACAACGCAAAGAACTCCATGGTGCGTTGCTCATGCTGATGGCCGTACACACGCGACACCTTTTCCACTCTACCTGTTGCAATGTCCCACACATGGAAGTAGCGACGGCGAGCGCTAAGGAAGATGCGTGAATCAGACGCAGATGGATGGAACGCGGTTGTAACAAGCGGAGTGCGCTTGATGTGTAGTGATGTGAGTAACGGATTTGGGTTCGGCGGGTTTGGGTTGACATGATGAAGGTACAGTGTTGAACTGGGTCCTGACGAGAGCAGTAACGGGTAAGCGGGATGAAATGATAGAGAAGTAATGGCGGACTGTAGAAACTGTTAGCTAAAATCAAACCACATACCAGGCTCGTGTGGCTTACCGGTCCGGCTTTGGCGACATCCTTCAGGCGCTGAATGTCAACGGTGCCTGCTTGTAGCTTTCTTCGCTTCACGCTGCTCCTGGAGGTTCGCGAAAGGATATCAGCATCCTTCAACAACCTTGCAAGCGGCTGTGTAGACAGATCATCGTCATCGACATCCATGTCGCTGGCCGTTTCGTCTCCGCTCTCGTCCTCGTCCATTGTGCGTCGCCGCTTCTTGTTGGCCCTGCCTGCTGCATACACTGCCCATTCGGGTGTAGGATAGAGCCTCTCGTACTGCTTCCGTAACCTTCGTGCGTATTCCCTGCCGTTGACCATGTCGTCATCCGCTGTTTCTCGCAGCTTTCTTAGCTGAGGCACCGACGCCAGACTAACCACCAGCCGTTCATCGTCACTATCTTCCCATGCCGGTTTGTCATCTTCATCGTCCGTCTCGTCCGCAGTCTTAGCTGCAACAGAACCTGCCGGTGCGGCAACAGGGCCTGCATCGAAGAAGAACAAGTCCTGGTCTGCCACATTATCGAGTTGTGCCTCTTCCGCTCCCGACTCGTCCGAAGCGTCGTCATATGTGCCGGCTGTGCGACCCAGCGAGAAGTTCTCCAGCCCTTGTCGGAAGCCCTCTGAATCGCCGAATATCATGCGCTCAAGCTCCTCTTCTTCGGCATCCTTGGGCAATATAGGTTTTTCCTGTAGCTTCTGGTCCAACTGTATGTCTATGCTCTCCTCATCGCTGTCGCTGCCCTGAGCTCCATCATTTGCGTCTTCTCCTTCTGTGCCGAACCCTTCAAAATCATCCTCTTGTTGCGGTTCTTTCACCCGCTGCAATGCGACAGCCTCTGCATCACTATCGTCAGCAGCGAGGTCTGCGTGATGTCTTGTCGCGCCGTCCGATTTTCCGGCCTGAAATCGCTGGTGTCCCCCAGACTTGTGCGGAATCGTCGTTGCGGGTGCCATTACCGTGGGTTGTGGATGCAAAGAGTTGCAGGCGGATGGTCGCAAAACTGATGTCGAGAAAATTGTTGCAGGGATCAGCCAGACGCGCGACCAGGATTAGCGAAGAACGCGACTAGGTGGCACCTCCACCGGTTATTCATTACACTAGCCTGGTCTTATCACCAAAGTTGCAACATATCTCGTTATTGCACATGTCCATTTTCGGGCAACGAGGCTGGTGGGTTGGTGTCTTACGAAAATACTTGGCTTGCAAGTATGCGGCTATCATGCTATTTGGAGAAGCTTCAACTGCCGGACAGTATGCCCCACGGAAGCAGAGCTGCGGAATGAGGAAGGATGCAAGAGGGCGCAATCCTGCGATTTAATAAGGCAACCCGGGTAACACTTATACTGAACAGGGCAAGGCTCAGCGTGAGTCATATGCGGATGTGTGTGACAGAATAAGCAGGCATAACATCCTCAGGCTATATGCATGTAATCTTGACATTGTCACATTCCGTGATACAATCACATTTTGACTATACCATCAGATCTCTCAGTACTGAAACGTCCAACAAAATGCCTGAATCCAGCCTCCAAGTATCTTTTCTCAAGCCTGAAGAGGCAGAGCAATACATGCGTATACGCCACGAAGTCTTCCGTCCAACCGTCAACCACATCCTCTACAGCCGGGGCGAGGCCTCTCAAAAGACTCTGGACAAAGTGACCGAGAGCGTCCGCGAAGCCATCCACAAAGGCGTCATATTCCTCAAATGCGTCAACACCGCCACCGGCGAGATGATCGCCGGAGCCCGCTGGCGCTACGTCAAGCCCCAGCAAGAAGGGGCTAAAGAGCGCACATGGGAAGAAGTCGAAGCTGATCTTACTATTCCCGAGCCTTTTGAGGAAAGCGACCCTGAAGTGTTCAAACACCTCTTCTCGTTACTCAATGCGAACAACAGGGAGATCCTGGGCACCAGGCCGTACTACCATCTGGAGACACTGGTTGTGCTGCAGAAGCATGAGAGAAGAGGCGCGGGTAGCATGCTAGTTCGCTGGGGGTGTGAGAAAGCAGATGAGGCTGGCGTAGAGGCTTATCTAGAGGCGAGCCCTATGGGAGCACCCTTGTATGCTCGTTATGGCTTTCAGCGGATCAAAGACTTGGACTTGGATCTAAGAAAGTGGGGTGGAACAGAGCAGATAAAGCTCATTGTAAGTTTGTGGTTCAAGTTGTATTTTCGGTGCATTGTTCTTGGCTGATATCTCTTGTAGCTTATGCTGAGGCCGGCCAAACGCGAAGCTTCTTGATGAATAGTGTACTGACCCTGCACTCTACTCTCGGAGAGAACGGCATGGCACGACCTGATGGTACGCTTTTTAAATATTTGTTATCCAGCCACTACGTACGCGGCGAAGATGCCAAAGTATATACCCAGTTCCATCATTGTCTGGATATCTAGCCACAGACTGGTAATGTAACAATCACGAGGATTTCGGTAATCATAGGCTAGGCCTCAGATACAGAATCTACAAAGCCATGAACCCTTAACACGTCACTTGCCTTGCAGATCGAGTGAGCGGAACGCCTCTAACTAAACCGTGATGTCCAGCATGTGGTCTATATCACATTTCGACACTCAGATATCCACTAACTTTTCAGGTAGCTCTCGTAACACCCTTCTAGTACTTGACTACCCTGACGTCCGCCTCCTTTCTATCGTCCCCCAGCCTCTCAGGGAACGTAGTCCAATAACCTTACCCAACGAACAACTACAACTTATTAACGATTTTGGAAACCAATTCACTGATCACGCAGTAGTCCGGTGCAGACACAGCACGGAATTAAATGCTTTAGAGAACATGTTCTCTTTCGTTCTGATTAGGTATTCAAAGAAATTTCTAACGTGAATTGCGCTTCGAGAACCTCCCCCTTTACTCGACGACATCTTAATAGCCCTAGAAGGGACTTGGAGTTGTACTTGCCTAATATTAGGTGCATAGTATTGAAGAATCTCGACAATTGAACATTCTGATGACAACAAGAAACGGGCAATCGCTACGCGTGTAACGCCTCTCAATGTAAACCTTGTGCTAAGACTTCGTTCCGACACATGTATCCTCAAAAATGTTACCCAACACCAAAGCGCCTCTTCCCCATGTAAATTAAAAGCATGAAACACATTTCTAGGCAGTCTGCGGACGATAATGAACCAGTTCAGTGTTTCTGTGAGATCAACTGTACCTCTGATACGTTGTAAGAGGAGGGCAGAGATAGCCTCAATCTCACACCCTCTTCTTCTTTGGCTGGAACATGCTGTATTCCTCCCTTTTCCTTTTAGGCGCCGGTGCTACAACCCCACTTGTTGGCCTTGGTTTCGGTACACTGAACTGCTGCCCTGTTGGTAACGAAGTCCGTGCTGGTGGCGGGTTGCGTTGTTGGGGCGCTGGTCGCTGTGTGATATTGGGGCGGCTTGCAGAGGAGGATGCGGATCTTGAAGGCTCCGGTTTGTTGGTCATTGATGTAGAGGCCTGCTTAGACAAGACCATGCTTCGAGGAGCCTCGCTCTCTGCCATTCGGATCATGCGCGCTGGAGCTTGCCGAACAGCGCTCTTTCTTTGAGCTAGAACATGTGCTGGTATCTGACTCGCCTTTGGGCGTTCACGTCCATGGTCAAACATGCCTCGCTTAAGTTTGTCGAAAGCGGCTTTGCCCGTCTTCGCCGGCGCTCCAGAAGGCTGGCCCCAACTTGTCGTAGTCCGGCCAGTGAACATCCTACTGCCACCAGAACCATAGCCAATCCTGCTATCCACGATGAGGGTTTTGTTTTGCGCGCGGTCTTTCTGCAACGCCTTCATTTGCTGTTTTAGGGCCTCCTCGTCGGCTTGTTTCTCACGCTCGGCATCCTTCTTGAGCTTGCGATAGACTTTGCTCCAATTTTGGGGATCGCGCGGTTCATGTGGCTTCTTTTCCCAGTCTGGTATGTCTCGCTTTATGAAGCGCAGCCAGATTTCACCCGTCTCACCGAGTAGTTGAGGGCAGTTGGACTCGAGCTCTAAAAGCTGATCGGGGCTTTGTACGAATCGGAGAACAGGCTGAAGGAAGGAGTAGGGCAGATCGCCAACGTCGCGAAGCATGTCGATGTTCTTGATAAGCCGCTGACGGGCCAGCTCAAAGAGGCTAAGAGCCGGCATGGTGGAGGTGATGATGTTGTGGAGGGTATATTCCAAAAGCGCTGGAGTGTAGCATGCGGCGCAAGGAAGCGTGCGAAATCGAAGATGCGGTGCGGTGCGATGTCGCTCGTCTATTGGCTCTTGGGAGATTGCGGGAAAGGCGACTTCAACTTGTAGTTATGTAAACCATGGATAAGTGGTACGTAGGCAGCGTAGCCAATAGATGGGGTTGAGTACCCCACAACGTTTACGGTAGCATCTTGGTAGTCCAGTCTTCAAAGGGGAGGCTGCTTACAGAATAGCGTTTACCAGGACGGTGGAAAGGGGATAATAGAAAAGTAGAACTAAGTATAGTGAAAGGGAAAGCGTTGAGGGCGTGTCTGACGTCTGATGAGCCCTGGCGCTAGTCCAGACCCCTGCCAGACGCTGCGATCGACTATCGAACTGCGACATTGCGACTTTGAATGCCACAACAGCTCACCGGCTACGCCAACAGCTTTTACGTATTCGCGCCTCTGTACCGAAATCATGGCGTCCAAGGATTGGGGCTTGTTGTCTCAAGCAGACGAAGGTAGGATTGTCTAGTACCTGTCCTGAGGTTGAGACTGGCTGACCCGAGCAGATGCACTTCATAACGTGTCGCGCCTTCTAGCAGTCGAAGCTCGTCCATACACGAATGCCGCTGGTCGCCTGCTTAAGCCCAGTTTCTTCGACGACGCGCGCCCAAAACAGCTCCCCTCTCCGCCACCAGATGCTACGGCTGCCGAAGAGGAAGCGGCCGCGCTCAAGGCCGAGCGTGAACAGCAGGCGCACAACATCGAGATATGGCGCAAGGATATCATGAACGAACTTTCGCTGCTTGATTTTGCAATCCTGCGCGCCGAGTTCACGACAAACAGCAATCACACAGAGCGCGAGCGATACGCCGTCGAGAAGACGGCTATCGAGGCAAAACAAGAACATGTCCGCAAGACCATTGAGGATCTTCGCGTTCGGCTGGTCGAAGCTAAAGAAACATTAGCCGTGCGCAAGACGTACGATGAGCTGACCGAGAAAATCACAAGCTCCAAGATGCTGAAGCCGCGCGACGAGCAAGCACATGCGCACGTAAAGCTAGACCAAGAGATACGAGAGCTCGAGCACGAAGTGCAGTCAGCAAAGGATACATGGAGCGAGCGGCGCACACAATTCGGCCGCATCGAAGAGGAGGCACGAGGGATGCTGCGCATGATCAAGGACGAGAAGGAAGAGGCTGAGCGCAAGGAGGGCATGATGAAGGATGGTGATGAGGATGGCGAGGCTGAGGGAAGCATGTCTAGGGGAGATGCCAGTCATGCTGGTACGCCACGGCCAGATGGCAGTATGACGCCTGTACATCCCAGCCAAAGCGGAGAAGGGTCGTCGCTACGAGTACCGCCGCAAGATCGACTGAAGCCTTTGTCGCGAGACGTCAGTGTCGCACCCTCTGCTAGATCTGGTGCTGCAGAGGACACCGAAATGGCAGATTTGGGAGCGAACTCGGGCGATGTCAATGGAGATGATTCTGATGGGTTGGAAGAGGGCGAAGACTTGGAAGATGGTGAAGATGATGGAGATGGACCATCGATCAAAATGGATGAATCGTGATCACATATGGAGTATCCTCTTTGATGATTTGCTTGCATAGCGCGGTGTTTAGGGTATCAATATGTCTTCATCTTTTGTAGGGGAATTTGTGCAGTCTAGGTGCAGACTGGTGAGCACAAATCTAAGAAGCCTCGCCCATGGCAGCCTTTCCTTTCGCAATAGCCTCCTTTGCCTTGGTGACTTCCTCAGTCGAAGCGTCGCCACCAGTTTCCTTGTTGTTCTCCTGTAACCTGGTCAGCAAGATCCTTTTCATGCACTTGATGAATCATTCAGCTTACAAGCTCTTCTTCCAGCTTCTCAAGCGCCTGCTCAATCTTAATCTTCATACCCGGCAGTACATTCTTGGTCTCCTGGAGTGCTTGGCGCTGCAGCAGATTTAGTGTCTGATCGTCTGGTATGGGTGAGACCTGAAAACAGAGATGCCATCTACCTCTTGCTTGAGAGTGTATTCGCCATTGTGTTCATCTTGATTGGCTTCGGCCTTCTTGACTCGTGCTTCTTGCTGCTCGATTTCTTTGTGGTAGCTTGCTTCCTCCTTCACTAAGCGGAGCACGACGCCGGTTGCTATAGCGAGCTTGGACGGAGGGGCCATGGTTGAAGGTCGGCAATTGCGTGTGTAGATTAAATTGAGATTGGTATCAATTGAATAGGCGGACTGGATTTTATATGTTCGAGTATGTTGGCTTTTGTTGTTGCCTACTGGGAAGTGCCCGTTTGATGGCGGGGCTAAACTGCCCCACTGGCCTGGTCTACAAGCTGGTCTCTGTGTACATCAACACCAAGACAGCAACACCATGGCAGAAATACGACAAACGAAATAGTACATTCTTTCATGACCCTATACATCCTCATAGAATCTATCGTTCGTGTGTAATGGGATAGACATGCATACTGCCAAGACCACTTAACCGTCTCTTTACGGACTAGATCAGAACGCGTCCCACGCGTCCACAGGAGCAGGCGCGATAAACCCACCTTCCCCGGCAACCCCTCTGTACATCAACACATTCACCCTGGCTGCCGCATAGAGCGCCCCAACAATGTCCTCTCCACCGCAGCGTCGCTCTCAGCGCACGTCGGCTTCGGCAACCCCACGAAGAAGCGCCCGCGGCCAAAATTCTCAGATGCAATCCAGTCCAGCACCAGCAGGTCCAGATGAGCAACTCCAGTCCGAGGCTTCACAGCGAGGACTGCAAGCAACCCCAAGGAATGCGCGTTTCCAGACGACTTCGACACAATCCCCTCTCTTCTTCCGCTCTTCGCCTGCAAACCCTTCGGGCTCAGGAGTTGCAAATGGCGCTGATGAGAGTGATGGCGGCGCAACACCAAAGGCGTCGGCCATGAACATTGGAGGTATGGAAAGAAGAGCACCAGTTGGCGACTACGATTAACATGCCTAGACTCGTCGCCTATTCACTACGCCTCCAGCTCCAGTCCTGGCCGAGCCCGCAATGCGCAGAGCAACATTCCTGGCAGCAGCAGCAGCGCCCTCTTTGTCCGTGGCTCAGAGTCTGCAGCCCGTAGTAAGCGCAATGACGTCCATTCCGATGTCTTTGGCACCAGCTCTACCAACCGCCGTCGCAGATTGTTCGTCGACGAGAATGGCATGCCTGTCCAAGATGCCTCAGATGCAGCAACCTTTTCCAATATCAATCCGGATACTTCAGATGCCGACGTGCTCGGTGGAAGCTCTTCGCGAGTCATTTGGGGAACCAATGTGTCTCTGGTGGATGCTCGCCATGCGATGAGAGACTTTCTCATGAACTTCCAAAAGAAATATCGCATGATCCAGGATGGCGAACTAGAAGAAGGCATGAATCTTCCACCCAACCACCCAGGCATGGCTCGGGAATATGTCGACCTCATGAAGATGATGCTCGAGCTCGGTGTCACGCCATTGAACTTGGACGCCCGCAACCTGAAGGCCTACCCGCCCACAAGGAAGCTTTGGCACCAGCTACAGGCGTATCCGAACGAAATTATCCCCATCATGGATGTCGCCATTAAAGATACAATGCTCGAACTTGCCGAGAAGCGAATGGCGGAAATGCGAACTCAGCTTTCGCAACAACAGCGCGGTGCTCAGCCTAGAGGTCGTGATGCGAGTTCTCTACCACCAATGTTAAGCTCCGATGCACCTACTCCTGGTGCACCGTCTCCTGCTCCATTTCCAGAGATCCCTAATTTGGTCAGCGAAGTCGATCAAAAGACTTACAACGTCAGGCCATTCGGATTGGACAAGACGATTAATCTACGCGAGCTAAACCCTGGTGACATGGATAAACTTGTCAGCGTTAAGGGACTGGTCATCAGAACTACCCCAATTATTCCTGACATGAAAGATGGTAAGTTGGCCAATAAGAACTCCATCGCTTCTCGCTAACATCACCAGCCTTTTTCCGTTGCTCCGTGTGTAATCATACGGTCAGAGTGGACATCGACCGTGGTAAGATCACCGAGCCCACCAAATGTCCACGTGCGGTGTGTGAGTCGCCCAACTCGATGCAGATTGTACACAACCGCTCTGGATTTGCAAACAAGCAGGTCATCAAGCTACAAGAGACTCCAGATGATATGCCAGACGGTCAAACTCCGCATTCGGTTTCCCTGTGTGCATACGATGAGCTCGTCGATGTCTGCAAAGCTGGTGACCGTGTGGAGATTACAGGTATCTTCAAATGCAACCAGGTCCGCATTAACCCGCGACAACGATCGGTCAAGAACATCTTCAAGACCTATGTGGATGCATTGCATATCCAAAAGGTTGACAAGAAACGACTGGGTATTGATGTATCAACCATTGAGGAAGAGCTCGCGGAGCATGCGGCTGGTGATTTGGAAGAAACACGCAAAGTCACCGAGGAAGAGGAAGAGAAGATCAAAGCCACTGGTGCTCGTCCCGACGTCTACGAGCTCCTTTCTCGGTCGCTTGCTCCTAGTATCTATGAGATGGAGGATGTTAAGAAGGGCATCCTACTTCAGCTCTTTGGTGGCACCAACAAGCAGTTCGAAAAGGGCGGCAGTCCGAAGTACCGTGGCGACATCAACGTTCTGCTTTGTGGTGATCCATCCACGGCCAAGTCGCAGATTCTGCAATATGTCCACAGGATCGCACCACGTGGTGTGTACACATCCGGAAAGGGGTCTTCCGCCGTTGGTCTGACTGCATATGTGACCCGTGACCCTGAGACTCGACAGCTGGTGCTTGAATCTGGAGCTCTGGTACTGTCCGATGGCGGTGTTTGCTGTATTGATGAGTTCGACAAGATGTCAGAAGCTACACGATCCGTCCTTCACGAAGTAATGGAGCAGCAGACTGTCTCTATCGCCAAAGCCGGCATCATCACGACCCTCAACGCGCGTACTTCGATTCTGGCGTCTGCCAACCCTATTGGCTCAAAGTACAATGTCAACCTCCCAGTTCCACAGAACATCGATCTTCCCCCTACCTTACTCTCACGTTTCGATCTTGTTTACCTCGTCTTGGACCGTATTGACGAGCAAAATGACCGTCGCATGGCCCGGCATTTGCTCGGCATGTATCTTGAAGATACACCCGAGAATGCTGCGAAGAACGAGGTCTTGCCTATTGAATTTTTGACCGCCTACATCTCTTATGCACGCACCAATATTCATCCCAAGATTACCGAGCCTGCATCAAAAGCGCTCGTAGATGCATACGTTGCTATGCGCGGACTTGGTGCTGATGTCCGCTCGCAAGAACGCAGAATTACAGCAACCACACGTCAATTGGAGTCGATGATTCGTCTTTCAGAAGCCCATGCCAAGATGCGTCTTTCAGAAGAGGTCACGGCTGACGACGTCCACGAAGCCGTCCGCCTCATCAAGTCGGCGCTCAAGCAGGCAGCTACTGATGCACGCACGGGACTGATTGATATGTCGCTCCTTACCGAAGGCACTTCGACCAGCGACCGGCGCAGAAAAGAGGACCTGAAGCGTGCGGTCATGGCTTCGCTCGATGAGCTTGGCTCTGCTGGCCAGAGCGTACGACTAAGCGACCTCATGAAGAGCGTCCGAGAGGGCGCGAGCGAACAGGTAGAAAACCAGGAGTTCCTCGAGGTTCTACGAAGTGCGGAATTGGAGGGTGCGGTGCAAATTACTGGCGAGGGCATGCGGAGGACAGTCAAGAAGGTTGTTGGTACCTTTTGAGTTCGAAACCGTAGTATTGGTGTTCTATGTCATGATTGTAGGATCAGTATACTCTCACGGCATGACGACGGGATGGAAAGTTTGGTGTAATCTAGCATGTCGATTGGTTGCTATATTACTTCTGAGTAGATGATTATGATATCCCGTTTTCCGGGAGCTGAACGCATGTTTACCACTATGCCAGTCCTACCGAAGCGGAACTGTGTCCAAGTTGGGTGTGTTGTCTGGAGACATGAGTCTTCGACGCATTGGAATCATGTGCTTAGCGTCTGCAGAGTCTCTTTGTTTACACATGCCTGACTGTCCTGGCTAAGAGAAGCCCTTAACCTCGTCCGTACGCCACCAGGCTCTCCACTTGGCATTCCTCTTTGGCTCAGCCAACGGGCTACAGTCTTGAACCTCAGATTCCCATTGAGATTCCAGAGCCTTCCACCCTTCACCTTCGAATCGATGTTCCTCATTCTTCCACAAATTAACGTGAACAACGCCCTTTGTTCCCTGACCGAAAATACGAATCGCAGTCATTTTATCGGTCACATTTGGATCCAAATGCAAATACCTTTTCTTGTTCCCCCACACCATCATTTCATACACAATAGTTACCGAAGGATCGAAGTAAGTGGTCCAATCTAGGCTAGCCCAGTTTTTCCATTGGTCGTCTAGAATACGCCATTTTGAGTCGTAACGATGCCGTACCCAGTGCCAGAATGGACTTTGGCCTTGAAACGCGACCGCTTGGAGGTTAGGCAGGCAGTCACACAATGTTATCAGTGCGCTCTGGGTACGAGCGTAAGAGAGGGGGCCAGCTAGCGTGACACGCCGGAGATGGCTGATCTGGCTCGGCGCATGCTGCGCGAGGTGGAAGAGCCAGGGTCTGAGATCAGATGGGCGAATCGAAACGACGGTGTTGCGGAGAAGGGACTCTCTGGTTTCGCGGTGGATGGCCTTGTTGCATATTGCCAGGGCCCAGAAGCCCAGAGGCTCAGGGGGCGCGTCGAGCTTGTATGTGCAGCGGTCTTGCTCTTTGCACATGCCTGACCACTTTGGATTTGCACAGAGGAGGGGGCTTTTGGGATTCGTTGAGCGACACGGCGTCCACGAAAACTTGATGATTCCGTTGGTGCTGTCACGCTCGTCTAGGATTGGTCTGCCGTCTTGTCTGTGTCTGTGCACGTGGATCATGGTTGAGTGGGATAGCAGCTCGTAGATTTGTAGACGCAGCTCAGTGGGAAGGCCTCCAAATGTCGCCTGAGGGTTATTTGGTGCTTTGAATGTAGCAGCAGGATACATGTCAGCTAATCGATCCACGACCTTTTGCGTAGTCTTTTTCTTTCTGGGTACGCTGACAAGAGGCTGTTTGACTCCTTTTTTGACTGGTTCTTTGGAAATAGTTTTATGAGTCTTTCTCCGTTTGGACACAGGTTCTTGGTGGGTTTCGCCGGAAGTCGTGGCATGTCTTCGAGACCTCTTGAGAGTGGACGACTCCATAGTGTCAGCGATTTTGCGTTTAGAACGTGCCATTGGAAATCAGATAACGTGATGAATTGTTGATGTTAATCCTGTTGATTTGAGGGCAGTAGTTAAATCACTATCTTTCTATATATATTTGTCGGTGGAGGGACAGGAGGCTGCAGTGATGAACTAGGCCGCTTTGGGAATGGGTTTAAGGCAGTGACGCGCTATCACGAATCGACAATATGACAGTGCGTGTTGATACTCGAACGGCTCAGAAACTCTGGTCTTCCACGAAAATATCCGATTAACAGACAGCATCGGACTCCTCCCGCGCTTAGCATTCATTCCACGTGGCGAGGATGATGCGCTGAGTCAGTCACAGTGGGAGCCTGTCTCGGCGCGAATGGCCTAATCCCAGCTTCACAACGTCGGTAACAGTACGCGCCCACCTTCGCGCTCGTAACCTACCATGTACGACTGGCTAGCCGTGAGCACTATGGGATGTTTATCGCACAATTTGCTATAACATTAACAATACCATCTGATTAGCGGGTGCTGAGCTCTACAGCGCAACTTGGACCCCACTCTATCTTTGTAACCAAGCACACGTCAAGCACTATGAAAACGTCCAAGTACGCGCCAAAGACGCCAGCTGAGAGTCTGGCGCAGTCAAAAGCCGAAAAGCTCAAACATGACAAAGACCGCATCACACGACTGTTGGGACGCCTTCGGTGGAAAGCCGAGATGCTGATGGTGTCGTATATGCGAACAATGGAAATCGTACATGCAGCAGCAGCACAGCAGCATGACCACAAGGAGTCGCAGCACGCAATGGGCAGCGGTGCGTCAAGTGTACGAGAATCCGCAGGCGCTGTGCCCCATCCACGAGCCGTGATAACTAACCTGTACTAGACACAAGCCGAGTCCATGTTCAAAGTAGACTTCTTCGAGTTCTATACTCTGCTTGAGCGCTACATCACCGACTGCCTTGCCATCTTCGGCTTCAGCGTGTCTGCCTCTGTGCCGCGCCAGAACTTCAACGCGCTCCGATACGAAACCAACCCTGATCTGCACCGCACACGGCCCATGGCCTCGCACGCCTTCCACGCAAATCTCCTGGAAGCGCTCGACGACGAAAAGTGTCCGCTAGCCGGGTCTTTGGGCCTCCAGGACGTTCGTGTTCAACTCGGCATTGCAAAGGAGTACCGCAATGCGTGGAAAGATGCCGATAGCAAGGCTACCAACAACCACGTATCCAACGGCGGCGAGCAGTCGTCGTCATCGCGCAAGAATATCCGTCTCGAGGACCTGCAGTTGGAGCTCATGCTGCGCAATATCATTGGAGGCTGTGACCTTGCTCACGGCGTAGTACAGGAGTATACGCACGACAGTGCAAATGGCAACGGTGTGACGAGTCGGGATTTCGAGCCCAAGACCTACGGATTCAGCAGCATGGAGATTGAAGATATGCCGTTTGAGTACATGGACGATGCTATGGATTTGGACTGAAAAGATGCAAGCGAAAAGTTTTGGACGTTTCTTGAGCCTCATGTTTCTGGTATATAGTACGTAATCTTGTTGTACGTTTGCCCGTGCCATCTAGCCTGGCTTTGGTTCTTGAAAGAAAAAAGAAGAAGAAGAGAAAAGAAAAACAGCACTTGGAAATGTTAATCTCTGGATAATTCTCGTTTTGGATCGTCTCCAACAAGTTTTCCTAAGCCCCTTTCTTAATACTTTTCTAGGCAACACACTTTGGGATGTCCACTCAGCCTCATTCATCCCTGCAGAACGCTGTCTGCACGATACCTGTTCCCATCCGGCTTGGCCGTCTTGTCCGCCGCATCTTGACGCTGTTCCTCGTCCCACTCCCACCTACACCTCTCCTTGCACTCCCAGCAAACACTGCGCTTGCAAACGCGCATGTCGTACTTCCACTCGTGCCGCTTGAGCATATCTTGACAGTGCACGCAGCCCAGCGGAATAACAATCGACTCCAAGTCGCCGCGGCGGCGCGCGATGCTGAGGCCTTTGCTCGTCCGCGTCCGCATTTCCACGTGGCCATTGCCGTTGTCGCGCATGCCGTCGAAGACGACTAGCTTGTCGAATTTGCACCACCATGCTGGTCGCTTGCCTGCTTCTGTGGATGCGCGTATCGAGGAGCTGGTGAAGGGGTTGGCTTGCGCACCTGGACCGGGTATCCAGCACCCGTTTTCGGGGATTCGTGGCGGGGGCGTAAAGACGCGGGCTTTGTGCTCGGTACGCTGATTGTCTTTGCTCGGCGTGAGTTGGTTGAGTCGTTCCTCGAGCAGCCTGGTCGGGGAGCGCAGCGCGGCTTTGGATTGGGTTTTGGAGTTGCGGATTAGGGCGTGACGCTGCTCGAGCTCAGAGCGAGGCGTGCCTGTATTAGGAGTGACAGGACTGGTGGCGAGGTTCAGCTCTGCTGGTCTGCGGAGACGTGCGAGAGATTCTGTACGCTGGGGAGTGGGCGACTTGGTAGGGAAGGCGTGCCTTGAGGAGACGGACGAAACTTTTGACAAAGCGGTGTTGATGGGAGTGAAGGACGTAGGCCGGGATGAAGGATTATGGCTGTGGTTGCTGTGGACGTGGACTTCAGAGTTCTGTTCATTTGATTTTGTTGTTGATATAGTTGTTGCGACGGTTGATGGAGGATCCTTGGGGTCGGTCTCGATGAACATGGCTTGGTTATGGATTGAAGACAAAAGATATGATTGCTCTGCAGAAATGCTTAGACCTGACTCGACCTGCTTTACAGCTTTGCCAGATCCAGATGGATTGAACTCCTCTCTTGTACACACATGTCCAGTCTCAATTATCGCCTTCTCTTGCTGCAAAAGCAGCGATTCCTGGATTTGCATGTCTGATTCGTCGAAGAGAAAAACACCAGAATCCTCGTTTCCTGGGTCGAGATCGAGGTTCTTTGGTACAATGGTAGGTGATACCTGGGGCTCATCGGGTGCTGTATCTACAGCAAGCAGTGGTTGCTCTGCTATCTCTCCTGTCTTTGAGCTTTTCCAGAACGCAAAGGATGGCATGGTGGAGGAATAAATAGCAATGAAAGAAAGGAGTGTGATGGAAACAGAATGGAGGAAAAAGAAAGGAAAGGAACAAGATGGTCTGGGTGAGATGAAAAAAGAATCTACTTTTTAAGTTTATATTCAATAGTGCGTGTCCTATTGTACTCCAACTCCGAGGTCACACTCACACCTACCTCTACCACACAGTATTACGAGACCCCCATGTCCCAAGTTTCGGCAGATACATACGTACGCCCTGTCATATCAATGTTTCGTTTCATACCCTCAGGGCTGAAAAAGAAAGGTGATTGACTAGAAACGTGCTTTTCATTTCCTGGTATATACAGCCCCGCAAAGAGACGGAGTCGGGCATGGATTCTAGTTGGCCATTGTGTCAGCACACCAAGATGCAGAGACACCAGCCGCGAGCGTTTTTTCCTTTTTAGATTGAAACGTTTTCGATGGTTGTGGTTGGCTGGATTGCGTCTAGTAGAGCGGGAGAAGCGAAGGGTTACCCTGCAAGCTAAGTGTGTGTCAGATGGAAATTGAACATGTTTATGCAAGCGGGGGGATGAAAGGAGGGCAGAAAGAGAAACGAATTTATGCAGGTCTAGTGAGATGGATGACAGGAGGACATGTTTATGCAGAACAGTGGGATAGACAGATGAGCGGGGTGGTGGTGGGGGGAGGATGAAGAGTGGGTGTGGTTGTTTTAGCGCAAGCAAGGTGTTATGTCGAGCGAGTGTATCGATGGTTGAGTGATTGTGTGATCGACATGGATGTGTAGGAGAGAGGGCCTGTGTGTACAGATGGCGACATCATTACTTGCGATGCGTGCAACGGCTTTGGGGACGGAAGTGGCGCTGGGTGTCACTAGCATCACGTGCTTCATCGACTAGCCCGAAATCAAAAATACCGATGGATGAATAACCAAGCATAGATGTTTTCTCGAAGACCGACAATATGTCACGAGACCGATATCCATGGATGCTCGGCTTGATCCTGATGCTTTGCTGGCGATTTGAGCATGCATAATCCTTTTTCATGGTTGGCTACCTTTGCTTCGCCCCATGTCCAACGCGCAAGGCTTGGTCGCCCCATCTACGAGGCGTACACTTGTTACTAACAATATCAGCATCGAGTACTATTTTCAGAAGATACGGTAGTCGAGTTCGAATCCTCTCGTGCTGTCTTGGCGTGTTGGGGGTTGTGTTTGATGCTCCGTAAGCGTAGTGCTGGTGACGATTGTGGCGAAAGAAAATCAATCATGTGATGAACGAATCCATGGATTGTGTAGCTGAGCCGTGCATGCTGTTCTTCCTATCCCAGCTACGGGCATAGGATGAGAGCATGCAAGCTTCTGTCACATGATTAAAGTGACGAGATTTTTTCGGAACATGGCGTGTGTCTGGGCGGGTTTTTTGTCCGAAAAGATGAGCTGGTGGAGCGGAACCCAATGGAGCGATCTGTGTTTGGAAATCGTTACTTGTGGCTAGTGTATTCTGTACCCTTGACTGCGCTGATCTACCCTACAGTTGAAGTCGGGGGAAATGAGTCGCACGGGTCCGAAACAGCCTAGGGCATGCTTTGGGTATTTCCTTGATAGTCGGGTTGCTATTTGGATGAGTGGGGCAGTGCTGGGCGCATGGTTGAAAGGACAAATGGAATGGGCTACGCAGTGTGAGGCTGTAAAAGTCGATGAGGCTAGCTGGTGGTGTTTGTTGTACAAGTTGCGACTACACCGCCCAAGTATGACCGACGTGCGGCTCCGACGACTAACCACGGTTTGGCTTTGATGCAAGACAAGTGCTGGACGTGAAGACGAGTTTGGGGCGGATTAGTGCCTGCTGCTGCTTTTTCTGCCCACTTTGTCGTTTGCGGGCGAGTGCAAAGTACGTGCGGTACCAAACAAGAGGAAGGCGAGGCGTCATAACTGGCCAAGGCGCTGCGCCCATCTGAGGTCAGAACGAGCCGACCCTCGGGCAAGCAGCGGCACCAGACTGAGATTTGACATGAAGCGTGGGCATGGGCATGCACAATCTGGCCGTCGGGACGTGGGGTGGGGTGTCAGGCACGTGGAGGCGTCTCAGTCGTTGTATGCACCCTATCAGTGTGCTGCTGTGTGCCGCCTATGGTGTGTATCTACTCTACGGTAAGTTAATACTAGTACGTAGCTAGCCCTACCGATATTCCCAGCGCGCCAGCCGAACGGCCCAAGGGAAACATCAGTGCTTCTTCTTTTTGCTTTTGTGATCTGCCGAGGATGAGCACGAGGGGAACGTGGGCTGTTGGTGTGGCCCCTCTACCAGACACGGAGAGAGAGAAAGAGAGAGAGAGCAGGCGTGTGGGCAGCGGGCTGAGCTCAGCTGACAGGGCGGGATGAGTAGAGTATATGCAGTCTTGAGCAACGGGCTTGGAGGAGCAGGCGATGCGTTGGCAGGTTTCGGTTCGTGCCTGGATCTGGCTTCGGGTGCGCGTCAGCGTTCCCGGGCTTGGGTGGGCGTGGGTTGCGAGTTGCGAGCGCCGGCCTGGACCTCATCCACCACCCGTCTTGCCATTTGTCCAGTCTGCCTTGGAGGGCAGAAAAGGCAGAGTCGGCGCCGTTTGTCCAACGAGTGCACGCCGCGTACGCCGTCAGTCGCTGCTCCACCGGCCTCTTGTGGTTTGACCGCCCCTTGCAACCCGGGCCTCGCTGCTATCCAGGCCCCATCCATCGCCAGCCAGCAACGCGCCCGAGCCAACTCAGGATGCCCATTGAAGCAAAAGCACGTCCGCCATCAGCTCCATCATCATGACCGATACCGACACCGACTCTCTGCTCCCTGCCGACGACGACGCCTTCCACTCCATCACCGGCGTCCTCGAGAGTGCAGAGCCCGCGTCCACGTCCACGGCCACGTCGTCGCCCTCGCACCAGTCACCGCGCCAACACGCACAACAACAACCACACCACCACCACCACACCCACCATCAACAGCTCCCGGAACCCACTGCGCCCACCGTGCCCCACAGCAACCCCGCGAAAAACACCTCTGCCACAGGTGCTGCTGCTGCTGCTGCTACTCCCACCAGCACATCGACTGCACCCATGCGGCAACACACGCTGGCGGGCCAGCGCCCCCTCAACCCGTCCATCTCGTCGTCGTCGCCACTGTCCTCGCGAGAAGCCTCGCCCGCCCGCCCGTACCAGCGCAGTGTGGCTCCTGCCGGCTCCACAGTGAGGCCTGGCTTCCGTTCACGCAAGAGCAGTGCCGATGCGAGCCCCAGCCGAAACTCCAGTCTTGCCAACTCCACCACACCAGGCGCTCCTACGCCAGCAGTGCAGCGTGTCCACTCAGCCACCAGCATATCAGAGCTCACACCTGCACCATCATCATCGACGCCCGACCCTGCGCGAGCGCCTCGCTCCTCCAAGCCCCCGTCCAAGTCCGCCTCGGCCGACTCCGCGCCCCATTGGCCCATCTCGCCGCGCCTCAAGTCACCACCGCCTGCCGATGACAGATTCTCTCACTCGCGGAGAAACTCGCTGCGCTCGCAGATCAAGAAGCCAGAGACGCAGTCTACGCCGGCCATCATCGTCCAGAGCTCGTCGCCCGCCTCGCCGCCCCGTCTGGCAGTGCCCGAAGACGGCACCACGAGCGAGCCAGACGAGCCGACACAAAGCATAAAGGCACCGCCGCCTGCTCGTGGGTCAAGCGGCCAGCCTCCCAAGCTGGAAACAGTCCAAGAGTCTAGCTCGCCTGCCACTTCCGGATTTCATGGTCTAGAGCCGCAAAGGTACGCTTTTCCCCGCAACGGCCCCACTGTTTGTCATCGCGACGCACGTTAGACTAATCGCGGGCCCAATTTCCGTTGCCAGCCGCAAACTTTGTTAACGCTTCACCTTAGCTTTGTTTCTTCCGTTGCCCACAAATCCGACACGGATCGAAATGACGTCAACTCCAAAGTCACCGAAGACCTCAGCTCCAAACACGACACCCTCAAGCACGACCACTCCAAGCATACCGAAAGCGGAAGCGACAGCGCGTCCAAAAGCGCCAAGAAGGGCAAGATGCAGGAGCAGCGATCGACCTATGTCCAGCGGCCTCAGCACTCCGTCTCTGCAAAGCCCTCGCTGTCCTCCATGTCGACCCGCGCGCGTGATCCGCCGTTGCGCAATATGACGGTCGAAACCGAGACCGTGCCCTCGGTCGCACAGGCGTCCATTGTGAACCAGGACCGCTCCGCCTCAAGTCGCGCAGACGGTGGTATACGCCTGAAGCCCAGCAACGAAACAATACGTCCCAAGAAGGACAAGAAACCCCCAAAGCGAAAAGCCGCATCAATCAATGCTGGCACCGGTAGGTTGCAACTCATCTCGTACTCTCACCATGTCCCCACCCGGCCGGACTCCGGTGTCATCTCCAACACACCTTCGTCTCTGGGCAGCCCGATTTCATGCCGGTCGTATGATGACCAGCGGTCGCTGTCGACCATGTCTCCCCCAAGCCCAGAGCTACGCGTGCCTTCTTCCCGTCCTCCTCACCTCAGCTATTTTTATTCAAGCACTAACACCAGCCATCGCACAGCTTCATCCAAGGCAGATGTATTTGAACAAAAGGTGGCCAGTGCCGTCGACGAGGCCGACTCCTCAGACTCTGATGCCACCTTCATCTACGAATCAAACCCTCCCGACCCTCCACACCGCAGCCGCGGACACCACTCGCGAACGCCAAGCATGACATCACTAGCAAGCCTTACAAATCCACAACTCCAACTACGCGATAATCAAAAGCATCCAAGCAAGAAGCTCAGCACTAAATTCAAGTTCACTAATCCGTACATCAACCCGAGCATTGATGGAGATGACCGGGGTGAAGGCACAGTCCGTTCAGGCTCCGGGCGCGCTGGTGGAGGCAGCCACCATCATCATATCGGCGGCAGATACGTCCAGGGTCGAGGCGGACTAAACCACATTGTCATGGACAGCGATTCATCGATGCCCCAATCTTCGCGCAACCGTGGGCCAGCCTCCAGAAACACATCGCAACCAAACAGTCCTCGCTTCCACACGTTTACTGTGGGCAACGGGCACAGCAACGGCAGCAAGAAGAGTGGCGAGTACTCGGCTGCATACGACATTGATGCGGAAAACGCAGCGGACGACGAACGCACGCCGCTCATCTCTGGCCGAAGCCCGCGAGCCCGGACGCCTCGTCAAAGGAACAGCGCGACCGTACGTCATCTGGAACGTCGACATCACCGAGATGGCGGGTGGTGTCGACGCTTTGCTGGGTGTTTGGTCCTCTCTATCCTGCTCTTGGTTGTCGTCTTCTGTGCTGTTGGACTCGTCTTTGCGACCACGAAGCCTCTGACGAGCCTGGTGGTGCGTGATATCCAGAACGTTGTTGCAAGTCAAGAGGAGGTCATCCTAGATCTCATAGTAGATGCTGTCAATCCCAACATTATTGGTGTTACCGTCGCGGACATGAACGTTTCAGTGTTTGCAAAGAGCAAACATGTCGGTTCGGATACATGGTGGCGGGAACATGGAAATGGACCGCCTAGCGACATGGAAGATTGGAAGCCCGTTCAAGATGAGTCCCATCACATGGACGCCCGCTCCACCACTAAGGGAGTTGACGAAGGGACCGATCCTATCGAAGGCGAGCCTCGCACCATGTTGCTTGGCCGCGTTGCCCGATTTGACTCGCCCCTGACATTTGAAGGTTCCTTCTTCCAGCGGCATCGCGCCGAGTCTATTGGCGAGCTTCGTTTAGACCACCCAGGAAACAAAACCGAAGCAGGGGGGAGCGAACGCTGGGAGGAAGTCTTGCAACATCCGTTTGAACTCATTGTCAGAGGCAACTTCAAGTACACGCTTCCTCTGAGTACGCAGGAGTTCAAAGTCCCAGTCACGGCCTCTCATTACTACGATCCAGATGTCGAAAAAAAGAAAAGGCCCGCCCCTTCAAAGGGCAGTCAAAGGAGGAGGAATTTACTACCTGTACTAACAAAGCCGTGGGGACGTTATGACCGTAGAGCACTACCGCTCTGGAATTCCCAATAGCACACCTACTTGCATTCTGTATCACAAAGCCCGGAGATTCGAGGGTTGCACCAGCATAATCTCCCAAAAGAAACCGATACCCCTCTAAACACGAGATCACGACCCTATAGACTTGTCCCGGTCCGGCAACTGTACATCAGCGAATACGTTGCCCTCTCTCGGCTCCACAGCCCTTACGAATTTCTTTCTTGTTTTCGCGTTGCATTTGCACGCCACCACAGCACTCTTTGAAAATGGCCCGTATGCGTTACCTCCACGGCGAACGTTAATGTTTGAGCGTACGGCTTTGCACTTTTAGTCATGGTGTTTGTATTACGAAACTCTGTTTTCCCATTTTGACAATATGGACCTGGCCTCCGTCCTAATCAGTTTTCGCGCTGCCTGTCCTATATTTGAACTTGACACTTGGAGGTGGATCCTTGTTGATCCGAGCACGTTCACTTCATCCTTCTCTCTCTTCCATGTATTTATATACACTCAAAGTTACCCTTGATTTGGTATCTTGCTTTCTCCTTTTGTTTCTCAACGACTGTCTAGGGTGCATGGAATCGGTATGGCCAAGGAAAACAAGGATATTTTGCATTGCATGGGAACTGGGGAAATGAAAAGATCTTAGTCTGCTCTGCATGTTGACTTTTGCTCCATTCTTTTCGTGACTGTCTGAGATGCATCAGAATGTATTGGGGGGGTTTTTTTTTCCCTCTTCTCCTCACGTTCTACACAGCTTCCAGAACCAAGCTATCCCAAAGCCAACCCCTCCACTGCGCACTCTTCGTAACTCTGACGTCTAACCTATTCCGCCCTTGTCTAAGCAGCCCCCGCGGAACCTCAAACTGCAAACGTCTCCACTCCCCGGCTCTCGTAGCACCACGATACGTATCCTGGCTATTGGGCAAACTGGCACTAGAAATATTCCCGACTCGCGCCTCGTTGAGCAAGATATCGGCACTCGAGCCTTGCGAAAACCCCGCGAGGGAAAGAATCAAGTTTGCAGCAACAGCAGCAGCAGGAGCAGCAGGCGTGCTATTACTGCTAGTAGACGATGCTATTATGACCATGGACGAGGGCAAAGAAAAGGAAACCGACCACGTCCCCAGCTTGGACTGGGCAAAGCACCAGTCTCTCGCGGGCGAACTGGTACCGACGGTATACGTTAGATTTGCCGGGCACCTGTCCATGCGAGCGTGCTGGACGGGATGCTGCGCTGGGTCGGCGAGGTAAAAGCCGTCTGTTTTGCGGTCAAAGGCTCCGATTTGGAAGATGCGGTTTGACGTGTGTGTGACGGGCCAGGTAAGCGGTGGTAGGGTGGTTGGCTTGCCCTGCGTAATCTCGACGTCGTTGTGCGTCAGGTTTGTCGTTACGTCTTGCATGGGGTGGCCGTTGCCCCACGCGTACAGGGCGTAGGTGCCGGTGCGGACGTTGTGCATGTGGAAGGAGCCCGAGTCGTCGGCGTAGGTGGTGTAGTAATAGCCCTGGCCCTGGTCGAGTGTCGATACGGTGGTGTTGCGGTTGTCGCCTAGGAAGATGGCTGCCCCGGATGCTGGACGGCCGTCACTGAGCAGCAGTTTGCCTTGTAGCGCGCCGCGAGACTGATACGCAGTGTCTTTGAACCATGTGTAGGGCCAGGCTTTCTTCTCTTGTTCCCAGCGTGCGGCGGCGTCTTGTCGGCTTCCGTCGTTCAGATACCATAGCCAGGGCCCCCACATCTTGTCGCCTGCGGCAAAGGCGTCGCGAGACGTGGTTTGGTAGTGCGTTCCGTGCAGCATATTGAGCTGGACGGTATCTCCTGTCTTTGACTCTCGGTGTAGCATGAGTTCCTGCTTGAGATGATCACCATTCAAGTACTCTTTTCCAGCATGCAGATACCAGCTTCCCACCTCTTCCCCATACACTCCGTACACCGTTTGGTCTCGGAGAAACGCAGCCCAATCGTACTTGGTCAGGAACGTGCCATCGGCTTTTTGCCATGTTTCGTCTTGCACGTTGGTGGCATTCTGGTACTCTTGCAACGCAGGTAGAGCGCCGTCCTTCACATTTGTATGCGCATTGGGGAATGACACGTTGTCGAGGCGCCAGAGTGTGCGGAATTCACCCAACGTGGGTAGCTTGCGGTTGACAAAGTACTGGTACGCGCCGGGGAGGTTGTCGTGGATTATCCAGTGGAAATCGCCTTCGACCGCGGTGAACCGAATGTTGATCCAATCTGCAGCTGACTCGACAATCGCTGCTGACGTCCAGTTGAGGTTGGATGCTGCGCCATCTATTTAATTGCTTTTGTTAGCTTGGGCGGCGAACGCGAGAATGTAGAGAGTAATAATCAACGTACTTACTGTAACTGACGTAGTGGCCTACCGCGTTGCCAACCCGATCTTTGCCTCTGTACATTAACTTATTCGCATACTGTGCATTTTGTGTGACATTCCAAAGATCATTTCCCAGCACCCAGGTTGAGGGCCCGATTTCTTTCAGAAAGCTCCTGGGTTGTTTTGTGGTACCGCGTTCCTGGAAAGGAGACGCAGCAGCCCATGCAGCCAATGCAGCGACACCAATAAACTTGAGGACAGCGCTCATGGTGAGTTAATTTGGGAACCCCCGTTGGCGATTCGGAAGACGGTGCTTGGCAGAAGCAGATTCATTATCATTGCCGTCGCAATTATATACTCTAGAGCGTGTTCTGTGCAATGGTCAAGGAACGGTCTGACTGGGTGTTTGTCTTCTCCTCACTCGGTGGAGATATACCCCGAACTCTCTGTATTCCGGCTGGGTAAAATAAGCAGGACCCGTGGGGTTATAGTACGCCTAAGTAGATCCAGGAGAGAAATTGTACTATCGAAATGGACAAAATTTCCTGCAATCATCGCGCTCGTTTGCGACTGCCCAATAGCGCACTCAGTCTAGTCTGTACAGATCTTCCTGTTCCGAACGCCAGTTTTGGAGATGGGCAAGCCGTGGGTCGTATTACCGGGTCAGCGGGGGGAGGGGCTTCTGGAATAAAGCTTCCCCACAAAGTATGGTGGAAAGCTTCATTGGCGGGGCAAACGAGCTTGAAAAGCTTACAGGGCGAGTGGAGCAGGTCGATGTCGTGATGCACCGAAACGCTCGGTGGTTGACAATCAAATATCCAAAGGGCCGATCCCACGAGGGTGACCAAGAGCGTCTTGCAGCAAGCTTTCGCATTGCGATAATTCATCGCTGTTTCAACTACATTAAAGCCGGCCCATAGTTTGGCATCTCGAATACATTAATGTACGGCAGAATACTTCGATGCAAAGAATTTGTTCTCAATCGATGACTTCGGCCTAGGATTCGAGTCGTGTAGTAAAGTAAGGCATTAAGTGTGTTTCAATCGTCACATGCGAATATCTCTAATCTATTTCTCCAAGGTTTTCGCATCAGCCTCCTTGGGCGTGTGCGTACCTGAATCAGCCATCTTTTCTCCTTCAACCACCGTCATAGGACCTGTACGACGGCCACCCTTGCCCGTAATGTCGCGCCACATGCCACCAAAGTTGCGCACTAGGCTTTCTCGGCCCTCCCATAGCGGATAAACACCCACGGCCATGGTTGAACACAGGAGCCAGATGATACCCACAATAACCCAGCCAGAGAAGAATGATTCGCTGAAGATGTAACCGGTACCATATAGCGGCATGGGCCAAAGGACCAGTAGGACGAGAGTCATTGTCGCAGTAGTTATCTTAGCAATCTTCGAGGCGCGGAAGAGCTTCTTTTGCTCGGCAGCTTCTGCCTCTGGTGAGAGGACGCCGTGACGCCCATGTACGGCCTCCGGGTCCATATGTGCGGCTGTGGCGACATCTGAATCGTCGACAAGCCGAATATTCTTCATTGATACCCAATCGTAGTTATCTTAACTTTGCGTTAGCACTTGTGGCGCAGCCGCTGAAAACGATCGCTTACCAACTCCGAAGATTAATGTGAAGATAGGGATAAAGATGACGGGGGACAACAGAGCAACGACGTTACCCGCCAGCATAGGGTTGTTGGCGCCAGAAGTAGCTACGTTGATAACTCCATCATTCAGTTTGGAGGTAGTCACGAGCCAGGCGGTGATGCTGCAGCACAATCCTAGAACTGGGGACAGAGTAGCCGCCCATTTGTTCTGGCCTTTCCACATCAAGGTAAGAGTGGCTGGGAGCACCGCAGATGAGATTATGACGCCCATGAAAACGTACAGCCATCCCATGCTTGTTGACGTCAGCAAATTTTCGGCTGTAGGATCGAATCGGCTGTGACTCACCTAATGCCTGCATACCACAATCCTGTCGAGAATCCAGCCATGACCAGTCCAAAAGCGCATACACACACGTGTGAAGTGTATACGAGGCGGCGACCGCTCGCAGTGGTATTGATGTAGGTACCGTAGATGTCGTATGTCAGGATACTGGACACTGCGATGAGCTGAGCAGAAAAGGCGGAAGTGACAGCCATGAAGACCACCAGAAGCGTGGCTACAGCACCACCAGATCCGAGAAGAGCAACTGCAGCGTACGGGAGGGTGAGTCCCGCACTGATAGATGCTTCGTCCATGACCGCAGGATAGGTCGGGAAGTACTCAGTGTGTTGAAGTGCAAGGGCCGCGAGACCCATGGTAGTTGCACAGAGCCACTACAAGATGTCAACGAACGTTCACCACGAGATCGAGGAGAAAACCCTACTGGAATAGCAAACCAAGAGAGGCCACCGATTATGTATCCAGGAAGCGCATGAACCGGTGATGCAGCAATGGCTTTGTTGTAGTCTACTACATGTTAGTTTCTGAGCAGAAATATCGCCCTAGTTCAAACCTACAGCCGTTGTCCATGAATACTGTGCCAAAGTTTCCGATAATGTTGATAACGAAGAAAATGGCACCTTCCTTGCTCCTCATGGTCAAGTAGCTTCCTCCAGCATTACCGGGTACTGGCGTTATGGCTGAGAGCTCCTGCAGGCGCTCGTAGACGGCCTTTGGCGATCCAAGCCTGTCACCAGTTGCATAGGTTGTGAAGGCGAAGGTGAGAAGAATGATGAGCAAGATGACGGTATGGACATAGTCGGTAAGGAAAGTAGCCTTGATTCCTCCAAACATGGTGTAGACCACGACACCGAGGGGAAGAAGGAAACACGCCGCTGCCGTAGGTACTCCGGTCAGGGAGTTGATGACAGCAGATCCGCCAGTAAGCAACATGGCCGTGACAAGAATGTTTGTGAACAGTCCAAAGGCAATGTAGACAAAATGGGTGGCTTTTCCATATCGAGCGCGAACAGCCTCGAGGAATGTCTGATGCATGTTTAGTTTGTGCAGGCGTCGTTAATTAAAACCACGTACATGAGCATTCGGCGCTCGCCTCTTGAGCTCAATGGCAACAGTAGCGAACAACAAAATCTGTACAGTAGCACCAGCGGCATACCAGAGGGGACCGGACACGCCTGTATATTATCAGATATTGCTACGTCAGCACGATCGAGTCTCTTGGCTTACCATAACGAAACGCGACCGAAGAGCTTTGCAACAACGTAGCTGCCCATGTCCAAGATGACACAACCGCAGAAGCCACAAGGCCTGATTTTACGGTACGTCCGGCAGTTGAGAACATCTCCGAAGTTTGTAATTCATTGTTGTAGCGTTTGAGTACCCAAGTAGTGAAAATCTTGGAAAGGTTAGCCCATGGTACTCGCTATGTACTGGCACTGCGTTGGAGGGAAGACACACCATGCCAAGTGCAAAGAGGAAACCGATACCAAGAATGATTCCATAACCCCAAGCTTGTCCCAGAGGGGAAGCCGAGGGGCCCATAGGTGTGCCACCGCCAGCCATGTCAGGCTTTGTCGTGTAACGTGAATCTCAAGTGTTAAGACGCTGGTAGTCGCATCGTCTCAGCGGGCAGACGAAGTATCTATATTTCGGCACATCCTCATCGGCCACATTTCCCCATGGAAAACCAGTACCAAAGTTGCTATCTCTAGCATTCCCCGACACATAGAACACTCACGTTTGTAGATTTGACACTGAGACATGATTGGCCAAAGATAGACTTCGCGCAATTGGAGTACATGTGGGAATGGGTCCGGGCTACAAACTGTCCAGGTTGGTCTCAATTTCGCAGCTTGGTTCGTCAACTGTGTCTTATCGCAGAGCTTCCTCAGCATCTTAGCCGATTAGGGTTGACGGGATGGTTCGCTTGTACTGATAAGAGACAGCGAGTGACTGCCAACGCTCTTGACCCAAGCGACGGACAGGGCCGAATGGTGTACCGGAATTTTTCTGGCCTGATGCTGAGTGGCCAGCATGTGCAACCGTTCGCGTGGGGATCGACGTTTTGTGCTGGGCGTGGAGGAGTTGGGCATATCAAGATGGAGATGGCATTGGAGGTTTCGATGAGGTAAACATAGGATTGAAGATAAGCTAGGGTCTGGGAACCAATGGGACGGCGCCAACGGTGGACCCCGAAATCGGCGCACTGGAGATGTACCCTACCCGCTCTATTTCTCCACGGCACTAATCGACCTGCATCTCCCCAATATAATGTTACTCGATTGCTTCGACAAAGATGTGTGTCGTATGGATCTCAAAAGGCGCCTCGTCCTGTGCGTTGTGAGGGAAAAGCCAATCTTGCACACTACATATGCATGTAAGGGAAGAGGTTGTAAGCCGGATTCGAAGCTCAATGTTGCCAGGGCAAGACCGAGATGAAGATATGGCGACGATCAGCATAACTCCAACGGTTGTGCATTTGTCCGTGCTCTGAGTGAGGTCATAGTAAACGTTATTTACATTGTTCATTCGCTATGGAGAGATGATCTTGGGCGCTGGGATTGGGCCTACATCCTCAGTTTTGCAGTCCAGAGGGCTGGTTGATTTTTCAGTCTCCGCGCACCGTCATCAAGATAATTGAAATATTTCCACCTTGTGTTAGCAAGGAGTTGGATGATATACTATTAGGTGGATACCCTCCCATGCACCGGCTATGTTCTGTATAACCGGTGGTCGTAACACACTTTCAAGCAACTCAACAACTTCTAAACACCTATTTCCCTTGAGATTCATTATATAAAATCCAGGAGCAGCGACTTCTACACCGTTGCTCGGGCGCTGATTGATAACAGCTCCTTGTGTCGCGGACGCAACAACTGGCTGTCATTCTCATATTTCTATGCCATTATCACACTCTATGCGACACTGAATGTCTAGCTAGTTCAAGTAAATGAACGCATTTAGGTTTTTCTGATGAATGGTCAAGGTATCCATAAACTTCCGCCTTGCTCTGGCTAAGGGTGCATCTGTGCTTCGCTGAGATGCCCTGAGGATCGTTAAGAAGTCGCGGCTTCAACAACGGCCCAGTGTACTTCCAAACTTTGTCTAGCCACTGATTCTTATATCTATGTCACTGTATCTCAGTAAGCGACGCGGAGGAGAAAGGTTCCATAGTCAGGTGATGGTGATAGGCCTCGATTGTCTTCAAAGTCACTAGGTTAAAGTTGTACACATGTTGACTCATGTTGATCGAACTTGACGATCCATTGGTTTGTTACACATGACACTTGTTGCCCATGACAACCACGTGTATGCGTAAGGATGAGGTCTGGTGCAAAAGGCGGCAATTTTGCTGTTCCAAAGCAGAGGCCAGCAAACTTTATTTGCATTACTATATACCCACGGCACAAAGATGTCTCCGGGCCCGCCTGTGGACCTCGTCGGGAAATCAACTATACCGCATCCAAGTCGTGTACACAGTGCCCTTTTTCTACCGCCAGGAGATTGCTTGAGTACCGCAGGAAAGTTCATGACCATGGACGCGCCACAGTAGCTGAATAACAACACGGCTTTCGTCATCTCGTAGGACCGCACGAATAGTCGGCCGATTATAGGTCCGTGTGTTCGGCTCCATATGCATGATCCCGGGCAGTATGCAGTGATTTAAGCCTCTTTCCCAAAGGAGGATATCGGCTGTTGGGCTGAAAAACATATATTGAAACATGAGACTCGACATTTATTGCTGTACCCTCTCAAGCTAAGATGATGACTCTCAGGATAGTTCTGACGAGCGCATTTGCGCTCCTGGCGTCGGCTCAACACGCCCACGACGGATGCCCGCGGAAGATCGGGGCAGAAGGTGTACAGGCTCGTCTGCCCCCGACGTTCAATATCACCAGCCAACACCATCACGGCAGACCTTGGCGCGCGCCACCTGTGGGGTTCTACTTCAAGCCATGGTCGATGATCCTCGCCTCCAATCCACAATACGCTGCGATGCGTAATGTGCAGTACGACCCAACTCCCATCGACCCATCGAACCCTACTGGTTTGGTGAACGACCTCTTTTCTTTCCAGCGTCCTGGCAACGATAGCGTCCTGACTACGTACGGTGTAGACACGCCACATCCGGATCTACCCGCCGTGCTAGATTTTGCAGCAACTGGAATATTGACTGGTGCTACCAGTCAATACTGCATCTTGGTTTGGGGATGTGATGCCAACAGAGTGCCATACTATGCGAGCTATTCGACGGCGGTCAATCTCACACAGACGCCACCGGGTATTGATATGATGAGCACGAATGACCAGGGGCCAGATCAGTCAACGATTGATGCAGTTATCAAAGCGCTTAAAGACTTGGGTAACGAGGAGATCACGGGATATGTAGACAAGTTGGAGCGGATGGTGCAGGATGGAGGGCGACGGAACATGCCTAGGGTAAGTACCCGAACTCTACCAGGCTTGACATATACTGATGTGACGACGCAGGCCACTTGTGATGACTACTGCAAGACGAATCAAGGCCTGCTTGGAACCCTAGGGTAAAGATACGATCCGTTGACGAGTGGGTAGAATGGTCTGTTCGTAGTAGATGAATTGTACCTTGATTGGGATACCATAATACACGTTGTTTTTGTAGCTTAACAAGGATGCCGCCATGTTGCAGCGAACTCATATGTCTGGCGTAATACATGACCTTTCCAAACTGAGCACGCCCAAGTGAAGAATATCTGGGGGTGTCAGCGCCGGCCAGTGGCATGCGCTCCTCCGAGGTGGGGCACGCCAAGCCAGCCGCCCGCATTAGCGTCAAAAAAGTTAAAGTTGCCGTGCAGATTGCAGCGCAAAACTACGACGAAACAACATTCACAACGCAGTTACAAATCACACATTGCAGCGACGCTCTTCAAAATGGCAAAGCGGAAGTTGAACGAGCACGACGTGCCAGAGGAAACATCAGGTGATGAGTCGCACTCCTCGCGCTCCAGTTCGCCCGAGCCTTCACAACCCACCGCGACCGCGACCGAAACCGTGACGACGAACAAGACGCCAAAGAACAAGAAATCCTCCGAGGCTACCAAGGTAGCAAAGCCAACGCCTGTAGCATCTTTCGCCGAACTCCAACTTGAACCTCGTCTGTTAAGGGCAATTCGCGATCTGAGATGGGCTTCACCCACGGCAGTGCAATCGCAGGCCATCCCGTTGGCACTCGAAGGTCGCGATATTCTCGCTAGATCAGGAACAGGCACCGGAAAGACAGGAGCGTATCTCCTCCCCATCCTACACAAGACACTGCAGCGGAAGCAGACTTCGCTCATTCTGGCGCCGACGAGAGAGTTGTGTCTGCAGATTGCGAACGTCGCCAAATCACTCTCACAACACTGCGGCCAGGAGATCAGGGTACGTAACATTGCGGGCAAGGAGTCAGATGTCGTCACAAAGGCCGCGCTCGCCGACAAGCCGGAAGTTGTCGTGGCCACACCAGCGAGGGCATGGACCAACATCAACAACTCTACATTGGCTACCAATGACCTTGGAACATTGGTCGTAGACGAGGGTGATTTGATAAACGGTTATGGCTTCTCTGAAGACATGGCCAATATCGCCCGTGAAATACCGGTTGGGGTCCAAAAGATAGTTCTTTCGGCTACTCTCTCGACCGACGTTGAGGCTCTCGGCAGCCTATTGTGCACCGACCCGGTCATTCTTAAGCTTGCGGATCTCGATAAGGATTCCCAAAAAGTAAGTCATATCTTCCTGTTGGGGCCCAGGATGTACGCTAATGTGTTATAGGTGAAGCAATATGTTCTGAAGGTCGCAGAAGACGAGAAGTTTCTCTTGGTCTATGCCATGTTCAAACTACAGCTGATCAAGGGAAAGACTATTGTCTTCGTTGGCGATGTCGACAGATCCTATCGCGTCAAGTTATTCCTCGAACAATTCGGAATCAAGAGCGCTGTGCTCAACTCAGAACTCCCACTCGCCTCGCGTACACACATTGTGGAGGAATTCAACAAAAATGTGTACAACATTCTCATTGCCAGTGATGAAAACGATGTAGTAGGAGTTCAGGATGATGATTCGAAGCCGAAGAAGAAGAAAGCAAAGAGGAGTAACGAAAGCAAAGATTCAGGCGTTTCTCGAGGTATCGACTTCCTGAATGTTGCTTGCGTCCTCAACTTTGACTTCCCTGGTAATTACAAATCCTACTTTCATCGGATAGGAAGGACAGCGCGAGCAGGAAAGTCTGGAACCGCCATATCCTTCATTATTCCTCGCGAAAAGTACAGGAAACACAAGCCCACAAGCTTTGCCGGGTGCGAGAACGACGAGGAAGTTTTGAAAAAGGTCGAGAAACACCAGCAAGAGGGCCAAAAACTGGAGAACTACAACTTTGATATGAAGCGCCTGGAGCCATTCCGATACCGATTCGCAGACGCGTTGAAGTCGGTGACAAGGATCGCCATCAGAGAAGCCCGTATCAAGGAAATCCACTCGGAGTTGGCGAAATCGCAAAAGCTATCCAGATATGTAAGACTCCACTATCCTTTGGCACTTTCTCTTGGGCTAGACTGACAATGCTATAGTTCGAAGAGAACCCTGAAGCGCTCGCTCATCTCCGTCACGATCAGACTCTCAACCACCCTCTCCGAATACAACCGCATCTCAAGCATATCCCAGATTATCTCTTACCCGGTGGCAAGAAGCCTGAGGATGTCGGTTTCGTTGGCCTTAATCTGCCGAAGCCGGATCGAAAGAGGTTCGTCAAAGGCAGGGGGAGGAAGGTAGTTAGGAGGAACGGCAAGGTGGACCCCCTAAAAACATTCAACGCACGAGGCAAAGGAAAGAAATAGCGGTTTGATCATGTCAGTGCTGGATAAGTAGTGTAGACGGCGAGAACCACGACATAAGTCAGCACTATTGAGACATGAATACAAGGGCTTGCCATGAACAAAGTCCTGACTATTTGCTTTTGCTCTTTCACTGTATTACTTAAGTGAATGGAGGGACTAAACATGATGTTGTGTAGCTGAGGATTGAGGTTGCTTTGGAAATAGATATCACTTTCTCGGCTTTGTGATGGATAAAAGTCTTTTCACTTATGCCTGATATACATTGTAACATATGTAACATTTCACTACACAACGCTAGCCGCCAATTACAAGGGAAAGATAGAGTGAAGAGTAGAAAAATAGCGTGTTTTTTTCGAAAACAACAAAGGAAAACATGGCACTCACGGGAGGTGATAAGAGGTTGGGGCATAGCAAGGTAGTGTAATGGCGATATTACTAGGAAAATTCGCAAAAGCCGTCGAGAAAAAATGGAAGGTAAGTGAAATGTTAGTTTGGTCTGAACGCGCGGTCTACATGATGGGTTTGCTTATAAGATTAGGAGAGAAAAGAAGGATTAGAGGAGAATACCATGTTTAGCGCAGAGTGAATAGAGCGGCGCCCCCTTTTCTTCTTCTTCTTCTTCTTCTTCTTCTTCTTCTTCTTCTTCTTCTTCTTCTTCTTCCAGAAGAGGGAGGGTGAGCAAGATGTGTCTGTCGATCTCGGAAGTGCGTGTATTCTATTAAGCTGGAGTTTAAATTTAGGGTGGAGGCGTGAGAAGATGTTATTAATCTGTGAGACGTGAAAAGGTGCAAGAGGTAATATATGTGGGAGTCCTGTCTGTGGAAGGGAGCCTTCAAGCGTTTATTGTGAGGATAGTAGAGAAGCTATGTATAGTATGAAGGCGATCTGAAAGGCTATGTGTTGGTAATGTATGGTGAACTACAGTAATATATTATTCCGACACTTACTTCTTGACATGCATGTGCGAAAACAAGACCACATTTCCAACTTTGGCTCAGTCTTTGCAGAGAGAAACAATTGCTTCTACAAACGTGTGATGCACTCAGACTGTAGTTCATATGTATCTCTAGCATGTGGGATTCAACGCAGTGACGGCAAGTCTTTTACTAATGATTCAGAGGTTTAGTAAAATATTATGAGGTAGTAATCACTAGTTACAAGGTATGTCTAGTTCTCAGAAGACCGAGGTGTTCTTGTACATGTACCATTCCAGCATTTATTGTATGGAATACTGTGTACAAACCAAATCCAAGCCATCATTGACAGGACGCATACCAAATCAAAGAGCAGGTCACCCTGATACAGAGCGGTGACATCATACTTCAAAGGGGGCAATGCACAGATGAGCGACCCGAAAGGTAAGTTTCCAGCCAACCTGCTCACTCCACTTTTTCGTGTAATCGGCGGCAGTGATCCGTGCCGCCGGGTTCTAGCCTAAGACGCCTGGTGACACGACATGATCAGCTGGACGGCCTCTCGGTTGTAAGCGCTGATGAACTGGTAAATGATAGGGCAGATAGCCAACCGAGAACAAGGCAATTCCTCTTGTCGGCCCGATGGAAGCACTGCACAGGAATCTCGGGTTATTTCCGACCACTCTCCAGCCGCGTAGTCCGCCCCAAACGGAAGGAGTTTGGAAAGTGCTTGGGCATAGCCTCGGCAAGTGTGTAGCTTATCTGAGGACGAGCTCAAGCCACAATACTGTGTGATCTTGGAAGTGGATGTGATAAGTAGCCTGTTATGTTTTCCCAGGCCTCATCTTCGGGACACAAACACTGTGCGTCACCATCGCCTCCAGATAATGGGGATGAGACACCTGTTGCACAGAGGTTGCGCGCGCATGCCGTGTAGCCTTGGAAGTGGAGTTCAGCGGCCCGCATTTGGAACCCCACCCGACCCACCCATATATCCCCCTAGTCCCCGCCCCGAATAAGGCCATACCGATTCTGCCTACACTAAACACAAAGTGCAGGAAAGTCGCTGACAAGGTGGCTTGTGATATGACATGGAACGTCCATAAAGTAGCTTTCCAAGCGTGACGACGTTTGCGCGCGCGTTACCTCTCGTTTGCACCACGTGCGCAGGCGCCTTATCTGGCTTTGCCCCGTGAAACAGCATATGTCGGGTACCGGAATGCCTTTTTGCCTTTTTGCCTTTTCATATCAGTCGATCGAAATTGTCCACCGAGACACGGGCTGGTAATAAGCCGGTCGTTAACTTTCCATGGTACAGCAGGAAGAACGAACACCCGATGCGAATAAGATTGGAAGAGTAATTCTAGTCCTCCACCAACCACCCGAGTCGGTCTGAGAAACTGCCGTCACCTGATCCGTGAGGAGATGCCAACTGAAATTCGGGATTGCAACTTGTTTCAGTGTCTGGAAATATGATGCTGCTTTAGCCGATGACGTGGTCCTTTTCTAGCGTGGCTTTTCCCAACTCTAACTTTTTCACTGCCGCGAATCTCGCGACAGCGTAATGCGCGGCCCTTGTCTACCGTAGCCACTAACGTTCGCGGCATGCCTCATCGCTCATATGCAGTATGAATGCTTGTAATACGTACGTACGTACGACTATTGCATGTATGCACTAGGCTGACTGTGATTGTTTTGGTTGGTTGACTCTGCTCGCGGTCACCAAAGGCAGGATGCAGACATAACCGATCGCATTTCGGGTAGAATCAGGCCCCGTCCGCGGAGACATGAGCTCAAGAACATCAGGCGACTTTGCTATGGGCGCAATGTAGTCGAGCCTCAAGTGATACACCCCCGATGTTCTTGAGCAATAAGAGCTTTGGAATGTCATTAACTGCGCCTTTATCAGGCCGTCTATGTGGCTGGCATATGCCACCATCGCGGCCTTCGGGCCGCGTTTAGAGCAGTGAGCCGATACGCGACAAGGGTCCATACCACGTAGCTGCGGGGGTTAGAGTATCTGATTGGAAGACTTTCATCAACAGCATCTGTTGGCAACATCATGTGGATTCAGTCTTTGTCGCGTGCGCTGTTTGGCGCGTTTGAAGTTAGGTCCCTTTAGAAAGGTGTGGTGATCTGGAGAAGTGAGGTTGGTCTACTATACGGGAATATAAGACGGTACCGTCCGTGCCCTTCCCATCTAACCTACTTGGTACATCGTTTGTCCCGGCAACGTGTTTCCCTGACCCACTGACATGCACATGGCTTTGTTAGCAAGAGCTTCGTTGTCCAAGGAGCTGACCGATCACGGCGGCTATTACGGCAAGTGAAACTATGCTGACGGAAACCAGGATTCACAATATGCAATGTCTAGTGTGAGCCGAACAAAGCGAAGAATCGTAATACATTATATTTGATAGATACAATTTGAGCAACCTTAGATCATGAGTGATAGCAATGAACCGTGAGCCAGTCTGTTCCAAATATGGACACAACAAAAGCATCCTGCGAGTTGCGGCCGTAACGTATGTTGAAAGAGAAATGAAAGGGAAAAAAAGGACCTTTACCATCAGATAGGACGCGACGAAGCCACATATCTTGTCGCGTATCGTCACAATTGTTCGTAACGTTGAGAAAAGTCTCCACGCTTCAATAGTCAGGCATGTGATTTTGCATGGTCCAATACTGTAAGAATTTGAGGACGTGAGCAGGATGCACTTGACCGATGTCCTTGACTTTGACGTTGTGCTGGGTAGGGTGATGGATACCGAAAAATATCCGCGATGCGGCAGAAAGCGGAGGTACTCCTTCGGTCATCAAGATGCCTAAATGAATTCCTTAGAATTAGAGTATGCTTCAAAAGATCCATGCTTGGTTAACTTGCAGATAGGCTCTTTCTCGAGTGTGCTTTCACCCTCCAACAGTGAAGGTGTGCAACCCAAAGAAAAGGCAATCGAATGTGCACTAGGGTTCACACCACGCTTCTTTGTTGCTTGACCACCATAGGTGAAGATAGGACTAAGCTTGTCAGTCATATACGGAATGCTACTTGGTCGCGTTACTTACACAGCGTAGCAAAACCCACGCCTTTCACTGACTACGATGAAACGTCGGATTTGACTATGCACATATTCCCCGTACCTAACAAGGGAGAAGGAGTTGTTGTAGGGGGTTGCTGTCGATCCGGCAGCTTCACTAAACAAGACTGAGAAGACCTAATACGTCATCAGCAAGGGATCCATGCCATAGATTCGGGAATTACTGAACCTTGCCAGTTACAAAGAAACTGCTATCTCTGACAAAATACGCTTATGAGGTCAGTACAATTCGACGGCAAAAGGCTTGGAACATACACGGATCCAACGGTTCCACATGGCTGTTAGGCGTAGGCTGGTTAGAGTCATAGGTGCCTGTGATCAATGGGCCTTCCACAGCTGCTTGGAAAGCTGGCCCTGCTCGCGCATCATGCGGCGAGTCAGCACGAGCAGCTTGACCCTGGACTGGGAGCCAGTCGAAGATCACCCAACCTTGTCCTACATATGGCCCGAGAGTATTAGCGCATAGGAAGATACGTGCTACATGTGTGGTTACGGACCTTCAACAAAATGGTTTCTGAAGTAACGCTGATATTGAGGGCTCCAATGCGTGTGCAAATATCTCTGGTGCTCATCATTCCATTCCGGCTGTGATTCGGATGCTGACATGATTCTTAGTCGTACCGAACAGTATCAGTTGTGCGATGTCTCAGCTGTGCCATGTTGGACGAGCCGTATTTAAGTCGAAGATTTCAGCCAGCTGCCCACAGAGAGCAGCAGCAGAGCCTCCTCCTACCCATGTGAGTGAAATGCGGAGTTCATTGATCAATATAGCCATGTTGCCGATGCAGCATGAATCTCAGCGCGCTAGACTAGAAACGCAGAGGTGTGGGTGGAGCGATAAGCATGTATCGAAGCCGGGAAGTGTGTGGGACGGGACGATGGGGTTACCCTTGTAGCCGGCAGGGTCATCGGTAGCACCCTGCATTGCGTTTGCACATTCGCGTCATACCGCCCCAACTGTAGCCTCGAGCTGCATGGTGGCTGCAGTGACTCAGGGGAGACGGCTAGGCTCAGTCTGGTTTGGCTCGCCTTGCTGCCCTAACCTCTATCTCTCCTTAACCATTGTACGTTTTTTTCACTACAGGCCCCTCTGGATGAGTTTAACTTTGACCCACCGCTTCAGATGGCTCCACTGCAAAGACAGATACGCGCGGGCAAAGTCCCGCTTGCTTTTTTCAGGAGAAGCAGACATATCGGTGTGCAAACAAAGCAAGTGGGCAAGGATCTAGAGCACTGACAAAGACAGGGAGATGGTTGCAGAATCGATTCATCCAAGTGCAGGCCACTGCCCATGACAAAGGATCAAATGCTACAAGTGGTTCTAGCAGCGGAAGGCGAAACACCTCATCTTCGGTCACAACTCAGCTTCCTACTGACGACCATCCAACCACCAGTATGAACGCAAATGAACGAGGAGATGATTTACCTCTACCGCCTTCACATATCAACCTCTATGCCAATCTGCCACCGCCTCCACCGCCACCCCAATCTGCAATTCCGCGATTGATACCAGCTGCGGCGCCAGTAGAGCAGCTTGGTGAATTGAGTGACGAAAACAGAGCACGGGAATTCTCCGAAATCGAAAAACAGCAGGACAAGTTAGTGACGATTAGGGAAGACTTGATGGGATGTCGATTCCAGATGCAGATGGACAGAAAGAAGATTTTTGAAATCCGAGAGAAGGCTGGTGCTCGGGAAGGATCACTAATGAATCAACTGCGAACTTTCCTGCACAAACAGGAAATCACCTTGACTCGGGATATAGAGGAAACATTCGAGCAGATCGATGCTTGGCGAGATGAGCTAGGCTTGCTGGAAGCCGAATATGATGATTCCGAGCAAACCTACACCCTCAAGGAAATCGAATACAGTGGACAGGAGTCAAAATTCATCGACAGGTTAAGAAGTGTCCACTCAAAATGTCCCGCTGCGTCTACATTTATGCCAATCCAGACAAACGCAAGTATCGTGGACAGAGCCCCCGCAGCTTCTACAGACGGCTGGGAAATCATCAATCAGAAGAACAAAGCCGTTGACGAGGACACATCAGAAAAGGCGCTGCAACTAGTGGTGCAGACAAAAGTGTATCCAAGTGTCCAGGAAGTTGGTGATCCAAACATGACGGAAATACACTTATTCACAAACAAAGAAAGCGTGAACCACTGGCTTGTCAATACAATGTTTCAGTCACCTCCACACCCACAGAAGGTGTACCTGAAGGACGAGGAACAAGCCAGTGGGTCGAGCCAGGATTCTATGTCAGAACAAGTTCCTCCAGATTGGTACTGGATTGGGACCTTTGGGGCACAATTCCAGAATGAAGAGCTCACGGGTTTTCATGGGAAATCCAGCTCTCTTTCAAATAGCAACTCCATCTCTCCGCAACAGATCACACTCCCCAGTGAAATCGAATTCTCTCCGAAGAACTTTCGGTCCAATTAAACAGCTGTTAAGATCACGCCATTTTGGGACTGTTGCTCTGCAGGTGACGTATCTTTTGAGAATGATCAAGGTGTTTATGGCACCAAAAACTTGGGACAATCATGGACGCTTACCACTGATAGAAGGCGCCCCATGAAGAAGTTCGATCAGCGACCCTATATATCAGTAGCGCAGTCGAACGCCTCCGAGAATGAAAGCCGCTTTGAACCTTTCATTGCAAACCGAGGAGTCATCACCGGTCCGAATCATAAGTCGATCTCCAAGAACAGCTAGAAAGCAAACCCAAGGAATTTGAAATACCTCGCACATTAAGCGCAATTTCATTCGCATAACCCTGAGGGACCGCAAAAGATCTGGCCTAAGCTCGGATGTTCCAAACTCCAATTGTGAAAAATCATGCTCTTGGGTGAACAATGGCCGCCTGCATCTCACAGAGAGATATTCCAAAGGGATGCATTTCTCCTAGCGAACCATGCCGATTGGAAGCGTCCGGACATACACGAGCCGGATAGGGTTAAATTACTTGCACGTCATTGAAGATTATAACGCTACAGGCTGTAATGGCCACACTTCAGATTGAGGATCAAACCATTTCGGGCCGTCATCGCATACAAAGCCTTTCGAGTATGTGTATTCTCTTCATCTTTGCGGTGGCTTTATTGGCTGCATTCAGTCTTTTGGTCGGAGTTGATTAGTCAATACTTCTCGTGTGATAAGGATAGTTGGAAAAGATGGCTTTGATAGCATGAACTTGCGCCAGATATCACCGATCTGCTGATATGTGCTGTGGAAGACCTGGTATGTGCACGGTGTAAACAGCCAACGGAAGAGTGTTTTGGAATAATACTGTGGCCTTAACTTAGCTGTACTACAAGTGTCAAGGTTTGATTTGGCCACGTTCTCACTTCCTGGCAAGTGGCACCTATTGAAACAGTCTAGTCATGCCTTACAGACAGCATCACTATCGAGAGTCTGAAGGCTCCCTTGACATATTGGATGATAGCCATAGGGAACCCGATGCTCTTTTGATTTCACATAATACACATAGGAGACCAGTCATAGGCTTGAAAAGCTGCTTCAAGCCCCATGTCAATCGTTAGTCTTTGTATCACACATTGCACAGGTGTGAGTGTAAGGCCAAGGTGACAGGTCAGGGCTTCGCACAGCGTCTACAAAGGCCAATGAGTCGTATGTTTACCTAGCTCCTGCTCAGCCTTCCCGAATGAGTCAATGGTATTCAGCACACCGGAGATTGTGGACAAGGAAACCTGGCTCGGCATGATTGGATATGTGCGTAACAAGGACCGTGCTGCTGGACAACAGACCTCGCGCAAGTAGCGGGAAATGTAAACCATGAAGAAATCTCATTGCGCGCTTTGACTAATGCAATGGCGTAACTTGCAGAACCACAGGTTTGTGTCTCTATGATACTATGATGCGCCATGTGTGGACCTCGGTACATCATTGGCGGCTTTCTGTTCAGCTTCGACGCAAGGGAAAATGAGGAGGCTTATCTCCAGTCAACCAGCCTGCCAGTCATAGCCGAGATGAAAACGAAGCTAGCAAATTAGCCTTACTCTACGCACTTTCTTTTTAATCATTGCATAAACGCTGCCATACTTTCTTCTGGAGCGTGTCCGACCAACTTTGTTACCCAATGCTAGCATTGAGTCTGGAAATTCTGTCGGAGGATGAGAGACGGACGGATGTTAATTTAAGATTCTCTGACTGTGCCGAAAATGACAACTTGAGTTTAGTTTGCTGCAGCGTTATCCATTTACAGGTTTTGGCAATGCCTCAGGCAACCGGTGAAGCCGGCGAGCAGGAGTGAGGCGCATAGTTAACGGTGTGTGCATAACAAGTTTCGGGTCGAGCCCCTGCAAACTTGCAGCATGACCCTCAGCATGTGGTAAGCGAGTGCCAAACATGCACGCCGTGTTTCGATTGGTCTACATTGTAATGAGGACACTGTCAAATCCGCCTCTGATTCACGAGCGCATCGAGCAGGCACTTCCTTCTCATTCACTCGAGTGCTTACATACAAAGCACCAATGATTAGAACACAGTGTCTTTTCGCACTGAATTCGCAGGCTTGTCTTGTGTTACATATTTCAAGCGTCAGCTGCAATATGTTGCTCGACGGCCAATGTGAAGCTCGCACCCGTGTAGGCGAGATATCCCTTGTCGCAACACCTGAAACAATAAGCAATGAAGAAAATCGCAGCGCTTTGTACTTTTTTTGCGGAACAAGGAAGCCATTTACCGCACCTTAACGTAAAAGCGGCGATCTCAAATCGTCGCCTGCTTCGCATTGTTTCTTCTACGAAAGTCGGATTAAGCACCACCACCATAGCGATGTTGCTATTGGTACTGTAGAACTTACCTTGCGTCTTTGGCGAATCCTTCCTGCACCTCAACCGGCTGCATACATACGCTACCAGCCGATCGTAAATTCAAGTGCCCATCGGAAAACCGCACCGTCCATATCAGTAGCCATCTGTCATTGGCAGAAGCGTCGACCAAAAGCACTATATCGGAACGAGTATCGCAATCGATATTCGCTGCAAGCGCTCTACGCATGACCCAAGACCTCAAATGTCAACAGTAAAGGCCCACTTAAATGCGACGTTACTGCGCTTACTTTGCGTCTTACAACAGATGCATGCATTTCTTCCTGCAAGTACCGTTTTCAGTGCAAGCGCCGGGGTTCGTTGTGATAAGTGGCTTCACTCCAAGATGCAGACAGAGTTGGCTTTTTTGGAGCAATTCCATTGCTACCAAGGATTTCAAAATGGAGCCAGGCGCACGCTACTGAAGATTTGTTGTGGTGTGCAGTCCCCACCTTGACAAGTAGTATCCCACATGTTGAAGCCTCAAATAATGCGCGAGGTCATGAGACTTGTACAGCTGTAAAGATGGATAATCCTTAATCGGTGAGCGTACACCAATCAAGAAAGACATATCGGGCAGAGTGGCCGACATTAGGCAATTCCCTCTCTAAAGTACCTTTCGGCCGGCGCGCTGGATACACTTCACAAAAAATTACAACAGATATTCTATACTGAAACTGATATTATAACTTCCAAAAGCCTTTAATGCTCTGCTTCTCAAACCATCATCTCATCTGTCGCAGAGGATGCGTATGTTACGAGAGTCTGCCAGAGGATGCAAAGCATTCTGCTGTAGCGAATATGAAAAGGCCAAATGTGACAACGTGAGGCTCAAAGTGGCGAATTGTATGCGTAGAGTCTTGATTGCATGTTTCGCCACACAACTTCGGCTTGTGATGAGTGCCTCTCCCATTTGTGCATCGTGCGCATGCATGTACGGAGTAGCCTTAATTAGGAAAGTGTCTTGATCATTGAGAATGCTAGAAAATGATGAGATCATAGAGATTGACGTGCAGAGCAGAGCCTCAATAAATCGATTTTCGATCGACATCTCGATATCCCAACTGAGCATTCATTCCTACTCGAATTCAAGTATGTGGGTAGTCTTGACTCTTAGCAGTGACTAAGTACTCGATGGTCATGACTAGATTATGCCGTTCAACGACCGGTAGCTAAACAGCATGAGTTAAGTCGGTTTTCATAGTGAGTTTTCATGATCTACAGCAGCACCTGATAGTAGGAAGGTATCACTTCATAGGCCAGTCATTGTATGATTTGAGTGGTAGGAAGCTCTGCCTAAGTCTTAGTAGTGACCCGTGTAAAGCTTTATATATCTTGCATCGTCTTAGCAGCACTTCGCACCGGATACGATTCATGATATACATTGTGTCAAGATCGAATAGTATATACAGCACCTGCTGTCTTCTTGAACGATTCTTCTTCAACTACCTTCTGGATTTCTCAAAAATGCAGTATCAATATCTTCTTATACTAGGCTAGCTTTCTATTGCAGCAAAGTCATAAAAAGTCTTCACTTGAGAGTAGAAACCACTGCAACGCTCTCATTTGTATTGCCTTTGTCAGTACAGCGCACTTCGAACCCCATCATGCTTTAAGTAAAACTCTAATATGATGGCTGTCAGTTTAGATACTGCAAGTTCGCAAAACAACGTTGGAAAAGCCTCAGTAAGAGCGCTCATCAAGTACTTCACTATTAGAATGAACAGCATCAGAAATCATGTCATAGTAAGAGCAACATATGGGTACAGGTATACCACATACTCCTAGTGCCATATCCAGTTGACGTAAATTTTGTCTGGTAACTGCGAAAGAACCCTCCTACGAAGAACGGAGATGTGTACCTTGCTAGCCGTTTCCTATACTCATTATGCCTGGTCTATCCTTTGTCCTGTTTCTGCCTATGGCTCACTGCTTTCTGTTCTCTACCCACTCGTTTCATTGTAACTATTTAAATGTCTGTACGTCCATAACTTGTACTAATTCCAACACGTTTGGGGATTCGAGCAAGATCTCCATTGCCTTATCCTTTAGATTCCCCGAGTATAGGAAGAATGTATTTAAGACGAGCGGGCGAGCGCACAAGCTCACTACACAACATGATTTCTGTGACAAGAGCACAATCCCCTATAATACTGCAGCTTAGAAAGTCCTCCACGCCCGTTGAGAGTCTATCTGATGGGAGCCTGTCTTCCATCCTTCACACTGGAATGTAAACAAACGACAAGCGACATAACACAGCTTTTGGTATTTATAAGTCCGCCCACCTAATTTCAAGGTGTAATATTTGCTACAATTCATGTGCGGAAGATAGTTATGCACTTGAGAAATACCTCGTTCTTTACAGTTTATATTGTCAACCTTGATGTTGGGCTAGATGTCAATAGCTGCTTCTTAGCTAGTCTTGTATCGCGCGTTACTTACTGTGCTTTCGGAAAGCTGATATTTCTTAGAAAAACTAGTTTAAACTCCTTTATTCATCATTGATTCACAGTGTATTATGACGAACGCTATTGGTCGTGTGAAATCCCTTGTCGCAAGCATATACGTATATAGCTGACAGACTTGATAGTACTTTCGATGAGATAGGGTTAGCGCACAACAAATATGTAAGCTGCAACCAACTCAATTACCACGCGCGTAATAGTTCTAGAGCCTAATTAAGCACTCTTAGCGAGAAGATACTGAACCTTGCTGTGACCGTCGCTACACTTGGAAGTCTCTCAAAACCACTCGGTACATGTTTGCAACTCTATACCTGAGCGCCGGGTCGCTTACATCACGTTGAAAACAATCTCTCTTTTATCATTTTTTGCGAAATTGCATAATGTTGTAAAACATGCAAAACGCAAACTAGGTCGACATTCTAGTAGGATTAGGCAACAGCGAACAAGCACAGTCTGCCCACATCGCAGTCAGGCATTATGTACCTGTCATAGGTAGTCCGCAATTAAAATCCACTGAAGGATGCTGTCTAGGCCGTCATGCGTAATAATCACCCCTCGCTTCGCGTGCACAGCCGGGAACCGCCACAACTCAGGCTCTCAGCCCTCCAGTAAGTAAGCGCGTCACGGCTCGTAGTTACGCAATGAAGCTCAGCCTCAACTCAACTACGTATGATCTTGAATGGTCATGAACAAAGTCACTTAGTAAACAAAATCATCGTAAATATATAGCCAGTGATGGCCACCTTCTTACTGCTCGTGCCATCACATTGAGCATCTTTTTCGTACGTGAATACGAAACAGCAACAAACCACCGAACAAAATGCAGTTAAAACTTCTATCTCTTCTCGCCAACACGGCTGTAGGATACCTCCTCCCAAACCCGCCAGGAAAATACAATGTCACACTGACGACTGGGACTATCACTGATTACAACCGTGACGCCCGGACGTTGACCCTATCCATCTTTCAACCCGCGACGTGCACATCCACTGTGCCTGTCCAGTACATGCCCAACAAAACCGCCGAATATCAGGGACCATGGTCACAGAAGATGTTCAACATTTCCGCCGACCTTACACCTTTGTTCCTAGAGGCTCGTCTACCGGTGTGTCCAGATGACCCGAGTAGCTGTTCGCCTCTAGACGATGCCCCTATCATGCTCCTGTCTGCAGGCTACAGAATCCCTCGCTCCTACTATAATGTCATTGCTTCCGCTATCGCCAGTGAAGGATTTATGGTAATTACCATGGACCATCCTGGAGAGACCAACATCATAACCTATCCTGATGGCCATGCAGTTTACAGCAACCTCTCGAACGTTAAAGACGTGCATGAGATGACTCCATACGCGTACGCTCGCGCCACCGATGCATCTTTTGTTATTGATAAGTTAAGCAACGCCACTGCTATAGCTGAACTTCTTCCTCGGCACAAGTCCTAACAGTTGCCAACCGACCGCGTGGCTATGCTCGGCCACTCTCTAGGCGGTGCCGCTGCTGTTCTCGCCGCTGGCCAGGACCCTCGTATCCGTGCCGCTATCAACTTGGATGGCGTATTCCTCGGCTCGCTGCGCCCATGAGGACTATCCCAACCAGTATTATATGTGGCCACGGAGCACGACGACTTCCCTGCCTGGCCGTCTATATGGTCAGAGCTCAAGGGTCCGAAGCTATGGATTAAGGTCGCAAATCTGATGCACGAGGGCATGTTGGACTTACCTTCGCTGGTACAGGCGGCCGGACAGGACAACACATACTGGGCGGGTCTGCTGGGCACTATGAGACCAACTGAGTGGTTGCACATCCTAGCAGCATACGCGACAGAGTGGATGAATGGTGCTTTTGCAGGTGAGGTGGGAGGGCCGTTGCTCCAGGGCCAGGAGCCGGATAGATTTCCAGAGGTATCTACCGTAAGGAAGGAGAACTTCTAGTAGCGCGCATCCGGTAGATAAGAAGAACTCACCCAGTGGGAGATTAAGCGAGGTATCTTAGATCCAATGTCCATGCTCGTCTATTAGATCGTTACGATAAGTCCAACTGATATCCATCCCTTCGTCGCGAGACGTACCCCGACACGAAACGAATTTTAGGTACTTTGGCTTTGAGCGGATAATATTCCACCGCAAGACGATGAGCCTCATTTGCCTCGTATTGCACATCTTCTATGGGTAGTGCACAGTATGCCCACTGTTTGATTACAACATCATCACAGCAGCATCACCGCATTCCCAGGGTCGTACGATAGCCATTCTTTTGTGCACAATACAAACCTTTTGGCTATAAGACTACAACCCAGCTGCAGTTGCTTCAAAGTACCAAGATGTAGTTTGCCTTGGTTCCCTTAAGCTCCCCACAATTAGATTGCTTACTTGATGCTTGATGGCGATTGCAACTCCCTGTTTCAGAAGGAGTGGCGGGTCTACCTGGTACCTCAGGTTCGCTTATCGAGAATCTCTCACCTCACATAAGTATGGTGTCCTAATCCTTCGGGAAACTAAGTTTCGTATGACTCAGTCGCGTGGCAATTCCCCTCAACACCCGCACTACACAACCGAATTCCATATTAACAGCAGCGCTAGATAGCGTCGCGCCATTGCTCCACATTGCCCTATACCGACCACGTTAGACCCACGTTGCGTCCTCCCCACCCCAGACCAACGCTACACTGTAACGGCGACATTCCCCACAACGCTATGGCTCCACACATATTCTATCGAGTCGAAGACGCACACTCCCGTGCCCGTTATATCTATGGTAAGGGTATATTTGCAGAGGCTACTATTTCTTCTCGCACGTCACGGACTTTCGAAAGGTCAAGCAATGCTTATGTAGCATCGATCTATAGCGGTTCTGGCTATGAACCATTGAGGTTGCTATAATCTGTAGATAACAAAATAATCTTGTGCTAGGTTGCGTCTCGCAACGAAAGGATAGGCATTGTGTAAATTTGCGTCACCCCAGTAATCTATATCATTCCAAAACACGAATCCATGGGTACTTTTCTAATATATCAGCGCTACTGATGCCTGCCAGGGCTCTGTTGCCTCTGCCGGTATTAGGGGCCTTTTTAGTAGCTCAACATATAACGTCCATCCCTTTGTCACGCAAGTCCTGCCGTGCCGCAACAATTTCTTAGATTTGACATCATAAGTATTCCCATGTGGCTTGTGTAGCTTCTATAAACTACTTGGTCATTCCATGAAGTTTCCCCTATAACATGGGCGCTTGCGGCGGAATATTACATAGCGTTGAGCTATGCTGTCGCCCATGCTTTCTCGTCCACGGAAGGCTGCAATGGCTTCACACACCGGCTTCAGCATCATTACTAGACTTAAAACACTATTTGGGGTAAACTAACAGTAGAATGGCTATAGGAGAGTACAACCCGAGACTTTTAGGTATATTCGATGTTGAAAAAGTATGTTCTGGATTTTCCCCCCGAGCACATTTTGATCGTGTGCTTTAACCGCTTTGTTTTAGCGTGCTTACGATGACCTGGGCATACTGTATCGTACAGGTCCCATATTGAGCCAGCTTACAAGTAGAAGGGCCAAGGTGTGGCGCACGCTTCTCGAAGCACCCATTCTGGTCACGGGACTGCTATTCTTAGAATCGAGGGGTTCCCTTTGTTGACCCCGGGGAGGGCAACCAGCGCTGTGATGGCTGCTGTGCTGGCCCTCGTAACAGCACTTGTAACACCACGGTAGGCATCAACTCCCTCATACCATTGCATTTAGAGCTTCAGTTCATCCTGCGCATTCAGCCCACACGGTCTAAAGGCCTCTGCACCGCTCCCGTTCCCCCAACGCGAGGCGGATTCCGTGCCTTGACATCGCATTCCAAACAATGGCCATAACCAACTGGAAGGACGCCAACCATGCTGCCGAATGGTGGTCCTTCAATACCTACATCTTCCCCTTTCACCTCCTCTACATACTCTTCTATACAATCACGCACTGCGCGCCACGCGCGCCTGAAGCCCTTCAGACCGTTAGCTCGCTGTACGGGCCGGGCTGCTTCGTGGGCTGGGTGTTGACTGCGGTGCCGACACTGCTTGCGGGTGAGGGCCGGCGGGCAGTTGCAGCGTGGTGGGAGCGCGGCGGCGCCGGTAAGGCGGCGAGGAGAGGCGAAGAGGATACGACGCATGAGTATAGAGAGGTCACGCAGGCGGATGCGCAGGGCGAAATAGATTTCGACGCCGCGATGCTAGCAATAATCGCCTACCCGACGGTTGCGGCGCTCGACCTTCTTCTCCGCGCTCTTCGCCACGAAGACGACGCCCAACGCGAAGCCGCGCTCGCGGTTTCCCGTGTGGGCACCAGCATCGCCTATGCCGCGCTCCTTGCATCGCTACACCAGGAGCGCGACTACTACAGGCACCCCGCATTCCCTCCGTTTACAGCCCGCCGCCGCGCTACGTGGCTGCTGCTTTGGTCCCTCTGCTCGGTCGCTGGGGTTCTGCAGCCTGGGCCGATATGGTTTGACATAATGAGCACAATGGTTGGGTCGTGTGGGTTTCTTGTCGTATTATTGACGGGGCACATGCTGATGGGAAGCATGGGGGACTGGAAGGATATAGATTGTTTGTGGAACTTTGCGGCGTATGCTGGCTGCGGACTTGCGGGCTACCTGTTGTTGTTTATGCCGATGTTTATAGGTTCGCCTTTTGCAGGTGGGATAGATCCGGGGACGATAGAGATCAAGATTGCGTTTCCGAGGACAGGCGCGAGGCTACGGGATCTAGACCAGTGGTTTACGCTCCTTTGCGCGATGTTGTTGGTTGTTCGGCCGGCGTGGAAGAGGGTGCAAGTAATAATTGCGGGACTCAATAGGTAGACCCAACCCGCCATCACATGCTGGAAAAGGGAGGTAATTGTAGAGCGGAAGCGAATGGCGCCATCGAAAACGACCGGCAGGCAACCCAACATTCCATCGATCGTGTTGCGAAAGGGGTGACTGGGGAAGACGGTCATTCATCAATTCAAGCCCAAGCATCAAAACACTCTTCTTATTCCCGAGGGTGAGGTTGACGGTGCTTCGGAGTTATCTACGGCCCGGCACACGTGGTGGCCCGGCAGCAGCAAATGACTGCTTGGCGTAATAATTCCCCAACTACTACTGTATTAAACACGCTACCACAGGTGTGACCTTGCATTGAAAAATGACCAAAATGCCACTAACTTTGACTGGAATGCCACCATCTCGGACTGGAATGCCACCCTTGCGGTCGCAATAAATTTGCTAACGCTTCTTGATGCTAGCGTATCACGTGTCACGAGTCTTGGCTGACGCTACTAGCCACAGCTCAGCCACAAGCGTTAGTGAAAACAAACAAGATTGCGTCAGATCATAGCGCTACAGACTAAGCCATATACAGAAGGCGCTATCTGGAGAAGTACCGACCGGGGTGTCAATCACGCATGAATTTAAGCGCCACACCAGACACAGCGCTGGAATTGGCTTCTTGGTATTGCTGAGGGTTTTTCTCACTCAATACATGTTCATACATAGGTACAAGGTAATGATAGACCTCAACACAGATCATGCTAAATGGTGATTATTTAGCTGTTTAAAAAGTGTCCCATGCGGATCAGCGCGCATCCATCAACAACAACGTGATTTTTGTATTGTTAGGTGTCTATTGTTAGGGAAGAAGATATACAATGTACTGATAAGCGATGTTAGCGAAATCAAGATAGGTGTGGTACAGTATAGTTAACTGAAGGTCAAGTACCCCTCATTTCTTGCGGCACGGGGGGATTTGCGGGACGTAGGGATGCATGTTAGACAGGGTTTCTTTAAAAGAAAACACCTATTTTTTCAAAGGCTGAAGGATTTCAATGTCGCTAGCTGAAGCACAGTCAGTTAATGTCCTACTGGAGACTTATCAAAACAGTATTCTCAATCATGCAGATAAAAAGACAGGAAGATTCAAAAGACCACCCAAGTTTCGCTTTTTATAAGATATATTTGTTCAACTGGAAAACGCCAGCCACGTCATAGATGCTCTGTAGACAAGCACGACACCGAGTCTCAATCTAGTGAGCTCCTCTTGCTACCCACTTATATCCAAGTGTCTCCTTGTAATCCCATCCATCCTCACCCTCTAGAAAAACTCCAACTCGACAACGCCTTCCCCCCCGCATCCCTTAGCGGATATGCAGCATGCCACCGGGAACCAACTCATCATCGCGACTCCACAACCACGTGAGCGCCACCTCCCTGATATCCTGACCGTTTGCCACGGCCTTGCGCGTCTCAGGCAGACAAGCGATCCAATTGCGAAAGCTACCCCACTCCTCGGCCTCGTTCTCGAGCTCCATCTTGTCGATCTGCGCGTTGTAGCTCTTGATGTACCAAGGCTGGGCGTAGACATCTTGGCCATCCATGTCTTCCTCCATGTTGATCCGGCGCAGCGCGTTCACGTGCCCGGCTAGCCGGACCTGATGCTGCCGCTCGACGTCCAGCGACTTCCGGATGGCCTCAAGCTCAGGGGCGAATTCGAAGTGGACGGCGTGCATGAGGCGCTCTGTGCTAACGTTGGACGGGACGTGCTGCATGTTGGAGCGGAGGGTGGAGAGGCGCTGGACGTTGGATTCGAGCGTCTCGAAGTACACGGCGTATTCTTTTGGGTCGTTCAATTCGAAGGCGTCTTCGAGCTCGACGAGGTTGTCTTTGTGTTCGTCCATGTCGGCCATGGCCTCGCGGGCGTAGTACTGCGTCGTGTGGTAGAAGTAGCCGATGTCGCGATATTGGTCCTCGAGGCCGGCACAGGTTTTCAGTAGTACGTCTGCGCGTTCGATGAGCTTTTGGATGGATTTACGGTACTCGCCAGACATGTGGACCGCCTTCGACGGATCAACAGATGGGCACTTCTGACACATTGCTGTAGACTGTACTGGGGATGTATCTGTGATGTTGGTTTGTGTTGACTTTGGACTGTGTTGGAAGAAGAGTTGGTTGTGTTTGAAGAGAAGAATTGTTGGGAATATTGAATATCAAATTTATAGAGCAAGGAATCTCTGTTGTGTCGATATTGTACAGTGGTAAGTGTGTTGACATTGTACACTTGTCGCTATTCATTTTCACTACAGGAAGCGGATCAGCAGTAATCACAGAACATCCAAGACCGCTCTATTCACCTTGTGGTAATCTTCTGGGTACTTTCACAATGCTTCCCCGGCGATCTCTTCGCTACCATTAATTAAATGTGGGTTTCGATTGGCCATGAATTCACTATGAATGCGCTCACAGTAAGCTAGCCGATATTTCCTGATGTGCAAGTGGGAAAATTATAGACAGACATACGCTGTCTCGCATCAGTAGCAGACAACACTAAACAAGGCAATAGAAGCTCAGTACGCAAGCCAAAAGACGTTCAAATCTTAGAAGTTAGGCAATGAAGCCGTCAAGTAAGGACATGGTATTCTAGTATGAACAAGAGGAAAAAGATAACAATAGAGAAGTATAATGTACTGATGAAAGGTAGCTCGTGCAAACCCCCTCATGTTCAGCAGCAATTTTCCATCCACGACGCGCAACATGTCAGGCATTGACATTGCATCAGAAAGCAGCAGCAACAGCACTACTGATTACCGCCTACAGCAATGGTAAACAACTGCGGACTTCCGTCAAAGACTGTTCCAGCGACATCGTTTCCACCGTCAGGGACCACATCGTCGTATGGGAAAGCATAGCCGCGTCCATCCTTCTGCACCTGGTGCACAATGCGCGAGTAGTGGTTTGTTGTCTGATCTAGGTAGTATTGGCTGGGGTTGCTGCCATTAGGGAACTGATTGCTGGGGGAATTGAGCAGAGTACTCCTGTTGAACGCAGCAGCAAGACGCGGAATGACGGCGTTGCGTGCTTGGTTGGGACCAGTCTGGAACGGTCCCGTGCTGCACGAAAAGATGTCTCTGGCAGACGGCGCAGCAAAGGAACCGGCCTCGCCAAGTTGAAGCTCATTACCCTGGACACGACCTCGCAGGTTTCCGGCAGCAGCTTGTGTGTTGATGATCATGTCTTCGTTTCTGAATTTGTTCCATACTGCTTGCACGTAGCCATCCCAGTAGTTGCCCCATGCATCTGCATTACCAACAAGGAGGTTATTTGGACTCAGGACGCGTAGTGGAACGCCATTGTACTCATAGATCAATTTGTCCCAAGGCCGTCCATCCTTTTGTGCTTGGGCACGCAACCCTTGCTGCAGCACCCTGGGCCCATCAGGACCCATGCCTGGCACGCTTTGCGTTTTGCCTTGGGTGTTGGTCAGGCTGATGGCAACAGGGATGCTGACAAAGTCGACATAGCTGATATTGGCAAAAAGCTGGGCGTCGTTGTAGGTAAACTCGCAGAAGGTCCAGTTGATGTTGTAATTGGGGTCGCTGGGGTTGGTCACACTTGGCTCAACGACGGCAGGGCCGGGATTGAGCCGGAAGGTAAGCTTCGCGTCGATGCTGAACCAGATGCGACCGCCAGCAATTTTGGGTATTCTGACACTAACAGTGTTTCCTGGATTTCCAAGTGGAATGGCGACGTCGGCTTGGAGTGGCTGCAGAATCTCTGTGGGTGCTACAGGATGGTATACAGTCTGGCCGTCGGACTGGATAAATAATGGTGTGTTTCCCCGATCAATAGCGAGACCGGTGATGTATGCATATACCGTGCTGGAACTGGACTTGTTCTGAAGTGCGAGCTGAAGCGTTCCAGGAGCAGCTTCAGCCAAAACCTGTTGTTGGTTGCCATTGACCTGGGGAACGGGCGCGGGCGCGGGCGCGGGCGCCTCAGTGGGAGCGTCCGTTTTCGCAGGGACGGATGGTTGTTCTGTCGGCTTCTTGATGCGATTCTGAAAGCTCGTGCGGCGCTTCTTCATGAAACTCCTAATTGCCTTCATGATGGATAGCTGGAGACGGGTAGAGTGCTAGGTGTAGGACAAGAAACCAATCGGGCTCAAAAGGAAAAATATATTGATGGTGAAGGCGACTGGAAAGCGGAACTTGAGAAGCCAACAGATTTGAGGATGTTTCAAGGTAAGGTCAATGCTGGAATGACGAATGCGACAAATAATAAACACTTTTATAGATAGGGGATGGCAAGACGCGTCGCCAACAGAGGGCAAATTCAAGGCGTGAATGCAGGGTCCAGCTGATGTCACACATGCGACGCTGTTGCCGGGGTGGGTAAACCGGTTAGCGGTCGGCGCCTGCCAAGCGTCAGCGACCGAAATATTATAGTAACAGCCAATGAGGGCGAGGAAACCAGCACCACCATTTGGCGGCCCGATCGGGAAAGCCCCATGTCAAAGAAGCACGGGAGATGCACTCGTGCCTGGCAATGCTGACTTGTGGCCTGGTGGCCTGGAGCCGTAGAGGGAAGCTGAGGGCGGGCATTGGATGGTGTCTGGTCGTCAGCTTAGAGCATTAAGCGAAGGCAGGCGAACTGTTGCCCGTGTAGGTGTCCATGTCACGTGACATGTGTAGAAGGGCCTCACATGCTCCCATCTAGTGCTTTGCATAGTGCGCATGAGGCGGCCAGAGACGTTGGAGCGGTTGGGGCGCGAGCGACGACGACGTTAACCCTTTAGCGTAACCTGACACCTCGTGGACTGTCTTAGCGTAGGAGTGATCAACAATGGCAGACGCACTACTGAGAAGCCGGCACTAGCCTAGTATCACCTCGAATAACCAAACCATCCAAGACTCTTAGACTAACCATCAACGACGTTAAACATGAAGATCCTCTATGCCTATGCCTTCCAAGTTTCGTGGATAGCGTGGTTCAGCGGGTGCAAAGTCACGCTAGTCGCTGACATCTAGATCTTCGATTGCAATATATGTCGGTCACGCTGCAAGCCACTGAGGTTTGGCATGAATAGTGGTGTAGTCATCCGAAGCCATCATATTCCATCCTAGGATGTGAGCAGGTCAAGCGCAAAGCATGAGCGGTGTACGACTACTCTCTCGTCTCTCCCTTGGTAACATCTAATCAAGACCTCATGGTAATGTCCTGTCTTGATCGCACTAAATCGCTTGCATCGCGTCACACAGCCATGCGTGGTCGGGAGAGTTGGCACATGGCATAAGGCTGCCCTAGGTCCGTTTGCGAAAAGATTTGGGTAACAATTGCCGAGGCTAAGAAGACCCCTTAGCTGAGCAAGGCGCTATGCTACTCATCTGACTTTCCTTAGCAGATGCTAGAATGGCGCACTGCTACCAAAAGCCATGTCTGAGTAACTGTTGTAGCTTTGGTCGCCCCAGATACCTCCCGCCATGTCGAAAAACGGCTCAAGGTCAAAATCGGCACTCTTCATGAGCGCAAATGGGTCGCTACTCTCGCTGGTACTGCTATCCATCCCTGCACTGACCCCGCATGCGAAATCCACATTGGGCAATGCGGAGTATTGCACTTCTGATCCATCTGCAGAGCATGCTGTTGACATGGCAGAGATGGGGCATGAGGCTTCATTGATTCCTGTCCTCGTTGGGATGCCTAATGGAGTCTCCATAGCTTTTTGCGTTGGTACTTTTGGTTGTATCTTCCGAATGTACCAGTTCTTCGTCAAGTCGATCATGAAATGCATTGCCCGCCAGAAGTCAGAGTGAGGCTGTTTGGTTTCGTCGTATGTTGACAGTGTTTGCATTCGCAAGCAGAGTGACTCGAGACGCAGATCGAGACGAACTCGCGCTTGAGCTGCTTGCGCATCCCAGCCACAGGCGATGTGATCGCCAGTTGGCATGCACAGCCTGGCCAGGGTCATAGTAACCGACGGCAAACGCACCCACTCGACAAAGGAAACAAGATGGTACTCGCCTACTGGAAATGATAGGAGCGTATCCAAGAACTGTTTGCCGGCTTCCAGTGAGGAGAACAAAGAGTTGAGCTGCACTGAATGAGGCGGCGGCGGAAGGTTGAGTGGGTTTGATCGAAGAGCTATACTATGCAGTAGCATCTTGCTGAAAAAGAAAGAGAGTTCGAGTACTGTGCGCTATTAGCAAAGCAAAAATATTTCCTTCGATAGAGAAAACCACTTACATCTTAGAGATGCAGAGACACACGGCTGTGCTTTCCATGCGTCGAGTTGGGCTTCTACGGAGCGCAAATGCATAACTGTGCGTCCGTCGGACAGTGACAGGCGCACCGTATCGGCTGTAAACAGGGTGTCTTGTATATGCTCCTCGATCTGGCGCAAAGATATCAAACGACTCATAGCTTGGTCGGACTCGTGCTCGCGTTCTTGCTGCAAACTCTCCGCTGCTTCTGCCATAAAACGTGTATGCTTGAGCAGATTCGGCTTTTGGAATGCAGCACCTATCCTGCACTGTATCAACAAAGTGTCCAAGAATCCAAGAATCCTTGACAATCACGTACATGGACGAAACGTAGTAGCAGCCTAGGAAGGTCCTTTGTCTCTCTCTCAGTTCTTTCCCAGATGGCGGCGGAGGTTTTCGTTGTCGCGGAGTGGGAAGATCAACCGGCTGATAATCTTGGTGTAGACCAATGTCAAGTGCCAACCCAACTACAAGGTGATGAAGCAAGAAGATTTGCTGTGTCTTGTGGCTGAAAACAAAGTGATACCTTTGATGTTCAGCAGATAGCCAATCGAACATGGAGACTATAACCTACCAGGACAGATAGATGAGAATGCTCTGCACTAGCCCGAGCGTTTTTCGAGGGCTAATCATTGTACGATGAGCAAGTTCAGTGCGATATATAACGTCAAGTCCCCTCTGCTGTGCGTAATCTTTCCAGGACGCTACTGTCATTATCGCAAGGAAGAGCATCGGTCTTTCCGCATGTAAATCGGTGCCGGAAAGATTATGAGGTATAACAACAAAGGGAAATGTAACCGACATAAGATGAAACTCCTTCATTAACGATTCTGCTTTGCCCGATGCAAGTAAGTTTCTCACAAGCTCATGGTTTATAGGCTCTTCGAGTAGTCTCGTTAGCCTGAAAGGGCCTTCGGGAGCCTGGCCAGCGCCTTGCCGATCATCGAAGCCATGTATACTACGGATATCTTCGAGATACTGGCGATCGACCTCAGCATCATGAGGAGTTCGCTCTAATGGTGCTTCTGGTTGTGGTTCGATAAGATCAAAAGATGGCACAGACATCCAACTTCCTGGTGCGACCGATCTCGTGTTTGGAGGAACAGATGGCGGAATGAAAACTGAGTCAGAAGTAACTTTGTCTTCAGTTGCGCTAACGAGCTTGGCTACGAGGCCATCGATCTTTTGTTCGACTTGAGCAATGCGTCTGAAAGAGGTAAGACTCGAGGGACGCTAATGGCAGACGCTGACTTACGATGGTGCACGCAGCTTCCTTGCTCGTCGAGGTGCGTCAGCCCAGGCGCATTCGTTTCCGGAAGCGAAGCATCTGTAATATTCTTAGCCAATAGTCCTCATGTCAGCTATGACTCAGGAAGAGTGGCGTTTGTAGATACAATAAGAGATGGAGCTGTACCTTTGGCATCGTCCGGATTGGGTGCTAGGCAAACACCTAGTTTTCAGGTTCCTGCAACGTTGACACGCTTGTAGGGTTCGAGATGACCCGGCTTTCGGAGCGGAAGGCCCCTCGTTTTCTTGCATTCAAGAACGTGTTGTGGGTGAGTTACCGCAAAGGTAGGGGATCACGGTGTATGTTCAACTTGACGCGGAGCGGAGCAGACAATAGTCCCCGTTCCGCGACCAGCCTTACCGCTTTGAGACGCAAGTGGGGATCCGCCGCCGCATTGTCATTTGCACGGAACCGCATCACTGCCACAACAGCGCGAGCACCATTCAAAACAGAGCTGACGGAGAGTTTCATATCGACTTTGATATCTTGGCTATCTACAGGACAAGCCATTCATCATAATGTCGTACAATGCGTGCCGATAGGCCTTGTATGATTGCGTATTGCCTGTTGATGAGTCCCTGCCATACATCTTTGCTTGCCCCTTCTTCGATGAAGCGAGCTAAGTTCTCAATCTTCCTACCCTGCAATGCCATCTAATCTCCATGGAACTGCAACTTCAATGCTAGCCGCCAGCCGTACAAGAGCGTTGCACCAATCGTTACGAGATTTAGATGAATGCTCATTGCATGCGCTCGAGAAAACGACCGGTTCAAAACAACCATCTCCTTGCTTTTCGTGGTCTGGCTAGATTGCAGTTTTGCATCACGGCTTACTGTTCTTCGTGTAAGTGTCGTGTGGTATGATTGAGAAAATTACATGCCTTGAAGTGCCCTTTCAATCATCAGGGTCCTCGTACGCGGCCCATAAACGCCCAGGTTCAATACCGCAGTTACTCCAGCAATTGCAAAAGGTATCCAATTGGCTGCTTCTTTGAACAATGAGACTGGTCCGTAAGGTGGCGATGTTATCGCGACGATAAACAAAAGTACTGATTGGGTCTGGAAATAGACTGGAAATAGGCGCTTTTGAAGCCCCACAAAAGCTGGGCTCGGCAAGCTTTGGTATGCAATCTTCGTCACTACGAAGGTCTGATACAGTTCCGCTCCAAGCAGGGTGGAGTAAGCTAACAAGTGGAGTGGTGGGAGAATGCCCGACATGACTTTGTGGAGCAGCATATTTTGAGCAGGGGAACTGTTTCGAATAATTCTTTGAATCTATAGAAAAACTGTGGTTCACTCAGAATAGCATTCAGCATGCTTTTGGGTTGTGTTGCTGCCTAGCGAACTAGTCACGGATCGGATCTTGGACCATGTCTTGCTTCCGTTCCGGTAAGATTTTGATCCCTTTCCAGCAATTCCATTGCTAAGGGAAAAGCTTGGCTCTAAATACATCGTCAATTACATACATTGGCAGCCACGCACCCTTCAAACTAAAGATTCATAGCATGGTATCGCCACCAAGTCTTGTGCGAGACACGACGTACTTCAATCGCGCTATACGAGCTCGTTGTTCAAGAAATTTTCCTCGGGTCAAATTACCGCGAGGTTCTTGGCAATCGACAATGCACCCCGCCATGTCTTCCCCCACCGAAGTAGTTGCACAAATTATCTGTGACATGTGTATCAACTGCGGAGAATCATACCGACAGTAGAGACGATCAAAGCGCTGCTGAAAGCATAGCAAGGATTTCGCATGCCTAGGATATTAGATGAATCACGGGGAATTATCTACATCCCTTCCGTCGTCAGCAGTATATATGGCCATTGACATCAAGGCATAGCGCTCTGAGCCAGATCTTCCTGGATCTAATCTAGACGCCTTTCCTCCCCAGTCCATTGTAAAGTTTCTATAACAGTGTACAGGTGACGCGTTCACGATGCGCCTTATGCTGTTATGCTTACTTCCCCTTGCGTTCGCCGCTCCGAGTAACTCGCACAATGCTGCAACAAAACCAATATATTGGCTGCTGGCAGGCGACTCAACCACAGCTACCAGTGGCGGGTGGGGAGACGCATTCCTCTCCAAGACTGTTGCAAAAGGATCGTCAGGAAGGAATTACGGGCACAGTGGCGCTACGACGGCGTCATTCCGTGCTGGAGGCGATTGGGCCAGGGTAACCAAAGATTTATCCACCTACAAGCAAGATTACAGAGTCTATGTCACAATTCAGGTAAACGCCTCACGACTCGACCCGAGACACAAGCGTCAGGCTAAGAACAGACGTAGTTTGGCCACAACGACCAAAAAGAAACTTCAGGGGTGTCCGCAGCACAATACCGCAATAACCTCGCGGCTTTCGCTTCCGAAATCAAGAGCTTGGGTGGTACGCCTATCTTCATCACGTCACTCACTCGTCGTACGTTCAACTCAACAACAAACCTCGTCATCGAAAACCTTGCTAAAGAAAGTGTCATCACGATCGATGACGCCACGTCGAATGATGTCCACTATATTGATCTCAATAGAGCGTCGACAAACTACGTGAACGCGATTGGTCAAAAAGGTGCGGACACGTATAACTGGGGCGAAAACGGAACGACAGGGAAAGATCGGACGCACCTAAATCCCTGGGGAGAGGTGGTGTTCGCGAGGATTGTAAGTGATTTGTTGGTGGAAAAGTACGCGAGTGAATTTGGAGAATGGACGGTGAGAAATGAGACACTTAGTCAATTGATCAAGGAAGGAAAGGTTGCTTAGTTGCTGCTTAGGAGAATGATAAGAAATATAAAGGAAGAAGATATATTTGCGACATTGTGAAAGATTTCTTCGAGGTAGTAGCCTTCGCGCCCATATTATTCGTCTCCTCAACCATACCCCTCGCCATCGTATCCTCCATTAGCCCACCTATTCTCCGGCACCTCTTTCGCAACTCTCCTAGTGCTGACTCCACTCGTGCTAGAAGGAGGTGTGTCCCAAGGTTGGTACTGACTACTACTACTACCTGTATAATGACTATCCTGGGTCGATCCTGGTGACGAAATCTCATCATGCTGGGGGTAGGATACGAAGGATTGTGGCACCCCAGAACCTGGTACATAAGGGAGATATTGCGACTGTGCCGTTCGCAAAGGCCTTGGGTATGCATAAGGCTGTGACTGAGTGAACTGCTGCGACTGCCGGTGCAGAATTGACGGGGGTGATTGATGACTTATACCACTGGGATCAATACGTGAGGCAGGCGGGATAGTCGCATGATATGTTGACGGATAGCGGGCATCTTGGCTGTTTACTGCATCATCGTTCTCTGAAATTGATGGATCCAAGGGTGGTCTAGCCTTTTGGTAGCTTGGTTGTCGCTGTTGTTGGTGATATCGACTGAGCGTTTCCAGATTCGCAACAGATCTACGGTTGGCAACTTTGCTCTGCCTTTTGATCCCATGGTCAGAACTTCCTTTTCTAACTGGCGGTATGTTGGGCTGAGGGACACTGGAAGCCGCTGTTGATGAATGTTGTTGCTGTGAATTGGGCGTTGGTGCGGACTCCCGCCGTGAAAGAATCCTCTCTGGAGATTGTGTATGTAAAGAATCTAATGATGGAGAGTCGAAATCGTGATGAGTAGATGTCTCAAGCAGAAATGGAGTTTCCGCTACGCCTATTGAGGAATTCGAAGTTGACTGTCCGGCCTGTGTTACCATTTCGGGAGTTTCTGATTGTGTATGCAAAGGTTGGCTCCATGGCTTCTGGGAATTCTGGCTGTACTGCGCTTCGTAATGGCTTGAAGAATCTGACGCTCTGGAAATACCATGCCTCGCACTCGTGGGCAGTGATGGTACCGGCAAATGAGCATGTGATCCCACACTAAGACCAGGTGGAATGTTCGCATACTTTACGGTCCTGAAACGCTTGACGGTTGGATTACGCTTACAGCGTTCTTGAGCCTCCTTCAATAGCCTCCGTATCTTCATGTCTTCCGAAACATCTTCCTCCAATTGTAAGTCTGTCACACTGCCTTCGTCTGTTTGGCCAGACAATGAGACATTATCGCCTTCCCATTCGTTGTTGGCTTCCTCTTCCTCTTCCTCCACTTTAGTTTCTGCGTCCAAGTCTTCCTCTTCAATGTCAGAGTTCACATCTTGTTCCTCAGGTGCGTCAATCGCTTCGGGTGCGGATCCGCGGGTTGGATGACGAGCGTAGACATTGGCACCTGCTTTGAGCAATGCATCCACACAGGCTGATTGACGGTACGCGCAGGCCTCGACAAGTGCTTCATCGAGAAGATGATCTGGGGGTTTCATGGACAAGTACCGGTCCAGAATAGCCTTGTTTCCACGAATAGAAGCAGCAGCGATAGCACTTCGATAAGCCCCTCCTTGAACGCGGAAATCTGCTCCAGCGTCTAGCAACTTGGCAACTACGTCCATGCGGTTGAAGTATGAAGCTGCGATCAGAGCCGTGTGATATTTGCCTGCTTTGTGATTAACAAGCTCAATCGCCCTATCCAGAATTTCGTCGATGATAGAGACATCGGCCTTCATCACAGCAGTCTGAAGAGCATCGCCATATTTGCCTCCTTTGGTATGGACGTCTGCTCCGTGTTCTAATAGTTTTCTGAACACCTCCAAACTATTACCTTTGACGGCGGCCGCTATAGCTGATCCAAACAAGCCACCTGAAGCCGAAGCATTTGCGCCGTTGGCGAGCAAGCAATCAACGACAGATAAGACACCAGACTGAGCGGCAGCAAGGATTGGAAACCCATGTAAACCTCCACTAGCGTTCACATCGGCATAATGTTTGATGAGGAGCTTCACAATCTTCCCATGCCCACCCGCCGCTGCAGCTGATAATGCTCCCCCGAACATGCCATTAGCTGGCCGGACATTGACTGCCGCGTTGTGCTTCAAAAGCTCTCGAACAACATTCAGCCAGCCAGCAGCACATGCCGCTTGTAGAGCTGTTCCATATGTGCCAGAGATGGGTTCGCTGATCGTAATGTCAGCACCTGCCTTCAAAAGGACATGAATCGTCTCAATGTCTCCGGCCCACGCGGCCGCCTGCAGAGCTGTCCCATATGGCCCACCAATTGCGTTGACATTGGCGCCAGCTTCGAGTAAGACTTCGCAGCAATCCTCATCACCCTCAGCGCTATATACTCGTTAGCAATGCTCGAACTACGAGAAAGAATACTAACGCGGCAGCATGAAGCGCAGTGCCATACTTATCGCTCGAAATATGGACATCAGCATCGTGCGCTAATAGAAATCGCAAGCCGTCAATATCGCATGCGTCTGCGCAATTGATCAAGGCAGTCGTGCCTCTAGCACAGGCTGCGTTTATGTCTGAAACATGCTTCAGAATGAGTGCCAGATCTTCCGTGAGTAGGGTGGATGCAGCTAGCGAGACAACTGGCCAGTTGTCTACACCGCCGCGTACGTTCACATGAGCACCATGTTCGAGCAAGATTCTGGTTGCAGTGCTATCACCTTGGTCCACCGCCGCAACAATCGCGTACGAAAAATGACCTCCAAAAGCGTTGACATCGGCTCCATGTGCAATAAGAAGGCGAATGGTGGCTTCGTTACCAGTGTGTACGGCGGCTGAAGATTGTCAATCAGCAAAAAGCTTCTCTGATAGGAGGATATGCATACCTTGCAATTCATAGCCGTAGTAACCAATGGGTTCAGTGTTGGTTTTGGCACCATGGTCCAGCAACAACTTCACATTGTCGGCATCGCCGAACCATGCAGCTGCCTAGAAAGAGTCAGTGACAATGGCGCTGCTGCGTCAATCTTCAAAACTCACCTGGAGACATGTACCATAGTCCCCTCCACGCTTGTTGACATCGGCGCCTCTGTCCAGCAGGGCTTTCATGATCTCCATCGTACCATCGTACCTACAAATACAGTTAGCACTATCTCGATTACTGGTTGCAAGCTAAAGCGTTCGTCTTAGACAATGACCAGACGTAGGTGGCTTAACAGAGATGAAGACACAGCGTGTAACCCTGTACAGAGATTTGCCTGTCAAGCATTTGAAGGAATCATCTCTGCTTCGCCAAAGCTTCGGAAACAGCTACAAACTTACGCGCTAGCAGCTAATGCAAATCCGTAGCTTCGAGTTGGTCAGCTTTTGAGTCTAACAAATACATGGTACACTTACATAGGGCCTTCGGTATTTGGATCCGCACCGAAATCTAGGAGTAACTTAACAGTCTCCAGATGTTTGTTGTCGGTAGCTTGGTACAAGGCCTCATCTAGCTGTGCTTGATCAATCCCTCGCGGATATAGCAGCCTCAACACCTCCGTTCTACCGTAGAAAGCTGCCAGTGAAAACGACCTTTGGTGCCTCAGCACGCAAGACGAGAGTTCTGAATCTCGGTTCAGTACTGCTTCCACAATCGACGCAAAGCCTCTCTGAGCGGCTGCCTGAAGGGCTTGTTCAAGAACCACAACCCGTTCTTCATCCTTCAATAGTATTTCAAAGACCTCTAGGTGATTGTAGGTCGCTGCGGCATTCAGAAAATTTCCATAGGTTTTTATGGGACGATAGGCGCTCCATGATTTGGAGAGAAGATAACGAACAACAGCAGCGTGTCCGCGGCGTACAGCGGCACCAAGTGCAGAGCCATACCTAATTATAGTTAGATGTAATTAGTATATGTTCCAAACCTGATTCGGATGCAAATGATACATACCAATACTCTTCGTTAGGGTCAATATCTGCACCGTGATCGATTAGAATACGCACGGCATCCAGATTTCCTGTAAAGGCAGCGACGTTCAATGCTCTTCGGTGCAATCCACCATTGATGTTAACTTCGGCTTTGTGATTGAGCAAAATTTCGACGATGCGGTTATCAAGACTACTGACGGCCGCATAGAGGGCTGTTCCATGGTCGAGAGAGGATGCATTTACGTTGGCGTTGCGGTCCAGAAGAATCTTTACAACGTCATAGCGGCCATTACTACAGGCGGCGTGCAATGCGGTAGGATTCCCATCGCAGCTCCTGAAATCGATATCTGCACCTGCTCCAAGTAGAATGTTGATGATGTCTTCGTTTCCACTTTCGCAAGCATAATAGAGGGGCTGGAATCCCAAGGAGTCTTGCTCATGTACGTTGAGGGTTCCACTCAGACTTATCAGGTGATCAACCAGAGCAGGAAATTCGAGGATTACAGCCACGTGAAGTGAGGAGACGTCCCTTTGACCTACCATGCCATGTACTTCTTGAATGGTATTCCACCACCTCTGGCGCGCTTCGGAATCCTTCTGCCAAAAGGAATGCTTGAAATTAAATTCTTCGAGAACATCGGGCGGCGCTCTTTTTGCATGTTCCACCCAATAGCGAACAGGGTACCTAAGGTCGACATCCAAAAGACCTTCGTTCTTATCCTCTTCCGGGGTTGAGGACGTATCAGTCATGTCATCAGAGCCAGCTTCATCAGCTTCTGAACCATCGCGGACATGGCTGTACTGAACAGCTTCGCTAGCAGCAAAGTTAACTTTGCCCGGTATGTTCTCTGCGGCAACCTCAGTTTCCACTTCTTCTTGTTTGCTATCATGTACGGATGCATCTTGATCTTCGATAGCTTGGTAAATGTACTCAAGTGAACGCAGAGCAATGATACCATGCTGCACCTCATCAAGGTCCAGTGAGAGTTCATACTTGGCGTATATTGTGAGGTGTTCCGCAGCAGATATATCGATCCATTCAACAGTGCTGTTATCCAGATCCCAGTCATTACCCCTCAAGGTAAGAAATGCACCACAGCGTACTATGTACGCTTCGAGTTTCTCGAAGTCTTCTAGATCCTCGTGAGGCAATCCGGCCATGACAGCAAGCTCCCGCATTGTTGGCGCTATGTATGACAAGATGCGGCAACGCAATATCTCCTTTGTGTATTCGTATCCTTCGGCTTGCGGGCTGAGAACCCGCTTCCGGATGTGTTCAAACATGTCTGTGAGGCCATACGGGAATGACTCTAACAGTTTCCGAATCTCCGCGTGTTGCGTTCGTCCTGGTTTCCATGCATTTTTCAATTCCCGTATCACTAGGCTGACGTAGATCCAGTTGTCTTCTGCGCGAATATAGACGTGGCGTTTCACGAAATAAGCCAGGGAAGCCGGGAGTCCAAGTTCATCGACACTCACAGATATATGTGCTTTCAGATCGTCGCTAACTTGAGCAGAGTTATCCGCATCATTGAGATCAATCTCTTGTACCTTACCCTTCAAGCATTTCTCGATGCTTGGACGACCGCTGCGATTAAGCAAGAGCCATTTGATAGGTAGGGAGTCTCCATCGCTGCAAGTTTTCGTTGTAGTCTGAATTGTTCCTGCCATGTATGTGAGGAATTGTTCCAACGAATCTTTCGACAACTGCTCTACACTGTGCACGATGATGTATACAGTTGACCCGTGAATGTCTTGGGACATCCTTTGGAGCGCTGTCCATAATGCTGGAATTTTCAACATCTCTTCTGCGTCAAACATTTGACTTCCGACGTCTCTGCTGCCCTGGGAGTCCAAGAGAAGATGGCGTGCAAGGTCCTGGTCCAGATCCAGCAGTTGGCGAACAATCATTTGTAGCAACCCCTTGAAAGTACGCCTCATTCTGTCACTCTGGTCACAGAAGAAAGACGCAACCAACGAGTTGCGGTCAAGGCTTTGCTTCAGATATTCAAGAGCAGAAGATGCGATAGCACCTTGACCCGTTCCGGCTTTTCCATGAATCCAGAAGACATGATCGGTATCCGAGGTCCTCCATTGCTGAAAACTCGTGAGTTCCAGGATTGAGGAGAGCTTTGCGGCTTTTGCCTCACGGTAGGAGCCCTTCATGGCGGCCTCAATATCCACAAACCCTTTGCTCAAAGCATCTATCATGCTGTGGTATGTGCGGTCGTCTACCTGCGATTGTCGTAGTATATTCTGGCGCGTTTTGATGATGCTATCTGCTTTACTTGCTAACTCTCTGATCTCATCGGACACAGCGGTGAAATTACCATCTTTTGGTCCAGAGTACTTGTTAAGTTGGAAGTGGTCCGACATGAGTGAGAGACTCTCAAACGACTCGATAGTTGCAGAGGCTTGATCAACAATGCGCTCCTTACTTTTGAGCCACGAAACGCCTTTTACCATGTAGTTGACAAGATCGCTATCATTCTCCTCCCAAAAGCAGAGTAGCCGGATTTGAGCCTCTCTCGCCATGAAAGAGAACTCAGTAAGGAGACTTCGCAGTATTTCCGAGTCTTTCTCTAGGACTTTGAGAAGGGATGTCGGTGTACCCCAGCCAACAAGCTCAGCCATGGATGCAAGAACTAGTGCTTTGGACTGACTCGATGTGCCATGGAATGGTGTACCAAGGAAGAAGCATCCAGCAACCCAAGGGTAGACATTCGGGAAATCTCTTTGACGTGACCGGGCCATGAGCAAAGCCTTTTCTAAGATGATGCCGCCTAGACAGTGAGCAATGAAAATGATAGGCGTCTTGGCTTCGGTCTTTGCAGAGGTTAGTAAAGAACAACCGAAGCAGCGCTTTGAGACTCACCGCTCTTGAGCGATCTAATCCGTGTAACAGCTTGTTTGCTACATTGTCTATGCGCTCATCGACAGATCCCTTTCCAAACCATTGCGACTGGTACTGAAAGACGCTGATCTTGGCATGTGGAATCTTCTTTGGTAGCATATTTGCATCACGCAGCCAATGCACTTTGTCTTTCTTCCATGTGTACTCGGGATCCGCACCAAGGCCCGGAATGGCGATGATTCTATTAACCCTTAACCTTGTGGTTCAAAACAACACACACACATACACAACCACGTACTCGACCTTGACCGACAGCTTCAAAGACGCTTGCTCGTCATTAGGATAGACAACATTTAATCCAGGATTAAAAGACTGTATCCTTCAGCAAATGCACGTCGCGGCGAGTCGGTACGGTACTACTGACCTGCGCATCGAACTTCGAATGCTGAGTTTTCGCGGCCGAAGCCATTGCGAACACTGGATTCACGAGGGTGTGATTTGCGTCAAGGACGAAAACTCACTTTGCTGTCGATGTGTATAGTAGGGGAAGCGCGCGATTGCAACATGTGATGCATATTTTGTGTGGGTACCCAGCCTCGGCATATTCGCTCTTGGATTGGGGGCGGAGACATTTGGGGGCCAAGATTCCTAAAGAAGAATGAGGGCGCATGTGTGTCAGCAATAGCGCGCAACTGTTCGCCAAAAAAACAATATCGGCGCCTTGGGAGCACCCCTAACTTTGCGCCAAGTTTGCGCCATCAGGCTCTACCGGAAAATAAGGCTCGCCAGCCCGCCAACTTGCGAGTCCGCGGGACGGCGCAGTTATTCCCCTAATCGCGCTTTGTTACACTCTCCAGAGCTATCATGCTTTCTTCCACCAAGACGATCGATCGCCCTGCGGTTAGACTGCTGCCTAGAAAATGTACTCACAAGCTGACAGCAAACAGCGGCCTGTGCCGTTTCGCACAGCACTCTTGAAGACCTCGAGTTCCGATGATAAAGTACAACCAGAGGTGCCCTTACTGCCAGCGACATTCCGGAACAAACACACAGTCGAGTCCGTCGATGCTGACATTGGTGCCTTTCTCAACATCGAACTCAATGTTCGAAGGTTGAACGAAATACATGATTGGCTATGGCTGGTTGGACTTCCATCAGCGCCTCGGCCACTCCATTACCAGATCGTCAGAGAAAGGGAGATTGTAGTGACAGAGCAACTGGATTTACACCTCGTCTGGTCCTCGTCGAAGACTTCTTGGATCCTTATCAAACCATTACCCCGCTTCCTCTTTTGCCCTGTTTTTTGGCAAACGGAAATTTGTCCGCAACAGCATCTATATGACACAGCACTCGGATTCCTGTTCTCGTATGTTGCGCTTATCGAACGAGAGGTCGACTACAACCTGGCCATATACCACGGACTCATTCCGAAAGATATTACCTGGTCTGGATGGCTGGCGCTCGTGCAAGAAATTTTCTGCGTCTTTCCCCAGGGAGCAACTTTCGATCCAGCTACGGTGCCATCTGCAGAGATTATAAGATATGGCGCTAGTGTTAACAGGCGCTTTAATTACGGAGAGTTGCGCCTTGGGCGGCTGAACTGGATATATCGCTTGGTGATGGGCGAGATTCGCGGATATTTTAGCGGTTGCACCACGTATGGATCGTTTATGCGCGACAACATCAACAGTCTCATTACTTTGTTCGCGTACACAACCATCGTACTTTCGGCGATGCAGGTCGGGCTCGCGACTAAGCCGCTTGCGGACGATTACTCCTTCGGCATGGCGTCGTACGTCTTTTCGATCTTCTCAATCGTGGCACCGCTCGCATGCATCTTTGCCGTCATAACTATCATGGCTTTGATGATTATAATCAACCTTGCGCGCACACTGAAGATTCGCAAACAAAAACGACGTGAGGGCGTCAAAGTATGAACAAGACGGAGTGAGAGTTTGAGGATGGAAGCTTCGCAGCAGTTAACAGCGACGCGCTGTGGCCGCAAAGGGCGACGACACAACAAACAACAACACCTTAGTATTTCTTACTAGGCTCTAAAGTCTTTCGGAGATTGGACGCTCGCTTTCGGTTGCTCATTTCACACAAAGTAACAATCAGAAATCGCTCGATCTAAAACCAAGGCTTTGGACCCATGATAGTATGGAAAGGGATTTGTGACTTGTAGAAGAGCGTTACCAGATGCAGCATCAGTTAATGGCGAACAAACGTGATGAGCACGCCAAGAATAGCAATTCCTGGGAGGTCATCAGTGCTAACAGCGTGCTACCCTATCGCTTGTTGTGTGGCATAGGATCCATTACTTGAGGGTGGGTGATACATCAAACAAGCTTTCGCAGACAGCCTTTGATCAGATATGCTCCTTGATTGCTAATGTACAAGGACGAAAGCCAATGCTCAATTCGCTCATAGAAAATGGGAAAAACAAATAAAGATATCTTCATCGTGAAAATAGGAAGCTTTTTCTACAACTGTAGCGTATGCTTGGCTATAATGGCGGATAGTCTAGTTCTTTCCATACTCTTTGCAGCATCTTATTTCCCCATGATTGCTTTTTCTATACCAAGTATTCCATTACAGTTGAATAGCACAAGCAAAATAGCCTGATATTCTTATTCATGTCGGTTTCCGGTCCACCTAGATGCCGTTATAACATAAGTTAGGCCTCACCTCGGTAGCTAGTATGCTCATCGCTCACAGGAATAGCTAGATGATGTTTTATGAACGATCAGCATAGCTGTATAGTGATCCGACATTCTTAGCTTAGTTAGCCCGGGAACTACATAACACAATGCATTAGCTTGCATCTATTTCTTACGCTTTCGGGACGCTTAGGGCGCCACGCTGATGCAGCGATGCAACTGTTGACAGCGGGATGCTCCTTTACCATCCGCAAATTTTGAGCTTGATCGTACATGAGATGAAAAGGCTCTCCACGTAACATGGGATAAGTGGTGCGCGTGGGTGAAGGCAGATGACGTGGAGAATGAGGCTAACCTACCTTGGCCATAGCGCTATGATCACGAGCCACGACCGTGCGACAGGCGGCGACTTGGCCAACAACGCGCTTATCATAACACCTCAGCACTCGTCCTTTCATCTCTCCTGCAGTGCTCCTATATCATGCTATTTCACACTTCATCTCATAGTTCTCAGGGCAGGTCCTCAAGTTCTCTCTTTGCCATCGGAATCCTTGCGCAGGTCGCTCTTATTGCTGGTATCTTTTGGGCCTATACCAGTTTCGGCCACTCCCGTGGGTCCACGGCTTTAGCGGACGCGGCAGCTGTCGCCTCATCACCAAGGCCAAACGGCTTCACATTGCGACATGTCATAGATCACGGTGCCGGTCAACCTGGACCGCGTGCGCGTAGGTTTGATGTCACCCCTCAGCAGTTCGCTGTTGCTGGTGTTGACTCTCATGTCGGACCTTTCGCCATCAAGACAGCACCAGTAAGGATACAACGGCCGTCATACAACAGCTATGATGGCCAAGTACCCATGTCCCCTATTTGGATGGCCGAAGATATTCCGGGTCCGGATATTGAAGATAAGGAAACAGTCATCAGCTTTGCGAATATGTCCGAAAATGCGTACAAGGTCGGGATTAACGACCCAGAATGGATGAATGTTGATGAAGACTACAACTCATCGATCCCGTTCGGTTGGGATGATAGTGGCATCCGCGGTCATGTTTTCAGCGACGAAACAAACTCCACCATTATTCTGGCTGTCAAAGGAACGACCGTGGCCATGTTTGAGGGCAATGGGACCTCTGTGCATGACAAGGAAAACGACAACCTCTATGGGTCTTGTTGCTGCGGCCAAGGTGGCACCTACTTATGGCGTAAGGTGTGTGAATGCCAGACAGGTACCTACACCTGTGACGACCAATGTGTAAGGGATGAGATACGGAAGCCAAACAGGTATTATGTCGCAACCGTCGAGCTATACCAGGAAGTCATGAAGCTCTACCCGCACGCCAACGTAATCACGACAGGACATAGCTTAGGTGGAGTGCTTGCTTCTCTGATCGGCCTCCAACATGGCATTCCTGCAGTGACGTTTGAAGCTTACCCCCAAGCCATGGCAGCGAAGCGCTTAGGACTACCAGCAGCCAGTGAGGTTGCTCCACTCAGGAAAGACACTGGCGGCTTTCACTTTGGACATACAGCTGACCCAGTGTATATGGGTACCTGCAACGGGGCTACGAGCTTTTGCTCGATTGGTGGTTATGCATTCGAAACGCTTTGCCACACCGGGAGGAAGTGCGCATACGATGTGGTCAAAGATTGGGGCTGGAGGCAAAATACGCAGACTCACAGCTTAAGGTATGCTATTGAAAATGTTTACATGAAATACGAAAAAGCGGCAACGTGTCAAGAAGAGGATGTAGGGTGTGTTGATTGTTATCTGTGGAAGTTTGAAAACGGTACACACACCCAGCCAACAACGACCTCAACAGCAACTAGTACCACATCTTCAAGGACACGGACGGAAACTTGTAAGACCCCTGGGTGGTGGGGATGCCGGGACGCAACAACTACTATGATGTCGACAACATCATCTAGCTCATCGACGGCGACATCAAGTACAAGCACTTGTAAAACAGTGAGTTTTTTCAATCACCCCTTCTGCATAATCGCTGACTTTTGTAGCCTGGCTGGTTTGGATGCAAAGACAAAACGACAACCACGTCTACGAACACTGCTACTACCACTACGTCAAGTGAGCCAACCACGACTACCTGCACTACCAAAGGCTGGTTCGGCAGGTGCCTTGATGACGGTTCTTCAACAACAGCAACCCCTGCCATGCAGGCACATGCATACTGGCGGACGCCGGTGACAGCGACCCCAACGCCCCCATAGACTGATAGTGGGGCACATTTGGGTGAATGCATTGAGTTTGTTGCGGGAGCATCAATAGATTTACGCACTATCATCGTCTCACCTTGTTCTTCCACGGATCCTACTTTCATCTTGAACACCAACATGTATCTGAAAAAGTGTGAGTTTAAGCCATGCAGTGTGACTTGCACCTATGATCATGCACATGCGTAAGTGAACTAGTGTGTTTCTAAGCACGATATTGGGGTACGATGGAAGTGAGAAGAAGATTCAAAGTAGTCATGGATAGTTCGAGACCAGGGCAACTAGAGTGGCCTTAAGACGGTTAATTCAGAAACTTCAATTTCCTCAGACCACATCTCTTCACGTTGTGTCCATAGCTCTGGGACTTATCACAACTCCATGACCGAGTCAGTGCGCGATAGTGGCTCCAGTTAGTTTTCACTATATGAGGTGATAGTACCAGGACAAGGGGAACTGCAATACATAGACTTTGGTGATGTGCTCGGCCCTGTCTGCAATGGTTCTCCGCAAGCCTCACTCCATGGCTTTTCCTCGTCCAGGGCTTTGGCCACAAGAACCGACTCGTGCTTATGTCTTGAGGGAGAGAGAGAGAGAGAGAGAGCAAAGCTAGGCTTGCAATGCTGGCAACGATGTTGAGCGGGTCGTGGTAGACTATGGATAAATGAGTTTGCCTAGTCATTCTCGATTCACCCGAAATTTCGAGGGCTAAGGTTTTGCGTCGTCATTCTGTATTCTCGACGGCGTTGCAAATGTTAGAAGCACAGGGCTCAAAGATGTGCGGTATGGATGCGTAGACTGGCGAGTGGGTCCATGGATGGCTAAGACGAAAGAGATGTCTCTAGACGCAAGATAGAGAGAAGGATCGCGAAAGATAGAGTTGGAGAGTGCAGGTGCCATCTTTCTACATAGTCAGTTTTGCGGCTTCGCGGCTTCGCGGCTTTGCCAAAGCTTTGATTGGCTAGGACGAGGCGCCGGCAATGAATTCTTCCATCCTCCGACTACAGTTATTTCCGACGATAACAGATAGTTTGCCCCCAGTATACCCTGAAGCCGTGCGTCGCAGGTGACAACAAGCATATACGTCTGCCTAGTGAGTGTGATATGGCTGCAAGTGTCAAATGTACGGGCACCTTGTGCCGTGCTGCTTGGGGATCCGCTTGCACTTCGGCCGGCCTACGAGGGTGAGAAGATATCAACACTTTATCTGACGGCGATGGTTTTCCTGTTCATCATCGAGTGCATGGGCAAAGAAACAAAAGTTACATGTGGCCGCGTGGCTGCGTGGCCGCGTGGATTGGAGCGGACAGGTCGGACATCAAACAAGCATAACGGTGGCGTGGTGAGTTGGGGTGCCAGGCGAACCACCTAGCGTGTGCACCAATTTCCGCGGCAGCAGAAAGATTGCACGCTCCACAGAAACGGGCCAGATCGTGCGGAGGATGTGTCGGTCACAAGGCGACGGTCTAGTCTTACAGGTGGGCATGCTGATCCTCATATTAATGCTCGAGCCGCGAACAGGAGATGCTGAGGTGTGGCGACGGAGGGCGCCCGCACCAATACGCATGGAGATCGGACATAGTGTGTCGCTATCAAAGCCCGAAATTCGGTGCCTCCGACGACAGGCCAATTGTCGACTTCTTGAGCTGCACGACGCCGGGTAAATGGCATCAGGAGAGGTCACGGTGGGCGGCGAGCGGCATGTGGACGGTGAGACGCCCAGACGGTAACACTGCGTAATCGTAAAGGGCGCGGGCGCACTGCCCTGAAGACGTCTGCTATCCACAGGGCTCAGACAAGCTGGGTAGTGGACATGTATGTAAGCCTCAGCCCGCAGGGCCGCCTGAGAGAAATTGTTCGAAACATTGCGTACCAGGCCCGGTCCCTGTCGCACATCGCCGCTTGAAACAGGTGCAAGATACATAGCTACGTATGTATGGCACCAACACGCACGGCTGCGAAGGACTGTGTGGTCAGTGTCAGGGTCCGGGAAGGGCAGGAAGACAGCAGCAGTGATGCCCGGGCGGTTGCTGTAACGCATGTCCGGTGAAAGTATGTACATACATACCGCTTGGTGCAAGCCACACGATGATGAATCCGGAACCTACGGCTTTGGCAGAAATCAAGATTTGGGCGCCTGGTTGGGTTTGATGGGCAACGAGGCCAGGGTCTTGGTGGAGACGCTGGGCTGGCGAGTGAGAACGCACTGGCCACGCGCAGTCTGGCCGCAGGTCTCTCCACTGTATAATCTACGATGACACACTCTCCCGTTGGACGCGTCAACGGCCATGAGCCTCTGGCGGCCTCCAGTGTTACGGACCGTGTGGCCTGTTTGCCTTCTGGAAGGCTGTGGAAAAGACGGACCCAAATGCATGGCTGGTTAATCTGCGAACGCGAGATATAAACCACTTGTCCACACCTGTTGCATCCTGCTCTTTGACTATCACACCGAGCATCCATTCACCCCCCTTGACCAGATCCGGTTCCTAAAGCGCTATATTGGACCCATCCTTCATGCAACCAAGCGACGCCAACTGACACCATCGATTACGGCTACTTTTCGGCCCAAGTACGCAATTGTTACCCTGCATATCTAGAACTGGCTGTCTACATCATCGGGCGTTCACTATTGTCTGCCCCATATATTACGACGTCTTGCCCTCGGCTTGGAGAATATCCCTACGCCAGCACACTACCAAGCCCAAGTCATACATAAACGCACCAAGTCGACGCCACTTCAGCATCACATACTCAGCACCAACACTCCCAACACCACCAATACTACCATCTACCAAACTCACAATGTTCTCTTGCGCCAACTACGAGCGAGGCTGCCGAGGCCGCTGCAACCGCCTGAACGACCGCTGCGACAGCTGCCACACTCTCAACCTCCAAGTCCGAAGCAACAGCGCCTCATCCACATCTTCCACCAATGCTCTCCCATCAGCCGCCTACTCAGCAATGGCAAGCTCGTTTGCATCTCTCTCACAACTCAACAACTCGTCAACATCAACAAGGTCGCAATAGTCGCTTGCCCCAGCACGCGCAGCAACCCACCACTGACTGACCTTGTGGGCAACCTTTTTTCACGATATACAACGAGTTTTATTTCACATACACACACACATCAGCGACTTGACGACAAAGTGTTCCGGCAACACTTCCTTCTCCCGACTTCTTCGACGTCGACTTGGCCTTTCGCCATCTTAGGGAGCTCGTGGCGCAAGACAGCGCAACGAGCTAGCATTTACATGGGCATCTGGGATCTCTCTTCTTTTTTCAAACATGCTCTCTTTCTGTCCTTTCTGTCCTAATGTATTCATACACTGCCTAAACCTTGTATTCACGCTTCCTTTCCTTGATCTTTTTTGTTTTGTTCTATGGGAAACCCCCATCGCAGGCGTTTGGTAGGGGGCGGCGTAGATGGACATGCAACCCATCCGCCCAGCAGTTATTCCACTTGGCATATACCCATGATTGGGCCAAAGAGCGGCTCTTGAAATAAACCGTCACAAAGAATGCAAACTAAGACTACCTCACCTGACCCAACCCCCCATATCCCGACTGTGCGTGATCATCACATGTAACCCACCTCCAGCCCTTTTTTTCTTTTATTTTTTCCTGTGCGGGATAGTAAGAGCGAGCAGAAAAGACCGCACGCACAGGATACGTAAGACGAGATGGGGATAGAACCGGCTCTGCCCCACAGCCCTCGCCTAGAACACGAGCAAAGCCCGCCTCACTCTCCCTTTTTTTTTTTCTCTTTCCTTTGCCTATTTCTTTTCTCCCTAATTTCTCCTAAACGCACGGCAAGCACCGCAATCACGACACGACCGAGTGACCGCAAAAGAGCGGGATGAGCTAAGCACCGAGGTATGCATTGCACATCACTTACCGTATTCCCTATATTAGCGCCTATTTCTCCCGTCATGCTTGCGAGGAGAAAGTGGGGAAAGAAAAGTTAGAGAGGGAAAAAAAACCTACCTGCCGTCACATTCCGGGTCGGATCGGTTTCCAAAAAGCGGAGTGAGAAGCAGAAGTGAGAGAAAAAAAGCGAGTCCAGCCAACGTAATCGACCAAGTGATGTGCGGTGCACACGGCCGAGGGGTTGTTCTAGACAGTCGTGGCGATCGCGGTTTTGGCTGGCGATCGCGGGTTGGCCGCGGAGGTGTGAGGTTTGGCATGCATGGCGGTAATGAAGGGCTAGAACGCCAACCGACTGTGCAGCATGGAGAGGGGAACGGGAGTGCGTTGGGCTATTCGCAGCGCAGCATTTGGCGACCCGCTGCGTGTTGACGTCGGTGGCTGCTGCAGCTGGCGTGTCGCGGTGAATGTTGCGGCACGGCTTTAAACCCGGTCGTATGGACTGTTGCAGGTTTGCATGGCATAGACGGTAGTGTCATGATAGTGCATACGGGGCCATATGGCATTGTGAGAATTAGAGTTGCGAGTAGTGGAGTATGTAGGAACGAAATGCTCCTTGTTCGCTACTTGTGGCTCCGAACGTGTCGCCGTGTCAGCACCGTAAAGTCTTTCCTGTTCTTGGTCGAGCCGCCACTGTGGAACAAGCGCCCTTGGCCAGCAGAAGCCATAACCTTCGGGGTTTGCAAAGGACATGAACGTGACATGACCTGAGGTTATTGCAATCAAGTCGCAGAACCATGCAGATCTCGGTCGCGCATACCGTGTCTTGTGCTGTCGTCTTGGCTGCCGCAACATGGTCGTTCTGTTTTCTCTGTTCTGTCTGAGGTGTCTTTTCCATGCCCAACGTTTATGCACAAGTGCCCATTTTTGCTTTTGTACCGCCGCGATTGCAGTGTAGATCCTCTTTGGCTTTACCTTTGCTTTTCCTTTTTCTTTTGCTGCAGGTTCCAACTATTCAAGTTGCCATGTCAACAGCGGCGTTGCATGTGCGTCTACTATGAGAGAACCCAACACACCGTGCCCAACAGGTATACACACACGTCGCCCATGGTAGCGAGACGAGCCCAACAACACACCATGGCCCAACACACGCATACAGGTGTACCGCTGCAGGCCAAACATGCAATGCATCTTCCAATGCGTTTATTGCTCGAAGTCATTGTGGTGGGCAGACATGGGTAGACTGCTATTAGACAGGCAGGCATGTCAGGTTATGATGTCGAGCACCCAACTGGTCCTTGCGATAACTCAAGACTAGGGCCAACCCGCTATGCACTCCTCCCGACCACGAGCAAGTACAAGCAGGAAAAAAGCGGCCCTCGGGCTCTTCCACTGGACACCATTAGCTGTTGTGCAACGGCGGAGCAAATGACTGGCCTTCACATGCTCGCTTCACCTACTTGTGCCGTCACCTAGCGCCATCGATGCTGACCAGGAAGAAAGACGAACCCCTCCGATAGATTAGAAACGTCCCGCATCTCTCGCTTGTACTCCGAATCAAAGAAGAAGAAGAAGGGCCGGCGCGAAAAGTCTCATAACCTTTTGCTGTTGTTTTCTTCGCCAGTGGTCACTGGTTTGACCTTAACGCCCTTGTCGTGCGGATGCGCTAATGCGGATACCATGAAGGACGAGGGGTGTTGACGTCATCCCGTAGAAATAACAAGCCTAGACTCTGATGAATTGAAGCGACTTTGTTGCTCTTGGAGGCCTAGAGCGTCATTGGCTTTTATGCATTTGTGGAGCTGTAGACGCAACCAGGCCCATTCGCCTTGGACCCGAGTCAAGTGAGTAGAGCTGCCTGGCGAGAAGAAATAGCAGCTCCAGATCTATCGAGTCACTCTGGACACGTTGTAGCAAGCTGTGCGGTTACGTAAGTATGGCCTTGGATGTTTACAGCTTTCGAGAGAGTAAATCACGTGCGTGAGGAGATACTTCTGTATCAGACCCCAGTCTTGCGTTGGCATCGTACCAGGTAGAGCGAACTCGATGCCATAGAAACCTTCAAGCCATCCACCCCATATATACCAAAACAAGCAGCACGACCACTTCCCTCAAGGAGACATAACCCCCCTTTTTCCTCTTTGCTTGATGCACGAAATCCATAAACGGCTGCGCAAACGTCTAGTAATCATCCACACTGGTGAGTAACACGTGGGCTAAAAATAGCACACAGGTACCCCCCGCGTACAAATCATTCCCTCGTCGCATTCAACCGTTATCCCTCTGCCAGCCACACTCCACCCGCTACGCTCAGTAATCCCTCATACACACACACGCATCTCCCTGGACGTATCCAGCCCCAAACTTGCGCTCAAACCGCACATGTTATCTTCCCATGCAGGCCATAGCGCACGTGTATGTGCGCGCGCCTACACCGCCTGGACTAAGTCCTCTCGGTCCCTGGACGCTTCCTAAGCAAGCCCTATTTTCCGCCTCGTTCTCCCCCCTCCCCCTCCCCCTGCCCCCAAATAATGGTGTCACACATGATTTTATCTTTTTCGTCCAGACCTACGGATATGCCCACCCAGCCTATCCTCCTTGCAATAATCCTTCGTTTTTGTTCGTCCGAAAAGACTGAACAAGAAGTGTGCGATGTGCAAATGTGCAATGTGCGAACGTGCAAATGTGCGATGTGCAGTATACAGTGTTGCGGTGTGAGCATTCGCATCACGCGCGTATAGCCTAAACCACCATCACCACCAGAATATGGTGTTAAGCAGAGAAGGAAGATTAGGAAGGGGTGGTGGGGAGAATTAGTCACACCCTCCTTCAGCCTCGCCTAAAGATAAAACCAAAAATCTCACTTTTTTCTATTTTTCCTTCTAATCCTCCTCTGGCTTATATATAAACAACCACAGGGCTGTATTTAGGTCCTAGCTGACAAAACTGCCCTGGCGCTGACAAAGTGCGAAACCCAGTACTATTGCTGACAAAAAGGGCAAATCTCGTTTATCTGTTTGGTGGAGAAGGGGAAGGGAAATGCGGGGAGGATGCCGATAACGAAGTATCGACACTTACATACATACTAGCCTTACATTTTCACTAGTTTCTATGTGCAAGATGCCGAGATTTTTCATCTATCGAGCGGGGGAGCATTCGCCGAACAGACATGGAAATCAAAGGGACAGGATTGTTGGGGAGAGAGACACGGGGAGATTTAGTTTGTGTGCTGATGATACAAGCCAGCTCAACGAGTTCCTCCCACAGCGCCCGCGCGTTGTATAATGAGACCATCTTCTGGTGGTGCTAATACGCAATAGGACCTTTTGACTCTCAATCATTTCTTGATGCACTGCTTATTCAACAGCGTCAGATCGCAAAGGGCGTGTGCCGGTGTTCTAGAAGGAAAGGATGACTGTGGGTTGCATCAGCCCTACCCGTTATATGACGTAGATCTCTCTCTATCTATCTTCTCTAGACACAAGCTTCTCGATTACAAATTCAGACAGCCAAGTATGCCCTTCTTTTCCGCTGTAAAGTAGAGTAAAAACATGGCTCAGCTGGGCATAGGCAGCAATGAAAAAGTAGCAAGGCCTTGTCTAAAGCTTCACAGGGCCCCCTGTGGAAAAGCGCGCTCAAAAGCAGCATACGTAGTAGTTTCCCATCCAGCTGACCTGATAGCGCGTAAAAACGGGCACAAGCATCGATAAGCCTTTCAATTCGACAGGAACGGTCCGAGCTAAGAGTGGGTCACCCACCCGGGCCGTCCTCCAATCTGCACCGCCATTGTGCTGAATCATCACAGCCGTGGTTGCAGATGAGAAGAGCAAGCTGCGCACTTGTGCTGTAAGGGGAAAGAAGTGAGCACCAAAGCACTATAAGTCGAGGGCAAAACAGTGTATGTGCGTTGCTTTCTTGTGGGCCACATGTGCCGTTGGTTTCCATTCACCCTGCATCATAGTTACCGATGTGGCGTAAGATGCAAGAGAGAGTGAGAGTACATAATACCACTTGAGCGGCAAACTTCTTCCACTCGCTGATCGAAAACGTCGAGGACAGTCAGCACCTTTTGCTTCTCTTGGCTTGCCCTCTTAACGAAACCGTACCTTCTTTTCCAGTCTCTCTGGTTTTGTCCTATTTTGGAAAGACGACTGTTTGTTTTCTTCTTCCTCGACCAAAAATGAATGTGCCTTTGTCACCCGGTACTCCGCCCAAGAAGACCAATTACCGAGTCCGCTTTCGACACGGCGTATTTCCCAATGCGGAAGGGCAAGCTACCAGAGCGGATATAAAGAAATACGATTACTTTTTCGCCGCCGGACAGAAGTGGGTCTGTACCGAGGGCAGGTGTATGTATAACCCCCCCACCGCCCGGTCGCTTTCTTGACCAGCTTCTAAGAACCATGCAAACACTAACACAATTGTCGCAGTGGATTTCATAGACGAATCCAGACTTGTAGCCGAAGAATTTGAAGGCCCTACGAGTACAGGCGAGAAGAGGACATGGAAACATACACACCCTTCGCGCACGACAGGAAGAGTGTCAGAACGGGCAACGAAAAGCCCGCAGAAGCGACAACGACAGCTAGCTCTAAGAAGCGAAACCTGGGATGATCGAGTACCTGTATCTGCGGACAACCAGACACCTGTTGATGCTTCGTGGCAATTCCAGCGCCATACGAGCCCAGGCCTAGGCTCGCTTTCGAATTATTCCAGCCTCGATGAGCCATCACCTACAGACTCGCATTTTGACGGCCCTTCACCATACCCGTATCCCACGGTAAACAAAGTTTCACACGCCGCTTGGCCTCTTTCCGATCCGATCGAAGCGCATTTGTTTCGTTTCTGGGTCGAACAAGCCTCGACATCATTCGACATCACAAACTCAGTAGCTGTGTTCAAAGAGGTAGTTCCAAGACTTGCGTTCGAGAATCCAATGCTTATGAATGCAATCTTCATGATCTCTGCACAGCATGTTTTGCGCTACGATCCAAACTTCCCTGCCGGGCCTTATGTGTACCATGATCGGATTCTACGAGATCTCATTCCCTATCTAGCGGAGAGAGGGAGGATTGAGGACGAAGCCACGTTAGTAACTGCGATACTTCTCAGAACTTTTGAGGAGTTCCACGGTGTGTAAAGACAAGGAAAACAAAAGTCGAACCATCTGGCTGACAAAACAACTAGCGGGTACACGAGGTCAGACGCACCTCTCTACGTATGAACTTTTCCAGGGCCCCGACGGCTGGCTGCTCGACATGTCTCGCCCGGTGGTGCAAGCTTGCCTCATGATCCATGTACATAATGAACTTTGTCAAGAGCTTCTAAATCGCCCAGGTCCACGTATCAACTATAGAAACTACATTCTACCAGCACTAGTCGTACCTAGAGATGACGCTTCATGGTGCAACCAAATATTATGGCTGAATGCACGTATCCTGCAGTGGATGACGACAGACACTCGCACATCGGATGAACGACAATACTTGAGCAATCTCGTCGATGAATGGGAAATGAAGCGTCCGGCAAATTTCGAGGCCATCCTTTACAAGGAAGACTTGCATACCACTGGGTATTTCCCAGAACTGTGGTTTTCTAGTCCTTGCCATGGTGAGTTCGTTTGCTGGTTGGCCCACAGCTTCTAGAAACTGACAGTCTTTGAAGCCGACGCGAACCAACACTTACGGATATGTCGCATTGCACTCGCAGTTAGCCGTCTGGATACGGCGACTGCTAGCACCCACGGAGACGCCATTGTTGCATCTATACAAGACGAAGTGCTCAGAGGGCTGATAGAAATCATGGCCATTTCCCGGTGCAATACGCACTGCATATTGGCACCGTGGACGGCAGCGCATGTTGTGCACAAGTTTGGAGCGCTGGTGAGCGATGAAACGGCACGCTTCAAGATGATAGAATTTCTAGAGGAGGCGAATGCCATGGGTATGCCAACGGCAGCGTCGATAGAGTATCTTGTGGAGCAGTGGAATTGGAGAAGGAGCGCTGGCGAATGGCAATAAATCACCAACACGGTCATCTAGTCAAAGCCCCAGCCAAAAACAGGCTGCCAGCCACAACACCCATCAAGGTGAGGAGGATGATTTGGCCCTTGCCAGTCAAGGCAAGATAGGACATAACGCCCACAATGACTTCCCACCGCCGCGCGGCGTCCCGCCTGGCCTTCCACTGTGGGTTGATGTCAAAGGGCGGGCGAGAGAAGACGTCGTTGACACCCATTTTGATGGGGTTTTCATCGACGCGTAGGGACAAAGCGACAGGGCGGTGATCCGACGTCGGCTGTATAGGCAGAGCGGTGTAGATTTGAGGTTCCAAGTCTGACGAAGACCCGGCGCGCAGAAAGAGGATTCGGTCACACCAAGATGGATATCGGTGCTTTGACCAGTGCCACGATTCACCCTCGCCGGCTAAAGCGCGCTTGGGAGTGGCGTACTTGTATGTAGGTGGGAAAGTGATGGGTAGCTCCTGGAAACCATGCAATGTGCGCTTAGCATCTTTCTCTCTAATCAACTGATCCTGCTTTAGCAGATGTGAAAAGTGCCTAGACGATGACTCTGACTCGGTAGGCTGAGGGTACGAGTTAGGAGCATCGCCATCTGGCGGGCTGTCACTGGTACGATAGTTCAGGTCACCATAAAAGAAGACATGGTTGCCAGGTGTGAAAAGGCCGTTATGGTCAGCGGGGACGGCGGAGGACGTGGCTAGGAGGGGCCTCTCTTCGCTCGAGCTGTAGGCAGAATCATCACCGTTTACAAACACCAGATTGCGCACGAGGTTCTCCCAGTCCTTATTTCTTGCATCCACGTTCCTCTCCATGGGCGCGAGATGGGCTGCGGCGAAGGTCAAGTCCAGGGTATCATCAGCACCGGGGCACGACAGCCCTACGCGCATTGCAACAGCGCCTTTATTGCCCATGTTGGAGAAGCCGACGCCTGCGCCTGCAGACTGTATCCATTGTATTCTCTCTAAGACGGCGGGTTTCGCAAACAGCATGAGGGCGGTCATGCCCAGACTGCGCGTGGCTACATGCTCGAGGGAGCCGCTGCCCTGGCTGTGGAGGTCGGCGGCAAGCTGGACAGTCGTGGTTACGCGGTCGAAGTAGGGCTTCAGATAGGATCCACCGAGGAACGAGTAGGCGATGGGCGCAATCTCCTGCAGCGAAACGGCGACAATGTCAGGCACGGGCATGCCTCTGGGAAGCGCGTCGAAGAACGAAGGCGCCAATGCCTGCGGGTCGACGAGGTTGCGCGCCGCATTGAAGGTGATGAGGTACAGCTCCAGCATGGTCCAGTATGTATGTAGAGATGGCGGGTACAAGATTGATTAGTTGGAGTGCTGCTGTATGTGCCCGCTCTGCTGCGCCTGGGTGGCTTTGGGCTGCAGGCGTATGTATGATTATGAGGATGACGATGTGTTTCTTGGGAGCGTGGGGTTGTAGGCGGCCAGGATTTGCTAGAGCTCGCCTCCCCGCCGAGCTATCGGTGTGCGGAGAAGAGTGGATGCGGCTAGAGCGAGTCCACTCTACCAGCTTTGCTTCTGTCGGTGTGTAATAAAAGATGGAGACAGAAACAGAGGAAAGAATCTTATTGAACGCGTTGAGAGGAATAGCGTTTGCGGCATACTCGATTGAGGCTCGCCTAAGCTACCCCTGCTATCCCTGCATGTCCTGTCGTCAGAGGCGTTCAACCAGCAGCACCGTGGGGGACGCGAAGCTCCAGCTGTTCAAAGGACCGAATGATTACATGTACTGTGTCTACGCATACATCGTGAACTTTCCGCTTACTTCCATTTGCCTCTGTCTTGGTTTTGCATGAATTCTACCTGACCTTTGGGCTGCTTCACCGACCTTGGGCTGCCTCGTATTGACTCGCACCTATACCTAATACACAGCGTTGATTCTACTTGAACTTTGCTTCTTTTATCTACGACGTGCCATTGAGGCCTTGTTTTCTGTTGTAATCATTGCACTTACGTCTCCTTATCGCCATGTTCAGGTCCCAGGTGCTTCGACACATTGCCCGTGCGGCTACAGCACAAGTTCCCCGTCCAGCATTCCAACCCGTCCAGCCAGCCATCTCCTCGATCCGACACTTCGCCTCATCTCCCATTCGCTTCGACAAAGATCCCAGCAATGAAGACCAAGTCAACGCGGCAACGACATCAGGCGAGCCGGGGGAGAGCGGCGACCATGAGGGCCAATATGCGCGAACCCGAGACGACATTGTCGTAGAGTACCCAGAAGAGAAAGACCTGCCGCCTTCAAAGCCTGTTGTAGGACGGGGCGGCGAGCACTTCAAGCGCACACTAGCCTCCTTCTCCATGGAGGGCAAGGTAGCCGTCGTTACCGGTGGAGCCCGAGGACTGGGCCTGGTCATGGCGCAGGCGCTGGTGACCTCTGGAGCTGACGTTGCTCTTGTCGACATGAACAAGGAAGAGGGCGAGCGATCCGCAAAGGGGCTCCTCGATGTGTTCAAGAAGGAGAATCCTGGATCCAACAGGTAATGGACTCTCTTGTTCCCTACGGCTGAATCCAACTGACCCAAGACATAGGGTGCCAAAGGTCACAGCTCACTATTGCGATGTCTCAAGCCCAACCTCAGTCAACCAGTCCTTTGCCGAGATTTTGAAGCACCATGGCAAGGTCGACAATCTTGTTACATCGGCTGGCTTTACCGAGAACTACGATGCTATCTCGTATCCTCATGACCGCATGCAGAAGCTCTGGGGCGTCAATGTTGACGGCACATATCTCTATGCAGTGGCTGTGGCAAAACATCTCATGGAGAGGAAGGCGCCTGGAAGCATCGTCATGATTGGTAGCATGTCCGGCTCCATTGTCAACGTCCCGCAACCACAAGCCCCATACAACGCTGCAAAGGCAGCAGTTCGACACTTGGCAGCCAGTTTAGCAGTTGAGTGGGCGGGTGCAGGCATCCGCGTAAATTGCATTTCTCCGGGATACATGCTGACCGCATTGTGAGTAAACTGGCTGTCCATGTCAAACAGATGCTGACAACGCTATAGGACCAAGAAGATTCTCGACGACAACCCAGATCTCCAGAAGCAGTGGACTTCTCTTATCCCTGTCGGTAAAATGGGACGTCCCGAGGATCTCATGGGCGCTGTCACTTTCTTGTCCAGCGATGCCAGCTTATATGTTACTGTAAGTGATGTCTAGATCCTGCCCACAAGCAGCTACTGATTAGACGATGCAGGGCGCGGACCTTCGAGTTGACGGAGCCTACACTTGCACATAGGCTCATACATCAGAGACAGTAGACTGCAAACAGTCAGCGACGCGTGTTTTGGTGTCAGAATGGGCACACATGCAGCTAGCTGCCCTAGTCAGTTAGGGGCAAGGTCAGGTACCGGGTACTTATAGACAGATGGCACAAAATGGATAAATAACTCTACCTCTACGTTTACTCAAGGTTATTTGTGACCGCATCTCTTTTGTGCTCGTGACCCCAGACAGTAACTCTAGTGTAGGTTCACGGATTGTTAGTGGACAGGGATTCCTAGACGAGCTATATGCGAAGCGTCTTAGTCATAGCCACATCTCCGCCTCCTTGTGGCCGTGCACTGTGTGGCAGGTGCAACACTCCACCTAGTTCCAGCCCTGCATAAGCTCTGGGGCTCTCCGCAAGCTGATCAACGAGGGCATCTTTTGTCGCGCAATGAAGCACAAATAGTGACCCCTGTACTCTAGATACCGAACTTCCTTTCTCTGACCCGCGGCCGGGCCGAAGCCATGTTCAACATCTCGAACCTGGTGCAGAAGGCCCAACAGTACATTGAACCCACGCTCAACACCATCGCCGCGCCCGCGTCGACAGACCGACGACCATCCAAAGCCACTCTCTTCCGCTACCAGTTCCGGCTTCCCGACTCTCAAAATCCCCTCCAGGAGATCACAGCCGAGCTTACACTCCAACCCCACCATTCCACGAGGGGTACTGGCGACGTCACAGCTGAGAAAGACCGTGGCCAGGGTAACCATTATGTGGGCAAGCTACACCTCAGCGAGCAGTACCTCTGCTTTTCTACTCAGGGCTCAAGCTTTATCAACACTGCAAGCCTGAGTTCCTCGAGCAGCTTCACAGGCCAAACCCATGGCGCGGGACCGGCGGGCAACGGTTTCACCCTGCCACTATGCGGCATACGGCGCGTAGAACGCCTACACAGCCAGAGCTACATGTTTGCGCTCGCAATCACCACGTGGAATGGCTCGCCAGACTCCAAGTCACAGGTACCTGCGGGCCAGAAGCTGACCATTCAGCTTGCAGGCTCGCGGCAGGCATGCGAGCGGTTTTGCGATGGTCTCAAGAAAGGCCTGCGGGAAGGAGTCAAGGAAGTGGACAATCTGCGAAAGGTGGTTGCTCAGTGCTACTCGGAATATCTGCTCACAGATGACGAGGAAAAGAAAGCTGGAGCCGATGGCAAGACGGCAAGGGAGCATCCAGATACAGGGTTGGGCATGATATTCAGATATCCTGGAAACGCGAGGAAGCTCAGAGATGCAACAAAGATACGCTTGTGGCGTGAATACTTGAGAGGCGAGTTGAGCCCAGCTCTAGCACAAAGCATTGCTAACGCGTGACAGATAACGGCCGGAGCGCGACCCTCATTCGACAGCCTACCTTCCACAAACTCATCCGCGTCGGTTTGCCTAATCGTTTGCGAGGCGAAATGTGGGAACTCACGTCAGGGGCCTTCTTTTTACGCCTACAGAATCCGAACCTCTACACCGAGACATTACAAAAATACTCTGGGCGGGAATCGCTAGCTATAGATGAGATTGAGAAGGATCTAAATAGGAGCTTGCCCGAATACCCAGGCTTCCAGAGTGAAGAGGGCATCGGCAGGCTCCGGAGGGTGTTAACGGCATACAGCTGGACAAACGCCGAAGTCGGCTACTGCCAGGCGATGAACATTGTAGTCGCAGCGTTGCTGATGTATGTGTGCCCCTTGATATGCAGCTTCTCGATTCTAACCAACAAAGATACATGTCCGAACCACAGGCCTTCTTCCTTCTTTCTGTGCTGTGTGATCGCCTTCTTCCGGGATACTATTCGCAAACCATGTACGGCACCCTCTTGGACCAAAAGGTTTTCGAGTCCCTTGTGGAGAAGACTATGCCCATACTCTGGGATCATCTTGTCAAGTCCGACGTACAGCTATCTGTTGTTTCCTTGCCGTGGTTTCTTTCGCTCTATATCAACTCTATGCCTCTGATCTTTGCTTTCCGTGTTTTAGACGTCTTCTTCCTTGAAGGCCCAAAGGTTCTGTTCCAAATTGGGCTTGCTATCCTTCGCATAAACGGAGAAGAACTACTCGATGCCGCAGATGACGGCTCTTTCATCTCCGTCTTGAAATCTTACTTCTCGCGACTTGACGAGTCGGCACATCCAAAGTCGGAGAATGTTAAGCTGCGTGCCGTTACCCGATTCCAGGAACTCATGGTGGTAGCCTTCAAGGAATTCGCTGGTATTACGCAGAATACCATCTCAGAGCAGCGCGCTAAACACAAAGACGCTGTACTGGAGAACATAGAGAGTTTCGCCAAACGCACATCTATAAGGAACCTCGGTCCAGACAGCAAAAAGCTCAGTCTGAACGATTTGGGTTTCTTGTACGATAGATTCTATGCTGTGTTGTACGAACGACAGCAAAGAGCAGAAATCATGCAGCAGGAAGCTGAGCGAAAAGCAAAAGCGAGCAGAATGAAAGCGGCTGAAGTCGTCACAGGCATCTCTGGCAATGCAGAGAAGGGACGTGTGGCTCTCGGGCCCAGTCCTACGCAGATGGATTACGATGCGTTCAGGGAATTCCTGGCTAGTAAGTTCACTAACAACGCCTGGTGCTACGTGTGTGACTTTGCTAACGACCGTATGCAGGCATCGCGAAATGGGCCATCACTGACTCGCCAACCTCACCACCTGAGGCTGGCGGTAGCCAAAACACGCATTCATATTTTGGCAATAGCATGAGGAAACGACCGCCCATGTCGCCATGGGGCTCGGGACCAGAGCCAGCAGACCACGAATTCATGCGCCGGCTGTTCCGACGTTGGGATGTCGACATGTCAGACTCGCTGTCACTGCAAAACGTTGTCACCGGCTTTGCCAATGTCAAGGGAACCAAAGACATCATGTCCAACATTAGCTATTTCTTTGAGCTTTACGACGACGACGGTGATGGAAAGGTGGACCGTGAGGGTATTCTGAGGATTTCGGAAGCTCTCTTGTTCTTGTCACGACGAGGCATTCACGATCCAAGCCCTGCTGCTTCGTCCCTCGATATCAGCTCTGAGTCTAACCCAGAGCGTGCGGGCCGTGATGAGCAATTTCTGAGTAGCGTATCTGCCTTTATCCGCAATTGCTTCGAATATGCCGACCCCGATCACCCTTCGAACCAGAGGAGCCAAGACGTGGATCAAGTCAAGGATGACATTGACAATTTCGCCATCGGAGATAGCGACGAGGACGACCTCATAGACTTTGGCTCTGAACCCGGCACTCCCAAAGCCAAATTCGCAAAGTCCGACAAGCCGGAACAGAACCCGTTATCGCCCACACCCTCAAATCGTACAATGGACTCTGATGTTGAAGGGCGGAACGAGAAAGCAAAGTCGGCCAACCTGGCCCTGGATCCCAACAAGCCCCTTCACATCACCCTGCCCACCTTTCGCATGGTCATTCTCGCGGATGAAGCGTTGCTGAATTTCTTTGAAGTCGGATTCTCATCGTCTTTCCGGCTCGCAGACGAGACACATCCTTCGGCGTCTAGCTTCCACAATCTCACAACCTTTGCTAATGCCGGAAAGCAAGGCGGTGCCAGTAGTGGTTTGGCTGGCGGCGTTGTTGGCGGAGCTGGCGTTGGTGTCGTACCGCCTGGCAAGGGACTCCGAGGCATGCTTGACAACATTGTTAATGACGGGATGCGAGTTGCAAGTGAGGTTAGAAGGAGGTATGACGAAGCGCAGAAGGAACTCGACAAGGAAGCGCGACACAGCAAGGATGACGAAGAAGAAGACGAAGATGTAGACGCAAAGGATCTTGATCTTCTCGAAGGCGCCGAAACTGCTGACGTGGGTGCGTCAAAGGGCGAGGCACCGCCCGACTTGCTATCAACGCCTGGTACAGGAGAGGAGGCGATGAAGTCTACGAGAAACCGATCAGCGAGCGATGCTAGCAGGAAAGTGCTTGAGTTTGAGCGGTAGCAGAGTTGGATGAACTGAAGCTCTCGTCATTGATCCAGCATTTAGAGGTGTCATTGGGAGTTTATGGAAAGCACCTTTATACTTGGCTAGTTAGTGTTCAACCTGATCTTCCATCTACGATCTACTTGCCAACAACGATTTGATGAAGACTTGGAATGCTAGAAACCCTTTCCTCCCTTTCTTGTTTACTTCTCTCATTCCCATAAGAGCTTCTGCATCCACTCCCCGCCTCCATACTTAGCCAGCATAGAGTTCTCCCACAAGAACCCAGCAGACGCATCCACATCCCTAAACTTGACCATATTTCCCTTGACCACCAAACCCTTACCGCTATACCTCCACTCTGCATCTCCCGTCCCCCACCCATCATTCCGCAACCACCCTTTCCCCTGAAACACGACGACGCGGAACCCGCCCCCGTGGCCCATGGGCTGCAACCCCGTCTCCACGATGCGCTCGAAATGATGGGCCTCGGGTATGTGCATGTTCCAGACTGCGATATTGACGTTGAGCCCAGCAGCCGCGTATGCGACGCGTGCGCTCTCTTCAATGAGCGAGGTTTGGCGTGCGCGCCCGATGGTGTCGAGGTCAAAGGCGATCTTGTGGAACATGTTGGTTGCAGTTGATGTAGCGTTGGGTAGGAAGTTCTGCAGGACAGTGCCGAGGAGGAGGGGGACGAGCATTTTGCTGAGAGGGGGTTGGTGCGTGCTTTGTATGTCTTCTTTTGTGTAGATAGGTTCTTCCTCAGAGTATGAGGAGGGACGCGGGGGGTAGAGAGATGGAAGTGCGAGGAATGGATGATGATAGATGGTGATGTGTTGGTTCATTGTTACACAACATATCACGTTACTTTGCGAACTGCTGTGGTGAGGGGCAGTGTTTGGCGCTGTATGGGTAGTATGCTGTATGGTATTGTTATGAGTCTCTTATATAAACACTTATTCCTGATGTTTCCTTGAATTGCCCCTTTTCCTTTAGGAAGAGACGACTAAAATGCTGTATGTTTCCTGAGGATGTGTACAGTGTTTTCGTTACAGCGATCAAGGTTTAGTTAATTGCGGTAGCTGTCTTGTCCAAGATCGTCGCCTGAATTCTCTAATTTAGAATGATTTGAGCGTCCATATACAAAGCTAGCATCTGTGTTTACATGCCCCTGCTAATCACCCATGTGTATTATTTGCAGGGATAAAGTCGCTCGACTGGCTTAGTGCATGAAGGCGTATAACCCTCGAAGCTACCCCGCATGTCCGGGATCCTGTGGACCGCGGCTTAATTCCGAAGAGCTGCACACACTAAGCCCATCTCTCTCACCTCCGCATGATACATGCAACCATGTTCATTTCTCTTTTTTCTAACTTCCTGGTGCCTTCTTCGGTTGAAGATGCTCCGGAAGCTCGTGGCTCGCGCTACAAGATGCCCTAAGCCTGTGAGAATCACGCAAAGAGGCATCCTCACACAAGCATACAGCATTGGACCTACCGAGGCATGTCAATTAGGTCCCTCTTCTCCACGGCCTTGTAGCTTCTATCTTACTGACAGTCCGATACAGCCCCCACTGCTCGAACAGACTGTTCCCCAGCACTTTGCAGGTGTTGTAAGACAGCATGGTGATCGTCATGCGTGCGTGTGCCTTTACCCGTTTAATCACACCATGGCTAAATCTCCTTGTAGAGTTATCTCGCATCATCAGCGCATTCGACTGACGTACGATGCACTGGATCGCGACTCGAATAGACTCGCACGAGGGTTGCAGAACTTGGGAGTAAAGAAGGGAGACAGGGTTGCGGTGAGCTTGGGCAATAATATTGAGTTTGCTACTGTATGTTCCAAGGGCGCCTACGGAGAATGACAGCTGACAGCTTCCAAGATCACATATGCACTTTTCAAATTGGGAGCAATACTGGTACGTAGGCATCGGGGACCAAGAAAAATGGATTATAAGCCAACTAACTTATAGGTACCCCTCAATCCCTCTTTCAACGCCCCACAAGTCCTGAACGCCATCAATCATCTAGATGCTGCCCACCTCATAATCGGAGCCGAGACAAATCTTCCTCGCAAAGATCCACGTCCCAACATCTCGCTGCTTACACACTTGATACCCAATCTTGCTGGCTCTAAACTCGAATCCGAACTCGTTCCTTCGCTAAAGAACGTTGTGATTGTGGACAATGCCCAAGCGAGGATAAACCTGGACGAGTACAAGAGCCTGGGAAGATATCAAAATATAGTAGAGGATGGTGGCCAAGGCGCAACATTGCAGGATCAAGGGCTCAACCCTGATGACATTGTCAACATCCAATTTACATCTGGTACGACGAGCATGCCGAAAGCTGCGTGCTTGAGCCACAGGAGTATCTTGAACAACGGCAACAGTATTGGCGACCGAATGTTGTTAACGGAGAACGACATTGTTTGTTGTCCGCCTCCATTGTTCCAGTGAGTCGCTTTGCATAATTTGAACTTTGTGACGTCTGACTATCCACAGCTGCTTCGGATGCATTCTTGGATACATGGCTACAGCCACCCATGGAAGCGCTATAGTTTTCCCTACTGAGGCATTCAATGCTCTTGCCACCCTGGATGCCGTCCGTGAATACAAGTGCACTGCCCTATACGGTGTACCCACTATGTTTGTGGCGGAACTGGAGCTCCTAGCTAATGGCGTTGTACCGTACGAAGGCTTCCAGCATCTGCGCACCGGTATTGCAGCTGGCTCTTCCATTCCTGCTGAGCTTATGCGCAAGCTTCACAAGATCCTGAATTTGACGGAATTGACCATCTGCTACGGTATGACAGAAACAAGCCCCGTGTCAGCCATGACCACCACGGACGATCCCATTGAGAAGCGCATCAACACCGTCGGCCGCCTCCTTCCACATGTTCGCGCCAAGGTCGTCAACGCTGCAGACTGGTCACAAACGCTCGATGTGGGCCAACGTGGTGAGCTAGCTGTCTCAGGCTACCTCCTCATGAAAGGATATTGGGGCGACATGGCGCGCACAGAAGAGGTTCTCCAACCAGACGAGGATGGTATTATGTGGATGCACACTGGCGATGAGGCATCCATGGACGAGGAAGGCTACATTAAAATAACCGGACGCATTAAGGATCTCATTATCAAGGGCGGTGAGAATATCCACCCATTAGAGGTTGAGAACTGTCTTTTCGCTCATCCAGCCGTCAGCGAAGTCAGTGTCGTTGGGCTACCGGATGAGCGATACGGTGAGGTTGTTGCGGCTTTTATCGTAAGACATGCTGGGGAAGATGGAAAAGCAACGGCCGATGAGGTGAGGAGTTGGGTCAGGGAAAAGCTAAGCCATCATCTGGGTAAGTGGATATGAAGATTGCACAGACGATAGAAACTGATATGTAAACCAAGTACCAAAATATGTGTTTTGGGTAAACAATTATCCCAAGACGGCGAGCGGCAAAATACAAAAGTTCAAGCTAAAAGAACAAGGTATTGCGCTGCTACAAGAAGGCAAAGGGCTGGTATAAGGGAGGTGGGTTTTCTGGGCATGATGTTTCTGGCTGGCATTGCTTCCAGCTATATAAACACCATGATCATTGGCGACTAGGACAACGATTTGTTTAACCCAAGTCGTCAGCATATTTGTCGAGATAGGCATATTTTTAGACTCCTGACACTTATGATGCGTTGAAGTATGATGGTCCTATAAATGTCTAGTGCTGTGACGGCATTCTAAGTTGCCGTGCCTCCCGTTCCGTGTGGCACCCCACAAGATGCACGAAAATCTCTTCGATGCAATAGCAGGGATACGAATGCCATGATCGTTTATAGCGCACGCAAGCGAGAACGTGATAGTGATCTGCGCTTACTTGCATGATATCAAAGAGGCAGGTGGTTCAGACACGCTGTCAGCAAAGAAGCATAGTATGTAGTTCCCGGCTTTTCTCTAACCAGGAAAGACGCTTTCTTAGTACTACAGTAGTAAGACATGAGACTGAGATATAGCCTCGTCTCCGTATTTCTCATGCACCTTGTCCTGTTAGTAATTGTGTAACGACAAAAAGATTGGCGCTAAAGCGCTCAACAATCCTGTGCTCTTAGCCTGCAGGTTCTATGCACGATCGGTCAACAGTCATTTCCCGAGTCTCTTACTGTCCACCACGAGGATAAACAGTCAGCTCTTTCTCATCTGACCTTTGCTTTTGTCATTCCTCAGGGAAACTACGCATCAAAATCTGTTGTATCAACATTGTCTCGCTGCCGCCACGCTGGTTGTATATCGACATCTTTGTTAGCACATTAATTAGAAAAAAAGAGTCGGAATTGTGAGAAATGCCAGGACTAATAAATGACCGTGTGCCTACGCCGTCAAACCCCTCGGCTTTGGCACCACGATACGAGATCCGCAAACTTAAACCTGTTCACCTTCCCTGGGCCACCGCCATCCTAGCCCACAGCCATGGTTTCCACACTACCGTCTGGCATAAGATATGGCCTTCTGAGCGCAAATTAGGCCGCTGGGTGGTAGACATATCTCTCGACGTGGAGTATCTCGTCCGTCATCAAATCGACTCTGGCCTTTCCTACGGTGTATTCGACACAGAGTACGAATTCAAGACCGCCGAGGCCAAAGCGGTCGGCGGTGCCCTACTCTGGAATGCCGATGAGACAGTCTCGCAGAGTGTAGAAGAGAGCCAAGGCAGGGCAGCAGAAGGCATGCGCTTGCTGCACCAGATGGATTTCCCGCTCGTAAGCATAGCGCTAAGTTATGACGGCTATGCTCCGCTTGACCAGGAGAAAATGAAGCCACTACTCGCTGCATGGCCCGAGTTTCCTATTCTGTACGGCGCATTGGAAAAGCGCGATCGGCGGGATCCTGCGTCGTGGAAGCCGACGGGGCCGGGACAAGTGCTTATGCGTAATGCGACGTCTACGCGGCACGAGTATGAGGGCCAAGGCATTATGGCTGCGACGGCGAGGTGGCTGCAGCGTGAGGCGGCGCTCATGGGGTTCAGGGGCATACAGATTGAGACCCTGGCTGATCCCGTGATTCATCTCTGGACTGACGGCGCGCAGAAGCCGTTTCGTGGCATGGTTGTTAGCGAGTTCGAATGTGAGACTTTTGAGGATGAGGAGGGGCGCAGGCCATTCGCGCTGGCGAAGCAACGAATAGCGAAGTGTTGGGTGGATTTGACTGCTACAGATGCTCAAAAGGGAAAATGAGGCAGGTTCTCGTGATTCACAACGTTGCATTAGTTGAATGGCGAGAAATGCAATAAAGTTGATTAGATAAATTTCAGGGTACTAGGTATTTCCGGTTAAGGCTCATTGATTAGAAGCATACAGAAGCTTAATGATCAGTCCATGATGACTCATTTTGACTCAGTCTGACGTTGTTCGACCTCATCTCTCTGTTCTGACAAGGAGTGTGATATGTCTCCAGTGATTACTCGCAAGCAACGTCGAATTTTAAGGATCACTAAAGTCAATGCTAGCACAAGGTTATAGAAAATGAGCGCAAAGAAGGTCTGGATGGGCTATGAGACACATCGTCATAATAAACGTCTTGGTTATCACACACGAATAACGCAGGCAATGCAACATCCAACATTGAAAGCTCCGCTCAGCTCTCTTGCTCAATGCAGGGAATAAGATCTTGTGCCTTTTGCTCGGAACCCTTTGATGGTTGCAAAACATCCCTTGTCCTTGGGATATTGAATTTCCTCCATTGAGAGTTTGCCCCACCCTACCCGGACGTATCGCTTGAATGGTGCGCATTAGAAGATTTTGTGAAACATGATATGGGCCCAAGAGATGTGATGCATCATCGACTCATACAAACTCATAGTGACACCTCTCAAGTACCCGCAGCTGGTGTATATATCAAGCAAGTCCGGGCCATGAATGCGATATGGCCGACTTAGCAAAACGGGTCGACAGAACGAAAATAAGTGTAAGCCTTCTAGAAGCCCAACCCCCTTTACTATTCTCAGAGATTATAACCCTTTTTTTGCCGAGGTGATGCCGCCCTGAACAGGTGCCTCATGATCACACTTTTTTCCGACATCGTCTGAAAAGAGAACAAACCCCGGACTCTATATACTGAATTCTGAATGCATGGTTGCTGACATATGCAAACAGTATACTTTTCAAAAATAGGCTAGGGGGCGTTGCACCCGCATTCTACCTCTAGACCTGGTGCAGTGAACCTTTCACCGCTGTGGCTGACAAGGAGACAATTGAAGAGTGTTGACGCATCACTTATAGCAAGTCGGTGCCTAAGTTTCTGAATTATACTGCGGTTAGAAGACCGATTTTTGGGGATAGATATCTGGGTTATTAAGATCAACGTGGAAAATCGTTATAACCTAGCAGTTCTCTGGCGCCTGTCAAGACAACCAATCATTCAAGAACTTGATCGATAGTTTGATGCATCACTCCTGTGACATGATAGCAGTTTTCGCTACGTTTTTGTAAGGAAAGGACTTCTGTACGATACTTGATTCATAATGGTTCTGGTGGTGTCAAGCAGTGATGGAAGGAAAATGTACTCATCAAAAGATACCGCCACGTAACAAGCCTCGTAATCATAGAAAAAACTGACATATCGCAAGCTCCGCATTCCTTTTTTAGGTATCTCACAAAACCAGTCATTTCGGAGGCTGATTCATTAAGCTTTAGACGCCATGAGGAATATCTTCGTGTAGTACATAGCACAGTATTGAAGTTGAATAAGAACATTGTGATTATCATAACTCGCTTAAACTAGACAAACACAAATGACTCTCTAAAGTCTCGCCTCTACTGCCGCTCCCCTTTGCAGCTGACTTTGCTCCTTTCGCTTCGTCCCTATTGCCTCCTCAAAGATCTGCATAAACCTCCAGACATCGCCAAAAGTGTTGTACAATGGCACAGGTGCAACCCGGATGATACCTGGTTTCCTCTTATCGCACACGATACCGTTCTCTACCAGTCTTGCACTAGCCTCATCGAATATCTCTTCAGGCAGCAGAACGCTAAGTTGTGCGCCACGGAAACGTGGATCGGTCGGTGTGATGATCTGGAATGGAAAAGAGCCGTCTCTGATGTTTCGTGCGGCGATTTGAGAGAGGAGGTGTTCAGCGTAGGCGGTGAGCAGCAAAGACCGTGAGCGCAAGTCTGCCATAGATGTCTTTTCGAAGACGCTAAGAGCACCAGACAAACAAGTAAGATCGACAATTGAAGGGTTTGAGCACTGGAAGCCCTGCGCGCCAGGTGTAGGAATAAACTTGTTATCCATCTGGAAGCGGGAGGACTTGTCGTGACCGTACCAGCCCTTGAATCCCTTGTAGTGGTTGTTGTTGCCATGCTTTTCGTGTACGAAGGCGCCTGCAATAGCGCCAGCTCCCGCGTTCATGTACTTGTACGTACACCAACACGCAAAGTCGACGTCCCAGTCGTGCAGTTTGAGTTCAACATTGCCGGCCGCATGCGCAAGATCCCAGCCAATCGTGATGTTGTGTTTCCGTGCATGTGCAGTAATGGTCGGGATGTCAAGAAGCTGACCGCTGTAATATTGGATGCCTGGCAGCATTATGAGGGCCAGCTCATCAGCGTTCTCGTCAATGAGTTTGAGGATATTTTTTGTTGTCATGGAGTAGCCGTCGTCTGGCTCTACCAGCAACATCGACTTCTTCGGGTCAAGTCCATGCCATTCGATTTGCGACTCAATCGCATACCAGTCGCTGGGAAAAGGTCGCCACTCGCACATGATTTTATGTTTCTTCGCAGTCGGCTTGTAGAAAGCCGCCATCATCAGATGCAAGTTGATGGTCAACGTGTTCATCGCAACGATCTCTGAAGGTGAGGCTCCAACAATACCGGCCATTTTTCGTGAGCATCCAGCAGCCATGTCTTGGTAAGGAGTGATTGGTGAGTCCTCAAGAGCAGTAAAATGGCCACCGACGGCTATGGACCCCCATGTCTTGAGATACGCGTTCAGGTGTTCGCCAACAGCTTTCGGCTGGAGACCCAAGGAGTTACCGCAGAAATAGATGGCCTCATCGTCTGCATTCGTTGCTGGGTTTGCTGTTTGCGCATCGTCTTTGAGAGTTTTTCGTTTGAGCTGCGCTTTGCTGGGAATGACGAATTCTGGGCGGAATGTACGTGGTATCTCCGTACTTTCGTCGAGTGTTCGGGCAAAGTCCAATGACTCGGCGTTTGTAGGCCATTGCGGCTTTTGTCCTTGGCGGAGTTGCTCGATCGCACTGGAAACGTCCATAGTGATTGGTCGAGATGGCAATGTGTGATACAACCTTCGAATGACGATTGAATGACCTGAACGTCAGACTGGAATGAGAAAATAGACGCTTAAATATATACTGAGCCCTTTCAATTACGTCTTCAAGCACCTGTCACAACAACCGGCAAGTATGCACTAGCCCGCCACCTTCTTGTTTAGGCTATCCGACGAGCTTCCGTCGCACTTCCGTCGCGCTTCCGTCCGTCATCCGATCCGTCATGTTTAGTTCCTTTGCTCTCATGGTACCTACGTGCCTTAGCAAAGTGGGCCATGGTGGCTTATGATAAATGCGGTCTTCGCCGCTCTTTTAGCAGATCCATCGTCCAGAGTCTAGAGAATCTTAGTATAATTCGTTCTATTTGCAATGAGCCCTCACAAGATTTCCGTCCTTCCCTCCCCTTCTGCGCTACCAGAGTATGGCATCTCCAAGAATGGCTTTCTTCCTGCTGAGCCTCCGTTGTCTCAATTACCACAGAGCTACTACCGCCCATGGGAACAGGTCATAGAGAGACTCCCTCTTCTTATCGAGACACAGCAGATACGGCAATGGGTTGATGAGTTGCCAATTCTCGAGACATATTATCTTGGCAATGAAGCAGAATGGCAAAGAGCCCATTCAATGCTGGCTGTCATCGCCCAAGGGTACATTTGGACGGGGCCTGAGCCATCAGAGGTAAGCAGAGTGACTTAATCAAGTGTGATGGCCAACAGCACTGACTAGAGACACAGCGATTGCCTCCCGCGATAACTGTCCCTTTCCTTCAGACGGCCGAGCATCTTGAAGTGCACCCTGTCGCCACATACGCCGCACTGAACCTATGGAACTGGAAGCCATTGTCTGATGACGCCGATTTGACTCAACCAGACAACATGGTTGCTCTGCGAACAGCTACTGGCAGCGACGACGAATCATGGTTCTTTATAATTTCGAACGCCATGGAAGCGCGGGCTGGCCCGCTCATCGAGACCATGCTCGGCGCTATCGAGGCCGTTGACAAGGGTGACGATGCGACAGTTGTACATGCGCTGGAGTACTTTGAGAGAGGCGTGGAAAGTATTGGAAGGCTTCTGGAACGCATGGATGAACGATGCGATCCTCAGATGTTTTATCACACCATCCGACCATTCCTGGCTGGCAGCATGAACATGGCAGCTGCCGGTCTGCCGAATGGTGTATTCTATGACGAAGGCAAGGGCAAGGGCACTTGGCGAGCGTACCGAGGCGGCTCGAATGGGCAATCTTCCCTACTGCAATTCTTCGACGCGGTGCTCTCTGTGGACCATTCGCGAAGTGGTGGCTTCCATGCAGAAATGCGCGGATACATGCCCGGACCCCATGCTAGATTTTTGGATGATGTTGAATCCATCGCAAATATCCGCAGCTACGTGAACAGTCATCAAGAGAACGCAGTGCTTCTTTCAGCATTCAACAGAGCAGTGGCAGCACTCAGTAGCTTCCGCGATAAGCACATTGCTCTTGTTACAAGGTATATCATCATACCAAGCCACACGAAGAAGCCAGTAAGCCATATCAAGAGAATGGATATTGCTTCTGCTTCTACAAAGATGGTCTCAGAAAAGCCAAAGACACAGGAACTGGTTGGCACTGGAGGCACCAAGCTGATTCCGTTCTTACGGACGTCAAGAGATGAGACCAGCGAAACGAAAGTCACACGTTGAAGCTTGAAGTGCCGGGATTGTTTTGAATCTTCTGGTCACAAACACGACTGCCGTTAATCTACGGGAAGAAGCCGCTGGCCATCTGTTGGTCATGGATAGGAAAGAGCGGTATATCAGCCACGGATGCACCGTCGAGATTGTGAGTGCCTGGCTGAAGAAAATCCTGGAGACCTTGATCGTTCTCGCTCGGCCATGGTAAAGCGAAAAAGTCGGCATCACAGATAGTCCAATCAAGCGGCGCTTGCGCTGGGAGATTCCGCTGAGTGGCTTCCGTAGGGGCTAGCAGCCCGGGCTCCGGTCGTAGCTGATGACCATCGGTTGGATGCGCTCGAGGGGTTGGCTCTGATGGTAAAAGACCAAATAATTCAGAGGAAGCCTGCTTCCGCTTTCGGCGCAGATGAAGTTCCCTCTTCTTTGCATGTGTTGTCGTGATTTTGAGTAGAGACTGAGCAGCATGTGAGTATTGGCGAGCGTGATGATCAACTTCGCCAAAGTAGTCCATGCAAACAATGGCTTCTTTGCAGCTGTCCTCCAAGAGAAGACCAGAGTTTCCGAGGATACCAACAGCTAGCACCAGTGTGGCGGTGAAGAGCCAGGATCTAGAACCGATCAGCAGAGAGCAGTTTTGGAACACAGTTTAACTTACACTACCAATGGCATCCTATGAGGCAGCTGATCTGCGCTGATTAAACTTCGTAATGTATCAACTAACACCGAAGCAGCATCGATTGCAGCATCTGCATATTTGCGTTTCTCTTGATGATCGGCTGGCGTGCCTCCACTCTTCAGCGAAGCACCCATGTACTCGTAGATCTCGTATATTAGGAACGGTCGTGTAAGTAGCATAATGCCATAGTAATAAGAGCATAGAGTGGAGCAAGCGCCGATTGTTGCCTCACGAGAGGGGCGTCTGGCTGTGATATCAGATAAATTTCTGAGCCATTTGGATGCCCAATTTTTCAGTTGCCTCGAAACGTAATCAGCGATCCGTAAAGATATACGCTTGCGCGAGTACACTTCGACGACGACACGTTCGATGATCATAAAGATTTGTACGCTTGCATCCAGTAAATTGGCGCTAAAGTCTGCCTGCATCTCCTCAGGAGCCACGTATTTTACAGTGCAGTCAACATCGGAGGTAGAGGGAGGTCGACCTAGAACATTGCTGCATTGCCGCACAGCATTAGTCAGCGTGTCGTGCCGGAGAAGGGCCATTGAGGGATTGATATTTTGGAATATGAGATGAAATCAGAGATTGAGCATACCTATATCGCGTTAGAAAATTCATTACAAGTTCGATATAGGAATTTACTAAAAGAATCCATATTGTGAAAACTTACCTGATGAGTTGATCAATAACGCGTAAACTCTTCCAAATGCGATCCCGAATTAATCTGATGTTCTGGCCGAAAGAGGCGTTGACTTCGGTTCTGTGAAGACCAATCGCATAGGCAGTACGTGCAGCCAAAGCTAGCAACTGTCAGTCGATGATCCGAAATCAGTCACATATGCTGCCGCTTACAAAAGTACAAATACGCGCCGTTTGGCTGAGAAGCGCGAAGCATAAACACTGCCACTAGTGTGAAGCCCTGTACGGTGGATACGTTCATATTACTGCACAAGAACTTCAGCAGTATGTTGAGTGCGTGTTTAAACCAGGCCTCTGCCTTTTCTTCGAACTTGTCTTGGGCACCAATGGCAAGCACTAGATAGAACACAGCGGCGGCAACATCATCCCGGCTACAGGCCTGGCTGCTCGCCCAGTCTTTCAGCTCCGGCAATAGGTCTTCGCTTTGAAATAACTGTACGAGACCGCTGGTAGCCACAACGTATTCTTGGACTAGAACATCCACCTGATGGAGCTCAACGGAGGGACATTGTTGTTGGCCCGCTAATGCGGGACGCGTAATTTCGATAATGGGGTCCCTCGCGGCCTGCACCGGAACTCCCGAATCAACCTCGGATGTGATGAGATGTTTGACCGTTTGCAGGAAGGATAGTGGCGCGCAATCGCCGATGAAGATGAGCTTGCCTTGTGCATCACGAAGGATACGACCTTCCAGGGGTACTACAGTATCAGCTTGTTGGTCATCTCTGCTCAGTGCAGGAGAGAGTGCTATCCCAGTTTCGGCGTTGTCACGCTGGTATCGTGGTCCTTGAGGAGGGTTCACTAGGACATTGTTGTCTCGATTTTCTGACGTGTGGTCTGCCGAACGAACACGATGAAAAGGAGAACCGTCAGTACGGACGCGTGTAGTAGGCGAGTTCCCAGCAGAACGCGCTGGATTCCGTGCAGTCGGGCTACTGAACGCACATGTAGCCGCGCGATTCTTGCGTATACAATATGCGCATGGTAATTCGCCGTTGCACTTGACTTTTCTTTTTCTGCATAGATCGCATGCTGCGATGACACGATCGATACGACGTCTCTTCTCGAGTGGCGTTGCCAGCTGATCTGTTGGTGGAGACATTTGTGAACTTGTGGCCGCTGAGACACGTTGGTGAGTAGCCGGAGACGGAATGCGGTCGACGGAGCTTCCGTGGTGTTGGAACGGCGATCCGACGCGTCGGAGCCCGAGTAGCTTCGGCTTGCGGCTGTTAGTGGTGGGCTTGGCACATCTTCAGCCGAAGGGATGCGTCACCAGGCTTGCTGCGCTTCAACCCGAATCCCGGCGGAAGACGGTACATTGCTAATCGAGACTCTTGCAGACCGTTTGGTTTGTCTGGCTTCAAACACGCAGAAGTGGTTGAACAAGGCACCTTTTATCTAGAAAGCAGAATATGTTATGGTCAACAAGAGGGTGACGAAATTGAAAAGCGAGACGAATGAGGCCACTATGCAAACAATTCACCCCGTTTGCAAACGGATCAATGTTGAGAATCCTTTGATAAATGTTACTGATCAAATGAGCTACAAGTTGTTATGTGACTCGACTAGTCAAAGCTCATGAGCCGGTTAGTCATTCTTGCGCGCGCTGGTCCCCACTGAAGGATGCATATTAATTTGCACAAGTTACTTTGCTGCTTTGACTCCACGTACTTCAAATATCGTGCACAATGCATTTGATTCTGTAACCACATAGTATATTGCTGTCTTGCACGGTTCGTAGCCATCACCCAACTACATTATTCCACTTCTGATTGTTTCAGAATACTCTAGTTCTCGACTCGACCACATACTGATAACCACAATGAGGTTCATTCATTCTTTCGCCTCATTACGTACCCCAGACTCCCCGTCATACCCTATTAGTTGAATTTATCAAAAACATTACGCCATTCATATGGCCTTGATGTAAACAAACGCTTAGGAGCCGGCTTGCGAGGATGACATTGTCGACCTGACTATGCTCTGTCTCTCAGAAGCTCGTCGCTCCAGCAGATGACTGGATCAATCATAACAACAATTACAGTGTAGTATCGGTGTTAGTTCATGTGTCGAAATTGTATGTTTGTTGCACAACGTACTCTTAGCTTACGTGCATGACAGTAGTATAGCAGCGACCAATGAGAAATCCTCCAAGATATCTAGGGCAGATGTCAGACGTATGAAATACACAGGAAAACGGTAGTCTAGCTACATCCTCAAAACATTAAATGAGTTAGTGTCTGAAGCACGCACTTACGTAGTTACTCCTACTCCAGTCCAAGTATGTAAGCAAAGCGGGGCAAATCAAGTACCCCTGTCGAGCGCGCCGATCGCCTCTTAAATTAGCGCGCTATGACGTATATTGGTCGTCTCACACGCCATGCAGCAGCCATAACCAAGAATGCGCATGTCGGAAACACATAACAGGGTAGAAGGGGGTATGAGAGGGGTGGGAAGGTAACTACTTGCCGTCCAGTTCCACTCTCAGCCGCATTCTCTATTTCCTCAGATTCTCTCAACTTACCCTTGATCAATCCACCAATCTCAAAAAGAACCCTGGTCAACACGCCAACCGTACACAACGCAACTACAAAAAGCGATACAGCATAATACTCAGGAAGGTCAAGCCAGAAGAAGAAAAAAAAAAGGAGGAAATAATAATGTCTTCATCCACCCATCTCCCCCTCCTCTTCACCCTCCCCCCATCCAACCGCCACGAATTCCTCCTCATCGACACAGGCGCAAAACTCTCTTTAAAAGCGCTAAACAAACAAATCACCACGACCATCGCTCAGAGCCCCAACTGTACCGAATGTATGTTTTTCTTCTATAAAGTTCCCTCACCTTCCCTTCTACCCCTCCCCTCCCCTCCCCTCCTTACACTTAACTAAGCACCCCCGAAAAAAAAACGTTGGAAACTAATTAAAACAAGTCATGGCCAAGCACAAGGCCAAAGACGGCCCTGCCGAGCAGATCCAAGAGTTCAAGATACACTGGGACATGAAGAACCGCGACGCCAAACTGTGGCCAGAGTACACGGTGGTGACGGACGAGAACTTTGGCGCCATTGTCGAGTTGCTGCGGGGTAATCCCGCCATGGGTGTTTTGGAGGTCAAGCTAGGCAAGGATGAGTGAGTGAGCGAGTGAGCGAGTGATATTGGGTATATATAGGGAGAGAGAGGAAGAGAGAGAGATGGCAGAAGAAAGATAAGGAAAGAAAGGAAAAGAAATCGTACATGAAGAGAGTTTTTTTCACAAGTAATAAAGTCATGCCATACTTTAGCATTTCAACACGCTGTTCATTGCATTGCTTTGTTATGCACTATTCCATACAAAACAACCACCCCCATTTTGCATTCCCAGCATCAACATGATTTTATTGACAACACCCTACATACAGTACATAAGAAAAGAAAAACGCCATAGTGGTAGCGCCGTGTGGTTACACCGAAAAAAGTCGACGCACTAGTCCTCCAGCGCGTCGCGCAAACCAAGTGGAGGGTATCCGTGTCGCGAGCAAAAGATTCAAACATGATCCAAAGGAAGAACGCCGTTCTAGAAAGATGCCCATGCCATGATGGCTGTCCCAATACGCCATAGTTATAGTGTAGAAAGAAGTCATGGTTTCGGTGACTTGTCCGTCGGCTCAGATATCATCTGTTGCCAGTGCATGAGGTCTCGGCTCAAAAAATCCATCATCTGGGTTGTGCTCAGATCTTTGAACTTGGCCAGATCTGCGTCGTCGTCCTTCACGTCTCCGTTGGTTGCTGCAGTTGGCGGTTGTACAGCAGGCGCAAGACTGACGTGCTTTTCGGCGGTAGCCATCTCGACCTGTCGCTGCGCTATATAGCTCTGCATAGCTCCTGCCGGCCTTCGAATATCGTTCCAGGAGAGTTTCTGGAGGCGCCAATTCTTGGTTTTGCTGGGCTTATTTCCCGTTGTCCCATCGCTGCTATCATGGCCATTGTTGGCGCCGTTTGCAGTAATCGCTTGTGGTGACTGCGCAACATCATTCTTAGGCGAAGTGCCATTGGTTGCGGGAACTGTGTCTCTCGAATATTGGTTGCGTCCAAGTCGGCCGCGGGATTTCTGAGGAGGGCGCCCACCTCTTCGTGGGGCAGGCACAGGCTTAGGTTCTGCAACAGGCGGCTCGGGAAGTGTAGCCTCGGTCGGTTGCGGAGGCATCATAGGTTCTTCTAGGACGGGTGTGGGCGTGGGCTCTGGATCTTCAGGATCTATAATTGTCAGCTGCGAATTTATCGTGTAGGGTTTTGCATCCTACCATCGCCCTTTCTGCGCTCAGCGCGCCCTTTTCGCCTATTTGCAGCTTCGTTTCGGTTGTTTTCGCGCTCCTTTTCGCGCTGCTCCTTTTCGCGTTGACTCTTCGCGGCAGCTCCGCGCGGTTTTTGCTTTGGTGCCGAGGCTTTGGTGCTGTCGTCTTCGGATTCCAAAACAGGTGAATTGCTTGGAGATCGCGAACCTGTGCGCTGTCGTTTTATTTCTGGTTTCGTCCTATGGCAAAGCTTGTCAGCTGAAATGCCAGTGGCTTGTGAGGCAGCAAGCGAAACGCACTCTTCGCTATCGTCGCGACTTCGCTTCTTCCGGTTGCCGTTCTCTGAAGATGCACCACCCTCATGCCTGCTTTCTTCAAGCACCTTTCGTAGTACTTCATCTTCATCATACGCAGCCCGACTGTTCATGGTTGACCTGCGCTTTCCAAAGGAATCTACACTGGCCCTGTTGTTCCGATCCTTGTCCTTGGCCGAGGTTCCGTCGGATTCCTTGGAGATAGATGATTTGCGATGCTTGCTGTGTTGCTGATCGTAGACGGGGAGGTAGCGGGAGTACTTTTGACTGTTGCGACAATCTCGTTAGCCAATTTTTGTCTATTCGCAGACCGCGGGGTAGTGAAGTAATGGTAGTAGTACGAGTTGTCGTAGCCGCGTCTGGAACGCGGTTCAGAACACACATGAGAGCAAATACGCACCCTTTCGGACTTGTCGAGACCTTGTGGAGGTCCTTTCTGCACTCCTCGCAAAAGTATTCGTCTGGGCTGGCGGCTTCGTCCATGATGCCCACGCACCCACCGTGTTGCCACACCTTGCAGACGTCACATTGGATGAAGAGACCGCCGAGCTCATCAGCTTGAGCCTCCAAATCTGCCAAGGACATGCCGGGCTTGATAGTGTCGGATGGCGGGCCCGGGTAATCTTGATACCCACACACGCATCGAGTGACTTCATCTTCCTCTGCTATTTCATCTTCAAGCTCATCGTCGAGCTTCGCGGGCTCGTCTTCGTCCATGTCATGCTCGCGCGTTCGTCGGCGTGTCAAGGGTGGCTCAGGCTGTGCATCGTGAAGCGGCTCCTCGGGCTCTTCTGAGGAAAGCGAGTGCGGGGTGGATGATTTGGGTGGTGAGGTCTGTTTGGCGTTGGTTCGTGACGCACGATCGGTACGCGCTGATGAGACGGAGGATGATGAGTTGCTGTGTGTTGCGACGCTGGGTGGGGGCTGCGTGGTACGAGCCCGCGATGAGCGTCGCGGCGACATTGCGTGTATATCTGTCGAGGGCGTTTACGTGCGATAGCTGGGTAGTATGGCAGGGTGCGAGAGGGGAGCTGGCGAGCCGGATGGCGTTGGGTGCGCTTGTGAGGGCGTGCGGTCGAACGTGGTAGGAGGCGGGAAGGAGGACCAGACGGGTAGAGCGACCGATGGCAGCGAGTGAGAGAGACAGAGACAGAGATGGACGAGTCCAATGGCAAAGGCGGACGGTGTCGCGCAACAGGCGCCCTCGAGCGGGCGACAGTGGGCGTGTACGGAAGCGCAGCTGGGAGGGAGCAGGTGCGGAGAGAGCGGGCCAAAAGCTCGACGAGCTTCAAAGGGCGACGCGAGGATGGATTGACGACTGGAAAAGAATGCCTGGTTGCGACAAGAACATGGTCTGGGGCTCGAGCGGGCGTCTGAAGGGCTGTACCGGGGCAATGCAGTGGGAGCGACCGAGCTGCCAGGACTCGATTTTACTCCTCACGCTCTAGCGGGCAACGCGATTTGGGGTCTCCTCTGGAACGAAGCGCCAGCCGTAATCCCACGTCACGTGATGCAACCACACCGGGGGCCTAGCAACCCTCCCATGGCAGCCAGCGCCCCCGCCGCGCTGGCCGGCGTGTTCGGCATGTGCCAGTCGACAAGGCCTCGAGGCCGTCCGCTTGTCGAAGCCATCGGTCGAGTGTCTGGGGCAGAGAAACGATGAGGGGTACAAGGTGCTGGCAGGTTTCGATGGTGACAGAAGTTGCGATCCGTTGCCGGTGAGGCAGTCACGCTAGCTTCTTTTTGCTCGAGTCCCGCCCGCTGCATCATCATCATCATCGTCCTTGTCCTCGTCAATCCAGAATCGCCTCTTCTCCACCATGCAGTCTGCCGGCCGATAGCACACACCATGCAGAGACAGCGTCCAGACTGCGTCGATAACAATCACCCCGCCTAGGACATACCACTGACAGAGTAGCTCCAATGGACCCATGCTCACACTAGAACAGGTAGTGTTGCCAAGGAAAATTATCCAACAGTCACGGGAACACAGCACGCACACACGAACAGGGTTAAGGGTCGCTGCGACATTCATAACCCTTTCCCTGAGAAGAGAATGGCGACAGCGACTATGTGTACAGTCGTTTTGTTCACTTTTACAAGGGGGCTGGCGATATGCCGTCACGCGGTTTCACATGTGCCTAGCTTTGAGATTGGCGCGTCGCGATTTATGCACCATAGGAGAGATATGCGAAAAAGTTGAAATCCACAATCTACCAAAGACACACTCCAAAGCCCGCCCGACATCCCCACCTACAGCCCTTTAATCTTCTCTTCCAGCGCGCGTTTGATAGCTGACGTATCGTTAGCATTGATTCCACAGTTACAACTATAGCCCAACTACTTACCATTGCAGCTGTCGTTGGCGTCGCCAAACAACATCTTGGTATTCTCCATAAAGAACATCGGATTCGGCACATCGGCATATCCACTTGCCATACCGCGCTTCATAATGACGACCTGCTTGCTCTTCCATGCGTGCAGAACGGGCATGCCTGCAATTGCGCTACCGGGCTCCAGTGCGATCGGATTTACCGTATCGTTTGCCCCGATTACAAGCGTAACGTCAGTGTCTGCAAAATCGTCGTTGATCTCGTCCATTTCCAGGACGATGTCGTAGGGTACGCTGGCTTCAGCAAGAAGAACGTTACATTGACCAGGCATTCGACCCGCTACCGGGTGGATGGCGAATCGGACATTGATGCCCTTTGCACGCAGCATACTCACAAACTCAGCGAGTCCGTATTGCGCCTTAGCGACAGCCATTCCGTAACCCACTACAATGATGACGTTCTCTGCGTTGACAAGGGCTTCAGCCGTTTCGTCAGCCGTTGTCTTGGTTATCTCCCCTTCAACCTTGGACTGTGTCTGGGCTGTTGGCGCTATGCCGCCAAACAAAACATTCGTCAGCGACCTGTTCATGGCCACACACATGATGTAGGACAGAATAGAACCGGATACGCCAATGAGTGCGCCAATGGTCGTCAGCAACGAGTTATCCAGCATGAAGCCTTCCGCAACAAGTGCAAACCCGGAATACGCGTTCAACACAGTGATGACTACAGGCATGTCGGCTCCACCAATGGCAGCCGTCGTGGTGTATCCCTTGATAAACGACAGAGCAGCGTTGCCAAGAAGACATGCCGCACCTATCATAGGTGCGCCTGGTGCGTAGGCCAGAAATGCTCCCATGGTCGCAAAATTTGCCCCCAGAAGCGAGGTGTTGATAATATGCCGACCAGGCAGTGCCAATGGCTTTGAGCTCATCTTTGCGGCCAGTTTGAGAAAGGCTACAATTGATCCAGTGAACGTGACTCCACCAATGAGAACGCCCAAGTACGCAGAAACCATGTGGAGTGTCGAAATCTCGCCAGTGTGCTCAAGAACGCTGCCGATACTGGTGAGCACTGCAGCAAGACCAACAACAGAGTGTAGTGCTGCCACTGTCTGGGGAAGAGATGTTGGAGTGATTCTCCGTCCGATTACAAGTCCAGCGACCGTGCCAATGGTGGCCAATCCAGCGAATTGCGTGAGCACATCGGGTGTGAAACCAACGGCTGCCAGCGACGCAAGGATGCCAGAGAATACACCAAGTATACCCAGGATGTTACCACGGCGGGCCGTAGTCTGTGATGCCAGCCCTGACAACGAGGTCATACAGAGGAGGCTACTGACAAGGTAGCCTGCTTGAACGAGACCAGCCATACCAGTCGAGGCGGCTGCTATGTACCCGCCACCGAACAAAGCTGCGGGGATAGCATACAACCAAGGGTACTCTTTTGGGTCGGTGGGGCGTCTGAACATATCTAACATCCGCTTCGAGATAACAAAGCCCCCGGACACATTGACAAAAGCGAGTAGGACCGACAAAGCTCCGAGCGTTTGGGGGATCGTTTCCGGCAGGTAGCCGCCGCCCATGACGAATAGACCTCCTACACCTACCATTCCAGAAATTGCATTCGTCACACTCATCAATGGGGAGTGCTAGGTTCAGATTCCTCATGTCAGTATTTCGTCTCCAGCTTAATTTCAACAGAGAGATTGCGTACCAGTGCTGGTGCCACTCCCCATACAACGCGGTATCCGATGAGACTGGCCAAAGCGAATGTAAAAGCATTACCCATGAACAATGGACCGGTAGCCTTCCCAAGTGCCAGAGCAGCGGTCATACCAGCCGTCACAGTTGCTACTTGTCTAGTCTGGGTCTGCCATGGTGTCAAAGCGACGATGTTTGCATCCTGGTCAGCGGGCGATGGGGCTGGCTTGGCCTGGACTGGTGGGGGAGCAGGACGCGGAGCTGGGGGCAGAATGTGGCCGTTATAGGTAACGATAGCTCCGCGGGTGACTTCATCGGTAAGGTCAACATCGTAGTACTTTTCCTTCTTATCTTTTGGAGTCAGCGAAAGCAGGAACTTGGTCACGTTATTCGAGTAAAGAGTAGACGACTGAGTGGGCAGGCGGGATGGAAGGTCAGTATAGCCTAAGCACAGAGTCAGCAGCGAACATCTCCAGCATGCATCGTCACCCACCGATGACCTTGACTCCTTCGTATTTGATCAGCTCTCCAGGAACAGTGGCTTCGCAGTTGCCGCCAGCCTCAGCGGCCAAGTCAACCACGACAGAACCGGGTTTCATTGCACCAAGCATTGCCTTTGTGATAAGTTTGGGAGCCGGCTTTCCTGGAATAAGAGCTGTGGTAATAACGATATCGACCTCTCGGCACTGTTCGTGGAAGAGTTTCATTTCTGCTTCGATGAACTCCTTGGACATTACTTTGGCATAACCGCCAGCACCAGATCCATCCTCTTTAATGTCGACTTCAATGAACTCTGCACCAAGGGACTGGACTTGCTCACGCGCAGCGGAACGAGTGTCAAAACCGCGGACAATAGCGCCCATGCGGCGGGCCTGTCTTTGGTGTTAGTGGTCTTCCTCCTTGGGCTTGTGTCATACTTGCAGTGGCGATAGCACTCAAACCCGCAACACCAGCTCCAATAACGAGTACTTTACAAGGAGGTATTTTTCCAGCAGCAGTGACTTGACCCGTGAGAAAGCGTCCGAAATGATTTGAAGCCTCCAAGACAGCCTTGTAGCCAGCAATGTTTGCCATGGAACTCAGTGCATCGAAAACTTGAGCACGAGAAATGCGAGGAACCATATCCATGGCAAATGCAGTGGCCTTTCGAGAGGCCAGGCGTTCAACAGTCGGCTTGTTCTGCATAGGGTAAAGCATGGAGATGACAGTAGCACCTTCTCGAATGGCATCGACCTCCCTATCATTGCCGTCGATGCTGAGCGCCCGCACCTTGAGCAAGACGTCGCTTTGTGAGAAGACACTTCGGCGGTCCACGGTGTGGGCACCAGCCTGTTCGTAAGCCTCATCTAGGAACTGAGCCTCTGCCCCCGCACCCCGCTCGACCAAGACACGCGAGAAACCCTTCTTGAGAAGAAGCTTTACATTTTGTGGCGTGATGGCTACGCGCCTTTCGCCAGGGAAACTTTCTTTTGGCACACCAATGGTTAGATTGGCATATGGGCCTGCCGTGAAAGGCGGTGAGCTAGGTAGCTCTTCATCGTGCGGCTCTGGTGCATGGGACGCATAGCTCGCAACAGCAGTGACCTGCGAGACATGATGCTGCAGGGACACCGGGAGCTGACGGCTAAGGCTGCGTACGCCAGTGGCACCAAACTGGATCCCATTGTGCTTGGAGCGGATCTCACGTCGAAACACAGGCGTTGATCTTGCGACTGATGGCTTCAAGGCAGCAAGCACGCTGCCCCGCGGCGGACGAGCGGCTGCCCTGCATCCGGCGAGGCAGTTTGCTGAGGACCTCATGCTGTCTTGAATGAAGGCGAGCAAAGAAAGAAGAAGCCCGGTACCCGCATCTGCTGGCAATCTGTTCCGAAAAGAAGGGCAAGGCTGGCAGTTGTAGACTCCCAAAGCCCTGTGTAAGTGAGCACTGAAGGTGCCACGGTTTGCAAATCACCATGGAGGTACATAAGGGGTGGTACCTTTGGGCCGCGTCCCGCGGATACGTTCGCCTTGCCTTCTGCCGAATCAAACGAGACGGGGGGAATCAGCTTCCCCGCACTTCAGCCACTCCCCTCCCTGCGTGACACTTACCCCACGTTTTGAATCCAGGTTCCCGCCCCTCCTGTTGTACCACGATGCCCCTACGCTGTCGACTACCCGCTACCGCAAGTGCGCCAAAATATCAGCCATGGTCAATCCTGGATGCGTCGCTTGTCAGGTTGCCATACTTCTAGAAGCGCGGTGGTGTGTGTATAGAGAGTAAGGCGAGCGTACCCTTCCCGCCCGTGCCGTTCGATCACGCGCTGTGGGGCATGCGTCCCGACACTCTGGGTTACTACTCTTTAGAATACTCGGAGGGCCCTCCTTTCCCGTTCCGTCCACCCAAGCCTGATGCAGCCCTTCTGCTGACATAATAGCCTCTCAAATTGCATCGGCAAAAGTCAACCGCCTCTTTCCACTAACATCAAGTGCCATGTGGCCGATGCGCTGGCTAAGAAAGAGAAAATGCTAACTAGATTCAGTGCTCAACTGCTTGGAGGCGGGGCAGTGAAGCATCATCCAATCAGTTAACAATATTCACGGCCATAAGAAAAGGTACCGTCGGTTGGTCAAAACAGCATTGTTACATTATCACTACAAGTATGCTATAAAAGATTCTAAGGAGTGACTATGCGGCAGGACAGCGGAGTCCAAAGTAAAGCCAAACTGCTATGTACAAGGGTGAATCAAAGCAAAAAAAACAGCACCCGGGAACAATGTTATTAACTCATTAGCATCCCACCAAATCCCATTGCGATCCGGGTTCATGCAACTCTTTCACAAATGTGTAAAAAAAAAGAGACATGGAGATCGTTGGTAGGAAATTCCAGCGAACCGGTTTCGTTAAATCGGAAAATTATGAAGAGGCGTTTGCTTCTTGTCATCTTTTTTCTTGCACGTGTTTAAAAGCCACCCCAGTTGAAGCTTGCGTTGACGTCGAGGTCGAAGATGAAGGACTTCTGGCAGCCCCATTTCTTCTGGGTGCTGACGCTAACGTCCAAGTTGGCGTGGATGGGAGTGAACTTCTTGGTGTAGAGACGGCAGTGGGTACCGAAACCGACGCCGTTCTTCTCGAGGTAGGCGGCCTGGAACTGGACGCAGGCACCCTTGTTGTAGCCGAACATGGACATCCACTGGGCGATGATACCGGCCTTCCTGTTGGCCTCGTTCTGCTTCTGAGCGTAGGCAGCGCACAGGTTGGGGTCAAAGGGACCGGGGATGGTGATCTGGCCCATGCAGTAGGGCTGCTGGTTGATCAGGTTGTGGCCGCAAGACTGGGGCTTGCTGCAAGAAGGAGGAGTGGGAGGAACGTAGGCCTTCTTGTTGTAGCCGTTGGAGCCGACAATGACAACCTCGAAGCCAGCCTGGTTCTGACCATTGTTGGTAGCAGACTCGTTGGTGACGTCTTGGCCCCAGAGAGTGCACTTGAAGCGGGCAACAGAGTCAGCCTCTTTGCAAGAGCACTGCTTAGGGTTCCACTTGGGGTTGCGCTCGACAAAGACGTTGAAACCAGTGCAGGCCTTGGTGCCTTCACACTTCTTGGCGCAGGTAAGAGGGTCGTAGCTGGTGAGCTCGAAGTATCCGAGGTATCCGCTGCCAGTGACGGAGCCGCTCAGGTCAGTGAAAGCACTCTCCCAACCGTCAGGAGTCTTGGCAGAAGTAGCCATCTTGTGGTAGACGTCGTTGTTCTTGAAGGCATCGACAGTGTCAGGAGTGGTGTTGGGCGCGTAAGCGTTGGGCTGAGCAGCGCAGGGGTCGAGAGGGTTGATGAATCCACAGTAAGTGCCGACCTCGATGGCGGTAGGGCAAGCTGCGGTAGAGGTGAAAGCCCAAGTGTTGGTCCAGTCGACTGGAGTGCAAGATGATGGAGCTTGGTTGGTAGACGATGCGTCCTGAGGAGGCAGCGCGTTTCCAGGAGTGGGAGGTGCGGTGACAACAGGACCAGATGGTGGTTGAGAACCGCCAGCTGCGGTTGGTGTAGGACCGCCAGCTGGCGATCCTCCATAAACAGGGTCAGAAGGTGGCGGCGGGCTGTTGTATGTCTGGACTTGAGGATTCCACCAGTTCAACCAGCTAAAAGTTGGAGTGCGGGCATTGAGGTCCTTCTTGGCTAGCTGGGCAGTAGCAGGGCCGGAAACCTTTCCAGCAGCAGCACCGAGAGCCTCCTTCTGGTTGTATACATTAGGCTGAGCAACAACACCAATCTTGGGGCCCTGGGGAACGTTGTTGGGGATGGCATCATGTTCACCGACGTTGAAGCTTTGGGGGGCAGGCGAGGCTGCCACGAGGGCAGCGGTAGCCGCGAGAAGGTGGTAAGAACGCATAGCGAGAGAGCGTTTGGGAAGACTGTGGAGAAATTATTAGATGTGAGAACGGTTGTGGAGTGGTGAAGACCAGTGCTGATGATGAATTGTTGAGTCGTATGGCTGATGGCCTTATATACAACAAGTCCTGTTCAGTCTTGACGTCTCGGTTTTCGACTAACTGATCTGGAGTCTATGTCATAAGTGGAGCCACAAACATTGCCGGTAAGTTCGGTCCTTCTCGTAGCTGGACTTGGTGGTTGTATCTGGTCGCACTAGGCTATTGAACTATCTTAGCCTTAGATGAATTGTCATACCTGTATTATTGTCGCCGGGCGCTTGCAAAGCACATGCAGGTACAGAAACAACGTCGCCAACTAGACCTTGTGGATACTGCGGTGAAGGCCATTGTGCATTACCCTCCAGCAGTGTGTGTTTCTGCTGACTTTGGAAGAAGGACTCATCGAGGGAACTGGCACCAAGTTTGAACTAGAGGGGCGCGATAATGCGATGGTCGGAGCCACTACCCTGACACTCCTCTGTTAGAAACCTTGCTCTCAACTCTTGCTGCATCTCTGGAGTTTGCAGTTTTGTTTCTCCTGATTCTGTCTCGTCATGGATCGAAGCGAGTCATGGAGTGAGAATTTAGCTATTTTTGACTATTCCGTTGGAGTGTTCGGTAGTCTGCTAGCCCAAAGATACTAGCTCACAGCCCGTTGTTTACCATGTCGATAGTTTCCTTCAGGGGTACAGATATTTATTTCCCTACACGGGTACCAACTAACCCGATAGGGATGTAGTGTTCGCACTCGGCTGTTCGCATCTCTCCGAAGACATGCTGCAGGCGCACAAAGAGAAGGATGTGCAATATACATTGTTATACGGACCAAAAAGGCAGAGCGTTTCGTTCCCCCCAACGTTTAGTTTAGGCCAAGCCACGGCCGAATAGCCGATTCACAGCTAAGCTTCGGGGCGTGTATCGTCGGGGCGCGATTTGCACATGGGTGCAACATGACGAGCTGTGACTTGAACTCGCCGGACTAAATCATGGGTAGCTCGGCCGTGAAGGCGTGGTTGTTTCTCTGACTGTGGCGGTGCAGAAGCGGGAGCAATAGGGAAGTCGCTAGAGCAGACTCCCAAGACCCTTCCAGTGTTAGAGATGAGTGGGTTGGCCTGTGACTAATTCTAGAATCACAGCATGTCCTGAAGGCGCAGACGTTCTAGAAAGAAACGCAACGGGAGTCGTAAAGTCATGCAGGGCGTCAGCATGTACCATGGTTCTCATCCTGCGCCAGCATCTGTTGTGTGTCTGGTATCGTCCAGTCGCACTCGGGTTCGGATGTGATAGAAGCGCTACTTCTCGGAATGTATCCAAATCGGCGGATGTGCGGCAGATCGACCTTGGAACGCTTCCATGACGAAGTATCATGGTGCATTGATAAGGCCACTGGTGAGGATAACAGTAGCGTTCGTCGTGTCTGGCCCGAGGAGGCGACGAGGAAATGGTCGCGTGGATCGATTGGGTCGCTCGTAAGTCGGACGCTAACGGCTCGGTCGATCCCACTACTTGGCACTAGCCCCACATCGCTTGCCTCAACCTCACGGCCCCTTTAATCGCCAACACCACATCACTATCAACGGCTTCCTCTTGTCATGCATGTCTACTAACGAACATCCATCTGTTCATGCCTCATCGCCCATGAGTCTCTCCGTCGCACCCATGTTATTCGTGGCCTCTAGTGCATGACCTCACACGCACCCGTCGAGCAGCTAGCTAATCATCGCGTCTACATCATTACTCTACATAGCCAACGGCTGTGGCACCCGCTCAAAGCACCATCGCGTGCACTATGCATTCGCGCCGCCGCCTTGTCTTGGAACTCCTGCGTCAGCGATATACAAGCTAAAATCAACGTCACTACCACTACAACACCCGCTAAAGTCCGAGTCCAAGATAGTGCACCTTACCAAATACAGCCACTCGAGGTCAGAGGTGCGAAGGCGAAGTGGGCATAGTTTCAGGCGCAAGAGCCGCAAGACGTCTATTTCTGGTTACGTCAGTAGGCGAGCACCTTTCCGACACAGCCGAGGTTGACCTAGGTCCTGGCTAAGCCTTTCTTCAACATGGAACCAGCGTCACCTCCCCTACGACCTATACGTAAACAAACACCATCATGATTATTCCAAATCTGTGCAGCGCTGCTACCTTCTCCCCTGGCACATATGACCCCTGCATCCCGTTGAGATCGGTCGTGCGCATGTCGAGGTTCAGATGGCGCATGGACGCAACATAAAGGCTTTTTGCTAAGAGCTGGCTCGCAAAGGGGCGCCCCGTGGCATTCGCAGCTCACATATGTGGCTGTTGCCGGTGCATGTTGCTCTCTTCTCTGCGCCACTCTACCTCATTGTTTGGATTGCCAATCGAGCTGAAAATCTGGGTTTGATCCGGTGCAGACTTCCACCATCAACGTTATCTTGGATACCTTGGCACGGTTGTGGTCGTCATCATCTCGAGTCAGCAGTATCTTTGAATCCACCCCAACGTCAGCCCAGCGTGCTGGTATTGGGTTGAGCATGGGCGCACCCGCCCGGCTCTTGGGTTGTTCGGATTGTCGCGCATTCTGGCAATGTCTACTAGAAGGTATCTGCCCCGGGAGCAGCATACTTCTCGTAATTTAGTGAGGTGGTGCGAGCTCTAACTCTTCTTGATTTTTTTCAATAGCTTGCAACTTTCTTGGTACGTTCCGCCATATCCGTAAGAGTTTTTCGGTTTCAGATCACGAGGCTATGATACACTTTAGCAGAATGGGGCTACAAGGGGGAGGCGCAAAGTACGTCTTCGTCGCTCTTATGCCAAAGTGTACTTCGATGCCCCCCTCTCTGTGTATTGCAACCGCTATCGCTAAGTTAACACGAGAGCTTATCTTTCTTTCCAAGTGTACAGACAGTTTCGATTCAATTGATCAGAGTGAAACATGACATGAGATGTTTGTAGTTTCAATTCCAACTCTATCTATCCGTTTCAATGCATGGGCTCGAATGGCAATCCTGGGGCCGGCATCCGACATCTGAATCCCGGCTTAGTGGGGAGAAAGGATGACTGTCATGTTTTGCCCAAAAGTGCAAACTGTCGTTGAGCAAAATATTACGTTATGTCTTCTACTCAACTGCCCGGCTGTACAGCATGGCGGCAACATGAAACTCTATAAACTTCGTATATCGAATTACCCGGAGACGAGAACCATACCGAGAGCTTAGGGCTGAAGTGATGGGAATTACAACAATGGTTCGATTAATGTACATTCATATACAAGGAAATTGGGAGGACGACTTGGTGACCGGGAGTTTTCTCCACTTAAACTTCCCATATGTACTCTGCTCTTGGCAATGCAGGGGCAGACCCCGGTTAAACCTCACAGATTGAATCGGGAGAGCATGGAGCGAGGGTTTGACAGATGGCATATTGCCCAATTAAGCGACCCGTTTACCGAGCCGCCATATTGCAGAATATATTACAGCGCACTAGTCGAGACCGTGTTCTGTAAGCACAACACACCGGTACCTTGGAATCCTGAATATGTGTTTGCTTTTTTGTAGCGACTGGAATACTACTGCCTGCTGCACATGTTCCTCGGTTGCTCCTTGTTATTACCACCCTATGTACCGCCCCCGCATCACCTGACCACCACCTTTCATCCCCCGCCAACACCGCTATATTGCCGGGACACGGCCGACAGTTTATTTTTAAACGCTGCAGCAGGCGGCACAGCACTATCATGCAGGTCCAGAGCTTGAGTGCGGAGATCACATCAATCTACCTGCGATTGAAGCTTTTCGTATCTTTACTATAATGCTTCACTGCGTTTTCCAGGGTCCTGGTGCATGCGCCACCGTCGAGACACTGGTACTGCTGCAGAGTCCATACTACAAACGCTGAGCCTAGCCCGAATCAATGTAACTTTTCACTTGATCCTGAGTTCCGCTTGGTCATAGACTCGTATTCGACAATACTGCTCTAGCCATGTTTTACAGCGGTCTCGATCCTTCAATCTAACGGGGGCATCTCGAAGAACCTAGTCCAAGTATTAAGAACATGGTGGTCTTAATACCGATGATACTCGGTTTGAACCTAAAATTGGAAACTCTACGTGGGGTCGTCTAGAGGCCAGACTGCCTCGAGTCAAGCATATTGGCAGTTCTGGATTCGGCCTCGAGGCGGAGAAGCGTAGGGTGCCTGACATGAAGGATGTTTTGAGGCCACGGGACCACATGGTGATATATATCGTGATCCGAAGCTCAAGTATAAAGATGAGGTTGTTTCCTGTCTTGTTATCGATCATCATCCGCAGATCATCCAGCCTTTTCACTTCCAACACTTGCTTTCCGGCACCACAGCTCGCTCGACAGTCTTTTTTTGTCTTTTTGCAATTACCAATATGCACGGCAAACTCGCTACCCTTCTCCTTCCGGTTCTCGCTGCGGCGACTCCAGTGAGGCGTGGTGATGCTCCAGACCCAAACCAAATCACCATTGTAGACACTACCTACTCTGGTAACGGATGTCCTCAGGGCTCCGTGTCGACCAGCACTTCGACTGACAAGACTGTAAGTGTTTCTAACATGTATACAAATATGAACAGGACATAGAAAGAGAACAAAAATCCCTCGCCTATTTAAAATTTTCCATTGAACTAACATCATCCCTCTTCCCAAATAGGTCGTAACCTACGGCTTCGACGCCTTCCAAACCTACATCGGCCCTGGTACCAAGCCAGCCGACCGCTCCAAGAACTGCCAACTGCACCTGAACCTCAAGTACCCCGGTGGCTTCCAGTACGCCGTCGTGGACGCCACGTACCACGGGTACGCGCGTCTGGACGAAGGAGTGACAGGTAACTTCATCACGACGTACTACTTCAGCCAGGACGCAGGCACGACGCAGACGACGCGGATGCAGGCGATTGGCGGGGGTGCCCTGGCCAACGGCCAGGTCTACACCAAGACGGACACGGTGGAGACGACGGCGACCATCTGGAGCCCGTGCGGCCAGAACGGCATTCTCAACATCAACAACCGTATTGCGCTGACCAACAAGAAGTCGGACCAGGCGGGCGAGATGAGCAATGACGATGCCACGGTCGCTTTTACGCAGCAGCTGCACGTTGCGTGGAGGAAGTGCGAGAATGCTACCGGTGGCAGTGGCAACACCGGCGGCAGCGCTGACAACATTGGCATTGGAAGCCCCAGGTCTGAGCTTGAGTTTGAGTAGATGGATTGGTCATGGCTAGCGGTATGGTGATCATGGGCTGGATGGAGAGCGGATTGAAGGGGGGAGAAAGGTGATGGTCATGGTGACAGGTTGGGACGTGTAAATAGTCGATTCTGTTTGTTTTTGGATCTCATGTCGCTATGAATTTATGCATTTCTCTTATAAACAAGCTGTGCACCTTTCAGTTGAGCCTCATCTGTTTGATTGCCACTATACTACAGTTCGAAATAGGGATATTGAATGATGATAAAATAACCCATATCCATACATCTATCTCTCTGGCGCACTAGAAAGAGAAATAAGAATAGAAGACGAAGAACACCCGAGATGAAGGGGGTGCAAATGAGATCTATGCATCGAACATGCAACTTCATGCGACCAAGACCCAACTTCGGTACAGCACAACCTCTATAGTGCTAAAATGTGGCATTTCCACAAAGTGTTGAAAGAAAAGTTTGGCTGGCAGCCTGAGAGATGAACGTTGTTCTCAAATAAGTTATATCCATATTATAACAGAAATGCAGCACCGACGTAAGACCGAAAGCGTGGCATTAGCGTGACCGGCGTCTGTCCTGAATCGAGCGCAGGACCTCGAGCCATCCACCATCATCAACGTGGTCATCCCCTGTAATTTGTGGAGAGAGAATATCAGGAAGCTGAAGAGAATCAATAGGTAACCACACTGTACTCACCGTTATGTGCAGCCGCACTCGCGACTGGTCCTCCGCCGTTGACAACAATAGGATCACTATCGACGACGTGCACGGCCAGCCCGTTGCCCGCTGATGCTACTGGCGGGTCTGAAGCGGAATTCCGGATGCGAATGAGGGTGACGCGTATGCGATACGTACCCACCTGACGGATTGCAAGCTCAGGGAAGCGCATATAGCCCACACCATTCGGATCAGCCATATCCATTGAGGCAATACAGCCATCGGCTTCATCATCGCTGAAAGGATGAATGGTATCGAAGACACGCCCTGCAAGCAGTGCATTGAGAACATTCGGCTCTGGCAAATCCGAAGAGCTGGAAGCGGGTACGAGGGCGGCGACTGCGATCAGATTGGTCGAGTCTGCAATGGCATCATCAGCGTCGACGTTGGTGGTTTGCAATCGCACGATGATGGAGCCAGGCATGGTTTGTCCAACTTGGGCAGTGCGCGGCGGCTGCACCACAATATCCATGGCATACCGAATCTCGTCTAGCGACAGAGATGTTTGACCTGATCTTGAATGTCCTGACGCGCGAGCGTTTCCAGAGTGGCGTCTCGAGCGAACAGACCTACTTCGTAGCGCCCTCGGCCTTGCAACGTCAGCCATGGAAGATGCGGTGTCGGCTAACCGTTGGTCTGGTTGTCCGTTGAGTTGCTCGGCGATACGGGCAGACCTTCTGGGTGGAATTTGGCTGTCGGTGTTGCGTACAGTAGTGTGGCCTGATGCAGATCGGGTTCGCGAGGCTGAAGGCGAGTTGGATGCGGCTCCCCTGGATGCGACAGCTCGGTTAGGATTTTGTTCTCTACCTCGTCCTCGCCGGGAGCCCCTTGGCATCTGATGGAGGTTGAAGCTGTTTTGCTTAGCGGAGTTTCATGGAATGGCTTCAGCGAGGCTTGTCTCGGCTCTGCTGCAATGGTAGAGGACGGATATTTGGGGTTTGGGGTCAGACAAGGGCAAAGAAAAAAGCACAAAGTGGCTCCGTAGGTAAGGAAAGCAGGAAATGACGGGCAAGGAAGGACAGCCAACAGTGACGCCATGGAGCTGCTACTAGGCGAAGCTGGATAGTAAAGATATAGGAAATGAAGTCAAGCCGCGAGTCAGACATGTCATCAACGTCGTGTTGTGGAGGGCATACTGCGGCCCCTCCATCACGACGACAATGGTTCAGCAAACGTGACGAGAGCCTAACACTTGGGCCCTTTAATCTCATAGAAAAGTGATATAGAGAGAAAAGTACAGCGACAAGCAATATGAGGGAGAATATAGGCCGGAGTGATGCTGGCAGGGTCTTCCGTCAGGCCCTGTCCGAGCCCCACGTGCGGGCTGGTTCGGTGGGGAGAGTATAGTGGAGAGATGGGATTGGTGGCAGTGAAGCTGGGGTTCGGCCAAAAAGGGAGCTCTCGTCCATGCATCGGCCGTGAAGAGACAGTCACTAGTCGAATGTGGACAGCAGTAGGAGAAGAATAAAAGAAAAAGAAGAAGAAGCGACGGGGCCGAGGATGTGGTGGGAATGCAGCAGAGAGCGTTGCAGGTAGATTGACGAATGTGATGCGTCGCACGAAACCCAGCGGGCCATGTGGGCGACAGGGATGGTGAGTCGAGGCGGCATGGGGGGAGGCAGGAACGGCACAGCGAAGCGAAATGAACTGCTCACCTTCTGGCTCGTCGTACCTGCTCTGCCTTATCGTCGGGGAAGGCACGCACGACCGTTTGGTTCCTTCCTGTCCTTGCTCCCCCGGCTTTGCCTCGGGCCTGTTACACAATGCCGCGGCGCTCTGTTATGGCGGTGGAGATGCCTTGATGCCTTGATGCCTTGATGCCTTGATGCCTTACTGCGACACAACGAGTGATAGGCCGTTGCACGCCAACTAACGCGTATGCTGCTCCGGCTGTCGTGATGGTAGCTGCAAGAGTGCTGCTGCTTCGGGGCTAATACCTATATTGCTTCTATACATCAGTCACGCTCTGCCCACACAACCTTGACTTGCACTCTACCTGTTCCTGGATGTCGCTGTTAGTGACCCACAGTATCCATCCAGTGCAAGTGGATCCAAATAGGCACAGAACGAAACTCGGGAATGTTGTGATCCGCCGGTGATGAAGGAGGAAGAGAGGGACCGTGTCTCACTTCGCAAAGCAGTCGAGGGCCAATGCCTTTGAGCGCGAGACGGTGAATAGGCCATCTTATACAAAGCGCGCACGTGTAGCTACCGTCTAGAGGGCTCTTGCCCCTTGGAGTGAGCTGCAGCTGCCTCTCTCGCCGGCCTAGGGAAGCTCATCTCCCCTGTGCCTGCTGCGCGTCTGTCTAGTGCAGCCACCATCGACATGTCGCTCGTCGAGTGCAACCATCTCAACATTGCCTTGCACACCTCCTAGCCTCCCGTCACTTTGCGGCTATCACCCCCGATTGCCGATCGGGCGCACAACCACAGATCCACCTTCACGGGACCGCTGCGTGGCCCGTCGACACTATCAAGTACCGAGCCGTCGCCGCGGATTGAATCCACCTAGCTTCCTGTATCACGCCCCACCACCTGCTCCCCGATAGCATCGACATCAGAAATACGCAAATATCCTGCTTCTACACGCCTCGTCAGTTTGACTAAAGGCTACATGCGGCTGCTACATGGCATTCCGACTCAATCCATCTACATGACAGTCCTTACGTCAGATGCTGCAGCCTCCCCGTTGCGCCCTGGCGCATCGTGTTATGCATACCGGATCTGCATCTACTAGAGAAAATTGGGGCTGAATTCCATGTCTACTTCCGAAACTACTGACAAACTACCTACCCCTTTCGTCGGTCCACCCTTTGCTAGCTTGTGAAACCTCCAGGTGGTCCGTCATTACTGGTGCACTTTCTCGCTCAGCTTCCTCTGAACCCTTGCTCCAGGTTGTTGTATTCGCCAGTAGCCTGTACACTCGACCGGACATGACCATCTATTGATGAGGTCAACCAGAAGACACACGCACTATGCCGCCTTTTGGTTCCTGAACTTGGTTTGCTCAACATGAATGCATGTTCGCGAACAAGGGAAGACGACAAGGATAGCCCTGGTTTGTCCTACATTCATTTCCCTAGGAGAAGTTATACTAGCTCTACGCAAGAAAAGGCGGTGATGCTTTCGCCGAGGCCTAACGCAAGAGCCAAAATCCCACGAGTGAGCTCACTTGCTATTTGATCGCTACGACAAACCCACACCGAGATTCCGAGAGGTCCCACTCTTGTTGGCCCTGTCGAGATACCTGCATGTCCCGCTGTTCGCCTCTCTTTTCCTATAGCCTCAACTCCCCAGAGACGCTTGCGGAATGCCAGTCCAGTGTTGTCTTTGCAGGTCCTAACCCTTGTGTCGAACAATGTTCCAATTCAATGCGTCGCGCTTACATGGTCTTCATTCCAGTACACCCTCTTCTCAACATGGCATTACTTCTCCATCCAACTCCTATCAGAATCTTCCATCACTGTGATTTTTCAGAGACAACCCCGATATAGGTTGCCACAGTGTTTGCAGAGGCTAACCTTTTGAGCCATGGGTACTAGCATGGCCGTCTTAGGTAGACGCTATGATCTTGAGCTTTACTCCGATCAGTTCTGCCTAAAAGCGCAAGTATCCGATCGACCATAGTAATAGAAGCGAAGCCGATGCCAGTTATGACAAAACCATGGCCTCAACATGCGAAGATATCTTGGAACGTGGTGGATTGCAGATATTAATGGATGGTATCACGTTGTACAGGCCGCTGCCCTCTCAGATGCAATCCGGTCCCTGCAACTTGGTTAGGGTGTTGCGGCAATCCTCATATCCCCCAAATGGTAAAGCTAATGGCTCATTAATGCCCAGCTGTGCTTGTGTTGAATCTAGCCCTGGGTCCTCGCTATGCACAACGGCAAAAGAGGAAAGATTACAATCTCGAAAAGAGACAGACAAGGAGCCGCAAAGCCGGTTCGCACTCAGCCGCATGTATCACTGGCAGTTTCGTCCGGTAGTCGCAGATACTTTGACTATGCAACTTTCGACTATGCAAAATTCCACTCTATATCCTCAACTGATCAGATAGTCGTGTCGAGTTGGCGCAGAACCACCGACAGCGGCCTCTGTTCTGTGACTCTATGAAGAGACACACCTTTTTATCAAGTAAAGAAAGGTGTCAAGTTTGTCTAAGAAATGCTCAAAGATGGCTTCTTTTGATCATTTTGCACCCACTGGCCATTTTGCAATTCTGAATATTTGCATTTGCAACTGTGGTTGTACGAGCCCCTTATTCTGGAATCGAAATCAGCTCGATCCACATATTGCGCGGCGTGATAGCCAACTGCTTACAGTAACAATGAGGCGCGTGAATTCCCATTTTTTTTTTTGGATAGAAGTGACTATTGAGAGGCTTATGAAGGCTTTTGAGTATCACGATAGGCGCAAGATCGCGCTGCGCCACTGAGCACCTCGAGACTAGGAATACATGGCATAATGTTACGAGGAGTTAATCGTTAGTCTGCTTCAAAGCTATAAAAAAAAGGAACGAGTTGCACGAAGAAACTATTTACTTGGTTGTTCTTTCGGCCTACTTGCAGACCATTTGCAATCTCATCTACGGACATGAATGTTGATGTCACGTGCACATGTTGCTTTGCATCTTTCCACCCATATCCCGATCATCACCGCTGTTGTTACACTGAAGTCAGAACTACATGAAAACGCGCAAAAAGTATAGTATACAAAGCTATCTATTCGGTGGTTAGTGGCTCGACCCGCCCAGTACTGAGTCCGGCGCAATGGCGCTATACCTAAACAGCTAGAAAGCGGTAACCATACAGGGCACAGCCACCACTCCTTTGCGGAGTAAAGTAAACGCCACAAAAGCGTTCCGAGGAAGGTCAATTGTTGAGGCAGCATGTATGCACCGCCACAGTTATGCAATAGGCACGCGATCCTGCCACAGAGTTGGACTTTGATCATCCCGTGTACTATGAAGCAAATTGCTTTCGCAACTGGGCCTCAGACTTTTTGATAACTCCAGCTGCTTACTTGTCAAAGAATTCCACAATCTCACGCGACGTCTCGATTTGAAGGGATTCAAGATATGAACCTCGGAAGGCGACTCGATCCAATTGCCAATACTGGGTTTACAGAGTGGCTCTGCTGGTTACGGACGGGCTAATTTACCCACAGATATAAAGACCCTTGCTTCGAAATCATAGATAGCATTTAAGAGTGGAACAAACAATCAAAATTACTAGCCTCTGCTCGTTGTTATTTTCACTCAGTCTTGGAGCGCCAAGTTGGTCTTCTTCGACGGCAATTACAAGATAACAAACGGCACTTATGATGAGGAAGAACAGATGGGTCAAGAGGAGCGCTACGCAAAGAAGACGTGCACGTCGACATTCTACAATTCTTTCTCGAATACGCACGCCCCTGCAAAGAGGACAGAAAAAGGACCAGCTTCGCAGGAGACGCAGAAACACCACGAATCGGAAAGAAGGTTCATAGAATCTTGATAGCACAAAAAGAGGCGTGTTACACTACGCTTACCCGCCTACACCTAACATGGCCTGTACGGGATCGGTCCGCCTTCTCTATGTTGTGTCCCGTCACTGGGGGCGAGATGTATTGGTTGCTGGTTCGAGTATATGATGGTCCTGTACGTTATGCGCACGTCAGAATCTGGAGGTACAAGAGCCGGATTGCGCGAAACGTGCTGATACGAGCGTCATGGCGAGGCTGTGGCACCCTGTATGCAAGGAATCAAATAGAGTAGACATTTGGCATTCGAATGTCTGGTAATTCGTGCGCAATGGTTCACGACCGCCTTCACGCGAGTGACAGCCTTGTCTGGTATACAAGACGGAGGGGCAAATTTGCACTAGTCCCAACCGAGCGTTAGCGTGGTCGACTGCTCGCTGCCCCTCCAAATTTTAGTACTAGCGCGTTTTGATTGCAACCCTCCCGAACCATTGACGCATCGCAGCTACCCCACATTTGGAATGCAGCAAAGCCTTGCGAATATTTGTCGCGCCAGGCCTTTAAATTTTTCTACCGCTCATTTGACGAGATCGTTGGCGACCTGCTCTTCTCCTTTGACTCAGAGATTCTTGTCACACGCCGGCCCCAGGCTCAGCCACCAGCGTGACTCTAACCTACACGCTTTTTCCTCACAATTGCGACTACACCCCCAATTCGCACCTTGCCCATACACGAGGCCCTCTACATATAACCACGAAGGCAAGAGAGCAACAGCAACCCGCCAGTCTCTTCGACACTACTCCCAGATCGACTTGACACCCTTTAAGCCTTTCCCAAATCTTGACGCGTCGGCGCGCTCAGCAGTCACCATGGAAGATCTCACAAGCACTCTTTCAAAGCTCGGCCTTGAGAAGGTTCCGCAAGAGCCCAACACATACCCCAACCTGAACCCCTTCGACATTTACAGGAGTCACATCACAGAGTTACTCTCTTCTGTCTCCGGCGTAGACAAGAAGATAATATACCCCACATTGGCTTGGACTGCAAAGCCCGAGCATGGCGACCTGCAGCTGGCCGTCCCTGCGCTTCGTCAGAAGAAAAAGGACATGAAGGCATTCGCACAGGAGCTGGCAGATGCCTTCCCAGAGTCGCCTCTAGTCAAGAAACCAATTGTTACCAACACATCGATTGGCTTCTTCTTCAAGCCCGAAACCCTCACCTCGCTTGTTCTGCCCATGGTACTCAAGTCCAAAGAAAGCTATGGATTCAACAAGAGCCTGGGCCTCAAGGATCCCTCCGATCCTTCCTCTGGTCCCAAGAAGATGATCGTCGAGTTCAGTTCACCCAATATCGCGAAACCATTCCACGCCGGTCACTTGCGAAGTACAATCATTGGCGGTTTCCTCGCGAATCTGTATGAGGGTGCAGGATGGGACGTCATTCGCATGAACTACCTCGGAGATTGGGGAAAACAATACGGTGTGTTGGCGATTGGTTTCGATCTTTACGGAAATGAGGAAGAGCTTGTCAAGAACCCTATCGGCCACCTGTACGACATTTACGTCAAGGTCAGCAATGTCCAGCACAACGAGGCAGAGCAGGTCAAGGCTCTCAAGGCTGAGGTCGCGAAGCTCAAAGAAGAGGGCAAGGACGCATCGGAGCAGGAGAAGCAGATTAAGAAGATTGAGGAGGAGGGTATTGATGAGCAGGCTAGGAAATACTTCAAAGGAATGGTAGATGGCGAGCCCAAGGCCCTTGGTATCTGGAAGCGCTTCAGGGTGAGTACATTTGTTCTATTTGGTGACATGCTGTGTACTGACGTGCATAGGATCTTTCCATCGAGAAGTACAAGCAGACATATGCTCGTCTGAACATCCACTACGACGACTACAGTGGAGAGTCACAAGTCAAGGACGAGAGCATGGAACTTGCTGCCAAGATCATGTGGGAGAAGAAAGTCTGCGAAGATTCGGAAGGTGCAGTCATTGTAGATCTTACACCGCATTCCAAAAAGTTGGGCAAGGCAGTCGTCAAGAAGAAGGACGGCACTTCGCTGTACCTGACGCGAGACATTGGTGCGGCCATTGAGCGTGCTGAGAAGTATCACTTCGAGTACGTACCATGATCTCTTCCAAAGACAAAAAAGAGATGCTAACGTTTCTTACAGTAAAATGATCTACGTTGTCGCCTCGCAACAAGATCTCCATTTGGCTCAGCTCTTCAAGATCGAAGAGCTTATGGGAAGGAAAGACATCTCAGACCGGTGTCAACACATCAACTTTGGCATGGTCCTTGGTGAGTGCCTACTTGCTCTATCCCACTGCCAATTCTTAAGCTAACAGCTTCACTATAGGCATGTCGACCCGAAAAGGTACCGCTAAATTCCTCGACGATATTCTTAGGGATGTGGGCGATAAGATGCACGAAGTCATGAGGACCAACGAGACAAAATACGCCCAAGTCAAGGACCCAGAGCAAACCGCAGACACGCTCGGTATCTCGGCCGTCATGGTCCAAGACATGAAGGGCAAGCGCATCAACAACTACACCTTCGACATGGACCGCATGACATCGTTCGAAGGCGACACAGGCCCATATCTACAATACGCTCACGCGCGTCTCTGCTCCATCTACCGCAAGGCAGTTGAATCCGACCCTTCGCTCGCGGAACTCGATCTCGCCACGGCCGCGGACCTGAGTCTTCTCCAGGAAGACAAGGCCGTTGAGCTCGTCCGTCAACTCGCCAGCTGGCCCGATACGTTCCTCAACACGCTCAAGACACAAGAACCCACGACAGTACTCACGTACCTGTTCAAGATGGCTCATGCGCTTAGCAGCAGCTACGACCACCTGCAGGTTGTGGGCTCGGAGAGGAATGTCTTGGTTGCTAGGTTGGCGCTCTACGTTGCCGCTAGGCAGGTTCTGTATAATGGTATGAGGGTCCTGGGTCTGAGTCCTGTTGAGAGGATGTAAAGAGTGAGAGAAAAAAACGCTATGAAGTGACGTGATATATGATATAGAGATACAATGGAGAAGCTTCTTCTTCTTCTCTTCTATACCTGCTGGTAGCTTTTCACTTGACAAAAAAACATGACTCAGCATAATAAGCTTACGACTACTCGGGACTAAGGCTTTCTCGATTATTGGATGCTACAAACATGGTCTTTTCTAGCTCATGGCTACCGTATCATACATGCTCTCTATGTGTATGCCAATAACAGTGTACGAACCAGTGGCGTCCAATATAGCACGCTCAAGTCCTGGCGACAGAAAACAAGGTTGTCGTAGCTGGAAGTTTGAAAGCGCTACGCAAATTGTTCCCGTGCTCTTTCTACAACGCCTGCAGGATCTGCGGAGCTGTGGTCTAGTCCGTCTCAGGGTCTGACCATGTATTTTTTTTCTTTGGGTTTGTTTTAGAGTGGGGTTGTATGGTTTATGGTGTGTGATGTAGTGGATAGTATGTGGATTCGGGAAGGTGTTTGGGGAACTGTCGTACTTTGTATGATGCAGAGTTGGAAACGACTGAATGTACAAGTGCTCCGGGGGAAATGCTGTAAACAATGCTAGAACGCTGGAGAAAAAAAACAAAAACTCAAAGGGTAAGAGAATGCGCTACATGCTGGGGTTATCCGACTATGGGTGAGGGTGGTCTCGAATTTCGAATCGATGGGAGAAGAAGAAGGCCGCACATACTCAGCCTCCCCTCACCTCAAAGATTCTCTTCAATCCACGTCTTGATATTCGACCCACTGCCGCAACAACCCCGACGATGAAAGCGACGCGAAAAGACAGAAAACCGAGACATAATGCAAGAACACAGACGGCCCACCCCATCTCGTCCACTTGTTAGGCGCCATTTGTCACTGGCGGCCCTCCTACACGGGGATCCCCAGGAGGCAATCCTGGCACCTTCTGGGGAGGTGGATGGGTAGGGTGCGAGTGGTGCGGGCAACCGTGTGGACAAGTTGCAATGGGTTCGTCATAGTCATCGTCGTAGTACTCGTCCTGTGGGTCTAGGGAGCCTTCGTCGTCGCGTCGGTCATAAGCACCTGGCGGAGGATTTTGGTTGTGCGGAGCATTATTGGCATTATTTTGTGCCTTCTTGCTCGCCTTCTTGCCCTTGCGTCCCTTCATCCTTGCCTTCTCCAACAGACGACGCTTCTCCGCCAAACGTTTGCGCTCCTTCCTATCCTTGATTTCGTATTGGCGAATGAGAGCCATTGGGGGATGACCAAAAATATCCTCATATTCGCAGAATTCGCAGATCCACGGCTGGGTGGGTGGATTGTGGAAGTTGGCGTATTCTTGCTGTATACGACGCTTGCGAGCAGCGTACTCGTATAGTTTCGAAGCGCTACGTCGAGGCTTTCGTGGCGGCGGAGCTTGCTGTGGTGGCGGAGGTCCCGTAGGTCGACGTGCGGTGCCGTTGGGAGGGGGCGGCGGAGGATATGCACCCACGTCATTCATGTTCGGACTGGTCTGAGTGCCCTGTGTAGACACCATTGGAACATCGGAACGGACGGGAGGGCGGGCGCGAACGCCTTGAGGGTGGGATTGGGATGTGACCGTATTTGGGTAGGCACCTGGCGATTGAGAATACTGGCCATTTTCTTGGCCTGGCCAGACCATTTTGTTCGCCGAGTCGGAGCCGCAAGTGAAGGTGAATTGTGTCTTGTTCGCACTGTTCTTGGCAGCCTCCTGCTGCAACAGGCTCACGTTCTCGTTGCCGTGGGGCGGCGGGGTTGCTGCAGCATTGGCGATGGCCGTTGAGATGATACCGCTTTGCTCCGGAGGACCTAGAAGACAGATAGTCAGCGCACGGACTCTTTTCTATAAGTAAAGACGAATGATTTCCCGAGGTGGCACCGTACGTTTGCTGTTCGCTTTGGAGTTGGCGAGGGTGCTCGACGTGGTCAAGACGCGTCTTTCTGATCGTCCCGAGCCAGAACGGCCGAAGCGCCCTCTGCCTGCGCCTGAGATGCCCGTTCCAGAAGTCGAGTTGTGTTGAGGTGTAGAGGGTGCCGAGCCGTAATAGCGCGCGGCACCATCTCCGTCACCATCGTCGGACGGCCCTGCCTCCTGGACGTGTGCCACGGCTATGCCAGCGAGATCCGCCGAGAGGCTGGCGTGATGAGAGCCATTGCTGCCCATGTTCGGAATCTTGCGCTTCTTCTTGTTGTTTGTATTCTCAAACGACTCATAGCCATCCACTGAAGATGTCGGCGAAGCTGGTTTGCGATGGGCACCTGTAACGCCGGCGGCAGGTTTCCCAGACGCATGCCTGCTGTATTGATAGCTCGGGGATGTGGGCAGCGGTCCATTCCGGTCATCCTCGTCCTCGTCGCTCTCTACCTCAGAATGGGTGTGGCCACAATGACAGGCATGGTGGTCGTTAGCCCCAGTCCTGTGAGGGCGCACTCGCTCATCTGCTACATATGGGAAGTTGAAGAGCGGACCTGTCGGAGGCGGATTGTGCGGATACACGATCGTCTCGGCCTGCTCGGGGGATAGGCGGGCGCGGAGAGAACGGCTAGGCAGAGGACGAATGGGCCGGTCGGGGTACATGGACGAGGAAGTGTCGGGCGAAGAGCGCAGCGGCGAAGAGCGGTTCCACTCGTAGCCTGCGAAGGAAAGAAGCCGCGTCAGATATGTATAGAGCGAGCAAAAAGTAGGCTCAGACTAGGGATATCGGTGCAATGATGTGGTGCGCGACAAGGAAATGGGTGGAGAGCAGGGTGGGCAGCCCATGACAACTTCCAGTACTTACCCGCAGTCGCCGCTGCCATGCTGGCAATACGTCCTCCAATGCCCAATCAGCAAGGCAGAGTGGCAGGTGTGGTGTCTCCAAAAAAAAGAGGACCAGCTGTGCTCAAGACTATCCTCTGTCGTGCCCTGGCGTGCCCACGTTAGCACTGCAACCTCGACAATCGTCACGGCCCAGGCGCAGGGGGTCTCAGCAACTTTTGTTCACTCGGTCTCGTGGCGAAACGTGGTGTTGGGGTATCGGAAGCTGTACGCACCTTTTTCGAGGGGGGTTTGTGTGAGGGACAGTACTGGAGGCTAGTTAGCGGAGAACCCCTCTATTATTTGCTTGGTATGGCAACCGACGGAATGCTGTCCAACAAGGGCGTTGTAATATGTCGAAATCCAACAGACTGGGTCGTCGAGAAGCGGCTTCAAAGGTGGTTGCAACGAGTGACTGGGTGATGGATGCGTCAATGCCGAAGACGTGGGATTGGGTTCGCCGCCGCCGCCAAGGCCAGCCAATCCACGTCCTCTGGCCGCTGTAGTGTGGCCTTGTAGCTCGCCAAAGCAGGGACTCTGCTAGCGCCTCTGACGGGTTGGACCAAGTCGCAGATGCACAAAGTCGAAGCAGTAGAAACAAGCAGCCGGGCAGAGGTTGGGGTAGAGGGCATGCATAGCCGTCGGCGGGAGATGTCGATGTCGGCTTGTATACTATCTCACCACGGCCGTGCTGGTGGCGCTAGGACCGGCAGGGGATTGGCGATTGCTCGACTCGATTCCGTCCTTGGACTTCTTCTGCACCCTACAGTACATGCTCACTCCTGGAAATGCCTCTACCGCCTCATCTTGTACCCAGGTTCAACCCGTCTAAGGTTTGCCTTGCCATCGAAACTTCGCGCCGTTTCCACATACACCAACCGCATCCGCTGTCCGAGCTGGGACCGGCAGCCCAAGTTGCAGCCTGAATGATACCCACTGCCCTCGAAGCATGTGTCCTCGTTTGCGTGGCAATCGACCGACCGCATCGCACTTTGACGCCCTCTTAGAAGCAAATCCAATCTTCAAAACAGGTCTGGTTCCTTCTTCCAGGGGCTGGGATGTGGTCGCCGTTTGGCATATGCATAATGATCGGCTTTACCCCCTCCGGGCATCCCGCCTGTACCTGCATCGCTGGTGGCTGGTGACCCCACAGGTACATGCAAAAGCATATATACGCTCCTTGTCTATTCATTGCGCAAGACTCAACAAATACAATATCCACCGACTATAGCCAATACCTTTGCCCAAGGGTAGTTGTAGCGCTTAGTGACTTTGGACCGGCGTTATGCATGGGGATAAGCCTTGCGTATCGATTGGCGGCCGACCACCTACGTCATACAGAGAGTCCAAGGCTAACCTCGTGCCCATTGTACATATAGTACAACCAGCCTCGCATACCGCCATGGCTTCCCTTCGCGCATAACAAAATATCGCGTCTAGCATCGCAAATATGCTATCAACGTTACAACAATTCCTCGTCCGCCAGACAGTACAACGATGCCCTCGTTACTCTGCAACGGCCAGTACAGTCCTCGGCGGCAATTTTAGGGTACAAGGCAAGCTCCCGAATCTCTTTGGTTATACCAATAAAGGGCATCCTTGTAGAGGTCCTCCGTCAAGGTCTATTCACAGTGCCCGATCGATGATCTAGTGACTTTTCGCGTGTTCTCACAGTTGTAGGAGGAATGACGACCACTAGAAAGCCATATTCGTGAGGCTTGGAGACTCTTGCGATACAACGCAGTAATGGCCATGCGCAGACTGGACCAAATGACATGGTAGTGGAACTCATTACCAGAAACATATGTGCACCAGCAAATGAATCCATCATGATCCTCCTCCGTACCATGGAATTCGAGAATGCTTGGGTCAAGGTACCAGAGCATCGTAATCCACGTGACCACTTTTGACCTCTTCCATCCAGTCAATGGCCAAAAGATTCCTTGGCCATGCCATCGTCTGCAATATGGAAAACTCCCTCCTTGATCGTCTCACCGTTCACATCATCTTGTGGAATCCACGCGCGCTTCTAAGCAAACGACGGAAAATCCCGCTGGTCGCACTTGAGCGGTTTCACTCTCACTCGAAGCGGGGTTCTACAGCATTCGGAATCTCACCCTATCATTTCTCTCACGCTACTCACTCTAGCTCAACAGGGGCTCGACTATCCACGGTTCGGTTCGCGAGTGCTCTGAGCTACGCGCCCACTTTTCGTAATATAATATCATCTGGTATACACAGACTTCAACTTTTCCACCTCACCCTTGATTCCACACGACCGCATGCCTAGGACAACTGCAACCTAGCAACATTGCCCACCATGATGTTTGGATACGATGGCACCCGCTGCTACCTTCCTTCTGATAACTGCAACATACATGGTGCATACTGGATGTACCGGCCATCTTTCATCGTCAACACCTCTTTTCTGGTGCTCTTCGGAATATCCTTCATCGCCTTTGTAATGCAAGGCGCCAGAGACGCGAAATGGCTTGGATTCAGCTTTGCTATGGCCACCGGATGCGGACTCGAAGTCGTTGGCTATATTGGACGTATACTAGCGCATCAAGACATGTTCGCAGAGGTATGTATTAGCGACGGGGGGCAGTGGAGGCAGTGTTGTCGGAGCCCATGGCCAGGACGCTAACGCCACTCAGACCCCTTTTCTCATCCAGATCATCTGCTTGACCATTGGCCCTGCCTTTCTCGCTGCAGGCATCTATCTCTGCCTCTCACGTATTGTCACCTCCATCGGTCAGGAACATTCGCGCATCAAGCCTCTCTCCTATCCGAAAATCTTCATCCCCTGCGACCTCATCTCCCTTGTGCTTCAGGCTGTTGGAGGAGGTATGGCCAGTATTGCTATACATAGAGGAGAGAGTTCAAAGAAGGGTGATCGTGTCATGATTGCTGGTTTGGCCTTCCAAGTTGCAACAATGCTCGCCTTCATCCTGATATCTGCCGACTTTGCCTGGCGTACATTTCGCAACCGCAAAGCACTTGCACCCCCTGTTCCAACTCTACATCAGACGAACATCATGGAATCTCGACCCTTCAAGGCTTTCCTCACCGCCTTGACTTTATCCACGCTTTGCATCTTCACTAGATGCGTATTTCGGGTTGCCGAGCTGAGCGAGGGCTGGAGAGGCCATCTAGCTACCACTCAAAAGTACTTTATCGGTCTTGAGGGAGCAGTCGTTGTTGCATCTGTGTTGCTCCTGAATCTGTGCCATCCGGCACTCTGTTTCAAGGATGCGAGTGATGTCAGCACTGTGCAGCCGAGTCAGAAGACTTGGTTTGGCAAGAGGAACTCCGATGCCAATCTCGGAGGAGCTAACGATACTAAGCTGGCCAGGGTCACTGCTGAGCCGCTGAAATAGTGAGCAGAAATAGAACGAGCGTTTGATCCTTGGTGGTGGCGAAATGATAAGAATGGCGAACAAGAAGGCTCGCTCTATGCGATGTTTGTTGCATCAAGATGAAGCCAAGCGACTCAGGTCATTCTGAGGTCTTCAATAAATTATCTATCAAGTCTCGGTTACATAGCCCTTCCGCTTGTGTATCCATCAAAATTAAATTTTCTTCTCCATTTCCTATAAATACTGCTCCCTAAGTAGAGAAAATGTAAAACTTTCTTAAATTTATCTACACATTGATGCTAATCTTAGCATTTCTGGAAGACTTTGTATGATATAACGAAGTTGTCCGAGACGTTTGTCGTAGATATCGAGTCATTACATACGTTACCTCTCGTGTGAAAACTCGGTTCCAATAAACAAACCAAGAGGCAAGGCTACTACGCAGTCTCGCTTGCGATCAATCTTGCGATATTTGAGCGGCATGGTATGTGTCATCGAGCATCTTCCCATCACTTTGTAAGTACTCATAATCAGTCACACAACACATCACTGTGTATCTGGTTTCTTTCACCTTGTCATTTATTATCACCTACTAGAGCCCGCACAACGGAACTTCAGTCACATGTTGGCTTTAGACACATGTCAGCTCCGGCATTCTATACTATCTCTTTGGTGTAGGCTCCACCAGCTTGTAGTCTTCAGCTCCCCTTACTATAGCCGCCCCACCCACTCGACTACCCCTTGTAGCAGCTAAGCCTCCAGTAGCAAGAAGAAGCTCGATCAACCTTCAGCTCATCTCAATATGAACCAAGCAGAAGATGTTGAGATTGTCTTGGGTCATAAGCGCTACTACAAGTTTCACTCTGGTACTTTGGCGCGCAACTCTACTCTCTTCGCCGACATGTTGATCGAGCCCAACGCAGTCAAGTTAAGCAGCCGGGCCAGAAATGCCGGTATCAAGATCCGGTGGATGATTGAGCTCACATGTCTTCCTTGTGAAAAGTACCCAGCCGGCCGTTTCGAGCTGGTGGTATGTCGCTGCACTTCCACTACCCTACCCAGAGCCGTCACTGACCACATATCCAAACTGCAGAAACTCACACGAACAGGCGACCGAGCCGACAACCGCAGCGGTCTCATCGTCAACGAAAATGGGCGTATCCCACAAGCCGACAAGTGCTTTGCCTACTACGAGTCTATCTTCTATGCCTTCTATAACAAAGAGCTCCCCATCGCCGACACTAACCTGACAGCCGCGCTCGAAGACTGCTACGAGCTCGTCGAAAAATCCGACTACCTCGGCTGCACGACCGTCATATCCAAGCCGATTGAAATCGCCTTGCTAAAGCACGGCCAGCATCTCTTCCGCGCCATTGCCAACGCACCGCAAGCATGGGTCGACATGGCCTTTCGCATCCGCAGCGAGTTTCTCTTCCGCGAATGCGTCACCCACCTCGTCGGAAACTGGCGCACCCTGCAATCGCACCAGGGCATCCGTGAGCGGCTCTTCAAAATCCCAGGCCTTCTCGCACTCATCGAGCGCCATCACGCCCAGATGCTGGCACGATGCCAGCAACTCGAGCTGAGCATCGTATCCTGGTACCCGACCTCGATGCTGCGCCCCGTCGACGACAAGGACGACTTACCCGTCAAGCGCGAAGCCTACGCCAAAGACATCTTGTTCTGGCTTGCGCTGACGTTTCTCCGGCAATGGATCACGCAACGCTTGGTCAACGACAAGGGCAGACACGGCGTGGATTGCGGATACACGCTGTACAAGCAGCTCGGCGCGGGATCCGATGCGTACATGGATCGTCGAGTCATAAAGCAGTTCCACGACATGTTCCCCATGACGATGAAGGCGCTGCGGGTCGTGGAGAATCACCTGTTTGAGATTAAAAAGCAGCTCAGGGATGTCGTGGATAAGAACGACATTCTCAAGTCGAGTTGTCAGCTCGATGTACATCGCTTTCCTGTCCCGTATCTGACGTGTGTGGTGCTGAGCAAAGGCGAGTATCCGTGGGAAAGCCAACTGATGCAGCTTCGAGGAGCGGTACGCGGGAGGAAAAAGGAGTATAAGCCTGGGGGTAATGATATTGCATTGTTGAATTTGAATTCGGCCAGGAAGAGTAAGGAGATGAGTGTTGGCAGTGTGGAGGGGGGAGAGGAAGGAGACGACGAGTTTGAAAGTGAGGAGGATGGCGAGTCTGGACAGGAGAGGAGGAAGCGTGCGAGGGTAAACTGATTCATCTGGTCGCTATGTTCTGCTGTAGGCTACAGCATCACGGTGGAATGTATGGGGTTCGAGGACCGATAGATGCAGATGTGCAACGGCAAATGGAAAGAAAAAGATTTCTCAACATCATGTGTGCTGTCCAGTGGACGTGCTGACGGAAAGAAAATGTGCTTTGTACAGTGTGCTGTCGCATATCTACGGTCAAAGGTACCAAATTGACTGCGTCATACACTTGCTCGCGCGTCTTCCTTTTGGGCTACACGTGAGCTTTCCATGGAACCATCTGAAATCTCTTAACTCCTGCCTCTTCTAATGTTCCCTTACTCGTCATCATATCCTGCTGGCCTCGGCCGTGGGCCCTTTGGCACTACGATAAATCAGCGTACTATTCCACCACTTGGGGAAAAAGAGGAGATTTCTATGCAGGTACGAATCTCGACATTTGCGTTTCCCTTTCCTTTTCCCTGCTGTCACGTACCTGGATATGTCAAGGGAATCTTCTGGATGGGCTCCTCGCCCATGTATCTCCGAATCGGCGGGACAGTAACCACCATTATGGGACCTGCGCAGCCGATGACAATGGAGTAAAAGTATGCCGGCTTGTTATAAGCGGCCCATTTGAGGTAGCGCAGCGGCTGGCGGAAGAAGAGCGGGGAGGGAGGGACACCGGACATGTTCGCTGGGTTGCTGCTTGTGAGTGTAAGCGCAGATCTTGGGAGTGCGGGGACGATGCGCACGCGTACGGATATCGTTCTGGTATAGCAAGAAAACGGAGGCGCGTTATCTGAAGGACCCAATGCCTCGGTCTGGCGTCGCAATGGCCGTCAAACACTATGTCGTGAGGTTAGCTGCTCGTAGCTCAGCGCATCCTCCCGCTCACCTCCAATCGGCGTCGAGCGATTTTCCGGGACCGATGGGTCTTGGCAAATGCATACGTATCTCCCCATGACACCTCTCCACGCGGCTGCGCATTCTGACAGGTTCAACTTCCAAACAGCCACAAGATGAGGTGGTTACTTTCTTTTACCGTCGCCTTTGTTTGGTCGGTGGTGGTGCAGGCCAAGAGCTTTACTGGCAGCCGGTTGCTGGTTGTGCTCGAGGAGCAGACGGAGCGGGAGAAGTACAGTGTGTTTCTTGAGGACTTGACGTGTAAGTTGATCCATTTTGTCAATTGCAGCTGGGTACGCAGTATGCGCCTTGTGAAGATATCCAACATTGAACTGATCCACGCGCTGGTTGTGGGCAAGTGAAGTTGGGGAGCTTGCAACTTGGCCTTATGCGGGCAACCAATGCTCAATCTAACAGCATTGTCGCATGCAATAACGCTGACATGGACATGCAGCCCGAGGATTCAGCACAACTGTCGAATCGCCAAAGGAGAGCAAACTCGCATTACTGAAGCACGGCGAACGAGCATACGACCATGTTCTCCTCCTACCGGGCAAGTCCAAAGGCCTCGGCCCTGCCCTCACTGCGAACAATCTCCTTGAATTCATGAAGAAGGATGGAAACGTCCTCGTTGCCCTTTCGAGCGAACATTCCACTCCCACAGCCGTCCAGGCAATGCTGCACGAAGTCGACATCAGCGTACCCAACGACAAGGGCGCATTGGTCGTAGACCACTTCAACTACGATTCACTATCGGCAGACGAGAAGCACGATGTCCTTCTCCTTCCGTTCCCGAACGCACTCAGGCCCGACGTCAAGAACTACTTTGCTGGCGAAGGATACATTGCGGTCCCGCGTGCCGTTGGCCAGTCTCTTGGAAACGAGTCCCCACTCACTTCGCCCATTCTTCGCGCACCCAGTACCGCATACAGTTATAACCCCAAGGACGAAGCCGAGGCATCCGAAGATCCCTTCGCGGTCGGTGGTCAGCTGAACTTGGTTTCCGCCATGCAGGCAAACAATGCAGCCCGCTTGGTTGTTGTCGGTTCTGCCGAGATGCTCCAGAACAAGTGGTTCGCCGAGAAGGCGAAGCTAGGTGACAAGTCAATCACCACTGGAAACCGCGAATTCGCCCAGAAGCTGTCAGCCTGGGCCTTCAAGGAAACGGGTGTTCTCAAGGTCGGCAAGCTCACCCACTACCAAGACGAGGGTGCGAGCAAGAAGTTGAACACCAGTGCTGCTGTCCCAGAAAACAACCCTACTATCTACCGTATCAAGAGCGATGTCGTAAGTGACTTGTATATCCGCTTCCGGTGTGCGAAGCTAACGCAACAATAGCACTTCCAAGTCGAGATCTCCGAATACAACAACGACCATCTTGCTCCTTTCGTGCCTCCTCCTAATGACAACATCCAGCTCGAGTTCAGTATGCTTTCGCCTTTCCACCGTCTCAATCTGTCCCCAATTGCGCAAACCGAGAACGCTACCATATTCGGTACCGGGTTCAAGACGCCCGACCAGCACGGAATCTTCAACTTCCGTGTCAACTACCGCCGTCCATTCGTCACCAACATTGACGAGAAGAGGCAGGTCACCGTCAGGCACTTTGCACACGATGAATACCCGAGGAGTTTCCAGATTAGCGGTGCATGGGTATGGATTGGCGGCATCTGGGTCACCGTTCTCGGATGGGTCGCATTTGTTGCTCTCTGGCTGTACAGTGCACCTGCCGAGAAGAGCATCAAGAAGACGCAGTAGATGGATTTTGCTGGATTGTGAGAGTTGGAGAAGGTAAGATTCGTTATTGTAGCGCCATACTTAAGCCAAAAGTTTCTTTGGCGACGCGCAATATGTACATTATAGGAACTAGGGCATTGGAATGACCCCAAAAAAATTACATCGCAATGATATCTTTGACATTATCACTATCCCGTCTTGCCTTTTTCCATGTTGTTTCTTGGCCTTTGGAGTCGCCATCTCCTAATGGACGTACGGTATCAAACCCGCTTCAAGTCTACGATTTTACAGCTTACTCTGCGCTTCTAGCGTACTTTGTACCTCCAACACTCTTGGGTGCGCAACCTTTCCCGGCTTCAGTTTACTCCAATCCTCTTCATATCCCTCTTCGACGTCAGGATACGGCCCCAGCGGCGTTATAGCCAATGGGTTGATATCGCCATGGCTTTTTGTATACTATTCCAAACCGTCTCCTGTTAGCAAACATCCCACATGATCGTTTTAACCTCAATCCGCGCGCCCCACTTCGCTTCTTTCCTTCCGTCTGCAAAGATGGGAGAGGAGGGGAAAACAAAGCATTTTGAAGAAAAAGAAGAAAACGAGAAAAAGAAACAACCTACATTCTCTTTGATATGCCTAAAATCGGTGCTCTCCTTGAACCCCGGTACATTCCAATACAAGCCCTTGAGCCAATTACTCAGCACAGGATAATCATGCCGTATAGAGCCCAGATTGGTCTTGAAATGCTGTGCGTACACGGTGTCGAAGCGGACAATAGTGGGAAACGCAAAGATATCTAGCTCGGTAATTTGAGAGCCCAGGATGTACGGCCCGCCGTTTGCATGGAGCAAGGCCTCGAGTCTGTTGAGGGCAGCGAAGAGGGGGACAACGTGTTCCTCGTAGTCTTGCTGGGAGCGGGCGAAGCCGGCTTTGTAGACGCCGTTGCAGATGAGGTTGGTTAGCCAGGGTTTTACTTTGTCGATTTTTTCGCGCTGCGAAGTTGGGTACAGGTTCAGTGCTGATTTGGGGGCTGGGGGTGCGACTAGCGAGGTGAATGCGCTTGGGAGCCACTTCACCATTTCGGCGCTCTCGTTACAGACGATTCGGTTGACTTTTTTGTCCCAGAGGAGGGGCACACTGTACTTGCCCTTGTACGCTGGGTCGTCGCGGAAGTAGATTTGGTGCATGAATTGGCTGTTGAAAAGGTGGTCTGGGGTACTGCCTGGGTAGGTGGCGTCGAAGCGCCAGCCTGGTTCGCCTTTTGGATAGGGCCGGACTATGGACATGGGGAGGTAGGATTGCAGGCTCAAGAGATTCCGGATCAAGGTGGGACGGTGGGCGAAGGGACAGAAGAGGCCTGTTTTTTATTTGTTTGTCAGAGAGAAAGACGTTGCTGCAAGAGGAGGTTCCGAGTCGAAGGATGGAGAGTTTGTTTGTTAATAGCTTGAATGTTTCCACGACAGAGAGAAGCTCCGGGAGATTTTGACTGAGCTTACCAATATAAAGGTGGTATCTGTCTTTTTCTGGGGGAAATTCTCCACCTTCTTCGATCACACCGTGCCAGCCGTCGTCAGTTCCATATTTGTGAATTGCGGGGTTGGACATAATAGAATAAGTTAATAATTGACAACTGTGCACAGAGTGTGCATTCAATGCTTGATCTTGATTCTGATGAGCTCTGTACAGATCAGAAATGAGTACTTCTAAATTCGGGTGTAGTTTCTGAGGTGTTAGGAAACAGAGCCTGCGGACGTCAACGTCTGGGGATGCTGTCGAAGGTGTGGTGTTGCGGAGCCCCGCGTTACTTAGCTCATGTACCCATCTATAACATTAGGTACCGAAATGAGCCCGAGGTGTACTGTATTCAGACCTGAATGTTTGGTGAGATATCAATTGGTTGCTAGTGGACATTTTTACGTCATAATAATACAATTTCATCGTATACAGTCAGAGGCTACGGAGCTAATTGCAGCACTTCAATTTCTCGCAAAGCGTCCCACATGGAAGGCCACACTTCTCTGTACTTATCCACGCTTCGCTCCTAGCCTCTGTAACTGCTGAGTTCATCTCCTCAGGCGTATTTCCAGTCATCCCAGGTCCCTCCCCAGGCAATGCAAGCTCAGGCTGGATTGTCGCAGAGTGTATGCCATATGCGTGCAGGCATTCAGAGAAAATCTTCGCTTTCTCCATGAAGCTTGCAATGTTAGGATCACTGACTCTGATGTGCGCTGATGCAACTGATTTCTGTTGATCAAGGCGCCAAACATGTAGCTCATGCACACTCAGAACACCAGGGATGGCTTCCAAGTCGTGCTTGATATCTTCAATCTTGACACCTGCTGGAATAGATTGCAGGAGGATCTTACCGCTTCGCTTCGTGAGCGGGATAGCGGAGAGAAAGATCATGATTGCAATGAACATGCTGGCTGCAGGGTCCGCGTAGAAGCGGTTCGGTGACTTGACGAACCAGATTATTAGAGCTGAGACAATGACACCGATGTTGTTGATAGCATCGCCAACAACGTGTATAAGAACAGCGAAGATACCAAGATCTACGCTATGTTTTTTAGGCTTTGCAATTATATGAAGGTGATTGGCGTGCGTCGGGGTCGATGAGAAAGCTTCTTCATCACTACCAGGCCCGTGATCGTGATCATGTTCATGCAGAAATAGGGCGCTGATGATGTTGAGGAACAGCCCAACGCTACCTATGATCAAAACCAGCTTGGGGTTGTCAACAGGCTCGATTGCAATGAAGCGCTCGATAGACTGTAGAGCGATGCTAAGGCCCAGGGCGAGTAGAAAGGCGCCATTGAAGAAGGCACCGAGCAGTTGAGCACGCGCCCAGCCAAAAGAAAGATCTGCAGGTAAAGTCTTGCGCTCTGTTACTTGGACTGCCACCAAGGCTATGATGAAGCTGATTAGGTCGTTGAGCTGGAGCAAAGTTTAGCTATTTGTGTTTAGGGCGGAAAGCGGGAGCTCAGTACACATTGCGGTGGCTATAGCTAAGATGCAGTTGAACTTACGTAGTGAAAAGCGTCGGCAACAAGGGCTAAGGAGCCGGTGTAGAAGCCCACTGAGAGCTCGGCCACAAAGAAGCAAAAGGATATTGCTATCACGGCTCGAAGGCGCGTCTTTCGACTGATGTGAAACATGGCGTTGAAGGAAAAATGGTGATTGAAGGATGATGTTGTGCGGGGAAGCAATTGTTTAGCAGGAAAGGTAATAGAGATAGAAATAGGTGGAAGGAAGGAAAGAAGTAGGGGACACCAGCCTGACTATACAAACAGAATCGTTCGGTACCGTATGCAAGAAAAGGTAAGGGTTATTGATAACAGTCATTGAACCAGGAACACACACAACATATGGCTCACAAGATATACAATTCCTTGCCGACAGCCCATGTCAAAGTCGGTGACAGATCGAATAGCTACGTTGCTGTGCGAGATGTGACGCGGCTGCGACCGCTACAAACCTGCGACAATGGATAGCCATCGTAGCAAGCCACCATGTCGGCTGCCCCTCGGCAGTAACGTGATGCAATAACAGTGGTTTGCGACAGCGTATTAGAGGCGGACTCTTGTTAATGGAGGTTGGTTCGTAACGCGCCCGGCAAGAAATGGATTGGTCTTCACATGATAGCGCGGATGGCTAGCTTGATGCGTGCTAGCGCCGGGATGACAATCACCGCCTTTGCCTTGTAGCGGCCTGGACCCTCCCCGCCGCAAAATATCTCGCAGCGACAGTCAACCTTCACTTAGGCAACCTTCCACCTTTGGCCGTTTCTAAAAACCAAATCTGCGCTCACACAGTCACCTTCTAGTTTATCATTATCACACTACAAGATGGGCAACGGAGCCAAGTACGCGACTGCCTCGATGGGGCGTGGTTAAAGTGACAGTCACTAATGAACCCAGAGCACAGCAGAAGCGCGACCGCAAGGGCGATTCAGGCCCCAAAGAAGCCAAGAGTCAACTGAAAGCCGTATGTACCCTGTGTCTCTCCACACTTTCGCGCCTGCTATTGCAGATTACTTCTATTGTAAGTCGGGTTGCTAACGTGCTGCCAGAACGCAGCCGCCCAGACTATCAAGTGCAAAACCTGCTTCCAGACCTTCCAGGGCACCACGAGCCGCAAGATGCTGACCGACCATGCTACCAATAAGCACAGCAAGGACTTTGGTGACTGCTTCAATGCTGACGAGGGTGTCGCGAAATAAGCCGTACGCACTCCAGCCGAACGACCGGACTTACGAGTGAACGAGAACGACCAAAGAAATTCTGCCATTTGCGCGAGCATGAGATACCACAAGCGAGGAGTGAGGAGTTGACGAAGGGGATGAGCATCTATAGTGACATGAAAGAACTTATTGCATAGGCGCAGGGTGTGGAATTCAACAAACTTTTCTATTTTGACCCTCCACTACTTGTGGTTCTGAGAATGCGTCCTGTGTAGTGATTGGTTCTTTACTCTTTCCTATTCAACTGGTCATTACAAGTTGGAAGATCACCTGTGCTAGAGCGAGAGAAGCATGGTGAAAAAAAATTGTGGTTAGAGAAAAAGGCTGAGCAGAAGTTCTCTACTGGTAGGCAACTGGTTATCATCTAGATTGATTGGAGCACGGAAGACCCAACCAAGTCTATAGCGGTTACAAGGTCGATTAGATCCACTTGGCCGATAGGAGGTGTAACCTCTACCTGTCGGAGACATTGCCTTGCCCGAAGATCGGGAATGACCGCGCATATTGGAATGTAACATGTCTTGTAAAGTCGAGACTAGGCTGTTGGCTAGTACTGCGTGAAGTGATCCAAAAAATCCATTACTAGCTGAGAGTCGTACCAAATCACGCTTTTTCCATGATGTGAATAAACTCGTCACCTTTATGGTGACACTCGGCGGTGAAGTAACACATCAATCGTAGCATACGAACCCGCTCAATTCATTCCTGTCATCATTTACAATTTTGAATATCTTAGTCTTCAATTATCATCTTGAGTTCGACTACAAGCTTGAGGTACCCATGCTTCGTATTTGTCCGGCAGTTTCTATTCTGCCGCTCATGCCCCGCTTCACCCCACTACCTGGTGAACTTTTCAACAGGACGCACTAGCATCTGCTCTTCGCGATAGGGCTCAATCGTTATTAGAAAGCTGACCGGAGCTAGCGGAACTCATTATCAATAGGGTTATGGTGTAATTGAATCCACAAAATTCCATCAATCAACACAAAACCGTCTCCTTAGCTCAATTGGGAGAGCGCCAGACTGAAGTCTTCGGTCATTAAATCTGGAGGTATCGTGTTCGATCCACGAAGGGGACATCGTGCCTGGGCTTGCTCAGGGTTCTTCGAACAATTATTTTTGCCAATTCATTTGACTTGATAGTTTCACGGGAAACTAATCCTAAGCAAGTTTTTTTGCCATTGTGCAACTGTAGCTGTCTTGCCTATAGCCCCAAAATATCGTGGATGACAGTACATGTATAAAAATAATACCAATCTAGAGAGACAATGCAGAAACTAGTTGAGCGATTGACACTGGTATTGGCGTTTCAGTCTGCTCGGATGAGCACCTGCATGTCGTGCATGCAATTCACAGTGGTATATATAACTACACAATTCCGCATCCCTCTATCGTGCCTTTCAATCGACTCATTGAGTTTAACGTGGGGATCAGTGTTGGTTGATTCAACATGACACTCTATGCGCCATGCATTATATCGCCAGTCTGTTGTTTCCGACCCACCCATGCCACACTCCGCCAATCTCCTTCGCAATGTCTTCTGCAGTTCGACCATTTATGTCCTTGAAGCTTCTTATGTCGACCTTGTCTTCCGTCAAGCCTCGCATGATACCCATAGACTCAGCCTCCTGGAATACCTCTGGTGGGAATTCCAACAAAGGATAGTTGCTTGCTAGGAGCAGTAACAACCAAGCTACTTCCCGGCTCTGCGCATGTACCGCGGCATGGAGGCCTGATTGCATATCGCCAATCGGGTCCTGGTACCTCAATACCCGATCAATGCCCGTTTCCTTATCAGGATTATCCGTAGTGCTCATCTCTACGTCGCCTTGTTCGTCTTCATCTTCATCGTCCGAACTGTCGTCCAGCAGCAACTCAATGATGGCTTTGTAGTCACCTGCGCGACAGAACTCGAGGAACGCGCGCGCCTTGCGATCTTCGGGATAGGCTTTCAGGTAGGACTCTTCTACGAGGAGAGGTAGAATGTCGAGGTTCTCCTGGACCCCGCCTTCGTTGTTGAGCCTACAGAGGACCTTTTGCGCACCGCCTTCGGTAGTGGATATTTCTTTTGAGCAGTTGGGGCACGAGGTGATTTCGTAGGCGGATAGTAAGCAGTCCCTGGAGTTCTAACATAAGAAACCGCATGCAGAATCCAAACGATCTTCTTACCAGTGGAAGTGGCATCCGCAGGACAATTGAACGTCGTCTGGGTACGTTTCTGGGGCGGCTGCGGGTGCTTTGCCCGATGATGACGCCTCGCCTTCGTACTCTTCGTCCTCATCACGCTCGACTTCTACCTCGAGGGGTTTTTGGCAAATTACACAGCCCGACATTTTCGTGGATTTTGTAAAGAGTTTGCTGGATACAAGCGTTGGCCAAATGTTTGGCGGGGCATTAGCGGGGTTTGGACTTTTTGTCGCTAGAGGCGAAAGACTGTTTTCACGCGTCACGCGTCTCGATTACACGCACGTCATTGTCAAGACAGCAGCAGTCGCGACCTCGCCCGCTGAGAAATGCAAAAAAAAAAAGGTATTATTTTGTGACAGAGCGTACAATTACGACATTTTGGCGTAGCTGGCCCTATTCCACAATGATACAGGTTCGTGCGGATATTCGGCCTTCTCGTCCGCTTCGTACAACTTGGATTTTCCATCGACACGTCTCCTGATTGCTTCACCCACAGCGACTATCCTGTCTCCTACCCGCATAATCAACTCCTGTGCGCTCATGCGATTCTGTCTGGGATCGAACCGGTCTTCAAAATCGCTCTTAGGCCCTTCGTACCTGCAAGCCATGGCTATTTCTTCACGTGTCGCTGGGAAAATGTCCCAGTCGCCATACGATGACCACCGTCCATCTGTATCGTTTCGCATCTTCTCTGCTTCCAAATCTCGATAGCGCTGAACAATTCTCTGGATTCTTCTCTTGTTTTTGTTGCTCCTTGCCTGTGCGAAATAGTCGCTATACAACTTGCTCCAATCCACTAGCAAAACTCCGTCTTCGGCATTCCAGTACCATAAGGCCTGATTCGGCAGCCTAAACGGCCAGTACGATCTAACACTGACTGTGGCGTTACACTGAGAGGATGCTGTAGGAAATAGTCGTGACCAGCACCCACCCTGCCGTCGATCCTGTTGCCATGTGTCTGATACCGGAGCTTCCTGTTCAACTGAAAATACAGCCAGGATCGAGTTCTCCGACAGGATGCGGTTAAACTCGAGATGGAAATTGCCGTCGGAGGAGCCAAGGTCGGATGTGATTACAGTATGCGGTAAGTAGCACATCGGATATCCATGGATGGTAGTCGGTCTTGTTTTTTTGCTGACATGTCTGCGGCCGCCTGTCTCGGACACGATATGCTGGGAGGTGTTGTGGAAAATTCTGGAGAGATCTGCATGCGATTTCTCAAAATCAAATCTTCCTAAGAATGATGTGGACGGCATGCTTGTAACGAGTTGAGTGGCATATGCAGACCTGAGACACCCGTGATATTTAGAATTCCTCAAAAGCACTACGTCCCAGCTACGCCCCAACTACGGTGTGAGAAGGTGGGCTGGGCATGCAGGGTTTTGCTTGCTTCTGAAGACTACCAAAGAATCCCTTTGCCACAGCGATCGAAAAGCTGCGTTGTCCCAGATTTCGCCAAGTATGTGTAAGATCAGCCTCCTCACGGTACCGTAGACTGACGTGGCTACCGAGTTTGTCTGTATTTTCTTCTGGGATGAACGCAGGAGACCTGTGATGGGCAAATTCAAGAAAAAGCAATAAGTGGCTGCTTTTGTGAGATCTCGTCCTTCCATGGACTAGTGTAAGCACAGTTTTCCAAGAAAACAAATATGATCATCTGGGGCGGTCGGTATCCCGATTCCTGACCATTCATGTAATCGTGGAAAAATAAATACTGTGCTGTGTACCTGTGTACCTACGGACCAGCACTGTACCTCTACAAATCTAGTGAAACTCGGATCTTGCGTAAGAGCCACAGATGGGTAAATGCACAACCTTTATAGTGTTTACTTTTTTGAGAGACAGTCCAATCAGCTATCGAGCGCATCAAGAGAATCATGTCATAATATTGCGCTATCTAGTCTAATAAATGCCAACTCACGATCATCACCATCTTTCCACATGATCATACGCCTATGCAGCGTTACCAGACGCTGATGGGCGACTACACATTACAAAACGATTCGTGATAGGTGCCCGCACACTGGTTAAACGCCCTGTGCATGCATGCATGTCAACTAGCCTTACATGACCCAACATGAATCAATGACGAAACCCTCATAAACCACAGGCTCAGAAAGCCTGGCGTCGCTGGTGTCGGTACGATACCGAGCGAACCTCCTGGATATCTGGTCTCTGTGCTTTGGCGACAAGCTGTAGTTTGATGTCTGAGAGGTAAACAACGACAGTCAGTAACTGTCTAGCTTCGCTCCGGCCGGCCAAACGCTCGATCAAACGCTTTCCACGTACCACTCCATTCCTCGTCTGCCTTTCGGTCTTCGTCGGCCATCTCCTGGATCCTTTCCATGCTTCGCATCTGAGGCAGCCGCTGGTTCACTGCTTCCGTCTTCTTAAGAGTCTTTTCTTGCCCAGTGTTCTCGGCGTTGAGACGCTGGATACTGTCCTTGTTCCTGACCAAGAGACGTTGCGATGCGCTTTTCCATAGGCCTTTCGAGCTGCCGATGCGTTGCTGAAGTGGCTCATCCCAGTCCTGATCCCATCCTTTGGCGTTTTCAGTTAACACTGCGTTCAGGGCGACATGGGAATGGATCGAGGGTGGATGGCAGACTTGTACGCCGGTGTTCGACTTCGCTTGTGTAGATGTAGCACTGTCCGTCGACGGCGAAGTTCGGCAGTATATACCATCTGAAGGGTGTGGACGCGTCTGACCTGGCCGAATGGTGAGGTCGGCAGCAGAGTCGTTTCTTAATGTAGGTGTTCGAGGTGATCCTCTGTGGAATACCTGATGGGCGTGGAATGAGTCTAGCCATGATAGTACCGACCGAGGGCCCGGCAGCGGTTCTTGGCCTTGTCCTTCATGTGTAGTCTCGATTTGCTCGAAAGAATCTTCATGGATGTCTGATTCGCGTGGCGTACAAGATGAACCTTTTCCAGGAAACCTCGTGGTGTGCGACCCAGATCCTCCGACTAATGAACTGACACTCGCATTCACGAGCCGAATCGTCCTTTCGAGGCGGATGTTCTGGCGTTTAGCAGGTTGGAGCTTTCCTTGCGAAGGCAAAGCCCAATTTGTGCCGGTGTTGTTTACTCTAGAGTTTGTACTAGCTGTCTTTTCACTGGTGGATTCCGATTTCTGGACAGGTAGCGTATGTCGCGATATGCGTTTTGTAATGCTCCCACGATCAGGCGGCGGGATGCTATCCTCTGTGTCTAAATACGAAGCCTTGCATCTGCGGCGCGGTTGGCATTTGCTTAGACATCTTCCGAGTCTCTTGGCCCAGAGCCGGATGCGAGACTGGCGTTTGTAGTTGGTCGTATCGTCCGTCATGTCGTCCGTCGTGTTGTCAATCATATCTTCGAATATATTGTCATTCATGGTGGTCGTTAATGACAGTGGCTTTTCATGCATGATGTGTATAAAGATAGAACTGATGCGTCGAGGGTAGCAGGGCGAGGGATATGTTTGGGATGAGATGCGAGCCAAATATGGAAAGAAAGGGAAAAAAGGAAAACGATATTCCCGTCTGTGTAGGAGGTTGCGAAGTGCACGACCAGACAACAATCAGATAATAAGGTGGGTGCTATGGTCACGTAGCAACTCAATCCTATATTCCATAAGCACATGGACATCTCGAGAGGGGCCGTTAGTGATGTGTGCGCTGTGCCCAGATAAACCGAAGTTGAGGATAACCATCGTTCGTTGTCTGAATCTAAGGGGAAGAGGGGCGTGTTCCGCGTTTTGTTAAGTGTCTATTGGTAAGTGAACCCCTCTTTACCCAGCTGTGGTGAACTGCATCGTTCCGTATGCATACTACGAAGCAAACTGCAGGCTTCTGAACAGGGTTGCTTTGTGCATTCTGCATGAGCTTCGTTGACTGGATTGTTTTTGTCGGTGAAATTGAAAGGTAAGTGCTCTCTGTCCATCCAATAGGATGTACGTGTACGTGTGTAGACCTGTTGGGAGGGACCGACTTTCGCTGGTGGAAACACTAATGCAGCACGGGTCTCTCCGCCAACTGTTTTCCATATATCGGGGAATTAAATTACGCTCTCCACATTGTTTTTCCTCCTGGTAAGTGGAGAGATTTGTTTTGCACCTCACATGTGTAATTTCCGCGGAGCAGAAAAATCAAAATGACATGATGCTGCCAATGGTATTTCCGTTCCTGATGCCTTTCTTTTCTATCGCATCAGCGGGCCCATCCCAAGGTAGAGGCGCATTAGATTCCTTAGACATTTGTAGGATTTCGTGAGCAAATTGAACCCCTCCATAATGACGCAGAGAACGAGCGCAAATGCCAAGCCGATAACTAAAAGTGCGATGCTAGTGGCGAAGAAACGGAGTAGATGTGCAGCGAATCCAAGGGATCCAATGATTCGACCTCTAGCTATTTCCTGTCTTCGCTTTGCAAAATACCACATCAAGAACTTATCTCGGCACAATTGTAAGTCTTGAACTGAGTCTTCTGTGTGCTTTCCTACTTGTGGCAGAATCTCTCCACTTCCAAACGTAACGTCTCGTTCTTCCTCACCTAGACGAATCCGAATCTTTGGCTCACGACTCGTAATCAGATTGCAGACGTTGCCGAAGATCGCCTTTGTTATTAGCGCTCGGTCGTTTATTGTGGCGATGTGTATGCTTTTTGGATCCGGAAATAGCCTTGTAATGGGACTGCATGTTGTATGTAGACAATGATGTCCCAAACTGCACCAAAAACAGCACCAATAAATATGAATACTGTTTTCTTGGAAGAATTTTCGCGGTAATAATTCTTGAGCACACGTAGCTAGAAGACGGGATGTTGGACGTATGTTGTGCCAGAGATCGTGGGTGGAAAGATGTTCGCAGATTTTCAGGACGAGCTCGACAGGAAGACGATTGAAGTTTGAGCGCTGGGAATGGTTAAGAGTTCGCATCCTCTCAAATCGATTGTTCGGCTTAGAGTCCCCCCGCGATATCTTAGAGTAACCTAGTGGCCACAAGGCAGAGGTGCCCAGCATGGGTTCGGCATGCGTACGAAAGCAGGTGCGATGTTCCATGTTATGTGTACGAGGTAATGTGGGTACGACAATGTGTGCAAGGTACGGAGATGATGTTTTAAGGCGTTTGCTGATGTGAGCAGCTGAAAGGGCTGAGTTAGGGCGCTTATGGATATGTTGTCAGACACAAGGCTGAGGGAAATCCAAACCGGAAATTAACCAGTCTTAGCGACAATTCACAAGCCTTGAATTAGCAACGCAAACCTTTAGAGACACCATAGTCTGATCAGATTCGAATAGTGGGCTAGGTGAAGCTGTTAAGAAGGTAGTTCACTTGTCTTCTTAGCTTCCCCTCTGCTTTTGTTTCTTGTAAGCGCTGCACCTCTAGTCAAGCTGCTTCAACTCACCAAATCCCTCGGACGTTTGGTGCTTGGCAATAAACGCTGACCGAAGTGGTTGTTGAAGATGCAGGACTTCTCTCAAAACCGATTAGCTTGCTGGGCCACTTACGTTATCATGCTTACCAGGCTGATCACCCAAGACTGTCGTACCAGTAATAGCGATGCATGGAATAGGGATTACCCAAAGTGGTAAAGATAGCCCCATAATGATTTTGGCTACTGTACTTCACAGAGTAATCAGCCGTCCGTTTGGCTGATCCAACTGTGATGAAATTAATATCTTCTTCTAGGCCATGCATATGCTAAGGCAGGACGAGATGCGTAAAGCTTCTCCTCGGACCAAATTGAGATGATTGCTCGAGACCTGTCATATGGGCACGCGTTGGGATTGATACTACACTGAAAGATTCTTAGATATAAGGAACATAGGCCTTACAAATCCTAGATGTTCTGTTCAATGTGAATGGTATACCGATTGACGAAAGGATGACGGTTGAACGTGGGGGGACGGAGAGCTCCGGTCTTGCCCCTCCCCTACCCCAGACCCTGTTAGGAATTCACACGTAGTGTCTATGATGCGCTTGATTCATGAATTAGACACTCTAGCAATAGCCCTTTTGATTTATTGAAAATCCTTCAATGTGACACGAACTTGGATGGAACATGAGTGTGTTGTGGGTGATAGCTATACGCTAAGCTAGATAGGGTGCGCACATGTCAAGTCACGTGCCCTAGTCATATCCAATTCAAAGCAAGTTTGTGCGGTCGCAAGAGAAGTCGAGACTAGGTATATTGTACTGCATACAGGCTTTACGCTACTACTACTGTAATAACAGTAAGCCGACTCATTATCCTGTTGCTTCTTTTAGTGATCATGGGCAGGAACTATCACTCAGCAGATATGCTACTATCTTCCTCAGATCTCAACTAACAGCTGTTGGCAAACATTGCTTATGTTAGTTACAATAAAATGTGTTCGCAAGTCTAATCGATAATTACCTATGGGCCGGCCTACTCCTGGCCACTGTCTTGGCCCTCACCCGTCGCTCGTTCGCCATGCCAAAAACGTTCGGAAAAGCCACAACTTTGACGAATACAACTACTTCTACTGTTGACACCGCAGCCCCAGCGGTGATGTCGCGGGAAGCATTCGAGCCCGGATAAGTATTCGGTCCAACGACCCCCTGCACGCTGAACAATGCCTTTACCTGTGTAATCATACTATTCCTGTGTCTGAACCACTGTGGGGCAAACATCAACAATGCGCTCTTCAAGCTCATCTTGCCATTGGAGAACAAGTGGCTTGGTAAAATCTTCGCGGGACGCATCGTGAGAAAGCTCTGCAGGAACGGAGTCACCACCATTGTACCCGAAGCGGTGTTAGCGATCGCCGTATATGAGCGGAGAGCGGCCGAGGGGCCAGAGGTGAAGGTCGCGCAGTTCTACAACATCGATCGGTAGCCCAAAATGCAATCGAGCGCGAAGCAGTCCATTCAGGGAATACAGCTGGGTCTACGGAAAGCTATGGATGGGCGCCCAGGAGAACAGCGGGGAGCTACTGGTCGCGCGCCGTCGGTGACAGCGGCGTGATCGAAAGATTCGCACTCGAGGTTGAGCCCACCGAGGGCAGGGAATCCGTGCAGGACGGTGACAAGATGGTGCGCGCCAAAACCGCGGTTAGCTTATCTGATAAGCCGGTCTTCCGAGTGAATGTAAAGTCTGGGCGCGGAGTCGACTACGACGGCGTTGAGAACTCTCACGTAGCAACACAAACTATCAAGCCCGACTCGCCGTAAACCGCCTGCTACGATGCCTGCCGACGACAGAACATATGAGGCGGCCTCTGAGGAATGTTTCAGAAGAAAATTGGCAAGGTCTTCTAATCATGAGCACCACGTTTCCCGTCCCCGAGGAGTTGCCTTCCCCAGGTGAGAGTAAGTCATCCCCTTCCCATGGAAAATTACACCTCTTCCGCTTCCTCCTCACTCTGCTGCTCTCCATATCTTTTGGTTGGACTTACTGGTCGTCCTAAAGATGTCGTCGAGATTGATCTACTGCTGGTCAATAAAGACGAGGTCATACTTGTGCCACCAGAGAATTGGGTTCAGTTAAAACGGGTCGCAGTAACTGAATATTCGTTAAGCCCAGCTCGTATTTTCTAAAATTTCCTTTGAAGTATTTGCGCAGAAGCGCTTCTCAGAAGAGGAGGCATCTAATCAGTGCGTCAACATGGAGTTCTTTGTAAACTAATACGAGCCACTGCGATGTCAGCGCACGATCAGTTATGTGGCTTTTTTTCACCGTAGAATAGCTCTACTGGTAATAGCCTAATTAGGTCGGGCCTAGTAGTTGAATGGGGGCCAGATACGAGCGTGTTTCAGCCTTGTAACGGCCGAGAGCCTTGTTGCCTCAGGTTCGTCTCAGTAGCGATCATGTGGAGAAGCGAGTTCCCCAGCCACTCCCGGTTGCCTGGACGTCAGGAATATCGCACATGAGATGACGCCTCCCAAGTTGGACATCATACAGTTTCCGTGGAGGAATCTAGAACGCACTGATCACTCATCGTTCTGTGATTGTTGGAACGATTGCGATACGAACAACGAGGTGAGCAACCGAGGGTCAGGTATGGATCGATGTCTCGACAACGATCCACCACGCTATACTCATTTGTAAGTAGCATCTACCAAAGGGAATGCGCCAAAGGATTGTGATGCACCGCTATCCGTTGTCCTAGATCGGCGTTGCCTGCAGCAGGCACGTGCAGCCACTAAGGACGTTTCGACCTTGCCAGCAACGCACATTGCATCTCCGCAGGGTATCCGGCTACCAAGCCTCCGAGAGCACTGTGTCGTGATGTTTGCCTCTATAACCATGCTTTGCCCGCTGTGGGACATTGAGTCTCCATCTGCGTCTGCAATCCACTTTCCTCAACTCTATTCTCTTCTTTTCTAGCGCTCTGGAAGCTGCTGCCAGCTGGACTGTGCCGATTGCTGTACACTCTTTTTCTTTCTTTTGAGTTCATACCTTCGTTTCGTAATACCATAATGGGGTGTGGTAAATCAACGCTGCTAGCTTTCAGGGTTGTGGCCTTGATTGTAGTGCTGGGAGTGGCTGGAGTAGGCGCTTGGTGTAAGAACAGCCTAACCCTTTCTTATGCAAGAGCTCGACTTGCTGACGGGGTCCTATAGCCATGTTCATCGTTCATGCTATCCAAGTCCGTCATAAGATGATTCTCGACAATGTTCAGTTTAGGTCACAAGAGGCTGAGCAACTCTGGGCGAGATTCTTCGGCATGGTTCTTGATGGCGCAATCAGAGTTTGGATTTCCATTGGCTGCGTAAGTATATAAACCATTTATTAGTACCACAGCACTGACAACATAGGCTGCCTTTACTTCCTTGATGAGCATTGCTATAGTCCTGGCAACGATTCTCCCTACTATACGGATCCGCTCAGCAATCATCATCCCCATGGAATGCGTGAGCATGTGTGCTATGGGAGCAGCACTTGGCCTTTCTCTTAGTTTTGCTTTGAACTTGGATGCATTCGGCAAGAGACGTCTTGACGCATCTGCTTCTCCAGAACTCAGGACATTTGCCATGCTCGTAGACCTTAGTCTGGTCTACACTATCGCGGCCGGTACTGGATGGATTCTGTTCTTGATTACATTCATCATGGCAACTGTAGACGCATGCAGACGCGCTCGAGAGAAGGAAAGCTGCTCTTTTGAACCCACGGCATCCGCGCTCGGCATGGCCCATGGATATAGTGCGGTCGTCCCGCCTTCGGTGCACAGTCGCCCGCCAAGTCTATATGATCCGCAAGTACCTCTGAGTATGAACGACGCTACTGCGACAGCATGGGACAGTTCACGGAAAAGAGAGTCAGTAGGAAGAGATCAGGAAATGAGGCGCACAGGATCGATCAGGAGCGAGGAAGGAAGATTTTCTATCGTGTCTCAGAGCAGTACCTCGGGATCTTCAAGTGTGCAGAAGCCGGAAAGAGCCCAACAAGCTCGACCATCGAGACCATGGAGTGAAGCTCCTAGTGAAAAGGGAGCGGAAGAAGTCGTACATGCAATGTAAAAATTGTCTACGCTTCAAAACAACAGATAGGTTTAGAATTACCGACGCTCGCTTGCTTAGTATAGAAACACTCGTTACTCTCTCATCTGCGTACTGTGCCTTGATCTAACTTTGAGGACATGTCATGTGATCGCGTCTCTAGCGCGTTTTCCTAGCGCGTCAAGATCGCCATGCGTCATCGCTGTTATCGTACGTCCACCCACTTTCCACGTCGTTGCCCCTGCTTTTGTACGTCTCACAGCAATGGCAGGCTTCAAACGGGGTGGTGCCCGAGGCGGCTTCAAGAAAGGCTTCACAAATAAACGTTCTTCGCCTGACGAGGATGATAGCACGCCGCGCGCAACCAAGAAAGCGAAGGGCGATGAAGATGAAGACTCGATGCCTGTCGTACCTGAGCTGAAGACGGACGATAATGGCGATGCATTTGTCAGCGTATGTTATGCAATTGGACGATTTATCTCTCCAAGGACAAGGTGAGAGAGATAGTGCTGACCGGAAGGATAGTTAAACAGCAGTGGTAAGCGACGTGTCACAGTCAGCGACTTCAACAAAAACACATTGATCAGCATCCGTGAATACTATGTCACTGATGCTGGAGAGACAAAGCCTGGAAAAAAGGTAAGTGCATTTCTTTTGCATTGTTGTCTTGTGTTTTCAACGCGGAATTGTGATTCTAATGAGTATAGGGCATCTCCCTCACAATCGATCAATACAATACTCTACTCGCCGCTGCTCCGCTGATTGAATCTGCGCTTGCGAAGAAGGATATACAGGTGGTGCGGCCGGATTATGACGGCGACGTTAAAGCGAAATCTGAGACGAAGGAGAGCGAAGAGGAAGCCCAGGAAGCCGAGGCAGAGACTAAGGAGGAGGATGAAGGCGAAGAGGATGAAGAATAGGTAATAAGAAGTACTTAATTATCTCGTACGTATCATGTAGAATACCTCAAGGAGTTGTCGGCGCAATGATTCTTGATAGTTGTATAGTCTGGATGAAGACGTTTTCGAATTTTCTTATGGATGATAAAAGGCTATTGGCAATTCAAAGCGTTGTCTAGCTGGTTTTAAGTCCAGTATAGGCTGTGTTATACAGCACAATTTCGTCGAATTTACGCATGCTTACTCGAAGACACTTACTCTAATCTTCGAAACTGGGGAATCAGGTGTCCAGGCATAGTGTACACCCTCCCTATTCATCACACTCCAAATCATCCATCAGCCTTTTACCGTACACACGCAAGCATGAACGCCCGGAAAACCCCAATACAACATGTACCCCGCACGCACTCCACATGGGCCGATGAGTACAAAAGAAGCCCCAAACCGCCGTCTTACTGAGGTCAATAGATTGGGGATATATCGAGTCAGCGAAGGAACCTAGACTGTAGCAACATGGTCAGATCTCTGTTGTATAAACAATCTTTGTCAGCAAGAAAAACAAGGCTTCCTCGATCTCAACGGCCCATGTACCGTCCGCCTCGGATCGTAACGGGGCTGTTAGACTCGCGAAAGGAGTCTGAGGGAAAGCAGCGAACAGCATTTGCAACGACAACAGTGATTCTCAATACTGCTACTCATTGCATGTGGCGCTTGGTGATTGTTTGAGAAGGAAGCGCGCATGGTATACGACTAGTTGATAAGGCTTGCTTTCTGCTAAACACTATACTCAGATCTCTACCAACGCTCATCATACCATGTGCGTCTGTCTATAATATGACTACCAAAATGCTGGTATTTTCTTTCCATTCATTGCGGGAACAACATCGGCTTGGGTAGATGACATAGTTTTGTGATCATCTCGACAAGAAAATGATCGATGGCGAAGGAGATTTGAGGTCAAAGCAACCATGCAACGTAGTATCCGGAATTTCCAGAATACCATCCGAGTTTCATTGGATCCCTGGAAGTTTTTCTTCCTTCTTTACCATGTCTTTCTCTCGTCATCTTTTCTCCATCCTTCTCCTCGAAGTCAAGATCATTACAACCACGCCCCATCCGTCTAGTTTAAAATGCCACCTGATACCATGATGAAGCTCGGCGCCTCGGAAATTAAAGTCTCATCATATTTCAACATCTACAACTTCCTAGTGTGCCCAAGTATGCTGCAGCTGGAACATATAAGGCTGCTTTGGCGGCGGGAGTAGCCATACCAGTCGTATACTAACCTGTTCTGGAGTCCGTTCGACTCACACTCTCAGGCTCTACATGTTCCTTAGAATAGTCGTGCTCATCGTTGTAAGCCCCATCCTGCCCCTCGTTCGCATCGTAATCTTTGACTACAAGTTCTTTTTCTAACCTTTGATTCTTAAGAGGCCAAGGAGCCGCCTGCCTGCGTTTGATAGAATCGTGTTACTAGACGACGGACTAGAGATACGCATACCTATGAAGAAGCAACGTGCCAAAGCAGCATGCGCTACAGGCTAACTAGTAAAAGGTTCGTGTAACTTGTGCGCAAGGGTGCAGTCAAAGAGAAGGGTATCCATGTTTCAAACATCATGAGAAGCCTAATGGACGATCAAGGCGAACGAGCTCGATACGGCAGGGGCGACCGTGAGCCCTTAGTGTGCGAGTGCCTCTTCTCCCTTTCGCTGGAGACGGAGCGTCGACGGTCGCGCTTTCGGTGACGATCCTGAGAATCCTCACTTTGATCTCGAGTCCGTTCTGACCGGTGTCGACGATGTCTGTCCTCCGAGTGGTGCCGGCTTCTGTCACGACTTCTGCTCCGATACTCCTTCCGCCGCGAGCGCCTATCCCGCTCGTCATGTTCTCCGTGTTCCTTGATCCGCCTCCTATCCCTGTCGCGATCACGGTCACGGTCACGATCTTTCGATCCGTCTCTCCGACTGTGTCTGTCCTTTCTCTTTGACCTCTCTTTCTCTTTGCGCTTCTGCTTCTTCAGTCTCTTGATTGCGTCGTCCACCTTTTCTTGCTGTCGCTTGATCAAGGAGTCGCGCATCGGATCCTCCTCGTCCAGTTTCTCCATAAGTCGACCTAGTTCGATCTCCTCTGGCAGCAGTGGTCGGTCTTCGTCGGATTCGGACTCGCTTTCAGTCTTTCTCCGCTTCCGTCTCCCACTGTCAGAATCGGCTTCTGGATCCACGTCGAGCTCTCCCATGGTGTTGTCCCTCATATCCTCGTCGTCCTTGGGCTTGTACCGCGCATGGTCCACCCTGATGGTTCGGTCCATAATGTTGGCTCCGCCCAGGTTGTCAACAGCCAAATCGCAACTCCGCTGGTCCTCATATTTGATCCATGCAAAGCCGCGTGATTTTCCTGTTTCTTTGTCGCGCGCGAGTTTGATCCAGACTGGTTCTCCGTACTGGGAAAATATGGTGATGATGTCACCCTCGGAAAGTTCAAAGGGAAGGCCGCCAATGTAGATGAAAGCCGTGTCGCGGTAGTCCGTATGCCATGAGCCTTCGGGACTGATGCCAGCCTCGAGTTCGCGCTTGTTCAGCTGCTGAATCGCGCGGATCGAGTTCATGGTGGAGGCTGGCGGGTATGGTGGTGAGGGTAGTGAGGGTGTGGTGGAGTAGTGTGTTCGGAGGTCAACTTTTGAAGCTCGGGCTGGGTCAGGAGCAACATCCCTGCAGAAAAGGTGCCCACGACGTGGAAACAACGAACTACACCACCACCAACCCCGCAAGACACGCAATTCGGCCGCCGCATTGCACGTTTACTTCTGCCACCCACCGCCTAGTCTATCGCGAGCTGACCGACCACACGACCAGAAATTGCCGTAGCACGTCCACTTCAGTCGGCAGCACCTCCGCAATGGCCAGCGCGCGCCGCACCCCCAACTTCCCCACGCGTGTCCCGGGCAGCCACGAACGACCCGGCACTGCAGACGCAGACAGAGAGGAGATATGGAAGCCCATGCTGGACAACATTTCGAGCGGAAAGCGACTGCCAGAGAAGAGTCTATTAGTCCTGGGTAAGGCCCCCGGAAGGCGGTATAGGGGACCAAGCTAATTCAAGGGTGGCAGGCGGAACACCAGAAACACAGCGCGACTTTCTCGAATCAGTCTCGACAGACTCTGCAAACAACCGGAGGCCGCCGGATCGAGGCAGAAAGCCGCCCATTGCTAATCAGTTCGCTCTTGGATACACGTATCAAGACGTCCTGGACACGGATCATGAGGGTATGTGCTGTTGACTTGACGTGCTGTTAATTCACCCTTGCTAACACTGCTAGACACGCTCGCTCGTCTGTCGCTCTATCTCCTCGCAAATCCCTCGCCTTCCTTTACCCCGCTGATCAGGCCCTACCTCAATCCACGAACGCTTCCGCACATGCTCATTGTAATACTCCTGGACTGGAACCATCCATGGCTGTGGATACGGCAGCTTCGTGACTGGATACGAGTGTTGAGGTCCTTGATTGTCTCGCTTGATGATGCGTCAAAAGTTGTCTTGGAAGAGAACATCCAGACCTTGCAAGACAAGGGCCGCAGCCTAGCTACCGAGGGAAGTAGCATGGAGAGCGTAAAGGTGCCGCTCGGTCCCGGTGAGTGGGATGAGCCTCTCGGCATTCCGTTGTGTGTTGTTTGCCAGAATGCCGACAAGATCGAGACACTGGAGAAGGAGCGAGGATGGAAAGAGGAGGAATTCGACTTTATCCTCCAGTACATGCGCACGATTCTCCTCAAGCATGGCTCAAGCCTGGTCTACACTATGCCGACCGCACCGGGTTCATTACAAACGCTCATCCACTCTACTCTGGGTATCAAATCGCTACTGAAACAAGAGCAGTTGAGGCACAATGTGACAGACCGAGATCGCGTGCTGGTCCCTCCAAACTGGGATTCATGGGCAAAAATCCGCATCTTGCGTGAAGGATTCGATGTTGAGGGCATTAGCGAGAAATGGAGCGTTGACATTGATATTCCCCAGCATATGCGACCAACCAATGGCCAGGCACCTGCACCTGTCGAAGGAGAAGACCAGACCAGTGGTGAAGCACCGCCAACGCCAATCGCTGAAGAGGTGGAACAAGGCCCTACAGCAACTTCAATTTATGAGGAGACGATTCGTAACCCTGAATCTGACTACGCGCTGTCGAGCCTCTCGAAACAAGCCAACGGCCTCGAGGTGTCTAGCAAAGACCCACAGGCCTTCCTTTCTGAACAAGTCAATGTGTTGGAGCACCTGCGGCGAGAGGATGAAAGCGAAGCTGCCCTCAAGGCTGCGCGTAAGGAACAAGAACCCGTCTCTCGGGCCTGGGCCGATGATGCATCAGGAGTGGTCGAGGAACATATTGGTCCAGTTCAATTCAACATGGGCGGTATTCAAGTCAACGCTGATGAGATGGTTAAGAGACTACAGGTGAGTCAAACTACAATCTCCTCTATTTCGAAATTTCAGACAGAAGTTGACAGTTGTTTAGGACCGCCAAGCCAATCGACTCGACGAGCCGGAAACGCCACCGCCCAAGACGCAGGATACCAACATCAACGACAACGAGAAACTCCGGTCCTTCTTTTCGAGCCTAGTGAACAAGACGCCTTCAAGCAACCCGCGAAGCTCATGAGCTTGCGGTCAAGAATCCATACCTTGACCCTCGGCCGCATTTCCCGTGCATTCTTCTTCCTTATATAGTTTTGTTTCCTTGGCGTCGTTTGACAAGAGCGTCAATAACGACACAGGCTTTTTTTTCTGTGGTCCACGATCGTCATCAGCATGGCTCTATACCCACTGTGTAATTCGGTCTACAATACAATCTTTCACGTTGGCCTCTGGTATGTTTCTCAACTAATGATATCTTCCCTTACTGCGGAGGTCAAGCAGATGATCAAGAGCGAGGAGATGGATGTTGGGAAGACAGAGACGTGTTAGCTGAGCGGCCAGGCTTCGAGTGTTATTCTAGTGTATATTTTCTTCTGGCTTGGTGATATTGGTCCCCCGTTGCGATCCTGACTGGCGACAGCAACACAACCTTAGGATGACAGAATCAAGAACGACGAGCAATGGCATTCCAGTTCTAAAGAACTCGATCTATCGTACCACCTATCTCAACATTTGTGAAGGTCTAGGCTGCACTTTTTGCTTCCCCTGAAGCGTAAACTAGTAGAGAATCTATGCAATAAAGGTCGGCCTTCATGAAGATTGCGATGACAAGGACGTGGAGAGGCTTGGAGAAAAAAATCGCATCTGTTGCTCAATGACTAGACAACGGCGCAATGCTTTGTTTTCACAAACCAAAAATAAGACACTCCTTGTCTTCATGGATATCATATCGTGCCCCGAGGTTTGCATTTGACTTGAGCAAAAACATGAAACAAAAACATACGACAGCAGGGATTCGCTAGTAGTCACTCACCTAACTACTAGTCTTGAATCTATGGCCGTATGTACTAGATCAACAAATTCTTGGTACTATGATCTCGAGTGACGCCCAGAAATCAGCAGCCGCACAGGGGAATTGTTCACTTGACAGAATTCTCATACGAGTTTTGGACACTGTATATGTTAAGAAACGAGACAGATTACAAGCAACATCCAGATTATATCTTGTGTTGTAATCTAGAATGTTCAGAACCATAGCTACGCAGTTTGTTTTGCTAGTCACTAGATATGCATACCGGCACGTACGGCAGCCTTGGGTTCCACATCGAACACGTCTACCGCTAAGCGGAACTCTACTATCCCGTCTACACGAACATGACGCCAGACTGTCGTGAACACCATAAACACAACATACGTAACGTGCTGTTGGTCAAAACTGAGGACGAAGCGAACGTGCGTAGGAGCCATCAGATCGCCACATTTAGTGTCATGTCATCATCCAATCAGCACCTCGATGATATCGCTGACAACGACGTCAACAGCATAATCCCTGCAAATCTGGGGTAGCTCCAAAGCGACCCATACAAGCCGCATAACGAAACTTGCACTTGCTGCGAACCAACCTCCCTATCTTCACTCCTCTTCTGTCTCGAAAACTCCAAGAGTAAACCATCTCAAACCAACTACACCATAGCCCATCACAGCTTCATTTCTCCAAAATGTCCTGCCCAGTAATCGGAACCACCAACGATGTCCTCCCTCCAAACCACCCCTCAGTAGACCTTACTAAGGATGGGCAAACCGTACGCAGCCTTAAAAGGAGCTCTCCAAGTGAAGCTCTTCACACTAACAACACACAGTGTCCCGTAGTAGGCGCAACAACTGACCACCACCACAACCTACACTCGCACCCTCCAGTGCCCACAAACGAAAATACCGCAACTGCTTGTCCCGCGCTCAAGAACAACGTTATCAAGCAGCCGCAAGCCCAAGCAATGGACGATGCTCTGTGCCCAGTTGTAGGCACTGCGACTACCGTGTTGCCGCCCGACCACCCAGATATGCTCAAGGCAAACGAGGGCGACGTGTGCCCAGTTACCAAGGCGACAGTGGGACATCACAAGGACAAGGTTATTACACATCCGAGTGTGGATGGTGCAAAAGACGGCGCCGTTTGTCCAGGTATGTCACATCAAGTTGTGGATGAAATGTAACATTACAAACTAACTCCTTTGCCTCGATATTCAGTTACGGGACAAAAGCAGCTTGCTTAGAGGATTCTAATTCAGGCCAACCAAGGATCTTGCTATGTTATGGGCGTTTGGACACGACAGCAGAAATACATTTGATGAACTTAACCGGTTTTGCTTGCATGCGCACGTCTCTTGACTGATTTCAGATGCATCCATGATGAGCGTGGCTGCTGTGATATTGACTGACACCATAGCCATGTTTTCTTTTCGCCAGATCCGGGACCCCATTGCGTCACACCCTGAATAAAGATTCGCGCTATCCGGAGCTGCTGATCGTGGATCCGATCCTACAGGTAACAACCTTGCATGCTTTTCGCATATGTTGACTCATGGCTGTCTTCAGAGTTGAAGGCCTCGAGTATTTCACATGCGCAAACCTAAGGTAATAGCGGGTGAAGAGTGGGGTTATTCGCAAGCCTATCTTGTTATTCTTCCTACCTTCTCCGGAGGCTTCCCGAAGAAGATTAGGTCGATCCCCTGTGAAGAAAATCATATCTGACGTATGATTAAAGGTGCGATGAAATTGCAGTGGGAGAAAGCAAACGGATGATAAATGCTACTATCGTTACTGCTAGTGCATAAAACGGGAAAGACGGTTCTACATGCTCCACCAAACTAAACAGTTCTCTTCAGAATGTTGGAAGACGAAGGCAACACTACCGCAGATGATCATATCGAAGCGGACTTTACATCCAGAGACAAGGTTTGGCTAAGTTGTTCACACAGTCCGAAGTCCCGCCGGATTTATAACTCTCGGCCAATCCGATACCATCACTTCAACCACCTCGCTGTCGTACGCATTTGGACGAGTGAATTTGCCTTCGTCGTGAGTATCTTCAGCATCCATGGATGTTCTTGCTATGGTCACCTTTGAGTGACGCATACCGCGGCAAGGATGCTAGAGTGGCTATCCGCCTTTGGGAAAGCGCTTTTGTAGTTCTGAGGAACGAGTTGAACCTGCTGACCGATTTCGAAGGATGCCGCGGCAGCTACCCCACAATCTTCCCCAGCCGGCTCTTGTTGTTCCACAAGTATGCATGGTCGGTATTAAGCACTCCCATGAGCCGCATAGTGCCGTGTCATGCGGGGCTAATATTAATATATCCCGCCCGCTTCATTGGCTGTTTTGACTAGCTCTATATGAAAACACCAGTGTCGCACTCTACATTGTCGGAAGCCAAGGGCTTTTCTTCCTGCGCTTTACCCTGTCGTCCATGTAGAATCCTGCACTACGTATATACAGCCGCGGCGCGAGTTTCAAAATGTTTTGCCTTCGTCCGCACTCTGATCTATGAGTTTCTTGTCGAATCGGTCGCATCGCTTTTCGGCTCGCAATTGACAATCGTCGCCAATATGTACGCGGTCCCCGTGTTGTTCACTCAATCCGCGTGAGTATCTTAATCACAGTCCTACTTCAAACCGCTCACAGATATACAGATTTGAAACCCCATATTGCATGCCAAAACGCGGTGGCACATCTCCAACTGCACCATCCATCTCATCTTCTGTCTCTTCAGATGTCTCATTCGGGTATTTTAATCGGAGGGATTCCACTTCCTCCACCACGTCTACCGCAGCCTCTTCAACGGCTTCTATAAAAGACAGCCCCCGCCCTAAGCATCGTAAGACGCTTTCCAACGGATCTATCTCGCGGCGACTACTTCACAGACGTCAAACACAGCAGCCTCAACAGCAAAGTGTGTCATTGCCAACATCATCTCCTGTGGCGATCTTGACACCTTCGACACCGGCGCCTGTGGCGAGTCCCCCGCCTCCGCCCACCGCAGAGGTAAAAAGCTATGATCTTGTCGTCCAATGCAGAAACCGAACCTATAACTGCGATCGCGCAATTATGTGCTACCACTCACGATGGTTTGCTAGAGTCTGCGCCATTGTCATGTCTCCAGTATGCTAGCTCGCGCCCTCACTCCAACCACGCTGACAAGAACAGAAATCATCAAAAGGCGCCATTGATCTGAGTGCAGACGATCCATGTGCGGTGGCAGCGATGATGCAGTACTGCTATCAACTAGACTACGACCAGCTAGCTGGCGATGACGACGACGACGAAGTACCCGAAGTTGCTGCCCTGCGCTCTCATGTCAATGTATACATGCTAGCAGAGCGATATGGAGTTGCTGGGCTGAGGGCACTCGCAATGCAGAAGTTCAAAGACCTCGCAGCCATGGTCTTGGATGGGGATGGTAATGAAGATCAGCTTCAATCTGCAATCCGTGCCATCTTCGCCCCGGATCGCATTGCAAACGGCGACGAGCTCAGACACGTAATGGTCAAGCTGTGTGCGGACCACGTGCAGGCTTTCATCCACGACACGGGTAAGAAGATGTCTCTGGTGTATGAGTCAATGGAAGAGTTTCCAGAATTCAGGGTGGAGTTGTTTGAAGAGATGGGGTCTCGTTGGCGGTGTTGAACCAGCTCGGCCACCGATGTGCTGATGGTGAGAGGCAAATTATTGTTTAGCCTCATCACCAACGGAGAATCGAAGCGGCTTCACCTTCACTAGGCCGCTTACATGTAGCGAGTGTCGCGTTCTGCTGGGCGCGGCCAGACCACTGCAAGCGCGTACATTTCGCGCTCGCCTTGAACCAGCAATCACCTCACAACCCTTGGTTCAACAAAAGCATATGACCTGCTTCCTACAGACTATTATATACTGTAGTATCCAGTCGCAATGGACCCAAGAGATCGTATACGCTTCTTCAGCAACGCCTTCCATCCACCCAACGATCCATATCGTAAGGCATTGCGTACCATAGCAGGCTCTTCTGCGAGTTCTGGGTCTCTGTACACACCTACGCACTTGTTTGGCTCTAACAAGGAGGCCAAAAATCCATTTCTTGACACCGAGACAGACATGCAGTCTCGCAATAGTTCTCAGTCACCGGTACAATCACCACTAGGTTCTCATTTCCCGGAAGGTTATCCAGCGTTAGGCCAACTCCAAATCGGCTCATCGTCACCCAGTTTCCACTCAGATCTCAACTTGAGCTTCGGTCTTGACAACATGTTGGAATTTACCTCCCAAATTGGACCAGGCATCTTCAAGGATTCAGACTTGACAGTCTACTCTAATCACGAGGCCAGGGTTAGACCTAGTGATCTATGCTTTCAGGACCTATCACTACACGATATGCCCGAGATACCGTTTCCAAGACTGTTCCAGTCGCCCATTGCTGCGACTCATGCAAGCGTTTCTATGGTTGAATCACACTCTCTACAGCAGTAAGTATACTCTCACTTCCATATCTGAACAGACATATGCTAACCCTGAGCAAAGCTATTTCGCAAACCTTGACCTAGGAGACATAGTCATCTCCTTCGACAGAGGCAAGCAAGTCGTGAAGATCAACAAGTACCTTCTTAGCCAAGCATCTCCCTTCTTCGCAGCCATGCTTGACGGCCCGTGCCCCGATGGCCACACGCGTTGCATCCGTCTCCGCAGCGACTTCCCACACGCCATCACTGCCATGATGCAGTTTGTAGAGCATGGCATCTACGCCTTTACCTCCGCCATGCGCACTCAGTACCCCAACATGACGCTTCTTGATCTGCACGTCCACGCATACATTGTGGGCACAAAGTACGCCGTGCCTAGATTGTGCAGCCATGCTGTTGACGAGTACCTGAACATCGGACGTATGATCCTCAGCATCAGCATCATCCGCGTCATCGATAGCGACGGTGACGAGAAGAGAACTAGCACTGTGTCTTCAGCCGTGAATCCCTTTCTTGACTCGCTCGTGCTCATTTGGCGGAATACGCGGCACCGCGAAGATGCCTTGCGCCAGGCGGTGCTAGAGTTGCTGAAGCCAAAGATACATCAGCTGCTGCGTGTCCAGTTCTTTCGGACGCTCATGTTCGAATTGGTGGGGTTTGGCGAGGATATCGTGGGTAGTCTGGCGGAGGATGGGTTTGATGTCCAGGTTTTTGCTGTGGCGGCCGGACTGCAGGAGAAGGGCGGTGTTAGGTTTGGTGGGGCATAGTGAGTATGTTTATGCGATGGTTTGTTTGATTGGGGTAGTCGATGTTATGGATGCTTTCTAGGCGTAGCTCAATGGGTGTCATGCTGAATCTCGCATGCAAAATCATAGAGCACCATGGTGGCTAACTTTGCACACTTTTTCGTAGCAAATTCAGAGCAGAATGATTTCAGTTACATTGTGGAGCCTCCAAACATGGTTGCGGATAGAATGGCGATCCCACATTGCTCACATCTTCTGTCACCTGGAAGATTGTAAGCTTGGCAGGGACAAGTTGTGGCTTGTGCGACTCGTGATAACTTGAGCCACATGTGGCTAGCAACGCGTGGCAGTCGTGAATGGACGCATATCGTGCACAGCAGAGTTGGAAGTTTTAAGACACTCATAACATTCATAGCCTATGTGGTATGTTCGACCCTCCTACATGCCCATGCTGTCGTCGCCTTATGGCTAGACACGGAATGGTAGTAAGAGAGGCGATTTACTCTTCGCGATCCGAGTGGAGTTCAATCGTCCATGGGAGAGCAGGACGAGACCTCAAAGAAGATGGCGTGTCTAGAATGAAACCGTGGATTGGTCCCTTAAATTTTGACAAATTTAGTATGTGAGCCCGTGGCAACAACGGGACCAGGCTCGCCGTCAACTAGCTTCCAGATAGTCACAGATGTGAATGCGAGGGTCCCACCCACTTTGCTTGCTTTTCCTTCAATCTCAATCGTGTCGCCATCCTTGGCTCCGCTCTGATAAGAGACGTGGATATCGGTGGACACGCCAGTCTTTGTTCTTTGATCCCAAGCAGCGATTGCCAAACCACCGAAGCAATCTACAATTGTTGCTGACGTGGAGCCATGTATGCTACCATGTGTATTGAGATGGTTCTTGGTCAGAGGTAGCCGTGCGCGCACGACACCCTTGGATGCGTAAGTCAGTTTGAGATCAGAAAAAAGAAACTCGTAAATGGGGCTGCTTGGCTTGCGGCCCTCCCAAAACTTGGCAACATGAGCGAGCGTCTCGACATCGTTGGGAGTGTCGCTAGGCATGGCGTATATGTAAGGGACGGTGTGGAGAGGGGCGTGCAAGGTTTTGTGAGTAGAAGCTTGAAAGGTACGTAAGGGTAAGTACACGAGCGGGGCGGTGTAACTATTTCGCGGCCTCATCTACCGACAGCGCTGTAACGGCCAGGCCAGTGTCCGCCGTCCAAGGCCGCCACATATATCCCGTCTGCCGCACTGGACCATGCTACACAGCAGGCCAGAACATCTACCAGCACTGCATAGCCCGATGGTTGCCCACCATGGCCATGAGCGACGCCATTGCAGCAGCACCTGCACCCCCGAGCCCGCCCACCTCCGCAATTGATCGTATTCATGACTCTGACTCGCCGCTGGACGGCGCCGCCGCCGCCATCATGACAGAGGATTCCAAGATAGAACACCAGACAGGTTCTAATCCCAAGGAAGAGCCAAACGCGCTGCCGCTCGACGTCAAGGCACTCACCGACCGCGCCCTGCACTTCCTAGCGACTGCAAGCAACGAGACGCTGGGGGCGTGCCTCGCCGGACTGGGCGCTGGCACCTATCTCATCCTCGGGCGCGTTGGCCTGGTCCTTATAGGCGTAGTGGGCGGCGTCGTCCTGCACGCAACATGGGAGGGCCACCACAGCGACAGCCGGGGCGCAGGGGGGAGGAGTGCTGAAGCCAGGAAACGCGAGCTGGGGGCCGACATAGCCCAGCGCGTCCTTGACTGGCGAAAGACGCACACGCAAGACACGACAGAGCAACATGGCAGCTACGACCTCAATGTGCAGCTGTACTCGGGCAAGAAGCTCGACTACTCCGACTTCAGCCCGGAGACGGCAGCTGCGCTGACGGAGCTGACGGATGCAGTCATTCGTGACTATGTCAAGTATGTCCGCCGTGCAGTCCTTAGATACTCTTCTAATACATCGCAGGTGGTGGTACTCACCCCTACTGCCCACCGAAGAATCGTTTCCCAACTCGTGCCGCCAGACTTTGACCGCTTTCGTGCTCTCCATGTCTGCACACGTCTCCCGTAAGAGACCAGCCGACAACTTTATTGACTTTGTCACACGCTCCGCCTCCTTCATCGTCATATTCCTGCAAGAGATTGCCACTGCCATACAAGCATCTCCCGGCGACGTCCCTACAGAGGCAGTCGACCTCTATCTCAAGATGAAGAGGGACAGCACGCTAGCCAACATACTCGATCCAGACTACCAGATGAAGCAGTTCAGCATGGCTGCAGAGGATATACTGCAGAACTATTTGGACCCAAAGACATACAACTGCATGCCAGCACGCATCTTCTTACACCAGATACTGGCCAAACTTGTCCTAGAAATGATAGTTCTGAGTTGTTCCAAGCCCGAGTGGATCAATGAGTGGATTGTCCAGCTTTTGGAGGCAGGTGAACCCGAGCTTATGAATGCCATCGATGCAGGCGTCGAGGGCTCATCTGAACAGGTGCAAAGTGTCAAGACGGATGCAGAGAAGGCATCAGACGATCAGGACACAGCATCCATGGCTGAAAAGAAGGCGCACAAACGTGTCGTGAGCAAAGCTCAAGAAGCCATGGACGATGCTATGCGGGAAGCTCAGCGCTTGAGCCAGATGATTGCCGAGGAGGACGCAAAACGCCTCCGGGAGCAGAATGCGCAGAGCGCATCCACTTCGACACTGAATGACGACCAGTCTGAGAGCACTACACAAGGCATCGTCACTCCGTCGTCTTCAGCGAGTGACACACATGCTGACCCTGAGCTCGTAGACCTGGGCATCTCAGGTCTTTCCAGTGCACCAATGTCAGCTGTCGCACCATCACCTCCACCAAAACCGGCCGAGGAGCTTGCGAAAGAAGAAGCGGCCAAACAGAGCTTTACAAGCTTTGATCAACTTGTGCTACCCCAACCACCAACCGCATTGATGGACAATCCCACACCTACAGAGAGGCCGCCACCATTGACACTACACAACAGTACAATGTCCATCTTCGATGACAGTATGCCTGGCGAAAAGGGCAACATCAAGAGCAAACCAACCGCCGAATACTTGATTCAAATCGAGCCGAAATCGAGCCACCATACTGGATGGATGACGGCACGCAAGTATAGCGAATTTGAAACTCTCCACGAAGTCATGCGTCGCATAGCAGCCATCACCGGAACGACTGGGTTCAGTGAAGCACACCCCACATTACCAGGCTGGAAAGGACATACCAAAGCATCGCTGCGCGGCGAACTTGAACGCTACCTTAACCACGCTGTGCAATATCAACCGCTTGCCGAAAGCGAGGGTATGAAGCGCTTTTTGGACAAAGAGCTTGGCTCTGGAAAGTCTCCAGGTAACGGCTTTCCCGGAATGAACTGGGCTGGTCAGACCTTCGATACAGTGGGCAAAGGTATGCTGGGCGTACTGACGAAGGCCCCCAAAGAAGTCGCTGGTGGTGGTAAGGCGCTTTTCGGCGGAGTCAGTGGAGTCCTAGGCAGTGTGACGGGGCCACTGGGGGGGAAGAAGAACCGCGATTCACTCAGCAATACCACTGGCAGCGCTACGACTTCTGGGAGCCCTGCTCCCAGCCGCATCTCAACTTCAACAGCGCCTGTCCAAACACGACAAAGTAGGGCAGAATCAACGGTCTCTGAGCTACCTAGGCATATCCGTTCCGAAAGCAGCATGTCACTAGCAACCAAACGCACATCGATGGATTCGTTGCGTGATCCAAATTCTCCTGTTATCGATCAGCAACCAGCACGGGAGGCCCCAATGGAACGGCGGCCTTCTTACAATCCCGACGGCGACGGCAAACGCTCCGGCAGGTCATCGAGATACGGCTCAAGGAACAACAGTCGTGCGCCAAGTACCCATGGAAAAATTGAAGATCTTAGCCCTATGATGGGTGGAGACCAAATCCTGAATCTCCCACCCATGCCCAGCGAGATTCCCGACGATTACAGCATATCGCGCAATCCCGCTGAGCCCACACATAGCCAAAAGCCATCACGAACGTCCATGGATTCCGCTCCCTCTCTCCCTCGCCGCACCTCCACAACATCCCTTACTGCATCGTCGCCTTCGAAATCCACACTCAAGAAAACCCGCACAGAACCAGCATACACACCCCTTTCCGAAACCGAAACCACCGTCATAATCGAACTCGTCTTCGCAGTCATCAATGAACTCTACACCCTATCATCCGCCTGGACACTCCGCCGCACTCTACTCAACGCCGCAAAGACGTATCTTCTTCGGCCTAGCAATCCGCAGCTCTCATCCATCACTTCCCTCCTGCAAACCACGGTCCTCGACGACAACACGTCTGACGCCGGTCTCGCGTACCACATCCGCAAGATACGGGAAAATGGACTGCCGACGGAGGAAGAGCTCAAGAGCTGGCCAGAGGCCATGTCAGAAGACGACAAAGAGAAGCTTAGAGTAAAAGCGAGGAAGCTGCTGGTTGAAAGGGGCATGCCGCAGGCGCTGACAAGTGTCATGGGCCAGGCGGCAAGTGGTGAGGCTTTGGGCAAGGTGTTTGACTGTTTGCAGGATCAAAGAGTCGCGAGGGGCGTCATGTTCGGCTTGGTTCTGCAGGGTTTGAGAGCTGTGACACAGTAGAAAGAAATGACCTAGATAGAGGGAGGTGTTTTCAGTATGACATGAGCTACGGGGAGTTTAGGTTTTTCTTATTTCCTTTCTCTCTCTCTCTCTCTTTTTTTCGGCGTTCTTTATCTTATGAGATGATTGGGAGGAAGAACAAATGTCCCTTGTATTGTATGTTGTTTCAGAAGCGAATACGTAGAGAAAGATACGTGTTAATGTCTCGCATTCCAATGTCAAGTTTATCACGTTGTGTCTGAGGAAGAAATGACAGTCGCATGATGTTCAGATCCATTCATTACGCTCATAACATGAGCCGATTTGATCGCTACCTGCGCGCTGCAAAGCAAAAAACAAACATCCCAAAAAAAAAAAACAGTGTATCATACAAGAAAAAAAAGAACACAGAAAAACATTGACCCAATCCGTCTGCCAAAGTCATGCCACCATTGCGAAATAATTCGTGCCAGTCAATTAACATCAGTCATTCCTGATACCCATAACCCAATTCCATATACCCATTTCATCGCGCGTACAAAGCTGCCATGCCGCGTCATCAGATATTGACTCAAAGCAGAAGATTCCAGCCCGTTCCGGGGTGTGTCCATAGGAAAGGCCGAGCTTTACCGAAATCACAACCTCCGCCTTCGTCAAGCTCGACGCCCATCACTAGCGATGCCAACTCTAGAACCCCAAGAAAGGCGAGTCAAAGCTTCAAACTGAGAGACATGCGGAGCGAGACAGCGGGCAAAAGGGTGTGTTAAGTGGTAGCGTCGACATGTATGGATATTCGCTTAGCCAACGGTGCTCGCTTCCTCCTCAGCGGCGCGACGGAAGTAGTCAGCGTCGTGCTCAGCGTCGTGCTCAGCGTCGTTCTCGAGAGCGGCAGTAGCCAAGTCGGTGCCAACACCTGAATCGCTAGGAGGGGAATAGTTCTCCTTCATCTCTGCCTTTACGGCGTCAACGGCACGAACAATGTCTGATTGCGTCGGCAAGTCAACCTCGCTGTCGGCAGTGGCGGTTGTGATCACGGAGGAGTTTACTTCGGATGGGTCAATGATAGCGGTTCGTTCATTGTCCTCTTCATCACCCGAGTATTCCGACCCGTCCGACCCTTCGTTGATTGGTTCTTCACCACGAGCAGTAGAGTGAACTGATTGGGCACCATAAGAGGTGCGACGGTCATGGTCAATGTCACTGCCGGTCATGTAGGAAGTTCCAGAAGCGTAGGTATACTCGCTGCCTGTGCCGCCGAAACTGGAACGTCCATCATAGCCAGGCGTCTCACCTTCAGCGTAGCTCTCAGGGTAGTTCTCATCTTCAACGCTATAGCGGCGCTCTGTACCGGCCTCGCTCTGGGCATCTTCCTCGATCACATCGTGTGAGACTGGGGCCAACGCCTCATTCTCGTCAACTTCAGGCAAGGCACCATTTTCTTTGTTGGCAATGGCAGCATTAGGCCGTCCTCCCCAGGATCCCTTGCGTGAGTAGTTGCTAGTCTTAACTGAGTGGCTGCGCTTCAGTCCAGCGTTGGCATTAGTCGAGGTCGTGGTGGTTGGATAAGCCTGTGCTCCTGTAGGAGTGTTGCCACTAATCTGGCTGAGAGATAAGATTCGGCGTTGAGTCGGATTGACAGGCTGACCGTTCCGTCGAACGACAGGACGAGGCTTCAGTGCAAAGGAGAGACCGTTGGCTGCAGCACTAGGAGATGGTGCTGCCCTGTTTCCTTCCGCATCAGGATCGATGGTGACACGTTTCTTGAGCTTTGAAGGGTTCTTCGAGGCGCCCTTGGTCATCATCAAAGCACGGGAATGATCCATAATCCCATTCAAGATGCGACGTTCCAATGCATCTGCCTTGGTATCCATGATGTGCAGTTCCTCTCGCCGGATTTCGAGTGCAGTTTGTAGAGAAGATACTTCCCCAGTCAGGCGCACCTTCTGGTTCGCCAGGTTCTCACGCTCCGCTTGGAGTGCAGCAACAGCAGCCAAGAGCGCGTCCTTCTCTTCCTTCAATTCGAGCATCGTAAGATCCTTCTCGTTTTGCAGTTCAGTCATGACACGCTCTTTCTCCTCTTTGAGCTCCTGCACAACTCTTTCTTTCTCGGCCTTCATTTCCTGGATATCGGCAAAAAGTTGCTCCTTCTGAGTGGCCTTTTCAGCTCTTAGGCTCTCCAAGTCAATGTCAAGTTGCTCTTTCTGTGTTGTGCGACGTTCAATGAGTAGAAGCAATTCTTCGGCCTCGCGTTCCTTGGCTTCATTGCCGTCGGTAATAAACTGAGTCTGCTTTGCGACGAATTCGCTAAGCTCAGCAGCGGTAGCCTTGACTTGGTTGTGTATCTCGTCAAGCTTCTCGGCGTTTGCGGCTGCTTTGCTAGCATCATCGGCATGGCCAAGGAGTTTATCGAGTTTCTCGTGTACAGGGCTGTCGTCATAGCTAGGTGATGGCTCGATCGCAAGCAACTTGTCGAGCTTCTCTTGTACAGGGCCGTCATCATACTTGTTCTCAGGTTCTGAAGCAGGAGCGGGGAGAAGCTTGGGTAGATTCTCGAAATGAGCCTGCAATTCCTCGGAGCGAGCCTGGGCCTGCTCATTCCAAGCCCTAGCATGCTCGTCTGCCTCTTCCTTGCACTTTTGCGCATGCTCATAATGGGCTTTGACCAAAGCTTCAATCTCATGCAACGCTACCATGAACTTAGGATGGTATTCGGTGATGTTGTCTTGAAGATTGTTGAAGATGGCTTCAACGTTCTTAATCTCGTCGCGGGTATGAGAATGTTCTGTTTTATCGTCGAGCTTTAGTTCTTCGAATTTGGCAATGTGCTCTTCTAACTTCGCGATCGTCTCAAGCTTCTGCTCTTCGAGTTTCTCCATCGTGGCAGCCTTCTGTTCATCGAACTTGGTGAGAGTTTCGTCGACCTTGCCGAGGACATTCGTAGAGTCGGTAGACCATTGTGTGGTGGCACCCTCAAACCGTTCGTTCATACCAGCAATGGTAGCACCCAAAGTGTCGATGGTAAGGCGGAGCTCATCAGCCGTTGTCCTTGTGCTTTCAAGCATCTTCTCCTGCTCTTCAGACTTCTCTTTCATGACCTTGGCAAGCTCGTCGGCTAGGAGCTGAGCATCGTCGTACTTGGCCATGAGCGTATTGAACTTGTCCTCCAAGCTTTCTGTAAATGCAGCAACAACGGCCGCCTTGGTTTCGTCATGTTTCTCAAGTTGGAGGGCTGATTTCTCTGCATTGTCATTTTGCAAGCCCTCAATGGATCCATGGGCGCGCTCAAACTCCCTGGTGAGGATTTCCATGAGTTCCTTTACGTCAGCAGTGACATTGTTCGCACCGATGGTTTCTTCCATGGTCTTGAATGAAGCTTGGAGACTCTCGATAGGACCACCTTCGATAAGGCTAGTCTTGATCTCCTCTCGCATCTCATCCAACGCTGCCTTGACACCAGTGATATCCTCGACAATCTGAGTGGCCTCAGCACGACGCTCATCAAAGTTGTTGGCTGTCTTCTGAATGTCCGCTTCATAGGTATCTTTCATCTTCTCGTGACTGTCACGGAAATCATGGATCAGCCCAGTTAGTTGCTCCAGTTCCGCCTTGGATGCAAGCTCCTCTTGGTCTGGGATCTTCATGTCGTCGAGTTTGACTTTGAGATCGTCCACTAGAAGGGTCACAGCGTCGATGTCGGCTTTGGTGGCGTGCGGATTGCTCTCGTCCTCTGGTTTGGCTGCCTTCATCTCATCAAGAGCAACCTTGATATCATCTGCGAGTACCTGAACGACCGTAACGTCGGCCTTGGTAGCGCCTTCCTCTTCAAACTTCTTTGAAAGTGCTTCCAAAGTCTCAGAGGTAGTCCGCACAACGAGTTCGACATCCTCTAGATTCTCCTTAGTGACCGCAGTAGCCGGATCCGGAAGAACAAGCTCCTCGATCTTTGCTTTTGTGTTCGCAAGGAGAGTCTCTATGGCATCAGTGTCTTCTTTCTTGGCAATGCCTTCTAGCGCGAGCGGTGAGGTCTCACGCTCCTGCATAAGCAAAACAGCAGCTTGGACATCCTTCAGAAGCTCCTCAATGACACCCAGATCTTCCTTCATGACGACGCCGGCGGGAGCTGCCGGCTCAGAAGGTGGTGCTGCGTCCTTCGCGGTGGCATCCATGGCTTGCACCTTATCTTGAATCTGTGTGAGAAGACGCTCCATCTTTGCCACATCCAGTGATTGAGTCAGGGGCTGCGGTGTTGTGTCTGGCGGTGCTGTATCTTCAGAGATCTCGCGCGATGTGGTTTCTTCATCTTCAGGATTTTCTACAAGGGCAACTTCGTTACCTGCTGGCGCTGGAAGTTCCTCTTCGCCAGGCTCGGCCTCATGCCGGACACCCTTCAACATTTCAACGTCAGCACGCAAAGCTGCAAGACCATCCTTGAGGGTGTCCAGGATTTCGTAAGACACGCTCATGTCCACGGGCTTTTCGACAATCTTGGAGACGTCGGCTCGCAAACTCTCGAGACCCTCGTTCATGGCGTCAATGATTTCTTCAGTGGCAGGAGTGTTGCGTTCAGGGGTGTTAAACTTCTTGTCCATGTGCGATTGAAGGTCGTCAAGACCTAGCTTAACAGCCTCCAACACTTCTTCCGTATCGGCTCGTGAGTGCTGTCGAATCAGACCATTAGATTGCCGTAAGTGCTCAAGCTCTCCCCTGAAAGCTTCAAGAAGCTCCTCATTGACACCAGCAGATGTCAAGTTGGCCTTGATCTCATCAAGAGCAGTCTTCACCACCACCATCAGCTCACTCTTGTCGTTGTCTCCACTCGGAACAAGAGCATTGCTGAGTGAGTCCTTCAGAGCTTCTAGCTCACTACGGATGAGGGCGAGATTGTCTTTTGAGGTAGTCTCCTGAGAGGTGTGCAGGCCATCAACAAGTTCTCGAATAGCATCGACAATCTCGTCTTTGTCTGCTGAACCACCCGACTTTATAAGCGATCCGCTCAATGTCTCCCGGAGCTGCTCGAATTCTTCTTTCAGTGAAGCGAGCATATCGTCATTGGATGTGGACGCAGTCTGTTTCTCAGCCATGAGCGTGTGAAGTCCGTCGAAGCCAGCCTGAAGTTTTTCCAGAATATCATTCTTGTTGCTAGAGGTGTCACCGAGAACGACTTCCTTGAGTTGATCAAATTCATGCTTGATGGCTTCGCTGATATCCTCATTGGAGTCAACGTCGTCATTATCTCCAGTCCGAAGGGCAACTTGGGATTTCATTTCCTCGAAGCCCGCGTTGAGAGCAGCAAGAATCTCTTCGTTGGTCTTGGACGCAGGAAGGAGCTGAGAACTCAACTTTTCCTGGAGACTCTCAAACTCAGATTTGAGATAAGTGACCATGTCTGCGCGGCTCCATTCTTGGTCTCCACGAGGACCCTCTGCAACGTAGCCCTGCACATCCTCACGTAGTTTGTCAAGCTCCGCTTTGAATTGATCAATCATCTCACCGTCTTGAGTGATCTCTCGTGGCTGGCTTGATGAACCTTGGATTTCGGTGCGAAGGCTATCCAGTCCCTCTCGAAGAGCTTCCAGAACCTGCTCCGTGTCCTTGCCGCTAGCAGAAGAATATCCCTCGAAGGCAGTGTGCATTTCGTCTACCATTGACTGGAGACGTTGCATAACAGACTCGTTGTGCGCTTCTGTTGCTCCCTTCACAGCATCCTGAATGCTCTCAGGAGGAATTTCGATTTCCAAGCCTGCGGAATTGTGTTCAGAAAGCGCCTCGCGAATGATTTCTTCAAGGAGCTCTCTCGAAAGACCATCTGCTGGCGGGGGCTGTTGAGCAGTAAGAGCCGGCTTCAACTCTTCCAAGGATTCCCGCACCGCCATCAGGACCTCCTCGCGAATTTCATGGACTTCATTGATCGGAGGTGGAAGCTGGATCTGTTGGAGAGAGTCGTGCAGCATGGTTTCAATATCTTCCTTGGTAATGGCTCCGGAACCAGTGAAATCCTGTAGGCCTTCACGTAGGCATTGCAAGATCTCGTCCCTTTCCAAACCAACCTGCTGGACTTCACGGTTGGGACTCATCTCAACGCCGTCGTAGGCTTCTCGTACGGCGCTGATGATAGCTTCCTTATCCAGGCCAGCGGATTGGGCAGATGGCTGATCCAGACCACGTTCTGCGAGTGCTTGTTTGACGACATCATACACCTCGTTGTTGTCGACGGTATTGCGGGTTACAACTGAGGACATAGACTGTCGCCTTCGCTCACGCATGACCTTGTCCATGTGTTCCTTCAGGCTCGCGAGGCCCTCCTGAACAATGGTGTTGATCTGCTCGTTCGGCTGACTCGACTCCGAATCTGATTCCGCGCCTCTAGCCTGCTCAGCCTCTTCGAGCTTACGTGCAAGCTCGCGGCCCATGCCTAGCACTTCACCTCGGAGATCTTGGATCATTGACTTGGTCGCCATGGTAACACAGCCAGACTCCGCGACGCTATCCTTGATCTTACGCAGAAATTTGAGCATCTCCTCGCTTACGAAGTCGGCAGCCTTGGGGCTGGCGTAAACCTTGCTGTCAGCCGAGATTGTGCGAGTGAGCGCACCAGATCCGGGTGACGGCTGGAAACTTGCAGACCCAGGTGCGGCGTTGTGGATAGCGTCACCAAATGAGCCTTGCTTGACAAACTCAACCAGTTCGGTTACCTTCTGGGCGGTCTCTCCAGTAGCCTTGTCGACAATCTTCTGTAGGTTTGTCACGAGCCGTTCCTGGCCATCTTTAGTCACCATCTCGCGAATGATCTTCTCCAGCATAGCGACGCTGGCCGCGCCCTCCACGGAGTATGGGTTCGGGCTGCCGATGCGCTCATCTGCCCAAGGGCTAGTTGATGCCATCCTCGGGAAGGTGAATTGCTTCGTGGGCGTCATGTGAGGATCTTGGAGATTGAGGCTGCTAGACCGAGAGGTGTCTCCATTTATGGCGGCAGCGGCGGCAGCTGCTTCCTGCTTTTGCGACATAGTAGCCAAAAGATCCTTTAGTGACTTTCGGATATCCTCATCTCGGAGGTTTGTGGCCTCTTTCAGGCTGATGAGGTCAGTCGCGTTGTCCTTACTCCTTCGGCTCAGCTGCGACATATCCTTCTGGAGGCTGGAAACAATATTGTTGATACTGAGCAGTTGACTAGCAATGTTGTCAAAGGACTGTGGCGGGACCGGCCCTTGTACTGGCTCAGATGCTAACACTGGTGTGGAAGCCGGCGGGGAGGCTACAGCTGGTGGTGGAGAACGTGCCTGGTTGGTATTGCTCGATGGTGGCGGGTCGAGCATATGTTGAGGAATGGTCATTGTTTGGAGCGCCATCATTGTAGCAGAAGGAGGTGTGTTTTCGCCTAGGAAAGGTCTGTGGCTGGGCCTCAGGGCCGGTGTGTCCTTGATTTCAAACTTTGGAGTTGGCGAAGGAGTGACATGTCGTGTAGGACTAGAATCGGCATCTTTGCCAAAATAGTCCTTGTCCCAATCGCGCGAGATTGGCCTTCCTCCTCTACTTGACGGCCGGTCACGGTCTGGCGACCGCTCTGGCGACCGATCAAGATAACTCCTGTCCGGTGACCGGTTGTCCAAGTAGCTACGTAGATCACGTACACTGCCTGGCTGTAACGACTGCATACGCTTGTGCTGGTTGCCTTTGATGAGTGCACGCTCGGGGGAGAGCGACTTCAGCGGCATAGGATTAGTAGTGTATGAGCTTGCGGGTAAGCTCTCTCGCGCCTTCTCCTCTAGCGCTTTAGCTGCTTGCATAATGGCTGCTGATGTGTTGGGTCGAGTGGTAAGATTAGGTGAGCCTGGGTTCAGTGGCAATGGCGGAGGTGCTCGTTCAGGGTCTGCACTATCCCACCTGGAGCGCAGTGTTAGCAGTGGCATATAGCGGTGTGTGCATCGATGTCGAAGAGAAGACGAACATGGGAATCATTCTGTCTGATGAGAAAGAATGTGAGTGTCGGACGAGCTCGCGATCGCGAGAAGGTTCTCTGTCTGAGGAAGACATTGTGTTATATGGTGTGGTGTGTATTCAACTGAGAGAGGTGGTAATGAGGAATACACAGCGGGGAAGAGCCCAACTGAGTGTAGAAGTTTGTTATGAAGAGTGCAGCGGAGGAAATCAATCGCGAATGGCTTCAGCGATCCAGCGCAGGGTAGTATATGCAATAGTTCGTGATATCTTGAGGGTGGATGGGTAAGAAACTGGAGTGCAGGTTCAGGGTGGGAACAGTGTGTTGATCAAGGTTGGGGTTTGTTTACGCGCATTGGCCAGCCAATGACGATGGCGGCGCGACCTGCCAACTCACCCGTCGCTGGGGCAGCACACTGGCGCGGAGACGGCTCTAATCCAAGTGCTGCGCCAATTGGATACACCGCTGTTGACGGCGGGAAGAAGGGGCAGCCCTATGCCCGGATGCATGTGCATTGCGAATAATAATGCATGACCAGGTCGCACACCTTCCTGTTGGTTATCTCGTTCTCGATAAGCTCGTTCTCGCGTGTTTGTGGCGCAGGTGGCACCTCCAAGAAAGCTCCAGCCAGCTTCATCGGCATTATGTAAGCTGGTGGGTAGCTGATCATCACCGAACAGCTTCATCTCCGCCACACGATCACTTGCCCCTGCTCTGCGACTCGCTTCTACAGACAACCAAAACGCGTTACACACACACTTCGCCATCCATCGCATAGCCATGGCCGTCCCGGAAACCACAGCACGGGTGGCAGAGGCGGAGAAGCTGGCCAAGTCGGATCCTTCCAAGGCGGAGCAGATCTACAAGGACGTCCTCTCACAAAACCCCGGCTCAAATGAGGCAGCCATCAAGAACTACGAGGCCGCTCTGGTCGGGCTTGGCGAGCTCTACCGGGATCAGAAGAAGGTGGATGCTCTTGCGGAACTGGTAAAGCAGGCACGCTCAGTAATGTCTTCGTTTGCGAAAGCAAAGACATCCAAATTGGGTGTGTATTCATCTCCATATTATAGTTGAGGAACCAATGGCTAATGCAGCATAGTCCGGCAACTGCTCGACCTCTTCACGACCATACCAAACACCACCGACATCCAGATTGCTGTCACCAAGTCATGTATAGAATGGGCCGTCTCAGAGCGGAGAGGCTTCTTACGGCAGAACCTCGAGACCCGGCTCGTCGCGCTGTATATGCAGAAGCAGTCCTACTACGACGCCCTCACTCTTATCAATAGTCTGCTGAAGGAGCTAAAGCGCCTAGATGATAAGCTGGTCCTGGTCGAGGTGCAGCTGCTGGAATCGAGGGTCTACCATGCATTGGGTAACATACCCAAGGGCCGCGCCGCTCTCACATCTGCGCGAACATCGGCTGCCTCAGTCTACACCCCGCCTATGTTACAGGCGGGACTGGACATGCAGAGCGGTATGCTACACGCCGAGGATGGTGACTTCAACACAGCCTTCTCCTACTTCATCGAAGCAATGGAGGGATACCACTCGCAGGATGAGGACCAAAAGGCAACTTCAGCACTGCAGTACATGCTGCTCTGCAAAATCATGCTCAACCTTGGGGACGACGTAACATCGCTCATGACATCGAAGCACGCCGTCAAGTACGCCGGCAAGCGATTAGAGGCTATGAAGGCTGTGGCGCGAGCACACACCAACCGCAGTCTAGAGGAATATGAGACGGCCTTGACCGACTACCGCCAACAGCTTGGTAGCGATCGATTCATTACATCCCACCTTCGTCGCTTGTATGATAATATGCTGGAGCAGAACCTCATTAAGGTCATCGAGCCTTTTAGCAGGGTTGAGATTGATCATGTCGCGAAGATGGTCGGCCTGGACACGATACAGGTCGAGCGAAAGCTTTCCCAGATGATTCTTGACAAGGTCATTATCGGAGTTCTGGACCAGGGTGCTGGATGTCTCATCGTCTATGACGAGTCAGAGCGCGACCAAGGTTACGATGCTGCGCTCAGCACACTTGAGAAGTTGAGCAACGTTGTCGATGTGCTATACACCAACCAGGCCTCTCTTCTAGAGTAGACTCTGAGTTGTGCAGGGTGGATGCGCTCAATACGGGCTTCAGTAGCTCCTAAAGCTATGTAAAATAGAAACATAGATGATCAAGGGTGCTACACAGTCGATGTGGATAGCTAATAATGATGACACATGATTTGAACAATATCAAAGGGCCCTGGAAAACACAAATCCTCTTTGGACATGCAGTCAGTGCATCCCAGAACATAACCCATGGCATATCCCTTAAAACAACATCCTCTAGGCATTGCGATGAAATAAGCAGAAGACATGTCGTAGTGTAGCCAGCGGTGAAATAATGGATGTCCTCCTCGCGAACGAGTCTTTCCACGTCTTATCAACCATCGGCCGGCATTGCTCTCGGAGGATACTTTGAACTGCGATCAATACCCTTGGAGAGTTCTCGCAGTCCCTTTGAGTACTCCTTTGTCTAGTACTGTGTTTTTGACGTGTCGATGCACTTTCTTGCAGCAGAGTTGGACGGCATCATCTCCTTTCGTGCGCCGATGCATTCTGAACCCGGAGCGCCACAGGATGTACGGGATACTAAGCCGGTATGCGAAGCCAAAAAAAAACCCCCCCTAGCTAGATGGAGCAGGAGTGCTTGCAGGCGCAAGCGCGGGACGCGAATCGATTGCAAAAGTAGTGTCACGTCCTGTTGAAGAGAGGTTTTCACAAGCGAAGACTTCCCCAAGGTACCGTAAGTAGCTCGGCTATCCGCTGAAGCTTTGGCCTCATCCGACGTCAACGCCTCCAATGACGTCGGCAACTGGTGACACAGACAGCGCTATGCCGGCTCGTCTCCGCGAAACGTTGATAGCTTTCCCCGCATCTGCGATGCCTGGTTGCTTCTCTCTCGCCGTTGCATGAAGTTCTGCTTCTCTGCAATCCATCATCATGTCTACAAACGCCAATCCCGACAAGATGAGCTACATCTACAACTCGCAGCTTGTAAGCGCTTTTGACATGTGAATGTTGAGCATCAGCTGACACTCCTAGGATGCCTTCACTCTTTACCACCTCTCTCATGACAAGGATGAGCACAGCGCTCTCGGCCCGGCGCTCCCAGCCTTGGGGCATGCTACTTCTGGGGCGCTTGGGTCCGCGATATCGAAACTTATAAGCTATCCACTCGACATCGTCGTCACGAGGCTGCAAGTGCAACGGCAGTTACAGCATGACAAAGACAATCTCCACTATGACGGGTTTGTGGACGCAGTCTTGAAGATATACGAGAGAGAGGGTGGACTACAGGCTTTCTACAGCGGTGTAATCCAGGAAACGTTCAAGGGCGTCGTAGACAGCTTCTTGTTCTTCCTGGCCTACGAGTATGCGAGGAAGAAAAGGCTCAACGCGCGAGGTAGTAGCCGAAGCCTACCAGCGTTAGAGGAAATTGGTGTCGGTGTGGTGGCTGGCGCATTCTCCAAGTTCTTCACCACACCACTCCAGCAGATTGTCACACGCAAACAGACAGCCGCCATGATGAACCAGGGCTCGTCGACCGATCCGCCTCCTCCATTGAGCATGAAGGATATCGCGTCTGAAATCCTGCGCGAGAAGGGCATACAGGGCTTTTGGTCAGGATACTCGGCCAGCCTGATCTTGACGCTGAACCCCTCCATCACAATGCTATTACACAAGGTTCTGCTGCGATTGGTAGTACCGAGGGCGAAGCGCGATGATCCAGGTGCGCGCATCACTTTTTTGCTTGCCGCGATGAGCAAGTCCCTAGCCTCCACTGTAACCTATCCGTTTAGTTTGGCAAAAGCACGCGCCCAGGTGTCTGCACAAAAGCCACTATCAGGCACTGGGGAGACTTCGGATAGAGAGAAGTCGCAGGAGCCCGTCAAGTCAAAGGCGCTGCAGGCTAGGCAGCGAACTGTGTTCAGCACCATCCTCCGAATCGCGCAGACCGAAGGAATGTGGGCGTTGTACGATGGACTTGGCCCCGAAGTGCTGAAGGGCTTCTTCTCTCACGGTATCACCATGCTGATGAAGGATCGCATCCATTCTGTCATCATTAGTCTGTACTATGCTCTGCAAAGGGCCCTAAACAAGTATCCCAGCCCAGGAGAAATCGCAAAATCCGCCTCGGATGGTGTACAAGACGCATATGTTCAGGGCAAGGAGCAAGCGAGCGAGGTCTATGCAAAGAGTGTGGAAGTTGTTGGGAATGCGACCGAGTCGGCCAAGCACGCAGTGGAGAAAGGCAGAGAGCAAGCTGCGGATGTCTATTCTAAAAGCGCAGAAGCAGCAGAGACAGCATCACGCACAACTCAAGATGCTCTCCAGAGCGGTTCGCGACACGTCGAAGATACAGTCAAGGCTGCGAAGGCTGGAGCGAGCGACACGTTACATCAGGCCAGAGACGCCGTCGTAGATACAAGTGTCAAGGACATCAACGGGACCGAAAAAGACATCAACGAGTGAGTCACGAGGTGACTGGCGGTCACGAACGACTACAGACTGTACATATACCCGAGCGTTTTGCTTTTGTCTGGCATTGATAATTTGTCTGTTTACTTGCTTGGGAGAAAATGGTGCCTTTAGGTTTGCTTTGAGGTGCAGTACCTTATTACTAGTTGTAGCAGAATGTAATGTGTATTGAAAGGGTTAGTTAATGAACCTTATGCAACCTGAAACGGTGGGGAGTGGGCAGCCATGCGCGATTTTGAGTGCGATTAAAATAACTTGCTTTTTGCGTGAAGGGCGAGCAAAGGCGCCGTGTGGACAAGGAACTCTTGTTCCGCATATCGACTAGTGCAGGCATCTGGCCATGATGACAGGCTTTGCCCATTGTGTTGTCGTGCTGCGTTGGCAATGTGGGGATGCTTGCGGCAACAGGCTGCATGTGTCATACGCGGTGGCTGGTCGTTTCCTGCCCGCGGTTGCCCTGGGGAGGGTCTGTGCGGCTAGCCATTCGGGCTCCGCCCGCATCATCCATCAACAACCCACAGCTGGACTCACAACACTGCACGCCGCATCCAGCGGCCTACTAACCACTAACCATACACAGGCACAGCACCAGAATCACAACGCCCTCATACTCAAGGTCAGGCGCCACGCAACCGCATCAAACAGACGGCGGCGCATGACTGGCGACATCACACCGTGTTCGACAAAAGCGGAATCATCCATTTCCGGCAACAAGGCCACAAACAACCTTCGCGCACGCCCTGAGCTGTAGAGCCTCTCCATGTCGTGAGCGCTTGTGTGAGCATACCACAGCAGCCAAACAGCTATCTTTCGCCGTTTCCCTGTCGCACCCCACTTGACACTTTCCCCTGAACTTGGGTTGCGATCCACCGCCACATCCGAGAAGCCACCATGGGCGTCGTCGACAAGCCGTTCTCTTCTCCGGCGGCGCAAAGAAGAGCATGGAATAGCATGGAAGAGGAACTGACTTACTACAAGACGCAATATGAGACATTGGAAAACGAGCTGCAGGAGTTTCAGACTTCCAGCAAGGAACTGGAGGCCGAGCTCGAGCGCGACATCGAGGAGAGCGAGAAACGAGAGAGGAAACTGCAAGAGAAGGCTGAGCGATTAGTCTTTGAGGTCGAGGAGTGGAAGGTATGTGGCTCTTGAGGGGGAGGGGGGATATACCGTGGCGCATTTGCATCACTAGGGTCCAATTGCTAACGATACCATAGACAAAGTACAAACAGAGCAAGGCCGAGGCAAACAATGCGCAAACAACACTGCAGAAAGAGATAACCGCTTTGCGCGAAAGCCAACGCGCGCTGCAGATGCGACTCCGCGACATTGAAGTGCAAAGCGACGATTTCGAGCGCCAGGCACGCAACCAAACGTCATCGCTAGAGGATGTAGAGTCCAAGTACAATGTGGCTATTGAGCGTGGCGTCATGCTCGAAGAAGAAATTAAAATTGGAGAGCAGGAGCGTGAACAACTACGGATAGAAACACAGCGACTTCGTGATGAGCTGACCGACCTACGCATCGAGACGGAAATCGTACAAGAGAAACTGCGCATAGCAGAAGAAACCATCGAAGGCCACCACCAGCGCAAGGTATCCAGCCACCTCGCCGGCGATGCCTTGAGACCACGCTCGCCAGTCTCAGAGGCGTCGACGTCTGCAACCACCCTTTCTTCGCCCACAGCCGCCTCAACCCCGCCGCACTCGATAACAGATGCCCTCCATCCAGACACGACCCCGCCGTCTCCACCGCTCTCAGACGCACCCATTACCGCAAAACCCGTGCCTTCGACGCCCATGCCGAGACGGAAGAACTCGACGGTGCCGCTGGACCCTGGAACTACACCTCGTGCTGGTATGTACTCGCGGGCGCCACGACATTCGCGAGGGCCTAGTGTATCGGGATCGTCACGACCGCCAAGTTCAGCTGCCAGTGGGCGGGCTACGCCCTCGCTACGGTCGACTGTAACGGCGTCACGAGACACTAGACCAAGCTTTGGTGTGTCGACATCAGCAGGTCTGCCTAGGTCAGGGTCGCTCTACCAGATTCGAGGGCTGATAGGTAAGATGCAGAAGCTCGAAGAACGAGTCCAAACAGCACGATCCAAGCTTCCTGCGCCGACGAGTACGCCACCGCGAGCGAGTCCACGGGGCAGCAGCGCCACGGGACACAATCACGTATCAAGCACAGTTACGCTGAGGAGTGGTCGCAAGCGCAGCTCACAAGCATCAGTGGCCTCGTCTATCCCCAGCGCTTACGAGTCTGGTGTCAGCCGCCTCTCATTCGGTGTCTCGAGCGCTTCGAAGGAGCCCACAAGCAGCCGACCCAGCAGTCCGGCGTCGTTGTCATCGCAGCCGGCGGTGCAGCGTCCAGCGAGCAGAAGCGGCACGCGCACACCACTCAGCGGCCACTACCAGTCGTCGTCGATTAGCGGAATCGAGTCACGAGTGCCAAGGCCACGGAGCTCTATGAGCGGACACTCGAATGGGCACAGTCACTCTCAGTCATTTTCGTCGTCGCTACGGGAAAGCGATGCGAGCAGCAACAGCGACGGAAGTCGTGTGACAACGCCAATGGCTCGACGGTCCACACTGGACAAGTCGGGGATCCCGGCGCCAAGCGGGATTCCAAGGCGACAGAGTGCAGGACGGCGGGCGAGTGCAGGGCAAGAGAGCGGAGAAATGGGATTTCCAGTGCGACTACGGAGGATGTCGACGCAAGCTGAGGAAGAGTCTTACTAAGAGGGGCGCGGGTGGGGGAGGTGGCTGCAAGAGGTGGCTGCAGGAACTTTGTGCATATACATTTGGGGAATTTTTTTTTATCGGTATATGATTTTGCGGCACTATACCTCTAGCGTTTTTTTGGAGTTTGGCACGGGAGTGGTGCAGGTACGGTACTAGCCTGTACCGATTCAGTTCAGACTGGAGCCTTAAGGAAATGGTGCCTGCATTTTGGCAGCATGGTCGAGTTTAAGAGAAAAAGCGAGAAAGAGACACAGAGAGAGACAGAGCATGGAGAGCATGGAGAGGCTGTGGGGATAGCCAGGCCCTTTGGGGCAGTTACATATTGCTTATACCAATTTTCCTTTGTCAATCAATATACCCCCTTTCGATATCGCTGCGTTCACATTTTGCCTGGTGCCTGGTACTTGGGTACCTTTGTACCCACTGTACCTGAAGAGGACGAAAAGAAGCTTCGTTATTTTTGACTATTCCCTGTGCGTCTCACGTGCCTCTTCGCGGCAAGCGGCTCAAATGCTTATTTAGGGGGGGGGAGATGCAGGATGGAGTAAATCTGGGGTAGGGTAGGGTGCACCGGCGTGGTGTTCGAGCGGTAGAAAATCGTACGATTCTGATGTCAAACCGTGCGGGACAGGCCGCTCACGCAGCAAAACGCACGCACGCCCGCACGCCCGCACGCCCGCACGCCCGCACGCACGCGAGGGGGGAAAGGACCCTGGATCTTCGGAATGCATCTCGGAATCCCGAATTAGCTCGCATCTTAGTCTGGCAGTTTGTATGTATGTATGTAAGTGTGTATATATACACATCATAGGGGCTTATGGCTTCTGACATTAATCTGGGAAACCCTTTTTGCATTGCCGCCCCCCCGCGTAAGCAAATAAGTCCATGTGCAGAAGAGCCTAGCAGCGGCGCTCGGGGGGGAATTGCCCGCGCCAAGTTTCCGCATGTATGGCCGCATCGCACCGACACGGGAAAGAAGTATTCGGGGGGAGGGCGCATACGGCTTCACCGTCGTTTGCACTACGGTATAATGCTTCTTTGCTGTTATTGTTTTATGTTTTGCTTTTTTGCCTAATCCAAGAAGCGTCATCGAATGGATATACCCCGAGGGGTGTTTGGATACGTTCCGAATGCGGACGCTCGGGGCGCTGATTGGATGCGTGCGACGGAGTCCGGTGGGAGTGACACCGGAGGAGGAGACCCGGGCATCATCATTGAACGATGGAGGGACAGGCGGGCTACTACGATCGTGATGCGGGCGGGCTTATTTATTGTCTTAGTCTATGCTTCTGATGGCAGTTGTCTACTAGTAATGTCTGGGGGGGGGCCAAAGTGGGGATGGCCGCCGGTGAAAGATAGAGAGAGGGAGAGAGGGAGGGAGGGCGATCGGAAGGATCGGTGGAAGATGTCGGTAGAAGATGTCGGAACGGGTGTGAATTGTTGAGCAAGAGGGGCAGTAGATAGAGGATTGGAGACTGTGGCCTTTTGGCGGGAGGACAAGTTCAGGGACAAGAGAGTGGGGATCGGCGATATGGCGAGGCCAACCAAAGTGTTTTTCTGCTGAGCGGTAATGATGCTCAAGCCGCGAATAACTCGCGATCGGATGGCATCTCGCAAGAACAAACTAATGCGGAACAGCCTCCCAACAGGCCGATTACAGGTACCGTCATGACGGCCCACGCCCAACACGTCCTTCCTCTGGGTTTGTCCACTTAGGCCACTCTGTGGACAAGGAGCTGCTAAGTGGAAGCTTCTAGTCAGGAGGAGGCCCAAGTTTTTTTTCAGGCGGAGTTTTTTGAGCGGAGTTGCGGTAGTCTACGTACATAGACAAATGGTTTCCGACCGTGTTCCGAGTCGATTACGGGGGCTTTGGGAGGGATGGCCAGGGGCGGCATGGGGTGCGTGGTGCTCAACCTTGCCCGGTTTGGCATCGCTGGATAATGTGCAGCTTCGGCTCAAGCTCAACAGCTCTTCGGGATGTGCATTGGGGTGTTCCGCGACCCTCCTAAAAAATTAATACTTACACAAGAGCTCGCCCGGCTGCTTTGCGACTGCTGCTGTCTTTTCTCCCCCTCACTTTGCTTCCTCCTCCCACCCCATCACTCCCCTTCCTCCCTCTCTCCCTCCCTCTCAATTCTCAATTCACTACATACATATCCACAGCCTAGTCCATATCCAAGCCTTGCTTGTTGGTGCTCTCCTCCCGGCGCCACAATACCCACAGGCACTTTGGACGCATTAGTATTTGAAGATTGCTTTTGAGCGACCTTCCACACCGATACCACACGGCTGTAATCTACTAATACTCTGCTCGGATCCTCCCACCGGCAGATTGTTTGGAGAAGCAACTGCACCGTCTGCACAAAAGAGCTCCACCCGAGTTTTTCTTGCAGACAGCAACCGACGTCGGGTTGCTTTCAAGATCTACGACACTAGAGGCCGAGCTCCAGCTTTGCCCATTACTCAGTACAAAATTGCCCGATCGCCCGCCGAAGTGAACCCAAACCAAACTTTCCCCTCCCAACTCCTCCACATCAACTAATCCCCTAGTTGCATGGGATTACCAGAAAACAACATGGCAGGAGCTGCTCAGAACGGAGTCAATGGGGATGCCAACGGCGCCCCAAGCTCCTACGCAGCCAAGTTCGATCTTGCTCCGCATTTCATCGGCGGAAACAACCTCAGCGTAGCCTCGCCGGGCAAGGTCAAGGACTTTGTCGCAGCGCACGATGGACACACAGTCATTACCAATGTAAGAGAGCACTTTCTGAGCAGATGCTTGCTGCCATTGCCGTTCGGGCGCTGACTTTGGGCTTTTCCCCGCAGGTTCTCATTGCGAACAACGGTATCGCCGCTGTCAAAGAGATCCGCTCGGTGCGGAAATGGGCATACGAGACATTCGGCGATGAGCGGGCGATTCAATTCACTGTCATGGCCACGCCTGAGGATCTGCAGGCAAACGCAGAGTACATTCGCATGGCGGATCAGTACGTTGAGGTACGTCGCCACTTCGAAAGTCTGGGAGGGGCAAACTAGGTGGAGAGACGGCTAACATGTACATGCAGGTACCCGGCGGTACCAACAACAACAACTACGCCAACGTCGAGCTCATCGTCGATGTAGCGGAGCGAATGAACGTCCACGCTGTGTGGGCAGGATGGTGCGTATTTGCTGCTACAATTGCTGAGAATGCAAGACACAAATGGCTGACAATTTGTTTCTAGGGGTCATGCATCTGAGAACCCCAAGCTCCCCGAATCACTTGCCGCATCGCCCAAGAAGATCGTCTTCATTGGCCCTCCCGGATCTGCCATGCGTTCGCTTGGTGACAAAATCTCCTCCACAATCGTCGCACAACACGCAGGTGTGCCATGTATTCCGTGGTCAGGAACCGGTGTCGACGAGGTCCAGGTTGACAACAATGGCATCGTCACCGTCGATGACGACGTCTACCAAAAGGGCTGCACCAAGTCGTGGCAAGAGGGTCTCGAGAAGGCCAAGCAGATCGGCTTCCCCATCATGGTCAAGGCCTCGGAAGGTGGTGGTGGCAAGGGTATCCGAAAAGTCGAGCGCGAGGAGGATTTCGAGCAGCTGTACAAGGCGGCTGCCTCTGAAATCCCTGGATCGCCCATCTTCATCATGAAGCTGGCGGGCAGCGCGCGTCACTTGGAAGTCCAGCTGCTGGCTGACCAGTACGGCAACAACATTTCGCTGTTCGGACGTGACTGTTCGGTACAGCGACGACACCAGAAGATCATTGAGGAGGCACCGGTAACAGTTGCTGGCTCAAAGACCTTCCAGGAGATGGAGAAGGCTGCTGTTTCGCTCGGACGGCTCGTCGGATACGTCTCCGCCGGTACCGTCGAGTACCTCTACTCGCATGCCGACGACAAGTTCTACTTCCTGGAGTTGAACCCTCGTCTTCAGGTCGAGCATCCTACTACGGAAATGGTAACGGGCGTGAACCTCCCAGCCGCCCAGCTCCAGATTGCCATGGGTCTCCCATTGCACCGTATCCGCGACATTCGCCTTCTCTACGGCGCCGATCCCCATGCCAGCTCCGTCATCGACTTTGACTTTTCAACCGAAGGCAGCGCCAAGATCCAGCGACGACCTACTCCCAAGGGTCACTGCACGGCCTGCCGTATCACTTCAGAAGATCCCGATGAGGGCTTCAAGCCATCCGGTGGTACCATCCACGACCTCAACTTCAGGAGTAGCTCCAACGTCTGGGGTTACTTCTCTGTCAGCTCTGCTGGTGGTATCCACAGCTTTTCCGACTCGCAGTTCGGTCACATTTTCGCCTATGGCGAGAACCGACAAGCATCGCGGAAGCACATGGTTGTTGCGCTCAAGGAACTGAGCATTCGTGGTGACTTTAGAACAACCGTCGAGTACCTTATCAAGTTGCTCGAGACGCCGGCTTTCGAGGAAAACACCATCACAACTGGCTGGCTCGACGAGCTCATCTCCAAGAAGCTTACTGCTGAGCGACCAGACACCATGATTGCCGTCATTTGCGGTGCCGTTACCAAGGCTCATGTTGCAAGCGAAGCATGCATCACCGAATATACCACCAGTCTGCAAAAGGGTCAGGTGCCGTCCAAGGATGTGCTCAAGACGGTCTTCCCTATTGACTTCATCTACGAGGGCCACCGATACAAGTTCACCGCTACTAAGTCGACCATCGACAGCTTCACTCTGTTCATCAACGGCACAAAGTGCTCGGTCGGTGTCAGGGCGCTTGCCGATGGCGGCCTCCTCATCTTGCTCAGCGGAAAGTCGCACAATGTCTACTGGAAGGAAGAGGTTGGCGCTACCCGTCTCTCCGTCGACGGCAAGACTTGCCTTCTTGAGCAGGAGAACGACCCCACTCAACTGCGAACCCCATCTCCTGGTAAACTTGTCAGGTTCCTCGTCGAGAACGGCGAGCACATTGACAAGGGCCAGCCCTTCGCCGAGGTTGAGGTCATGAAGATGTACATGCCTTTGATCGCACAGGAGGCTGGTATGGTCAACCTGCTTAAGCAGCCAGGAGCTACTCTCGAGGCTGGTGACATCCTCGCTGTCCTAGCTCTGGATGATCCATCCAGGGTCAAGACTGCTCAGAACTTTACGGGCCAGCTTCCCGACCTGGGCGCCCCTCAAGTGCCTGGAGCAAAGCCACCGCAGCGATTTACCTACCTGTACTACATCCTTGAGAACATCTTCCAGGGCTTCGACAACCAGGTCATCATGCAGAGCACACTCAAAGAGCTTGTTGAGGTCCTCAGGGATCCTGAGCTGCCTTATGGCGAGTGGAACGCTCAGGCTTCTGCCCTCCACGCCCGTATGCCACAGAAGCTCGATGCTACCTTCTCCCAGATCGTCGACAAGGCGCACAGCCGTAATCTCGAGTTCCCCAGCAAGGCCCTCAACAAGGCCTTCCAGAAGTTCGTTGATGAGAACGTAGCCAAGGGCGATGTTGCGCTCCTCAAGTCCTCTTTGGAGCCTCTTGCTGATGTCATCAACCGCTACTCTGAAGGCCTCAAGGCTCACGAGTACAGTGTCATGATCAAGCTTTTGGAGATGTACTGGGCAACCGAGTCGCTTTTCTCGTCTCGCACATCGCGTGACGAGGAAGTCATTCTCAAGCTCCGTGATGAGAACCGCGACAACATCATGAGCGTTGTGCAAACCGTCCTGTCCCACACCAGGGTCGGCGCCAAGAACAACCTTGTCATTGCTATCCTCGACCTTTACCGGCCTAACAAGCCCGGTGTCGGTAACATTGCCAAATACTTCAAGGACGTCCTCAAGAAGCTTACCGAGCTTGAGTCCAGGCAGACTGCCAAGGTCTCCCTCAAGGCTCGTGAGGTCCTCATCCAGTGCGCTATGCCCTCTCTTGAGGAGCGTACAGCCCAGATGGAGCACATTTTGCGCTCTTCCGTCGTTGAGTCTCGCTATGGCGAGAGCGGATGGGACCACCGTGAGCCAAACTTTGACGTCATCAAGGAGGTTGTCGACTCTAGGTACACTGTCTTTGACGTGCTGACCCAGTTCTTCGTCCACTCTGACCCATATGTCGCCCTTGCTGCCTTGGAAGTATACACTCGCCGGGCCTACCGTGCGTACCAGCTCCAGAACATTAACTACCACAACGAAGGCGAGCAGCAATGCTTCCTGTCGTGGGATTTCATCCTCCGCAAGGTCGGTGAGGCGGAATATGGCCTCGCTGTTGAGCCTTCAGAGCCTGGCACGCCCATGACCCCTGGATTTGAGCGTCCTCCTCGTATTCAGTCTCTCAGCGACATGACCGCATGGCAGAATCGCTTCGAGGGCGAGCCCACAAGGAAGGGTGTTGTGGTCCCCGTCGAGTTCATCGATGATGCCGACGAGCTGATCAGCAAGGCTTTGGACGTCTTCCCCAACCTTGGCAGGGAGAAGAAGAGCAGTACTGGCTTGAGGGAGGGTATGACCTTGAAGCGCACTCCCACCACTGGAGTCAACGAGCCCAAGCACAGTGATGAGCTCACTGGCGTCCTCAACGTTGCAGTCCGCGACATTGAGGGTAACGACGACAAGGAGATTCTTGACCGCATCATGCCTATCATCGAAGACTTCAAGACAGAACTTCTGTCGCGCCGCATCCGCCGCATCTCGTTCATCTGCGGTCACAAGGACGGCACCTACCCGGGCTACTACACTTTCCGTGGTCCCAACTACGAGGAAGATGCCAGTATCCGTCACGTCGAGCCTGCCCTTGCCTTCCAGCTTGAGCTTGGAAGACTTTCCAAGTTCAACATCAAGCCAGTCTTCACGGAGAACCGCAACATCCACATCTATGAGGCTGTTGGCAAGGGTGCCGAGAGTGATAAGCGCTATTTCTTGAGGGCTGTCGTCCGATCGGGTCGTCTTCGTGAGGAGATTCCTACCGCCGAGTACATGATCTCCGAGACGGACAGGTTGATGACGGATATTCTGGATGCTTTGGAGATTGTCGGCACTTCACAAGCCGACATGAACCACATCTTCATCAACTTCTCTCACGTCTTCCCTCTCAACCCCACTGAGGTTGAGGAGGCCATTGGCGGCTTCTTGGATCGCTTCGGTCGACGACTCTGGCGTCTCCGTGTCACTGGCGCTGAGATCCGTATCATCGTGACCGACCCACAGACGGGCATTCCTTACCCGCTCCGTGTAATCATCACCAACACCTCTGGATACGTCATTCAGGTTGAGATGTACGCTGAGCGCAAGTCCGAGAAGGCTGGCAAGTGGCTTTTCCACAGCATTGGCGGAACCAACAAGATTGGTGCACTTCACCTGCAGCCAGTCTCTACTCCTTACCCCACCAAGGGTGCCCTGCAACCCAAGAGGTACAAGGCCCATCTCATGGGCACTCAATACGTGTACGACTTCCCCGAGCTCTTCCGTCAAGCCACCGAGAACAGCTGGATCGAGGCTGCCAAGAAGCACCCCAACCTCCGGGACCAGCAACCACCAAAGGGAGAATGTCTCGAGTACTACGAGTTGGTGCTTGACGACACCGACAACCTTGCTGAAGTCAACCGCGACCCTGGCCAGAACAACATTGGTATGGTCGGTTGGATTGTAACTGCCAAGACACCAGAGTACCCTCGTGGTCGTCGCTTCATCATCATTGCCAACGACATCACCTTCAAGATTGGTTCGTTCGGACCAGCGGAAGACAACTTCTTCCACAAGTGCTCTGAGCTCGCACGTAAGCTTGGCATTCCCCGAATCTATCTGTCTGCAAACTCTGGTGCTCGTATTGGTCTTGCTGAAGAGCTTATTCCTCACTTCTCTGTCGCATGGAAGGATGCCAACAAGCCCGAGGCTGGTTTCGACTACCTCTACCTGACGCCCGAGAAGTACGAGCACTTTGTTGATGGCAAGCGCAACGACGTCATCTGCGAGAAGGTTGAGGAGGGCGGCGAGACTCGCTTCAAGATTACCACCATCATCGGTGCTGAGGATGGCCTCGGTGTTGAGTCCCTCCGCGGTTCTGGCCTGATTGCTGGTGAGACTTCGCGGGCGTATGAGGACATCTTCACCATCACTTTGGTTACTTGCCGCTCAGTTGGTATGTATTTCTATATTATGATTCTTACAGGATTTTTCTCTAACGTTTGATAGGTATTGGTGCTTACCTCGTCCGCCTCGGTCAGCGTGCCATCCAGATTGAGGGTCAGCCAATTATTCTCACTGGTGCCCAGGCCATCAACAAGCTGCTTGGTCGCGAGGTGTACACTTCCAACCTCCAGCTTGGTGGTACGCAGATCATGTACCGAAACGGTGTTTCACACTCGACCGCCGATGACGACTTCGAGGGTGTTTCCAAGATTGTCAAGTGGCTGTCTTATGTGCCTGATAAGAAGGGTAACCCTGTCCCTATTTCTCCTTCAGCCGACAACTGGGACCGTGACATCACCTACTATCCTCCTGGCAAGTCTGCCTACGACGTCAGGCATCTCATTGCTGGAAAGGATGACGAAGATGGCTTCCAGTCTGGTCTCTTCGATCGCGGTTCTTTTGAAGAAACTCTTGGTGGCTGGGCTAAGACTGTCGTCGTCGGTCGTGCTCGCCTCGGTGGTATCCCTATGGGTGTCATTGCTGTCGAGACACGCTCGGTTGAGAACGTCACACCTGCCGACCCTGCCAACCCAGACTCCATCGAACAAGTTACCTCTGAGGCTGGTGGTGTTTGGTACCCCAACTCTGCGTTCAAGACTGCTCAAGCTATCAAGGACTTCAACAACGGTGAGGAATTGCCGTTGATGATCCTTGCCAACTGGCGTGGTTTCTCTGGTGGTCAACGCGACATGTACAACGAAGTCCTCAAGTACGGTTCGTACATTGTCGATGGCCTGGTCAAGTACCAGCAGCCCGTCTTCGTATACATTCCTCCATTCGGCGAGCTCCGTGGTGGATCATGGGTCGTCGTCGATCCTACCATCAACCCTCAATTAATGGAAATGTACGCCGACGAAGACTCACGCGGTGGTGTCCTCGAGCCCGAGGGTATTGTCGGCATCAAGTACCGCAAGGAGCGTCAACTCGACACCATGGCCCGCAACGACCCCATCTATGGTGATCTCAAGCGCAGGCTCAACGACCAGGACACACCAGAGTCTGAGCTCCAAGAAATCAAGGCTAAGATGACTGAGCGTGAGAAGTTGCTGTTACCCATCTACGGTCAAATTGCTATCCAGTTCGCCGATCTCCACGATCGCGCTGGTCGCATGCAAGCCAAGGGCGTCATCCGCAAGGGACTTCGTTGGCAAAACGCCCGCCGCTTCTTCTACTGGCGTCTTCGCCGTCGTCTCAACGAGGAGTACATCCTCAAGAAGCTTGCCGCTGCTGCCTCACCAACACACGAGAACCCCATGGCCGACCCAGCTACCCGCGCCCGTGGCTTCGAGATGTTAGAGCATCTGGTCAACATCCCCAACTGGGAGCAAGATGATATGAACGCGGCGACATGGTACGAGGAGAACAAATCACTCGTCAGCGAAAAGATTGAGCAACTCAAGGTTGATGGTATTGCGGAGGAAATCGCACAACTCATGCGCAAGGATCGCGATGGTGGCTTGAAGGGCGTCATGAACCTGCTCAGCACGCTACCTACAAGTGAGAAGGAGGAGGTTCTCAAGATGTTGAGCAAGGCGTAATAATGCGTCTTCACGTATTCTTTGCGCTTTTCATTCGCTTATGGCATGGCACGGCAGTTTGGGATGTTTTATCCTTTTTTCATGGTGTGAAGGGAATTACCGGGATGGCGATCGTGTAACTTTAGCGTTGTTACTGCGCAAGTTTTTTGTAATTTTCACTCTCACTATAAGCAATGCGAGAGAGAAGCAGAGTAGTTGTATGGAAAATGGATGGGGTGAGGAAAGGATGTGTTGGGAGGCACATGCTTTCTCTTGATCCTGTCTAATACATGTAGCGAAATTTCACTTTTTTTCAGAAACACAATTCAACTTTGTGTTTACGATCAATCGTTGTATGAAATAATAATTGTGGGTCAATTTGGTCAGATGACAATGACCGGATGCAATTATCTAGTCCATTCATCAGCTAATATCCAAACGTAGCGGGGAATGCATTATGTGTATGAAGATAAGGGCAACATCCACATTCAACGCAATACCACGGACAAGCCTATCCTGTGTCCTTTTTTTTTACTCTCGTCCTGTCCTTCCGTTCTTCCGTTCGCCCGTACTCCGCCCTATACCAAATGTCAATCATCACCCAGGCCCAAGTTGCGTCTTCCATGAAGGGCGTGCGGATCACGCCCATCTACTCCACTTTTTTTCTCTTACTAGTCGGCGGGGTTCCGTGACCGCCAGGCCAACCCATGCAAGATACGTCACCAAGCCGTAAAAGTCGGAGAAAAAAAAGGGTGACCATCGAGGAGCAAGTACATTTTCTTTTCCCTTCTTTTTTCTTCCCCTTACTATCTACACCAAAGTCCTGTTCTCCATTTCGCTCGGATAAAATCACGTATTTTACACCAAGTATCGCTTGTCGCCTGTACCCAGTGTACCAATTAAAGAGGGGGAGAGCTATAAAATACGAGAATACCATTTTTTAGGGGTTCTTACTTCTTCCTTTGAAGAAAATATCTCAAGAAGAAAAAGAGAAGCAGAAGAGGAAAGAGATCTCTTGTCTTCATCTTTTTTCCCTAGTTTCAAACAATGGTCTACACAATCGTCGTGCACCTGGTCGCCAAGGACGATGCAGAGTGCATCCAGAAGCTGAGCGCTAAGCTTGTCGAGGCCAGCCAGGTGTACAGCAAGGACAAGGAGACGCTGAGTTGGTTTGTCATGCAGGATACGGCGGATAAGCGCAAGTTTTGCATTGTGGAGAGGTATTTGAAGGAGAGTGTAAGTGTATCATTTTTCCTGGTGTTGTTTTCTTTTCTTTTCTGTTTTTGCTTCACTTCTTGTCCTGGGTGGACTTTACCACGACTCGTTTCCTTTTTTTCTATGGGTTTCACACTCATTTCCGTGATTCCAAGACTTCTTCCTTTTCTCAATCGTCGTTACTGGTGGAATTTGATATGAAAATACGCAGCAAAGAAGGAAGATTACTATGCTAATACTCATATCACTGCAGTCTCAGCAATACCATCTCAACAACCCTTACTGGAAGACGTTTGATCCCTACGTCATTCCGCTGCTAGCCGAGCCAATGGATCTCAGGAGGTTCGAGGAGTTGGATATGGGCGTTGCGGCGGCGAGTGCGCATTACCATGAGGATGCTGTGAAGACGGAGACGAGCTTGGGCGATATGTACAAGGGAACTGACGCTTAAGTGTTGGGGAACCACAACGAGCAAAAAGAAAAACAGATTGAATGAAATATTGACGACAATACGTTTTGTCCTCAGTGACAAGCTGTGAAAAAGCGCGTGCACTACTTGTATACAGATCTTCTTTGGTTCTCACAGCTGAGAGTATGTTTTCGAAGTAGGGAAAGCATGGAGAAAGGGCTACCAAGTTGCTACGATACGGAGAATCGGCGGGGCTTTGCTCTGTGCAAAGAACAAAGAAAAACAAACCTCCGAATTCACTCTTCAGCCGGGTTGTTGCTCTAGACTGGTTTTTGTGAAAATAACGATGTAGAAGATGGTGAACACACCAACTATCTTAGACGCAGTCAACATGCGAAATCCGCGCAAAAGACGCTAAAACAACTTCTCACAACTCGTATTTCGTGACTAAAGATGAAGACTCATAATCTAGTCTACCTTATGATCTTCCTTCACCTGACCAAAATTACCAGGTTCCTTGGTGCCTTTTCTGTGCTCAATATGTGACAGTGTAGAAATGTTCCGCAACTTGTTTGAATGAGATTCTGCACATACCGTGTCGTATATAGAATGGCCTAAGTTAGACAAGAATGAAAATCATGTATGTAAAAACGTGGTGCAACATCAGTGTTGCTACTCCCACTTAGCTGAGTCAGAAATTTATCGGTCTCTTGAGGGGATAGACTGTAACGAGAGATCTAGTTTGACACTGTCACACAGGCGGATATAGAGTACAGTGCGAACCCTGACATGGAAAATTGAAGCATGAATTGTTGTATAGAATCCGATCACATGGCGATAAACTCAGGAAGCCGTTGAGACATCCATATGTGCCGTGTTTTCAAACAAAATCTATTTCTCTCATACTTATGGCTATCCTTAGGGACACCTCATCTCGTAACTTTAGTAACGCATAGACTCTTTTCACTGCTGGAGTCATCTTCATCCAAGTCATCCATGGCTATTGCAGCAGAATGACCAATAGACTCTGGGTCCTGATTGAGTGCTTTAGCTTGCGCTGCAAAAGAGTGCCTTAGATGATCGAGAGACTCTGCGACATCGCCTTTTACAGCGCTGTTGGAATTCTTCGCCTGCCACTCCTCATGTCGTTCCCGCCAATCCGAACCCAGTATGTCGACGAGGTTGATAGAAGCCCTGCGATTGATCCTTCGACGCATGCGCGGATGCCACAGATGGTGATGCACCATACCCGAGGCAAAGAGTTGCGGTTCTCGAAATAGCGGACCGCCCCAGACTTTGTTGACTCCACGGACGTATTGGGCGTACGGTCGGGTATTGACTCTCTCCATTATCCTGTTTTCTTTGATCCGGGAATGACCTCGGCCGAACATGATTACAAATTGCTCTTGTAAGGCTTTGAGCACAGTATGATAGTGGACATGTACACCAAGATCGCGCAGTTGGACTACGGTCTGGAGACCGACGCTCCACCCTAGGCGTCCAATGGAATGGCTTTCAAGCAGGCGGCGGCGGTAATGTTTTTTTGCGAATTTGGGATTAAGTATGTTTTGCTCCAAAGATGCGTTTGGAAGTAATCCGGCTTTGAATCCCCACCTTATGAGCCCTTGGATGAGTGAGGGTTGAAATATCTGTCGAACAGGATGAAGCTGGTTCTCCCGCTGCATGACTGTTCCAGGAAAGTTGAAATAACGGTTACGCTCTGGGTAAAAAGCACGTAGCTTCGCGGTTGCTGATTCAAGGAAAGGTGATTTTGGCAACGTCGCAAACTGCAAATGGCTTCTGGGGGCGTACCAACAAAGAAGCCAGAAAAGAAGACGCCTTAGCTCTCTGAATCTGCCCTCCATACCGAAGCGGCGAATAATCTCGCGCCAATGAAGAGGAGAGATAGCGCCCATACCCATCTCGAGGATCATGATGAAGGCACGCGTTACGAAGCGGAGATCATCGTACGTCTTGTGAGGGAAAGCAATGGGCCTGTGCCCCCTACTCCGTTGGCGCAACAAACCTTTGATAGCTGAGATGGACTCTGGCGTCAGCATGATGTTTTTAGCGCGCATGTCTTGGAGCACTGCCATAACATGCTCTGGTCCAGTGCGTGTGATGCAGGTTTGCAAGAGTAGGTTCCAGGACTCTCGACTGGGGTCGTTGTGGAAGAGAGTTAGGATGGCTAGGGTGCGCTGAGCTTGCAACTGATCGCCCTGCTCAAGGTAGAACTCGAGCAGTGCCCGCTGCACCTCAGTATCGCCAAACACATCTGGGTGCTGATCGCTTTCGATCATGCTGCGCACTAGCTCCCACTTCTGCTCCGAAACAAACTTCTCGAGGGCTAAAGAAAATACGCAGCCTTGTAAAGCAATACCCGCAGCCCTGAGCTCCTCAAATCTGCTTCGAAGCTCTTCCATTGGTTGCGTTTGTCTAGCCATTGTGAGTACAGCCTGGGGTCCGATCTCGTTCACTCCCACCATGGAAAGTCCGTGTATGATGGAGGCTGGCGGAAAGGTCCGTGTTGCGAACATGCGGGCAACGAACGAATCTTCAAATCGGACTGGTGCAGTGTCGGGACCTGATAAGCGGTGCATGAGCTTCTGGTTGTACTTGGTACTTTCACTATTCAGAATCTTCCTTGTACCTGTCGCATCGACCTGTACTTTACGAGCTATCGTATCAGCAGTAAAGAGGCGAACTACAGGATGCAACGCAACAGTTTCTGACGGCATGTCATCGCGATTAGTGCAGACCATGTGCCAATGGCGTGCCAATGCCATGGCACGTTTTTCGATCAACGCTGGTACCACTTCGTCGTAGAGATCCCGCTCGTTGCTGTGCTCATATATCTCGATCAATACTTGATATGCAGCATTCCTGAAAGTGAGGCGGCCCGAACGTGCCAAATCTCGCAAGGGAAGTTTCTTGATCTTCAGTTTATTCACTAGCGCATAGTGGTATTTCAATGCTGTCTGGGGTTCCCGAGGGAGCCAGTAGCTCATGACCAAGTCATACAAACGGGGGAACGCCTTGTCTGTCTCGTGAAGCAATTCTTCGGCATGCTCCAATGCCTTTGTTATGACCGGACGGTGCTTGATAAAAGTCCCCCACAGAAACTCTGCGTCCGGTGTATCTTCAGTAGGTAGACGATAGCCGTGGTAACGAATGCTTCGCCAGACGTTGCGAACGCCCTCTGCGCCATTGAGTCTCTCCTCGTGTGCAAGAATAGAAGCGAGCTGTGCAGGGTCGTCCTCTTGTGTGACCGAAGGTACGGCGATATGGTTCTTGAATATGTCGATTGTCGGTTTGGCTACATCGTTGATGTCGTCATTTCGAAGTGCTTCGCGCACTCGCTCACGTAGTGCAGCTTCCTGGGCTGCCTCCTTCATGCGTTTCCATTTTTGGTGTGCTAGAGGACCTGATCGGTACGTGGTGTTATCGGAATAGTTACGGTGGGGAGCGAGTGAGGGACAGCATTTGGTGGCTGTAGAATAGATCGCAGAGAGTTCCGAGGCATTGACAATGGAACGCAGGAGTCGCAAGGCCGACGGGCTTGCGAGGAGCCTGTCCAGGGCCGGTGGCATCAACAAGACGAAAGATTAGGGGGATATCTGTCCATTGGCGGCAGCAATCGTCTTATTGTCCCGCGCTCGAGCCTGAAGATGTTGAAAGTTGCTGTGCCGAAACGGGCCAAGGGCCTTGGCACTCGACTCTCTTCCGCCGATGGATCATTCGACCTCGCGACATAGAGAAACCGCCCAAACCACCAAACCACCAATTGCCCCCGCAAACCGCGCAATCACATCTTTCTACAATTCAAAATGGCAGGGTATGTCTGGGACAGAGCTACAGGCACCGCATCGGACCCCAGGCAATGCGGCGCCGGCTGCTTCAAGGCTTCCCCCAACATCGCACACAGAGCTCGATACTGACAGTCGGCAGCTGGGTTATGCGCGAGAACCGCGTGCCTCACTGGCAGCGCGAACACCAGAAGCACGATGGACTGAGGACTTGGGAGAAGGTGCGTTTCCGGACACAAAAGAAGGGATGACATGGCTATGATGCAGTCACGGAAAGCACATGACCGAGCCATTGAGATGCATGCATCTCCGGCAATGGGGTACTGGCAGAATACATGCTGACGAAGCTCGATACAGGGCCGTGGCAAGTGGATGGTCCCCGGTTACAAGGCCATCATGTTCACCAGCCTTGGGGCCAGTATGTACATGATGGGTCGTCTTGTTCTCGTAAGTGTAAACTCCACATACGGCAGAATTATTGCTAACAATCTTTGTAGGGACACAAGACCTGGTTGGGCAAGAACTAAAGGTACAACTCGAGCACGATATCTAGACATGGTTGGACTAGACGAGACGCGTCCATGTCCATCACAAACAATCAGCAAGCGTTTGACCTACAACGAGCAGCAGCATATCTCATATCCGAACCAATAGAGCATTGCACCCTTTCGGTTTATACAAGTTTTGATGTCCTGGGAATTCATTTCCCGTTGTCGAAGCCCATAGCTTTAGGCGACTGTGGCAAGTAGAGAAGTGACCTTTCATTGAGCTATCTCAACCATGATTGTGACTTAGGTTTCTCATATGGCCTTTGTTTACTCGATTAGAAGAGTTAGTTCCGCCAATGCCATGTCGTTTTTCGGATGCGACCCAGGTCCAAACGGTGTTTTATCAATGACTGCTATCGGAACAATTCCTATCGAACGTCGCAAATACCAATACGCACGCTCTCGATACATTCATAGTGTGTCCGATAAACAATATATATATGCTGCGGCGACTTTGTGCTACCTTGAGGCTCTTTGGCGGCGTCTGAACTGTGCCCCTCCACATACGTGCTAGTTCCTGTAAAATGAGGTCAGTGCCAACATTGGACTAGAACCGAGCCGAGATCCTTCCCCAGACCTCCTGCGCCAGCCAAAACTCCACGTACACCTGTTCATTGTGAGCCGTCTACGCAATGGCAGACTTCGTCAAGGGTCTCTTCGGAGGGCAGAAGCCTGTGCCTGCTCCAGCTGCAGGCGATGATGGTTCGTAGTCCCCAGGCTGCCCGCACAATTGGACGCCCAGCGATTGCGGGCTTATAATAACGCTCACGCACCCTGCTAACAAATACAAACAGACTTCGCCGACTATGCTGGCGCTCCTGACCCCCAGCCAGCAGCTATCTCGCCCATTACGACCGCTACCGGCGCAGCGCAAGCGGCTCCTACATCGCTCGGCGCGAACCGACCGTATACGGCGTGGTACCGTGTGTGGGAACGCACAACCATAGATGACTTTAAGCTGGAGATGTATATCCTGCCCTTCCTCTTCGTCCTCATCGCTGTACATCTCTGGGGTACCAGGCGCAACCGAAGCAAAGCGAAGACATGGATCAAGGCACACGCGCCTGTTCTGAGCCAAGAATTCGCTCAGGTCGGCTACGTGCGCCCACAATCCGAGCAGTCTGCTGTAGACGTGGACAGCATACTCAAGGAGAAGAAAGCGGACGAATTCCAGACCTATGCGACCGGACGCCAGAACGTTGCTTTCGTCGATTTCAAACTGTCATTTGTCAAGTGCTACAACCCCTTTATGTGGCTGGGCGAGAGCATATTTCCTCTTTTCCTTGAGAGCTTCCCTCCTCCTGCCGAGCGTATCGAGGCCACTGCATACGTATTCGATGGCCGTGAGACCAAGATTGCTCCCTCGTACGGCCAGGGTGATGCCAAGAAGGTCGCTAACAGCACTTTCGATGGGTTTGTCTTTGCCGTCGTTCACAAAGATATCATGAAGCGCATGCGTGAAGAGCGATATGACTTGTCTCTGACTACCACACGCGACCACGCTAAGTTGCCCGTGTGGACTGCGGTTATGAGCGAGAGCGCTGAGGTTACGGATATGCTGCTTACTCCTGAGCTCATCAAGGCCATTGAGCAGGCTGGAGACAACTTTGAGGCCATTATTGTCACTGACCAACCCATTGACGCGCCCAAGACGTAAGTTCATAGCGCTCTTTAGGTAGACTGGGCTAACATGATGCAGTCTCGATGAGACCAAGCCTCGCAAGCGCCTTCACCTCTCGCTCAAGTATGCGTCCAACTACGACACGACTATGCCCCTCTTTCAGTACTTCCTGCGACTTCCTGATCAACTCGCTGCGTCTGCGCACTTCCGCCCCGAAGCGCTTCGCCGCATCAAGCAAACGCGCGAGGAACAGATTGCCAAGATCCGCAAGGCAGAGGACGAGGAGAAGGCAGAGGAGCGCAAGTTGGCTCTCGACAAGCTGAAGAAGGAGCAACGCGATGCCAAGCTTGGACGCCTGAGTGCGGAAGAGCAGAGGAAGTTCTTGGAGAAGGAGCGTGAGAAAAACGCGAGGAAAGGAATGAAGAGGAGTACTGTCAAGGCTTAGGCTTCAGAGGGTTGAGTTTGGGTTAGGTGGTACCATGGGATTGGGAGATGTAATCTGGATGGCTTTATGATCAGGCCATGTTGGATATGCGGATGGATGTATAGTATATAGTCCTGCTTGGGTCTGTACGGAAACTGAATGGCGAGATTAACATGAAGTCATTAATTACACACTTGTTTATGAGTTTGCTCTTGCACACAAACGGCAACAATATTGACGTGTTGGTGGTCGTCAAGGACTCTATAGCGTGAACCCAACGTACTCTGGTTCTACGAGATTATGGCATACATATTCTTTGTAAGCAGCAGCAGCATTGTCACAAACCCTTGTACCTAGAGCTCCGAGGGGCCGTCTTGTCCTTGACGTTCTCTCAGTCGAGAGCTCAATATCCAATAGTGATTTTTTTTCTTCAAAAATAAATTGTAAAATAAAACCTTAGTCATAATATCCTTAACCTGGAGCCATTTTCTCTCTTTGGGCCCTCGCAGATTACAGAGATGGATGCGTCTATTTTGATACGGGATGTTGTTTGCACATTCACCGATTCAGTCTTGTAAAAAAGCAAGGACCGAGATTAGTTGAAGTAGTCTGACGGTCTTGCTGATAGAGAAATGGAAGAGGGTAGGAAAGAAGGCGGAAATCAAGTGTAGTTTGTTGTTCTAGAATTAGACGGCAGAGAATGAAGTATTTTTTTCTCTTTATCATGTATGTTGGGATGTAGATATATGTGAGTGTGTTGTTGTGAGCGAGGCTGGTGGTGCAAGGGATGGGTATTAATAGTGCTGAAGAAGTGGATGACTGGATGGAAGAGTGGACGAGGCGTTTATGTGCATGTAACAAGGATGGTATAAGGAAAGAGGGATAGGTGAGGCAAGAAAGAGGGGGTGTAAAGGGCTATGGAGTTCATATAGTGGTGAAGTGTGTATCTTGGTTGTCTAGTTATAGTAGTGCTATCCCTGGATGTATTTTACATTGGCTCTTAGAGTTGAGATATAGAGTGAGTTTTAGAGAAGAAACAAGTCACTGGTGATATTCTGTTGCTATTTTATTATCACCTAGTAGAGACATTAAATCATGGACATGCAAAGTAGTATTCACTTTTCTATGACTAGAACAGATATTTCCTTATCGAGTAGTCTGATATTAGCAATACAAGTAGAGCGTTTTCTATCGAGCGATATACCTGATCAATTTAAGTGACAAACACACTTAGGTGAAGATGTGGAATTTTGTCTTTCTTTTCCTTTTCCTAAATCCAAGTGTCACATCTTGCAGGATGGATTTTTCTTTTTACCGGGATACCTTCGTTACCAATTGTTGTTAGAATTTCACATGAAACGACATGAAGAGCTTGTGAAGATTGTGTTCCATGGATGAGTTAAGATATAGTACAAAAGAGAGGATGGACTGGCCTGGCTTCTTCATGGTTCGGTTATGGTACCGTTAACTACACACGCAGCTGCCTGCCCGCGATGGCTCTAACTGGCTTTAGAGAAATACTAGTCGGTACACAGTGCATACACGTGGCCATGTTTTGTTGTTCGGGGAAGTTGATGGGAAGTTGCGTTTGGGCTGGAGAGTAGCTTTGAGAAGGCAAGGTAGCCGCTCTTTCTCCCACTAGATAGCCGAGACACAATGTTGTGAGCGAGGAAGGAAAATAACTCACGACTTGCAGGCACGCCAATACAATACACACACATACACACACATACACACCATGCAACACAGTTCTGTCGATTGACTTACACCTTGTCAATATCGGAGCCCGATACACGGGTTTTCGGCAAACCAAGGAATTTGTCAAGGGAGGTTGCTCTTTCTACGTCGCTGCGGACACGGCTCCTCATATTGCCGTTCAAGGATGATCGGACGCTTCACAAAAAGAACGGGGATGGGTACATGGAGTCAAACAGGGTTTTAATTTAACGAGTAAGAGACGGACAGGAAAAAATTGTCACACCACAGCCATGGGGAACCTGGCTGATGCGTTGCCGACAATGTCAGTTCATGCTGACATCCTAGCACATTGGTAACCAGCGAGCAGGGAGGGCGAGATACGAGCATATTGACAGACGACACAATTGGTCGCAAGGCTGGCCATGACAGAACGGTCCACCACGATGAAACTGATACTGCCGCGTGTGCTGCAAGCCAGGCCTGGGGGAACGATGGATGATGCGGCCGTGGAGAACCACGGTTCACCTGGCCGGCGCTGCTTGTTGACCCCCAGACAAGCGAGCTGAGGAGCTGGACCGCGATCGATGGGGGGGATTATTCACGTGATGGACCGGAGGATCCGCGATCATCATCAAGCCACGGAGCTTGGGGGCTGGAGTGATAGCGAGCTGTGGCCAATGGTGACGCGTCAAAAAGTGGGAGGCTGGGAAGAGGCTGGGAGCTATCAACAGCTGGCTGTGTGCAACATGGACGGGCCCAGCTGAAAAATGGCGCGTCGGCGGGCGTTGGCAACCGCATGATGCATGTGAGAGGGCTGGGCGTGCTCCAATTGCAAAAGCCCACGCAATGACATAGTGCTCGGCCCATGGCTGGACATGGACACGGTCGCGAGAGGTTGGGGAGAAGCGCCGGGCAGCCTTGTGGAGCGATTGCGACAGCATGGCGCACCCATCGCCGGGCCAACAGCCGTACAGAGCAGAATGGCGCGTCAGCAATGGCCTCGGTGCGAGCGACGCCCGGCGCCCATGGGCTGCCCGCCGTGTCCGCCCAAGACACGGGCAGAAAAGGGGAAGCTCCTACGCGCTAGTGCCCGGTGTAAACAAGGCCAGGCCGCTTTGGGACAGCTCTGCTCAAGCTACCCAGCCTCCACAACCCTGCGGAGAGGAGACGGCACGCACAACAGCGGCTTGCCTGACCGCCAATCTACTTGATCCCCTCCTCGGTCTTCCTGACTCCATCTCTCCTCCACCACTACCACCCCGCTTACTGCATCCAATTGCGCATCTTCACGCTGCTGCACGTCAACACCACGAAGCTGGCGCCCCCCCAAGTAAAACCGTCCATCACCAACTTCTCCACGTGAGACCCTCAAAGGAGCCAAGAAGTTCTTTCTTGATTCCTTTCGAATTGTTTTCGAACGGTTCGAAGGGTTTTCAAGTAAGAGCGACCCGACTCCGGCAAACTGGATTTTGAAGCACGAGTACGCCACTTCTCTCTGTTGGCTTGTGGACGACGAATTGGGCTAATTCGAGCAGGTTCCGATCCCCTTCAGTGTCTTCCCGTCTGCGTATCGGAACGCGGAAGTTAAGGAATCTACCAGTGTCCAGGTAGAACAAGAAGCACATCTTGAGCACCAGGCTTCACACGGACGGGAAGGTCACGAAGAAATCCACGAATCCTTCTCCGCTACCGTCCATCGACACCCTCCTCCTCCTCCATCAACTGCTTCTTCTTCGTCTTCGTCTTCGTCTTCATCTTCGTCTTCGTCTGCTTCTGGGCACCACCAGGACACTCAAGTCAAGGAAGAGGTTCACATCTACGAACAAGAGCGACTCCGCCGCCCCCAGCCTCCTCCTCAGCAGCAATACCAAGCGACTCGCCAGCACGTCCACGCTCAGCAGCCTTCTCAGCACCGTGAGGAGGTTCATATCCACGAGCACACTCGCTACGCACAGCCTCCGCAGCACCAGCACCAGCAGCGCGCTCAGGCTTCTTTCCAAGCCCAGGCTCATTCTCAAGCCCAGGCTCATTCTCAAGCCCAGGCGCCCTCTCAAGCTCCGGCTCCGTCTCAAGCTCAGGCTCCTTCTCGAGCTCCTTCGCAGGCTTACTCCAAGCACTCGGAGCACGTTCAGCACGGCGAGCACGTTCAGCACGCCCAGCGTACGGACCGTGTAGAGTTTGAACGTTCCCACGACCGGTAAGTAAGCTCCATTGTTTTGCCAGCGCATCTTCGCACGGATCATCACAACAGACCAGCCCCCTGACTCTAGCGGCACCCAGCCACCGCTGGGCGCTAGCCGCTTTGGTTTGTTGTTGTCCTAGCGACATGCAGTCTCCACTTTTCCCTCACCTCCTCTAAGCTCTTCCTTGCCCAACCCCAAGCTGACTTCCTTTCTTCCTTCAGCTACCAATCCCAACCTCCTCCATCCTCTTCCCACTCAAAAGTCGAGGTTCAGGACACAACCTACGACAGACACTTCAACACTGTTCACGGCCCTGCCACCACCCACGCTCAATCCCAACTCGACGTCACTGAACGTCAGTTTCGTGAACGTACCCGACCCATCGTCGCCGGTGCTAGCTATCCTAAGGAGACCTACACCACCCAACGCGACACCTACCCCAACAACAGAAAGGTTGACAGTGTTGACACGCGCTATCAAACCGAGGTCCGAGTAGAAGAATCTGCTCGTTCCACTGCTGCTTCCCCCAAGAAGTTCAAGCGTGATATGGGATATTACGACAACGAGGGCAAGTACCATTCGTTTCGTCAAGGAATCTCCAACGCCGCACACAAGGTCGCAGACCGCGTTCAGCACCCCATCCACCCCCACCGCCACCACCACTCTCACGACCACTCTTTTGCTGGTGCCAAGTACGACGACCAACGCGAAGAGGTAATCGTTAAGGAGAAGTACTACTCTACTACTCCTACTGTTGCCCCTGCCCGTCCCGTCCAGTCCGGAGCCCCTGTTGAACGAGTCGTTCGCGTCAACAGCACTGCTTCTGCCCCTGCACCCAGGTCCGTCGCTGCCGCACCTGCACCTACACCCGCACCCGCACCCATCTCTACCTCTCTCGCAACCGCGCCAGTTCCTGCTCGCTCAGTCCGCAAGATGTCTACCGCCAACACCATCACCATCCCCTGCCACCACATCCGCATTGGCGATCTCCTGATCCTTCAGGGCCGCCCTTGCCAGGTCATCCGCATCACCACCTCCTCCCAGACTGGCCAGCACCGCTACCTCGGTGTTGACCTGTTCACCAAGCAGCTCCATGAGGAGTCCAGCTTCATCTCCAACCCGGCCCCGTCCGTTGTTGTCCAGAACATGCTTGGTCCTGTCTTCAAGCAGTACCGTGTTCTTGACATCCGTGAGGATGGCCGCGTTGTCGCCATGACCGAGGGCGGTGATGTCAAGCAGGGCCTTCCTGTCCTTGACCAGTCTGGTCTCCTCTCCCGCCTGACAGAGGCCTTCGACAACGGCCGTGGCAGCGTCCGCATCCTCGTCATCAACGACGATGGTATGGAGATGGCTGTCGACTACAAGGTTGTCCACGGCTCCAGGCTGTAGATGTCTTCACTCAATGGTAAGTCATTGCCTTCATCCATGTCTCATCATGTCATCTAACATTCATCAGGTCTTATCCAAACGTTCTCTAATCAATCATACTCGGGCGTTTGTTTCCTTATGACCACTATGTCTTATAAATGTGTTCATAACTTTTTGCATGCTTGCTCAGCTGGGTAGCGTTGTGCTTGTCTTATGCCTCTGTCGCTGTCTCGACACTTCGGTTGCTTAGGGTCTTGTACATACCTGCTTGGTTGCGTGATGAATTTATAGGTGCTACGTGTGTGGATAGTTAATGAATTGCGTCTTCTTTAATATGTTCCCAACTTTGCATCGTGTCGCCTGCCCTTGGTGTCGTGTCTCGTCTCTTCTCAGGCTTGATGTTCGCCCTCAGCCCCCTTGGTAGATCTTATGGCCATAGCTCCATGCAAGCGCCCGTCGCTACCCCACGTTCTCCACGGGTTTGTACGTGGACAACGACCCGCCTTCATGCATACGACGTCTCGCCTATATATGACCTGGCACGTATCGTCGTGTGCAACGTATGTTTCTCTTGTCTTGCATTACTAAACGAAACCAACTCACGCTTTCTTTGAAACCTTGTATTCTTGGAGAAAGAGAGAAAAAAGCATCGATTCCCCTTGCTCTGCTTTGCCCTTTCGCACCTCTCTTTCTCCCCACACTCTCATCCACTTGGATCGTTTGACCCTCGTTCCACGCGAGTTTTTTTTTGTCACTGAATCTTTCCCCTTCCTCTCCTTCCTGACCTATTTGCATCTTCTTGTCAGGACAGTCACGTCAAACGCCCTCCGCTCTTCGCATTCTTGATGATACTTAGATAAGACGGTTTTTCTTTGCTCTCCATCTATCTCTCTCTCTCTCTCTATCTCTCTGTCTCTCTGTCTCTATCTCCACCCCATCAATACGCAACCACGAAACTCTCACACACAAAAAAGAAGAAGAAAGAAAACCTTTTGACTTATAAGCGTATGTACATGCGAGAAAGCGGGGTTCTGCAGTGCATGATTGGGGGGGGGGGGAAAGTAGGGAGATGGAGATGGAGAAAAGGAGATGATGTGATAGACGTAAGTAAGCAATGTACGGTGAGAAGAGGGGAGATGTAAATGTCGAGAGGTAGTAGATACGGAGTAAAAGAAAAGGAGGGGAAAAGAGAGATAGATACAGGGACGTGTAAAGGCAGGAAGAAAGGAAGGCGCTGGACTCCCGTAGGCTATTCTACTACTTCCATCATAACAAGATTCGTGTTTTCTTTGATTGTTTTGTTTTATCCTGTTTTGTTTTGTGTGTAGGTCTTTTGTCACGCTGGCTCTACTCTACTTGTATTCTTGTGTGCGTAGTCCGTCTATAGTCTTAATAAAAAGAGAGAGAGAGAGAGATGGGCGGAACTTACACCCACCCCTACAGTCACGACAAAATCATCTATGATGAAAAAAAAACTCTCAACTAAACCAAGGAAAAGAACATAAATTAGACTAACATCAGCGCAAACAAGTCACATGCCAAGGACATCATGCACTTTGGCTTCAATCACTCAAACAACACTTCACACAAGACATGTCAACATGTGTGCCAGAATATATAAAACTTTACTAATTCTTTTTCTCTCATTGCTTACGGCAAGAAAGTACCTCCGGAAACTGACGCTTGTTTCTTTCCAACGCTCGTACGCTTTCCAGCAAAAAAACGGGCGCAACATCGTCTACACATTCCAAAGGGGTAAAATAACAAACACACAATATCGACGTCATAAGAAGACATGGCCCGCTTACTGTCCGCCCTTCTTCTCGGCCGTGGCCATCAAGCTACCAATAAAGGTAGTGATAAGCCTGCTTTGTACGGCAACAATATCGTCCGGTACGAGCCAAATGGTAGCACCCATCTTTCGTGCAATACTGATGGCCAGCTTGGCGTTTTGGTAGCATTCATCATCGTTGCGGCCGGGGGCGACGAGGTCGTAGTCGACATAGGCGGGCTTCATGCCAGCCAGAACATCGAGAAGGAAGACGGCGTTGCTGAGGGAAGCGTCCTTGAAAGAGCGGATTTGGCTGCCCTTGCCGCCCTTGCGTGCCATGTCGTTGGCCCACTTGATCATGTCTGCATCGGAAATTTCACGCTTGCCGAGTTGTTGGGCAAGGTCATTGAGGGTGAAAACAATGTCCTTGCGCATGAGCTGCCAGACCAGACCCAGAGTAAGCGTGCGTTGGCCGTCAGTGATATCAGCACCTTGAATGCCGGGCAGTGAGAATTGGTTGTGCTTGCCCAACTCGACAGCGTAGTTTGTGTTCTCAAGAGCCTTGAAGCGCATCAGCTCCTGGCCTTCGCGTGGCTTGTTCACGTGTTTCCAGCTCACGCTGCCTGGAATGACCTTGTCGTATGCTTGTAGAATGACGGTACCATCTTTGAGGTCTTCGTAGAAAGATTGCACGACCGGCTTGACGTCGAGAGAATTGAGCCAGAGAGTGAAGACGCGAGCTTCACGCTCTCCTGTCGCATCAAAGTCGTCGATTTCAGCCTTCTCCTCTTCTGTAATGGGGTCGAGACAAGGGTGAGTGTTGAACAGGTTCGCGACAAAGGCCAAGTTGAGCCTGGGGTTTCCGGCCACAAGCGAAGAGGGAGTAAGGAACTTGCGGCAGTCGAGGGCGTCAGCGTTCTGCAGGACCATCTCCGCGCGTTGAAGAAGGTCAGTCTGCTGAAGCGGGGAGCGAGAGCAAGTTTCGGGGGCTAGTTGGTTGAGGAGGACAGTGTAGTTCTCGCCATCCTTGACGTCAGTCGAGAAGTTGGTGACACTGCAAATGTTAGTAGGCTACTCGTGTGAAATTTCGGGTCAAGTCAGGCTTACGTCCTGTGCCATTTGGCGTTCTTTAGGTGGTAGTTGAACCACCTTAGCAGGATCTGCTCCGGGGGCAGGCGCAAGAACTGCTCCAAGGTCTCATCGTCCTCCAATAGCCTATACAGCTCCGGATGTAGCTTGATATCGATCTTTCCCAACAGACCTCTCCTGATGATCTGCCAGATCAGACCCAAGATCAAATGCTCTCGCACTTCGATGATGTCACCGCTGCCAATGTTCACAACAGAGCATCCAATACCCTTGGCTGACTCGATGACAATGTTGTTGTTCTCAGTGAAGTGGAAGTTGTTGAGCGACTTGATCTTCTTTCCCGGCTTGTTCAGCACACGCTCATCAATGGTATCCGGCACGCTGTCGTTGATGAGTTTAGACAGGACCAGACCATCTTTGCAAGCGTCGAACATTTCAAACGTGTCGGTCGGGAAGGGCAGACGGTCGCCAATGTCTGGGTCGCCGGCAAGGACGGCGTTGATATGGCGCGTAAACTCGGTTCGCTCATCTTCGTTGATGGTATGGGTGACGTTGGAGGATGAGCCCTGCACCTGGATCCTGCCACCGCCCAAACTGCCCATGGAAGCGTGTCCTGGGTTGGAGGGGGAGTTGACGCTCGTGGCAGTGCCGGCCCGTGGGCGGGTTGGCCCGGTAGACATGCGTTGTTGAGCAGGAGAGGAGACTCGCAGTTTGGAGATGAGCTACGATGGTTAGCTTCAACAAACATGGCATCCAGTGGGCCGCGATGCATACGTCTACGTAGTCGTCAAGCTCTACTCTTCTCGACGAGTCGAGCTCGACCTCTTTCAGAGCTTGTCGCACAACATCGTACGGCTGGTGCTCCGACTGCTGCGCGGCCTTGATGACTGTTCCCTCGTCGAGATAGCCCTTGTCGTCGACATCGAGCTTGCGGAAAGCATCTTGCAGGCCAAAGATCTCACCCTGCTCGAATTGGGGATACTTCCTGTTTGCAATGCCATGTTAGCGACCGTGGAAGCCAGCGGAGGGAACACGGGAACGAGACGGCACAGGACGTACTTTTGTAGCTTGATAATGTTCATGTTGGCGATGTACAGACGAACAAATCAGCAAGGGGGAAGGTTGGGTGCGGAAGAAAGGATATACTAGGCGGCAAATTGACTGCCCGACTGCCTGGCTCAGCCTCGTTGCGCGTTGGACCAGTTCGTGCCTCTCTTGTTTTGCTTACCCGATGACGACGTGGGGCGGCTGCCAAGACCCGTCGTTCGAGGGGCAATCTCTCGCAGCCTGAACTTCTTGCGGCCGGCTTACGTATGCACGTCACATGTGCAGCCCTGCATTAGGCTGCCGTCGCTGCTTGCTACGCTTACGCCTCATGTTGGTACGTATGTAATCACTGTATGCGAATCTGTTGCTCCTCCTTCTCCATGCCTTTTCACCGACATGTTTTGGGCCTCCATGCCCCGAGCCGCCCCCATGGGTCCCTAGCCCGTGAGGCGGTGTCCACTGCCACCTCACCACCACCACTACCACCACCACCACCCGCTAGAGCGGCGCCTCAGGTTGCATTATGAGTTGTCTCAGCCATGGCGAGGCTGCAGACCCTTTCCCACATCAGCCCATGTTTGCACACAAGCCCAGACTCTCACACTCGGGCACAACCTCATTTCCCATGTCTTCAGTGGGCTTTTGTTGGTACGTAGTTGGGCTGCGCAGCCCAAGAGCGCACAGACAGAACGGACAAACTCACCACAACGGACCATGTCATCAACACAACGCGTCAATGCAAAACGAGCTTTTAATTCCCTCATTAACGTCATAAAGTCCCTATCGCCGGCTCATTGAAACAAAACAAACAGCAAAGCCGTACCTTTCCCCTCCTATATTTGACCAAAATATCCAACGTGGTCTGACGGTCCACCCCCTGCCCCCCATATGCTTGTGGCAGCCCTATTAGACCACCTAGCTAGACACAACAAGGCGTTAAACTTCCTCTCTGAATACGATGCCCGCCAAACAAATATCATCATTGCGTAAACATCCATCAAATTCGTGTGCGCCCGCATTTTCGTCCAACATGGCGAACCGTCGGCTGGGAAGCAGGAAAAGTTGATGAAAATGCTTTACTCACGTCGTCCGCCGCATAACCACGTATGAGTTTTGGATATCAACAGTAGTGGAATGGGCGCACGTCGAGTGGAGACCGTACTGACGTGGCAATGCAGCGGCGCTCCGCAACACCAACACCCCCCATATCCTTCCGAGCTTGCAAATGAAAAAGAAAAACCAGGCGACTGTAGAATGTACAAGACTTGCACGCGCTCATGCCGTATGCGAAAGTCATATATCTGAAGGACCGATCGATCCCCCAAGACATGATGTGTGTGTGTCGGAACAGTTGGTTCCACGAAGCAAATAGTCGTTAAGTCGTGAATGCCGAGAGGTGCAGAAATGTAAACAAGAAACAAACCTTGAAAAAGAGAACGTAGACACAAGGAAATGTAAGAGAGAGAGAGAGAAGTTGGGCGTTTTGCACGCAATCTCAGCCGGCTTCGTGCTGGTTGAAGAGACGTCGCCTGGCAAAATTGTCGTGGTGAGATGTTGTAATGCTGCTGAAAGAGACCGCTCGCTTGATGCCAGAAAATCGCTGTATATCGAGGCCAATCCACCTTCTAAGCCACTTAAACGGCAGCTGACCACCCGTACAATGTGCAAAAGTCTTCAATTACCGTCTAGGGCGCTGGGATGCCATAGTATGTGCGCGCTGGAGGCCAGGAGAAGGATCAGCGTAAGGTCCACCGACGGCACCACCTTCCAGAGTCTTGCGTCGCTTAAGACCACCCATATCGTCTCCTTGGACGCTGTCAGGGCGATAGGGGTCTTCTTCTTCGTCATCGCGACCGCGTTTACCCGAGTTTACGCCATTCGAGGGAGGATATCCTTGAGTGGCATACTGGGGTACAGCGCCAGGGCCTTGGTAGGCATCATGGGCGGCGGCATTACCATTGGATGCACCACGCGGATCGCTCATTACATTGTAAAGATTGCTGGAAGGTGGTGCCTGGCGTTGAGGAGTGGGGTAGCCCGAGGGCCACTGCGGCTGGCCAGTCGCAGCTGAACGGGGAGTGGCACGTCCAGAGCCGTTTTGATGAGGCGAACCAGTCATCTCTGGGGAAAGGTGGGGATGATCAGGGTGTATGGCTCCAGAGGGGCCACTGGGTGGGTATCCATATGGCCCGCGGTTACCGTTGTAGGAAGTGTTCGAGTGTGTGTACTCGCTGTCGTGGTTATGTTCACTTTCGGCACCTGGTGGAGGCGGGGCAACCTGCTCGTGACCTTGGGGCATCATTCCGTCAGGTTGCTTAACTTCGCCTTCGTCTGGTACATCGTTGATGCGGGATGGCGGTGCCATTTCTGTCTTGGGGTAGGAACCGTCCTGGCGGTAGCCCATCATTGGTTGTCCCTGGGCGTACTGGCCAGGCTGGGAAGGAGGACCTGAATACATGGGGCGGGAGCCATCGAAGCTCTGGCCAGATGCATAAGGCATGCCCTGTTGGACAGCTCCTGGAGGCGTGCTCGCAGGTGTCGTGGGCACAGAGCGAGCGTTACTTAGTCCTGTATCGATGGACAGTGGCTGCCCACCCTGAGGGTTCTGGACGTTGTTACCGTTCCATTCGTAAGAGCTCCCCTGGTTTCCCATGCCCATGATGCTCGAAGCGCTTGTAGGAGGAGTGGGGAAAGTATGGGCTCGGTCAAGTCCCGGGCGTCCGGAAGAAGGATGAGGCTGAATAGCATGTGGGGGCTGTGAAATGGCAGTGCCAATGGGATTGCTCATCGAGTGGTGGTGATGAAGCGAGGGAGGTTGCGACGCCGCCGGTCCGGAGAGGTACCGCTGGTGAGTCTGCATAGGGTCAGGTCTTCGGTTGCGGTCTACAGCAGCCATGGCAGCGCTTCCTACACTTGACCTCGTCTGGTTTGACGGATGGTAGAGCAGTGCTCCAATATCATGGACAAACAGAGGATACAGCTGCTCTGTAATCTTCTCCTTGTTGGCGAACTCGAGGGCTCGCTCAAAGGGAATCCTAAGTCGAGTTAGTCTTTATCAAAAGAAGGCGCAAACAGGACAGGACTGACCAGACACCCTTGAGGTGCATGGGACCAATCTTGACCACATGACGCGTCTTCTCGCTCTTGAGGATACCGTCTCGTCGACCTCGCGTCATGCCGGCAACGTTGAGGAGCTTCGTGCCGTTGATCATGTGATTGTCTGCAAGATGTCAGTTGGTTCGGTTTTACTACCAAACCATGAATGCAGACTCACCCTCGCGACGCGCGACGCAAACGCCTTTGGCCTCAACCTGGAAGCAAAGACTGCCTTCGTCCTCCCAGAGCGTGGCAGTCACACGTGGCTTCATTCCCGGAGGAGCAACCTGACCTGTGTGGTCAAAAGTCTGGGTCTGGTAGCTTTGAGAGCCTGGTAGCGATGAAGCGGGTGCACCAGAAGACATGGCTGGTAGTTGGAGGGTAGAGGGTACCATGGCCTGGTTCATAGACGAAGAGGCGGGAATCTGTGAAGGGACTCCACCAGCGTAGCCGTATGGAGGGTATCCAGGAGGGCCTTGGCTGTATTGGTGTTGAGACTGCATCATTGAAGGTTGTGGGGGGTAGGAATAATGCGACAGCCCTGAGGGAGGGGCCGAAGCGGGAGCATGAGCAGCAGTAGCCATGTGGGGTTGATGCACGTCAGCATACGATTGCATCTGGTTCATGCTGTTGTAGGCTCCGGGAACAAAGCTGTATCCCTCCTGCGAGCCAAATGGGGAGCTCTGGACAGACTGGGCGTTCAAGTGGTGAGAGTCTCGCCTCAAAGACTGGGGAGTGTGTTTGGGGGAAGGCGTTTTGAAGCCGGTAGTGTGTCCGTTGACCGACGCAGCGTACGACGTATTGGAGCTAGCACTTCCACCACTCAGAGAACCAGAACTGATGGAATCACCGCGAGGCGACGACGAGTTTGACGACGAGCTTGGGTGGGACTGAATCTGAGGCAGAGCTGGCAGACGTTCACTCGAGACGGCAGGTTTGAGTGCGTAATGGGATTGGTTCCAAGTGTCAGCAGGGCCGCGGGCGTGGACCGACGAGATCGATGGGAGCTCCAGCTTTACGGTATTGAGGGGATCTCGAATGTGTCTTTGTTAGTGTCGGGCGTCGAGAAGTTCTCCGCAAAGATTCTCGAGTCAGTTGTGCAGACCGGCGAGCGAGTTGCTAAGCAGCTACGCACGTTTGTTCGACAAGATGATGATAGCTCGCTGGGCAGTGCAAGTTGCGGCGGCAAGTTGGCGGAGCGAATAATCTACACCGCAAGTCAGTTGTTTGCTTTGCAAGGCGCGGTTGATCGGTTGGCTGCAGTGAGGGGGGGTGACCAACGAGATGCGGAGAGACGAAGGTGAAGGGAGAAACTGACCAGGATGCGTTGGCTGCGAACAGACGTAAAGACAAAGGCTATGCGCGCGGGAAGCTGGTGGATCAAGTGGAACGCTGCAAACAATGCTGGAGTGTCGAAAAGCTGGTCGTTACGTCGTTGCAGTCGTAAAGCAGGGAAGGGCTGGTAGTCGACAAATGCTTTTTTGGGGGCTCGGATCAAAAGACGCAAAGGTGGGAATTGACAAAAGCCGGCCTGGAAGAATAGCGGAAGAGGACTGCAAAAGCCAGGAACATGTGTTGCGGGGTCGAGGCGTGCAATGTTGTCGTAAACAGTCGTAACGTCGTCGCGCTTCGTTAATGCGGGTCAAGCTGTATCGATAGCGATAGCGGCTGCAAGTGCAAGAATAAGGCTACGCACACACACACAAGACACGCGTGTCAGTAGTGAGTCTCGCACACAGGCACGGGGGGGAGTAGACGAAAGAAGAACAGCAATGGAGCTTTTGTGCAAACGGACAACCGACAGTCTATGAGAGGGAAGGGTGGGGTGGGGGGGTGATGGGGCAGCCAGAGGGAGAGCGAGCGAAGGGCTTCTTCGCAGACTGCGGTGGGGAGGCGGAAGTTTAGAGGCGGAGGTGGTTGGGATGTATGTGACTTTGATGCTAGTGCTGGCCCAACCAGACAAGGCGACCGATAGGCGAGCGTGCACGGGAAAGGCAGGTGGCGAGTCCGGCGGGCAGCGCCTCGAGGCAGGCACAAAGGGAAGCGGGATGCAAGACAGAGAAGGAACACTCACCACCTGGAGGGCTTGTATCGTCAACGAGCGAGCGGGCGAGCAGACGAGCAGGCTTGGGCGAAGACGGGCGAGACGATAGAGGCGACGCTGGGAGGAGGGTAGAGGGTGGGAGTGAGTTGAGTGGAGAAGGAAGTCGTTCTCGTCGGCAACGCTGCAGGATTCTCTGCAGCGCTCGACAGCAGGCAGGCCGCAGCTAAGAGGGCAGCGACGGACAGGCGAGCAGTGCACGCCCCGCCCTGCAGTCTGGTTGCAAAGTGGCCGCTTGCTCTGGAGACGGCGCGTCCAATGCGTGGACGGGATCAGTGCGCGCCGGGCGTCGCTGGCAAGTTGTTCCGGCCAGCGCGCAGACAGGCAGGCAAGCAAGCTGTAGCTGCGTCGACGGGCCGGAGCGAATTTGCAGAAGCGGCGGCTCCAGCAGATGGCAATGCAAATGAAACGCACTTTGCGATGAGGCCGAAGCTGTGGGAGACGGGTGCGTGCAATGCAGTGCAGTGCCGTCCCTACATACACACATACATACATACATACATACTACATACATAGAACACGGGTGGTGGAGATCTTCTGGGGGCACGCACGCCCGCCCGCCTACAGTACCTACACTACACGCCACGACACAACACGACACGACCCGCTGCGAGCACACAATCTAAACTCACATCGGGCTTGGTGGGGGGAAGAGAAGGACGAGCGCGCCATCCACACATGCACCCATCCACCCATCCATCCATGGGCATGGGCATGGGCATGGGGTGGCCCGGCTGTGCCAATGCCAATCCCGTCAAAGCCAGGCCGTTTCGCTCCACCCGCACAGACGCCGCCGTGGAGCTTGCTGACTGGGCTGATCCGCCGACGGTGCGGTTGACAGGGACAGGCCTGCCCGCCCCTCCATACCCCGACGATTATGCACGCAAGCGAGCGTAGCATTCGCTCTCTCCCTCTCCCCTACCAGGCCATCCATCCATCAGCACAGCACAGCACCGCGCCGCACCACACAGCACCACACAACACCGCGGCCACGACTGCTCCCTTGTATCGACTGTGACCATCCAGAGATGGATAACCCTCCTCCTCCCATGCAGCTCCCGAGTCGCATCGAGACGCAGCCTGGGCCCTTTCCCACCCACCACCCACTCCACTCACCATCCTTCCCTCCTCCACCCTCTCACGGGCGAGATCACGAGCAAGGGTATTGCGCTCCAAATTTAGCGGGCGCCTACTTATTTTTTTTTCTGCCACTGTGTCGCTTCCTGAGGCATCGGCTGCCCGCCCGATGGGGATAACACGGCTGAATGGACGGGCCACTGAGCGCAGCCGGAGATATTCGACGCGCACCGCGGGCAAACTAGAGGGCAATTGATAGGGAACAGTCGTTGCAAAGTGCGGGCCTTGACTAAGCTGCGCCGGACCGTGTAATTGCGGAGCGCTGCTCACTCGCACGTCCCAACAAGGGAGTGTTCAAACACTGAGCACACGGTCGGCCGTCGGTGCTCAATGTTCCGGCCAGGTGCCATGATTTACAGCACACTCTGTGCGAGTCAGCCCGGCACACTGGCACACTGGGCACTAGGTCGAGCAAAGAAAAAGCAGAAGCAAATGCTGCTGCACTGCCGGCCAGCCACGCTCGCTCTGAAACACGCTCAACTGCCGCGGCACCCTCGCCTGCTGACGATGCCCGTCATCCTCCTTCGCTCTCTCTCCGCTTCCACAACGGCACTTGATGCTTCGGGCAACCACCTGTGAGACGGAACACGCCCGCCTGGCCAATTTGTAAAACGGCCTTGATATCATAGTAGATGGATGGCGTTACCACCACAGGCTAAATGCCCTCTATCCAGCACTCGCAGGGATGCGCCCGAGAGTCAGCGGCATAGACGGACGGTAGGCCGTGCGAGCTAGTCGGCCAGCTTGATCTGGGCATTGGTCATATCCATCATGATTGGCTGGGTAGTCGACCAGCAAGCCAGACAGGCCATCTATTCCCCACGAGGGGTTGGGAGAAGGTAGCTATGCACAATGCGAAGCGAGCCCGTCAAGCGTGTGCAACGTGGAAACTCGACAGTGTACGACAGCCATGTCATGTCAGCCGAGGATGGCGGCGAGAGGACCACAGGCGTCCATGGCCATATGGCCTTCCTGATGAAAGCAATGCACTCGACATACAAGTCGAATGACAAACGTGCCCATGGTAGCACGGGCTTGACGTTGGATGTGGACGCCGCTCGCTGTGATAGGCTGGCCGCTAGTTGCGGTGAGGAGATGCGCTGGCCACGCTAGCCCCCATGCAGCTAGCCCTCGCCGCAGTTACGCTTTCTTACTTCGCCCTCAACTCAACAGCCACCCACACTCTACGCGCCTCGACAGCGAGTGCAACTTCATCTCCATGGCCGTGTCTAAGCCCGGATCCTCGGCCTGGGCGTCGTTGCCGTCTCACAAGGGCCTATACCCTTTCGACCAGCTGAAACAAGAGCTCAGATACAGACACGCAACACGGGCGGGGCGCCACCACCACCACTATGGCCACAGTCTTCAAAGACGACCAAAGGCTTTTGCATTCCTCCCACTTGCATCATGGGACTTCGTAGCACGGCGCACGGGAGAGTCCGCCTCTATCCCTGTACCAACCATGCGAACGGTGCCAGCCTCGACCTCTGGAAAACAGCAGGCCATGACCATGCACTTGACAGTTGGCACCTCTTCAGCCCAGGCCATCGCCTCAGGCGCCAAACCAAGAGTTCGCATCCGTGTCATGGCTAGTGCCCTCACACCCAAACCCTTTGCTCTACCATGACGCTCCAACATGGGGGCCAAAGTTTGGTCGAGAGCAACATGCTCACCCCCTCGGTACCACGACTGAACTGAACGGCATCACTTGATCCCGATCCGGTCTGGACAGGACAGGGCCAGGAACTGGCCTACGCTGCCGTAGTACAATTGGTAGTGTGACGAGGCGCTCAAGCGACCCGCGCTGTATCACCATGTGCTCAAAGATTGCGGTCAAAGGCCAGTGCGGACGATATCTTTACTCGGTCGCAGTCACACGACGGCCTCGTGGACTAGGGCGTGTAGCAGATATGCACAAGTGGAAATAAACGTGCAGTGCAGCGCAGCCGGCGCGATGTGGGAGGGGAGCGGATCGTGGAGAACAGGCGCGCGCGCCCGTGTCTACCTGCTACTTGCTACTTGCTCCCTGGCTACCTTGCTACTTTGCTGACCACCACCACCACCACCACCCAACCCAGCTGGCCAGAATAGACACAAACAAAATTGACCGATGAAAACAGGGTCCGATTCAGGCTACTGCGACACCTTTAGCACATGACGAAACTTCTATTTCCAATATTCTTGTACAGGGTTCATGGCACGAGTGCGCCGTGCTGTATCAGCCTTTGCACCTCGTCGAGAACATCGCGTTCTCGTGCAGTGGGGTCTGTCCGTTCTCGTCCCCCCTGGCAATAAAGCGTAATCTGGGCTCGGATCTCCTATTCCCTACGCACAGCCTGGTCTCGCTTACAATGGCCGTGGTTGCGGGCGGCCGAAGAAACGGCCCAAGGGAGGATGAGCTTCTCTAGGCGAGTTTACACGACCAGCTCACGCCGTGTGTCCGTCTCTGTCTCTATCTCTGTCTCTGTCTCTGTCCCGACCAACGTTCCTGCAGCGTGAGGCAATCCCGCGATGCAGCAGCCACTTGGACTTGGACTGGCCAGAGCTCATATGCAGCGAGCCGCGCCTGCATATGCGTGTAATGTAAGGGATCCCTGCGTTGCGGTGGCAGCCAAGACGAAGCTCTTCTCCACCCTCGAGTATGCACAACTAGGATGTGATCGTGGACCCGATCGAAGCTGCTGGGGTTGAGGAAGAGACAGCGTCTGCACATGCCGTCGCACCGACCCCCTCGCATCCGCGCTTGACGGCACACGAGTTGGATCCCCGAGCGTGGAGCAACCCGCCATGAATACATGGAAAGACAGCAACCTCTTTTCCACACGACGAGCTTCTGGAGCTCTCCAAGAGCGGACGGATCAGCGTCGCATGCTCGCTCCATGGTCCGGATAGGCGTCGGGCTGCCAATCACCACCGGCCACGTCAGGAAGCCAGTAGAGCCGTTATCGGGATATCGACAGAGCAAGCTAGCCACGACGGCGCCGTGCAGCTCGTGGGGTGCAACGCGGCCGCGTGATTGGCGGGCTGTCGGCCTCACCGGTCTCGCATACTGCTCGCGTCCACTCCACATGCTCTTTGACGGCCTCAACAAAGTTCAACAAATAATCTGTTCCAAGTGAGGGGTTCATTGTTCGCTCAAGCAGCTTCCCGCCCGGTCGCCAACCCCCTCACCGCTCTTCTCTGCTTTGTTTTTGTCTTATTCATCCCATCCTCACACGTACTCTGGCTGCTCTAACCTTGGGAAGCAAGCGCTCTAAACTCCGGCCTTCCTCCGCCGTGCCTCTCTCCCTTGCGCTCGTGACAAATCTGCCCGGGGACCGTCGGCCTCCGTCAACACGCAGTATCGTAACGGCCGCCAAAAAAAGCACACTGCCATCTCGCAGCAGCACCAGCACCAGCTGCAGAGCCGCCTATTGTTAAGCTTTTGCATGATCCGCCCGACATACATACTTTTACCTGCATCTCTTTGGCGTCCCGCCGCAACTACAGGGTGCGCTGCAGCCTGGCCGTCGATGCCATGAATCGACATGATTTCCATCGCGTCTACTCTTGCCAATTGTGGCTGGGGCAATATTATTTCCCCGTCATGTAGTCGCCTCAAGTTGCCATATACCACGCAAGGTCACTGTTCCAACAACATGTCGTCGTCCAAGTGCTGTCTGAGCGCAAATCATGCATAAACTGCTATAGGGTTCGATTGTGCATTTGGCCTGCCCCAGTATGTATTAGCAGCAACGCCTCAGCCGTCCAAGTCAGCCATAGACATGTACATACATCGATGTGACTCGCGATTACGAAAGAAAACTTTCATTCTGAGCACAGCTGCACAACCCAGTGCCGTACAGCGAAAACTGCCCCGGCAGTCAATTGACCCGTATCCTCATACTTGTCCCAGCACGCATTTTCACCGGCTACCAAGCAACCCTTAGAATATGGAACCGCAGTTATGCCATAGCCTAATGACTTGCCATATACAGCACGTATCCTCTATATCGCCTGACTCAACAAAGGCGGCAAATATCTTCTTTTTTTTTCTTTTTTTACCCGACACTCTGGTATGGGCGGCTGGATAAATCACGTCCATCGCTTCAAGCGTGCTCGGATCCAACCCACCTCGCCATAATAAATGACATGGCATCTTGAGGTGCTTGGCCCGAAACTTTGTCTACTAGAGCATCCACTTTTTTCCGATGTTACACTTTTTAGCCTACTTGTCGGCCTTGCCTTCTTATCCGAGGGCAATGAAAAAAAAAAGGCTCCTGCCGAGTTAGTTTTGGTAAATTCACTCATCAATGGCTGGCTATCGGACTAGTCACCAGATTGAACAAACCATGACGCTGAGGCCCGCACTACATGTAAGCAGAATTCATTCTAATCACTAGCCACGCGTCAACCGTGGTCCGTACGCAAAACACATGCTCCCGGCTTCTCCAACTATATCCGAGCATACATACCGAGGACCAACATTTGCTGGACCAGCCATCCTAGTGTATGCTGGGGTGGTTGGGAAGATGGTCTGATCTATCACGAAAATCTCTGCATGCATTGCGGGCCGAGAGCAGTCGCGCCTGGGACGTGTGCACGGTTAACGGTAACGTTAGCGCGCTTTGGCATGCGACGATGCTGTCCTTGTAGTCGCTTTGAGTGGCTGCTGTTCGCATTCTGCGAACCATGGTACATGCAAACGCCATAGCACCCTAGCTAAATCACCGCACCAGCGTGAGTGAACGTATGGATTGTCCGCTGTGCAGACTGGACGCACATCCCAGCGTCATTACAGTAGCTACCTCTCTGCGCCTCTAATCCCCGCATCCGACACGGCGCTTGTCGGCTGTGCGAACCACCGATTGTTTCCAATGGTTCTACTACCTCCAACGGGGAAGCAGCACACGCTTCTCTCATGCATTGAACCCGGTTTATTTCTCCATTGCTACCAGACAATTGACTTTGTTGACCAGAAAAAGCATCAACGTCGAACATTCTGAACTGTAGCGTCTTCTCGGGCGTGTTGCGGGGTCCACGACTATTTTGCGCGTCTGAGGAAAAAAACCGTCGGCTTCGCTACGCCATGTGACTCTGATTCTCCCCACTCGTACCTTGTACCCTTGAGATGACGGGTCATTGATGACCTAGTTAGTTCCGGAAGAGCAAAAAAATTCTCTCTCTAACTCCACTCCCGATCCTGTTCAAAGACTAGGCCGTCGGAAAGCAAGGAAAAAAAAAGAGATTGAGTATGGGAACAAGCCAGGTCTAAATCCCGAAACAGCAATATCCTCATTATTATTTGGAAAAAAACAGCTGGCGTGAACGGCAGACGGGGCAAGAGAGTACAAAAATTAAGTACCCCAGGCGTTTCGTTTTCCCGTCCAGCCGCTGTCCACACCCTCGTCCCTTCCCCCCCTTCCTTCTGCCAAGAATATGCAATCTGCCTGCGAACACATGATGCAGCTGAAACACTGGCCGTCTCAAAAACACTAATTAACCAATATTCTTCAGTGTATGCGTGTATATGTGTGTGTGTATGCCAATTAAGAGCAATTGTAGCTGAACGCACACCCACGCACCCTTTTCTCTTTTCCCGCAGGCCCCGGACAAGCTTTTGCTTGGGGCCCTTTTTTATGTACATACGTATGTACACATGTATCCCCCCATCTGCCGAGTAATTGACGTGCATTTCGCGGGCCGCCCTCTCTGCATGGTTTCCCCGTCTACTCTCTCTTTCTCTCTCTGTCCGCCTGCCTGTCTGTCTGTCTCATTGACAAACAGTAGGGTTGCGCTATTTCCACACCCTGTTGTCGTTGTTCTTTTTTACACATCCATGTGCGTCTTTTTTTAGGCAGACCCTGCGTCCTGCATAGATTGAGGATTTTTGGGGAGGGGGGAAGGCTATGGAGTTTGAGACAGGCAGGCGAGGCGGAGCAGGTATGGTGAGACATGATGATGGGATGAGGTGAGCATTCGGGCTTCGGGGGGAGGGGGCCAAGTTGCTTCCAAGGTGCATCCACATGCCCTCTCTCACGTTGGCTAGGGGGTGAGACGCGAGATGGGAGATGGGGAATGCGAGTGTAAGGTGTGGTTGTCATCACGTGCGTTTAGAAAGGGGTTCAAGTTTGGTGATGGGTGTACATAAAAAGCTGTTATCATGTTATCTCTCTCTCTCTCTTGTGGCTAAACGAGTCCATTCTTTGTGAGGATGAGTATTTTAGTAAGATGCAATGGCGTGTGGTGATTGTGCGTGAGTGATTTCTGCGGGTACGCTTTCTATTTAACTTTGTTAGATGCAGTAGAAATTCTGAACGGGAAGAGCAAAACACTTTAAGAGAGAAAAAAAAAGAGAGGGGGAGTTGTGTAGCAAGGTAGACGCATGACTAGGTGAAATAAGAATATGTATAGAGAGAGAAACAAACGAAGAGGGAGGTGTATAGATGTTGCGTTCTTACACTTCTTCGTGCGCGAGTTAGATTGTGCCAGCTTGGATGAATTGATAAAAGCGTATATCCATGTCTCGTGAAGATACAAGCGTAAGATGAATACTATGTATATAGTAAAAGCTATTTTTCTTATTCCTTAAAATCGAAGAAAAATCACATACAATGAAAAGATGACAATGTAGCTTTCCAGAGTAATTAATGGGCTAGGCTCGCATGACTGTGCCAGGTGTACAAGTAGTAGATAATTACATTCAAGGTGCAAATGATAGGCCAGTCTGAAGACTCTAGGAGAGATGATATACGCACCATTCAAGAGTCATACAAGCGCTTTCGAGCGCTTTCGAGCCAACTATACCAATGATATGCTCTCTTTTATTACGCAACCTCGAACTCAAAAATCATTTAAAAGGGGCACGCCTGCTTCCCTTGCTTCCTCCCACAAACACTATCATATTCATCACACATCATCACTCTAATATCATCCTTCTTGAAACAAATACCACTTCCAGAGACTACAAATCGTAGAAAAGCTACCAAAATCACCACTACGACCATGTCTACCTTTAAATCCTTCTCCAAGCTCCCAAAGGAGATCAGGGACATGATTTGGGTTGAAAGTCTCCCCAAAACAGCCACAGTCGAATTCAATGAAGCCGAATTCGACGTCACGAGCATCTCACCACAAACCGCTCTACTGCTCACCTCAAAAGAGGCGCATGCCACAGCGCTATCATCATTATCTCTCAAAACCTACCCCATCTGGGGCCCCGAAGACTGGGAAACCCTCCCCCTAGACGGCCAGAAGATGATTTTGCAAATCATCATCCATCCAAGCAAATCCAACATCTTAAGCATCACTTGGACGGATATCTGGAGCGTATTGGGAGACGCGCTGCTGGATGCAAAGCAGCTTCATATTGTGTGCCGCCGGCCCGAGCGCTTGGCGAGGCTATTCATGCTAGAAGAGGCAGAATGGCTTGGTGTGGGACAAGCCTGTAATGAAGACGGCTTGTTCATGAACGACGAAAGCGTTTCGGGTGACCGAAAAACCCGCGAGTCGCTACAGACTCAGCTCACTGTAACTGCGAGCCAGTACATCGTCGATGAGATTGGCCAGAGGAGGCTTGGAGGCGAAGTCACTGTATGGAAATTGGTGGACCAGAAAATTTCAACCCAGTTTGGGCCCAAGGCCAGCCTTTTTTCGACTAAGGCATTCTCGAGGGTCGAAGCGGAGATCGCTTCTAGTTCATCAGTGCCGCAGTTGCACTGTGCCGCAAAGTCTTCCAAGCTATCTATTGAGGTAGTCGCGGAGGAAGAGGAAGTCCGGGAAGAGGCAGATGAGGTTGAGGGGTCAAGGTTGAAGCTGACGGAAGATGCTATAGCGCAGCACTTGGAGGAATGTAAGAGACTGTGGGCTCCTGAGCCAAAGGACCCCAGCTGGGATGAGGAAGGAAGCATTGCGCCTGCAGATAACGATGCTGTCATCAAATGGCTAGGATAGTCTTGCATCACTTTTGTTTTAGCGTTGGTACTCGTTTGGCTTGCGAGTACCTTCAGCACGCGATGTTGGAAAGTTTTCTTTCCGAATTTAGTAATCCATCTCATCTAAAAATAACCTATGTGCAACGACTACTGTTCTGTCTATACTATCGGGTTGTAATACTTGAACCTGTTCTCTGGGTCCCATTTTTGCTTCAGCTTGGTCAGCTTTGCAAGCCTAGCATCGTCTCCATACATCTCAGACTTTGGTTCTTCTCCGTTTGCATAATTTACGTAACAGTGTCGCTTTTTGTCGCTGTTATTGTTAATGCCCGTGTACAGTGCATCACGCATCGCACGTGTGTGTGCATAAGCATCCTTTGTGGTCTTGTCGTCGTCCCCGGACCACCAGAGCACCGGACTTGCAAGAATAGGGTACTCGCGCTCTTCGGGTGCCAAGGCCGTTGCCGCAGTGTCAACAGCCCTTACACCTTGCATACCGTAGTTCTCTATCAGAGTGATGGAAGTATTGAAACGAGGATCAGCGGTAATCTCCCCGAACAATGTGAAAGCTTTGCGAACACCCTCCAGGTTCCATTGAGGGAGTGAGACACCGGCTCCTGCGATGTTCAAATTATCTCTGCAAGCTTGACCTTGAAGGTTGTTGCCAGTCACCGTGTACAGTTCAACATAATCAACATTGGTTGATACTGTTGTTGAAATTGGACCAAGCGCTTTAAAACGCGCAGCAAATGGTTCTGCTTCTGCTTCTGAGCCCTCATATGCGACAGTGTATGCTACAACAGGCTAGCTAGATGTCAGGAATGTTGAACCAATACGATGAGATTGAACTTACATTGACCGAATCGGCAGCAGGTATTCTGGTAAACACTCCAGTGAGCGCCAATTCCGCTGGCCGCTCGATTGATGGGCCCTCAAACTCATTGATCAACGTGAAGAGCGATTCGAGCTGCTTACTCGGGAAGACAAGTGAGTACACAGTCCAATTGGATGGGATGTCGTAGGTTTTTACTTCGAGGCTGGTGATAATACCAAAGTTATGACCAGCTCCTTGCAATGCCCAAAACAGATCAGTGTTCTCTTTCCGGGAGGCTTCGACAGTGGTGCCGTTGGCAAGTACCACTCGCGCGGAAACAAGACCGTCTAGAGAGTAGCCGTATTTGTTTTGGAGCAAACTGTGGCCGCCGCCCAGCAGCGGACCTGCTACAGATACACACTCAGCAAGCCCAGTGACTAGCGACGATAGTTAGCAACTTGTGCATATTTGCCGACAATCCATAAATTATACGCTGAAACTTACCAGCATATTTCCCGAGCGCGAAAAGAGAGCGAGTGATCTCATACTGCATTGTTCCCCCACCAACCGTAGCAGTCTTGCCGTATGGATTAAGCATCGTGGTGTTGAGTTTTCGCATATTGATTTGGATACCATATGGAAGCTTGTTCAACGATGTGGTCCATCCATGGCCACCTGATTTAGCCAAGAAGGGGATGTTGAAATGATTGGCTACTTTGACAGTTGTCTCGACATCGGATTCGGTTGCCACTTCGACGACTACGCTGTAATGAGGGGAAATGCGCGGAGAAGAGCCGCGAATTTGCAGCTCATCCCAACTTGAATCCCATGGAAAAGTGATAGTAGCACCTCGAGATAGTTTTGGTTTCAACGTTGACACGGCGAGCTTGAAGTCATCCAGCTCTACAGCCAGCGAGCCATGAAAGGCGCACAGAAGCCAGGCTGTGACAATAGAAACGCGCATGGGAATATAATGTGATTGTTGGGAGTTGAAATTAAGGTATGTGAGGAGAAGAAGAAGAAGAGTGAGAAACTCAAAGGGTAGGACTTACACGACAGTCCATGTAACCAGCCCGTGCTTACGAACTTGACCATTACCATTGAAGCAAGCCTATCCCAACACTCGTCGCTTGGGTCGGATAGAGTCTAGTGTCTTATTTGACAAGATATAACTACAGGTCTGGGCTACTGGTTCGACAACATGAAGGGTGGACTGGCCCGGGTGTCGTTGGAAGAGAATTGCTTCCTCGGAGTAATATATGAGCTGCCGATCTATTAGCTACATCCGAGTTAGTGTGGTTGTTCCACATCCTTCATGGCTCGATGTGTTGTTGTGATTAGAGATTGTCCATGCGAGTGTGGTATACTTAGAGACGGCTGCGGCCCCTCAGCCGTCACACCCGAAGAAAGCGCCAAGGCGCTACGGATGCCCCACGTTCCGCTCACATTGCACAGTCTTGACCCATTTTGTTCCTCCTCACTTCCTTCAGTATGGAGATGGATTCGCGAAGTTTATCTAGACGTTATACTACCCATCAAATATCAACGTAGAAGCTCTTTGTAGAAACACACACAAAGCTCATGTTGTTTCTGAAGGAAAACCTATTGACAGGACATTTCGCAGAAAGAGCTGCATCCAAGGCCTGCCGCCCCATGTACTCGAAGGAGGTGGCGTAGGTACGGCATGTATATTTGCAGCTACCATGCGAGCAGATCCATGAAGTACGTCCTTGTCCTTGGGTACAAGCAGTCATAGAGTGTTCAGGGAATTTTGAACATAGTCGTAATCAAAACTGTGGCCATGAGTTACCATAAATTGCCTTCATCTTGGCAGACAGTGGTGGGCATTGCTCGCCTCGCTCACTGATCTCTACTTAATGGCTTCTTCGCAGCAAATCCTGACCGTGGGGCCATTGAGCTTGACCCTGGAGGTCGTGGCTTTTGTAACTTTAACAGGAATAACATGGTAAGCACTAAATTGTTCACTGTTTATGGGAAAACCTGATAATTCAAGATTTAATGGCGCCGAGCTCCTCGTCACTATCCTTCTCACTTTCAAGCGCTGGACTGGCAAGTGTTTCTACTGTCTACTCATTGCCACACTTGGTATACTTGTCTATCAAATCAATATCTTCCTCATGATCTTTGCCCCGTATCTTAATGGCCATGGCGTTGTTACCTGCATCGGCATTGGATGGAGTAGCATGGTGACTGGTCAGCCGCTCGTGCTGTGGTCGCGCCTCCACCTAGTGTGTCGTAATGTTTGGAAATTGCGACTGATATCGGCCATGATCATCATTAATGAGCTATCTATGCATGGCCCCCAGTTTATTTGTTCGCTTTTGGTGGGTAACAAACTATAAATGTGCGACCTAGACGCTAACACAACTTTCAAGGCAGTGAAAAACAACGCAATAGATCCGGCTTACAAGCTACTCGAGGTGATGGAAAAAACCTCTGTGGCAATTCTCACTGCAAAAGAGATCAGCATATCCCTGGTCTATCTTTTCGCCGCTGTGCGCATCTTGCGAATCGGAGAAAGCCTACAAAGGAAAGGAAATCGTCGAGGGATTCAGCTACTTTTTCTAACAAACTTCTTGATTATCTACATTGATATTTGCACAGTCACACTTGAATTCATGGCACTTTGGGGACTGTGGTGCAGCTTCAAGGGTTTCGGATATAGTGTTAAGCTTAAGGTTGAGTTTACCATACTCAATCAGCTCCGAGATACCTTCAAGGGCTCTAGTGGAGAAAGTTACGAACTTGCAGGGCTGCCATAGTCTATAGGATTTTCGTTACAAAATCGATCGGAACACTCAGCAAAAGCTCCGGGCAGCTAGGTAAATTTTGGAAGAAGCTCCAAAAGTTATAAGAACTCTACCCCCTTCTCTTAGATAAATGACACAATGCGTTGAGCTAAGAGCTTCTTATCCTGTTCATTTGTATATGAGGAAGCAGAAACTTTCCATAAACCGGAACCTACTAAATATGACCTCGGAAATACGCTCTTCACTTACTCAACACATGCGTAAGCCATTTTCCAAAAACATCCGCACATTCCTTGGGTGCCTCCTCTGCACCAAAATGGCCGATCCCATCCCCTAGCCCATGATGCTGAATATCCACACCCTCTCCCACCCACTCCCTCCATACGTCCGGAAAAGTGAACCTACTCCCAATTCCTCCTTCGCTATACACCAACAACAGGGGTACGTTAATCTTCCTCCCCTCCTTGTTGCTTTTCTCTTCCCTCTCAACATCCGTGGTCGCACCCTCTTTGTAGTCTTCACAGCTAGCCCTAAGCGTATGTTCCTGCGAAAAGAACTGACCATAGACCTCGAGCGCACCATCCGATTTCAGTGTGTCGACACCAACATCCGTTTTGCCTGCCCACCGCAATATCATCTCCTGACACCAATTCGACGCTCCAAATGCAGTGATCATGCGGGTTGCAAGATCAACATTGGCGAGGAACGGCCAGTGGAAATATCCCGTTACTTCTGTTGCGGCAGCAGCAGGTGAAGCAAAGTGCTGCCACTGCGTTGACACAGGAACCTATCGCCACTTTATCAGCCTCCAAAACATAACAAAAGAAGAATTCAGAGGAAAAAAAGAAGAGCATAGTCATACAATGTCGATCAAGCATACACCCAGGATGTCCACATTTTCCACACCACCGACAGTAATGTGATGCGCGACCCTAGCTCCACGGTCATGACCGATCAGGACAACTTTTATATTGTCATGGTCTGTCTTGTTGCTTTTCGCTTTTTTCACCTCCGTCTTCAATGCTTCAAACACTGCTTTTCCCGCACTCAATTTATCGTTTTGCGGGATTACCGCACTGGCGCCATATCCAGGGAGATCAGGCACGAATAGAGGCGTGGTAGATGGGAGGAGCGGTATGAAATGGCGCCACCTATTACTCTACATATCAGCACGAATTTTCTTCTTCCCATCACACTTTCCATTCTTCATTATCGGTTTCTCAGTTTTTGCACAGTACTGTAATATGAAGATGGAAAAAGAGGGGTAATTTACATGTACGATGATTGTGGATATCCGTGCAGGAGTACCAAAATGGGGTTCTGATCTGTTGCATTCTCAAGCAATCGCGTATAGCAGCATACCTGCTCTTTGTTCACAATGCTTTTTGAAAGTCCGAGTTGAGTGAACTTTGTATCTTGGGTGTGGAGGGCTGTAGTGGAAGACATGTTTGGTTGTATGTGCGATATTAATAGTTAAGCTGTTGGAAACGTGATTAGATACTTAAGAGTACAGAGATATTAGTGGAAAAAGCATAGAGATATGTACTAATCGAATCATGAGTACAGCGTTCACGCCCTATGCACCAAATCAGGACCTCGGTATGACGCAATCACACGACATCACGTGCTGAGAGTGATGAAGTTTCATTTGATCTACATACAATCTGCTGAGCACTCATTCGAAGATTAACATTGATCTCAACACAGTCCTATTTATTTTTCTTCTCATACCATATGCACACCGTGTGGTATCATATAGCCCCCGAATCTGATACGAAAACACAAAAACGCCAACGCTATGCAGGAAGTGTAGCAAGGTTTCCTCGTCGATACCTCATTGCTCTCGTGCTAGGATCATCTTTTCACGCTCAGCTCTCCGCCTGACCTCACCCTTCTTTGTGTGTCTCCTTTCGTTCTCTTCCTTTCTCTTGAGAGACTTGAGCTCCTCGTTCTTGATCTCACCGGCCTTCTTAACCGTCTTTGGAAGATGCCTATGCTTGTGAATGCGCTTGATCTCTGGCATGTGCTTGTATCGCTCCATGAGGGCCTCATCATATTGTAGCTTCTGTCGTAGGGCAAATGACTTGACGCCTCGCCGTTCAGACGCCCTTGCGCGCCATAAGCGAATGTTACCATCATCTGACCCACTGAGGACGTAGTTGTTGTCAGGGCTCCACGCCACGGAAAAAACGCGCTGCATTCGCTTTGTATGGTAGGTGTCACGAGAATGACCTTTCTGACGCTCCCACAAACGGATGGTCTTGTCGTAGCTGCCAGTGATGAGTTCCTCACCAGTGGGTGAGAATTCGATCGACATGACCGCCGCAACATGTCCTTTCTGCTTGATGTTAGTGGACGCCTTCTGGTGAGAAACGCAGAGTAAGGGCGAAAGACTTACCAGAACTTGCAATGCCCGCTTCATGTTGCGCATGTCGAAGATGTATCCGTTATGGTCTTCCGATGCAACGGCAAAGTTGTAGGCTTCCATTGGATTCCAAGAAATGCAGTTGGCGGCAAAGTTGAGAACAGTGCGATGCAGAGGCGAGTTTGTGCGTGCATCATACAAGATAACTGCTCGATCAGTCGCGCATGATGCTAGTATTGACGTTTCTACTTGGTTGAACTTGACATCCGTAATGGTATCGATAGCCTTTTATGCAGTCAGTATGTGTTGTGCTCTTGAAAAAAAGAGGATTGCTTACCGATGGCCAGACAAGGCTGGAGACTGGAGCTCCTGAGGTCCTCGATGTATCGTATATGGATATGACGCTGGAACCAGCAGCGAACGTGGGTAGCGAACGATGGTGTGAGACGGATGTAAAGGCCGAATTGCCATGCCAGGTTGCTTTGGGCGGCGACCGAGACGGCTGAGCGTACGGCTCGAACATCTGAATTTGACGGTCCGACCCGCAGGTTATCAGCCTCTTGTCCTGCGTCCAGCACATGCCCTTGACAAGGTTCTCGTGCGCCTGTGCTTGCCATTTCTCCTCTCTGCTTGTAAAATCCCAGACTTTAACGATTCCATCACCACTGCCACTGGCGAAGTGTTCTAGGGAGTTCGGGTCCTTTGCAAACGAGTATACACCGTCGACATGCCCGGGCTCGAAACTGCCGAGAAAGGGCTGCGCAAACATGCGCTCGACCTTTGTCGCATTGAGAGCTCTCGTGTATTCTCGCGCGCGCTCGAAGGGGTGCTGGTCGGGGTCCAGATTTCTTGTGACTTTGGCGACACTGGAGCCGGGCGCCTGCGTCGAGGCGGTGGACCGGCTGAGGGCTTTGATCTTCATCTTGGGGGTCGTGTGTCCAGCTCGTCCAGCTCGTCCAGAATCGCCGTCGCGAAACTTTTGGCGGGTCTTCAAGATTTCTAGAGGCAAGGGCGGGGCCAGCCAACCAGCGACGCCGCTAGCCGCGTTAGCTTGGCGGCGCCGGCCAAAAGATCTAGCGAGACCGCCCACAGCGCTTTTTGGCTTTGACGACAACCTCGAACTCCACGACCAAGTATCCCATCACTAACCCGGACGACAGCCACAATGAAGTTGTGAGTGTCTCCCTCCCCGATCCTACGCACGACTGTTTCCGGCATGTAAATTGGCGCACCGCGATGTTCGTCCCTGTGCGTCGCGGGACGCCAATGCTTGCACCTAGGAAAATCTGCAACCTGCGATACAACAGCTGCTAACATGCCTTTTTCAGCCTCAAGGTCGGACGCGTTGTCGTATGTTGGAATCGCTCGAACCCGCTCAACCGCACTCACTCACAGTCCGCCTAGATCATCACCCGGGGCCGCTATGCCGGAAAGAAGTGTGTGATCATTTCTCCCCTCGACAACGGCACCAAGTCGCACCCCTTCCCCCACGCCCTCGTTGCCGGTATCGAGACCTACCCATCCAAGGTTACCCGCCGCATGTCAAAGACCAAGCAGGCCAAGAAGAGCAAGGTCAAGCCTTTCGTCAAGCAGGTCAACTGTACGTGGATGCGAGGCTGGTAGGAGGAGCAGGCACTAACAAGCGCAGACACCCACATCATGCCTACCCGCTACACCATTGAGCTCGAGAACCTCAAGGGCGTCATCTCTGCCGACACATTCAAGGAGGTTTCGCAACGAGAGGAGGCCAAGAAGACGGTCAAGAAGGCATTCGAGGAGCGATACCAGTCCGGCAAGAACAGGTGGTTCTTCACTCCCTTACAGTTCTAAGCTTTCCTTTTGGTTACGGCTGGGCGCAGATGGGCATGATTTGACACGGAAGATCGTGCATGAGCATGTCGGTGGATATCATAAGATGACAGGACCCCAAAATTCGGCCTGCCATCCAGGCGTGTATATCGGCTTGATAATCAAAGCATGAAAATCCGACATCAGACTCAATTCACGAGCTTCATGAAATGCACATGAATTTCACGTTGGCATTTACTTCTAGTTGTCGGATGTTGACCGTGACACGCAGGTGATACTGACACTTGTATCGCCACATACACGATGCTGTCGCCTTCCAAGTAACATGAGCGGCGGTGCTGCAGCATCACGGATATGGCGAGACTGTGTTTCGTGACTGGTTCAGAAGATCGGATACATGCGGACGTTATTGTCTTGTCGCTTTGTCTTCTTGTTTTCTCTCAAAAGGGATATCATAATCATTGATCAATCTACCTGCACCCAAAACAGAAGCCCACTCGACCGATATGATGAACGATGCGTTGGACTGGGCAGCAACAAAGCTGCACTTTGAACAAGCGCTTTCACTTTTATTATGGGCTGGCCCAGGTAAAGCATAGGCCTATGAAGTGAAGAAAGATACAAATAATCAAAACAGGTCGAAGAAAAAAAAGACACCCTAGGTTCTGGCCAAGTCCCGCTACACAGGCTTACTGCTTGACCTCATCCACCTTCTTCTTGGTCTGCTCCTTTCCCTTGTTCAGATAGGAAAGAACAACATCACAAGCGTCGCTCAGCATTCTCAGCTCGAAGCTCACAGCCGCAATACCCATCTTCAACATGCCGTTGTTGTAGTGCGTCTTGTTGTACTCATCTTGCCAGGTGTCTTGGACATAGTGGACAGGCGAGTAAGCGTATTGCTTGAGCTTCTGGGTATCTTCCTTGACAATAGGGAGATGCGACTCGAGTGTTGAGAGGCCGCTATCGCCGAGCTGGTCGGCGCGGGCGAGGTAAGGCGAGACGTACGAGTAAGGGGTGCGCAGGTAAGGGTGCAGAGGCGCAACGACGTTGTTGTACGTGTTACTGGCGAGGCTGAGGGCGCGCTCGCCATACGGATGTGTTTTGAATGTTTCAACGCTATCATGCACGACGGGATACGAATTTAGGTGCTGAATGAGGAAACGGGTGGTGTTAGCGTGATGGTGCATGGAAAACATGGCGGGTACAAAGGAATGACGTACCGAGAGGACTTTGGAACTGGGCACATCGCCATTGGTAAGAGGAACGCCGTTGTTTTCCATGTTGCCGTCGCCGGTTGCGTGTGGCGCCATCGACTAGAGGGGGACAGATGGGCAAGATGTATGTCGTTTCACTGCAGTGCGTGGTGGCGGGGAGGATGGATCTGTTGAGCTCGCAGTGGGAATGGAGAGAGAAACGAAAGGTGTAAATCACAAGCATTCAACGGGGACTCTCTTCACCTTATTATAATGACCCAGCGCTATGGTGTGATTGAACTTGGTTGGTGGGACCTTGCCAAAAACGGCGTGGCTTGCGTGCAAGTGCTGCTCTATGGACGTGCAATGGCATGTGAAAGTGCCTTGTCGATAATCAATCAGTCCGACAATCATTATCTTCGTCGGATCCGCTTCTGTACTTTCCCACGCACACAACGCGAGAGAGAACAGGGGCCAATGTGTTCCTTCTACTTGGTTCGCTTCCGATTATCTTCCCTTTGTTACTATTCCCGCGCGTCACGGCATGGATGGGCGCATGGATAGGGCATTGGCGTGGGCATGTTGAGAATGCAGTAAGATGGAGCGGTTGCAGATAAAAGAGGCAATACAAGTCATTACGTTACACAGGCAAAGCACGCCCGCGATGCAGTGACGCCACGCATCTTATACACTCTATAATATACATGGCAAATACGTAGCCATGTTGCGCAATTGCGTTGAGGGGCTGCTTTCGCATGCTGTGGGGCGCTTTTTTGGTGGAAGTTTTGGGGGGTTTGCCTCTGACATGTGAAAGAAAGACGACGAACGCATTGACCAAGAACAGTCGGTTGACCGCGATGCTTGTGAGATTTCCACTGGGAATACCTACACACCAAAAACTCGTCTGAACTAGAACCAAAGCGCTTTCTTTTCGTGTTTGCACCCGTCCCTTGCCATTGGGGTTTTGGCTTATCGCGTAGTTCCACCATAACCCCCTTGCCTGTGATCGGTGCGGGCGCTTCCTCCGTCATACGCGCCGCACCGATGCTTACTTTGGTGGTGCAGCACTAAGTGCTAGCACAAGGCATTGCGTCTGTTGTTGCAATTCGATGGAAGCCTTGTTGAGGCCTTGTTGCGCGCCAAGGATTAGTCTTGCCAGCCCTGAAAGCCACAAATGTTGCATGTGAAAGTGGAGTTTTACATAAGCTCGGCCATATAGTGTTCGGCCACATATAGTGATCGGCCACCTTGGCCGCCCACCACAACGCGTGACTCTCGTCCATATTCTCAACACCGCACATCCAAAATGGATCCCCGTGAGCTAGCTATACAATCTGCTATTGGAGATTTGAATTCTGGTGTTTTTACTAGCCAGCGCAAGGCTGCTCAGGCCTATGGTGTTCCGCGATCTACACTTCAAGAACGTCTCCAAGGCCGACAACCCAATGCGATAGCTCATCAACACCAGCAGCGATTGACTCCAGAACAAGAGCGCTTTCTAGTAGAGTGGATACTCGAAGAAGACTCACGCGCACAGCCGCCATCTCATCCACGCGTCCGAGAAATGGCTACTAGAATCCTGCACATGAACGGCGACTACCAGCCACTTGGGCAACTATGGGTATCTCACTTCGTCGCCCGCAACCCACGCGTCGCATCGATAGTCGGCCGAAAGATCGAGAGCGCACGTACTACTGGCGCCAACTACGAGACTATAAAAGCTTTTCTTGAGCTCTTCGAGCGTACGCGTATAGAGTTAGGCATACAGTATGAAGATATATGGAATATGGACGAGACTGGTGTAGCGCTAGGGGTATGTACGAACGCTAGAGTGCTCGCAAGCTCTTCAAAGAAGAAAGCTTATGTCAAGTCTCCAGAGGATCGCGAGTGGGTATCGATTATTGAGACCGTCTCCGCCACAGGCGCCAAACTCCAGTGCCTAGTCGTCTTCAAAGGCAAGCATCTTCAGACTACGTGGTTTCCAACTGCTGGTACACCAGACTGGCTATACACTACCTCCGAGAATGGGTGGACGTCGAATCTGATTGGATCTGAGTGGCTACAGCGGATTTTTATACCAAATACTGCGCCTGCTAGTGGTGGATATCGACTACTCCTTCTTGACGGCCATGGCTCCCACACGCCTATCGACTTTATGTGGCTCTGTAAGGTGAACAAGATTCAGCTACTGTATCTTCCTGCGCATGCCTCTCACTTGCTACAGCCGCTAGACCTAGCTCCTTTCTCTGTACTCAAGTCTCGCTATCGTGATCAGATTCAAGCTCTCTCAGCACTTGACGACGCAGCGCTAGTAAAGAAAGAGCGCTTTGTTGTATCGTACAATAAAGCTAGAGCAGAAGGGCTATCAGAGCGCGTGATTAGAGCTGGCTGGAAGGCTGCTGGGCTCTGCCCATACAACCCAGACGCTGTGCTACTCTCGTCCCAAGTAACTGGCCGACCAGTTACTCCACCAGCAGCCAGCCAGCCATTAGCTATATCAGAACAAGGCTTCTGTACTCCTCAAAGCTCACAGGCTCTACGTAAGGCTCAGCAGCAGCTACTATCATCAGAATTTCTCTCGCGAAGCACTCGGCTTGTGCTAAGCAAGGCAGGCAAGGCTATTGCAGAGGCAAATACTAGAGCTGCTCTACTCACAGCTGAAAATCAACGACTTAAATATCAACTAGATAGATATCAGACTACTCGCGTACGAAAGCGAGTTCAAGTTGATCCAAATGAACGCTTTAGTAACGTTGAAAGTATCAAGGCTGCTATTGACCGAGCAGCAGCTCTACAGGCACAACAGACAAGTATTTCAGCAGAAAAAGAAGCAGAAAAGGCAGCAATAGCAGCAGCAGCTCTTACTCTTAGCTCTATGTGTACTGAGTGGCAAATGTAATTGTCGTTGTTGAGAAAGTCGCGAATCTAAACTGTGTCATGGGGTGGCCAAGGTGGCCGACCACTATATGTGGCCGAACACTATATGGCCGAGCTTACTACATCTGTGTGTCTAAGACTTTGACCCATGGCGGCAGAGATGCTGATCAAGACTATGCGATTGCGAAGATAGCACAATAACTCCTACCTATTCCAGGGCCTCCGATTTTCTACTGTGGCTCGAGTCTGTGAGAGAAGTTTTAAAAAAAAAGTACTCATCGTCTTCACCTATTCTTGATCGCTATCCCGCTATCTTTCATTCTCCCTCTTCCTCTCTAGCACATGACTTTGGCTGTCATACGAATCGAGATATCCACATTCAGCTGTTGCCAAGCGCCGCTCAACGAACCGCGGCATGCCTTGTATGTCACCGAGAATCTCGATTAACCGGCATCCTCCCATAGCCCCGTGCAGAAGCGGAATATCGGGAAGGATACGCGACCTACAGCTTATGTCCACGCCACATGTGTTTGCGAAAAAACGGTCGCTTTCATGTGCTTATGCAATCTGTACGGTTGATCCTCCTGCTCCTTCTCCCCACAAGGCTAGGCGAAGAGATAAGTTGGCATTGATAATCGCTGCCGATTGTTGAGGCTAGTTTGACGACAGACGTTACCTGGCGCGAGACACAACAACGACTAGGGCCCTGGAGAACGACCAAAACGCCCGGCTTGCACATTGACATATGCTGTACAGGTAGTACGGCAAGGAGAAAGATAGGGAAATGATTGAAGACTTTGCGCAGTGAGCATGGATCAAGAGAAGGGCCGTATTGCGGTACTCATCTCGTGTTTGCCCCACTTACAATACACATGCTTAGCACCCGTTCGTTCACCTTATCACGATCCTATGTCATACCCGGTCAGAAAAGCAACACAAGATACCGCTCGATCGATTCTCAAAAAACCCCGCTTGCTTTCACTCCTCACTACACGACTTGTTGGCCGTGGCGAAGACGAGCCTCGCATGTTTGCCCCGCACTTGTTTGAACGTCAGCCTGCATGCGTCCGAGGAGTCTTTGGGGACGCGGGCCTTATCACGGTATCTGTGGAAGCATTTGCGACATGTTTTGTCCTTGCTGAATAAGGGAAGTTACGTGATGAGTTCACGCAAGGGAACGTATCCATGTGCTGTTGAACGGGATCCCAAACGCCTCCCATGTATGTCTTATTCAAGTATACGCAGCAGGAACAGTCTTCTTTTTTCTTCCCCAAATAATCATCTCTCCCATGTGATACCAAGGAGATATTTCCTCACCAAATTTCAGTGCAGGACATGCTCAGTACGACAGGCTGCATACCGGATACTCGCGATGAAGTTTGTTCAGCGCGCCTGAGTAAAAAAACAGGACAGGGGGGTTTTACATCCGTTATCTGTGTAACCGATTCAACATTTCACCAAGCCCACACAACGCCTCGAATCATCACGCCATTGAGAATGAGGAATCAGACAACTGCGGATAATACGCCACAAGACACCAATGTCTAAACATGATCTTCGCCGTGGAAAGCATGATAATGAACATGGGTTCTGAGCTAAGACTAGAGTGCACAAATTCTGTGCTGATTCTTGCAGATGTATTCAGAAGTGAATGAATTATCTCCTTTTCATGCATTTCATACAGGGGCGCGAGATCTCGTCAGCAAGGGAAATGGTCCCGGTTGCTCAGCCTAATAAACCTAATAACGTTTTTTGATATATTGGTGTTGTCTCACTCGGGGACGTCACAACAAGCGTAAAAAACAATCCGTCATACATCATAAAGATTCAAGGACGGAAAAAAGTGCTGAAAATGTTTCAGTATCGACCCGAAAGCATATGATTTACTAAATGCAATATTATGCCATCCTTTTTGAAATAGCAACGCCTAAAACCTATGCTACCCAAAATAGAAAGAACACCTCATAGCAAGTGACAGATGTGGCAAGACCCATGATCACCATCCCAACTAATGCTTCTTACTCTTCTTCTTCTTTTCCTTCTTCGGTTCCTCCTCGACAACTTCCTCTTCCACGTCCTGCATCTCGACATCTTGCATCTCCACCTCTTCGGCCCCTTCCTCATCTTCCTCCTCCTCCTCTTCAGATTCACTTTCAGAGTCCGAATCACGCTTCTGTCGCACACCACCGACAAGAACGTCGTTGACTTCCTCGGCCACCTCCTCAAGCGGGTCGCGGACCCTGACGGGTGCAAGGACGTCAAAAGCGCCCGTACCCACTGTGCTCAGTCTACCAACGACGATCCTGGCACTCGGGTTCTTCAGTTCGTCCCAATCGCGCTCCAGGACAGCGTCCTTGAGGAAACCAACAGTGGTTTCGAAGCTCATCTTCATAAACGGACTCACGTTGCCCTTCATGCCGATCCGGTTGAAAGGTGTGAAGCCTCCGCCCTTGGTCATGGTATCTGCAATGAGGTTGAGATGGCGCTGGTCGACGCTAATGCCGTGGCCAGAGAAAACGGCGTGCATCTCCCGGACAATGGTGGCGCGTGCGGCTTCGACACCGTAGAGGTGCAGCATGGCCACGATGTCATTGGTCAGAGTACGATTTACGTCGATAATGTGAGCGTACTCGCGCATGGCGATGAGGTTGGAGCCTTCGGTGTTGATGACGTTCTCCGGAACATCCTTGGACTGCGCAGAGAACTGTGCTGCGGTGATACCGGGGATGACATGGATGGTAGCAAAGTTGGCAGCCTCCTCGACAAGGTGGAGCATGAGGAGCTTGGGTGTAGTGAGGGGGAACTCAAAGTTGACCTCACAGAAAGCACCCTTGCGGTCGTCGAAAGTGAAATCAAAAACATCGCTGTTCTTGTTGCAAATGCGATCACGACGAATGTCCGAAGTCTCGTCCGTAGGAACCACCATCTCTTCGTCTTCGTCGTCCGACTCGGCGTCGGGAGTGGCGGCGCGTGAGGGCTTGGGGCTGCCGCCATATGTCTCGTCGTCCTCACTGATTTCGTCCTCTCGGTCGAGCCTGGCGTTCGCAGCTTGCTCCTCCTCTTCTGGCTCTTCGTAGGCTACACTGTCCTCGCGCCTGCCTCGATCCTTAGCATGAGTGGTATCGTCATCGCCCTCCCCAGCATCACTACCATCATCTTCAGGACCACCTTCTCGATCAGCGCGAGCAGTCTCCTCAGACTCTTCAACAGTTGCCTCACCACTCCTGCCGGTCTTTTCGCCAATAGTAGGAATACTAGTTGAGCTTGCTGTGGAAAGCGACTTGTTCAGAGCCTTCTTTTTCAGATCAACACGGATCATCTTTTGCAGACGAGGACAGAACTTTTGCTCGATTGATTCGGCAACGTCGCGAACCTTGATAGCATACTCCTCGGTGTACTCCTTGGCAGGGTAAAAGTCTAAACGAACCTTGTAGGTTCTTGCTTGACCGTACTGCGTACCGGCACCAGATGACTCAGTCACAGTAACCTTGTCAAGCACAGCAGAGAGCGGTAGACGCGTGATGCTCTTTGCGAACTTTTCGCAGTCCTCCTTTGACAATTCGGGATGAGGATACAGTTGCATGGAAGGCGTAGAGATATTGGCACTTGCAGTCATCACAATTTCTCGTAGACGTGGGATACCGAGAGTGACGTTCTTCGCAGAGTGACCAGCCAAATGGAAAGTGTTGAGTGTCATCTGTGTTGAAGGTTCACCAATAGACTGGCCAGCCACGACACCAACAGCCTCACCAGGCTCGACCAGGGATCTGAGGTATTTGAGATCTAGCATCTGCTCAAACGTCCGCTTAAGAATCTCGCCTTCTTCGTCCTTCTTCTTGTTCTTGAGCAACTTGTCGGGGTTTTGATCACAATACTCCCGCTTGGCCTGCAAGAATGTTTCGGAAGTACTGCCACTATGCCGTGAAGGCGTATAAACCGCGGTAACAGGATCCATGGCTGCAATGTCACCCTTCCTGGCCTTCTTCGCAGCCTTCTTGTTGTGCTCAACGGCTTCTGCACTGGACACGCGGGGATAGGCCTCCGCAGTGTGCAGAGCTTGAGCCAGAGAGTAGAAGTTCTGGGCTTGGAACTTGAAGTCGTTGAGGTATTTCTGCTTCGTCGTATCGAGACCATCTTCGCCGTAAAGAAATTGGACCATGGAGCCATCCGAATCACGGACCGAGGTATCGTATTCGACACGCAGACCTTCCATACCCTTGATGATACATCGTTGCAGGTAACCGGAGCGCGAAGTCTTGACAGCGGTATCAATGAGACCTTCTCGACCAGCCATCATATGGAAATAATATTCTTGCGGACGGATACCGGTCAAGAAACGGTTGACAATGTAGCCACCAGCGCGAACACTGGTTTCAAAGGGCTTGAAACAAGGTAGCGTTTTACCACTGATCATGACTGGAACTCTTCGGCCTTCAAGAACTTGCTGGCCGAGGTTGCACGAAATCTGGTTTGCGTTGACCATGCTACCTTTGGCACCAGAACCTGTCATAGCCTGCATTTGGTTCTTGGGGAATAGCTTGATGAGCTTCTCAGGTAGGACAGCTGCAGTAACTGCTGAAGAGATCTTGCTGTTTGCAGTGTTTGTGAGCAGATCGAGACCGTGTTGCTTGGTGTCATCCCGCAAAACCGCTTCGAGTCGTCGTCGTAGCTCTGGATTGTTGGGGTCGATGTTTTCGGCGTTCAAAGTAACGTATTTAGAGGCCACTTCGAATCCAATCTTCTCTGCTTTTCGGAGCTCTTCCAATCTTGCCTTCTCTCCTTCTTGAGTAAGGATAAGATCCTCAACACCACAAGAGAAGGCACGCATGTGTAGCATCTTGGTAAGCAGCCTTCCAATGATACTCAAAGCCCTTCCGGCTATGGTCTCGCCATAAGCCTCGTAGATGCCGTTGATGAGACCACCAGCGGCAGGTCCAATCTGACCCTTGTCCATGATACCGGTCAAAAGCGCGCCGTCCTTGACTATGACGAACTGTTCTTCGGCATGTGCGCCCCATAGTTTACCGTTTGTGGACGACTTGGATGAGAGTGTCAGATCCTGGTACTCTGCGGGCTTGATGTTCTTCAAAACAGTTGTAATGATCTGTTTACCTGTCCACATCGGTCGGGGCTTTAAGATAGCAGGCGCAACAGTCTCAAGTCTGCCCGACGTCGTATGTCCGTCCTCTGGTCGCAAGCAAGAGTAGAGTAGCTGATGGTATTCCTCTCTTGTAAAAAAGGTATCTTTGTTGGACAACCAGACTCCCATTGAGATGTGATCTTGGATCAGACCTCGCAGGGGTTTTCCAGCTGTTGCAGACAAGTACTGATGATCGGTATCCGCGATAGTCATGGCCTCCGCGCGAGCAAGCTCATTTTGAGGGAAATGCATGTTCATTTCATCACCGTCAAAATCGGCGTTGTACGTGTTACAGTTGGCGTAATGCATGCGAATAGTTTTCTCTCCTGGCAAGACACGTGCTCGGTGTACCATCATAGAAGGCTTGTGCAGTGTCGGCTGTCGGTTCATAATCACCACATCACCATTGTTGAGATGACGGTGAACTTTCTTGTTCTTAGCACCGTTAGAGTAAGAATTCGACGGGGCGAGTAGCTGATTAGCCAAAGCCAGTCGCTCCTCGTAGTTCTTCTTCTTCAGCGAAATGACTTGTCCGTATTCGTTCTCGATAGCATGCGCTCCAGGCCACTTGTCCGGTCCATTGAGTACTGCTTCCTTGAGGTCATAGAAGTTATGGTTCGTGACTGGCTCAGGGTATGTGAGCTTGATGGCGAATACTGGAGGCACACCGATCTCGTTAGTTTCGATGTTCGGGTCAGGTGAGATGACACTTCGTGCAGCGAAGTTGACACGCTTGCCCATCATGTTTTTTCGGAAAAGACCCTCCTTCTTCTCGAGACTCTGTTTGATTCCGTCGGCGTTGGTCACCGCAGCGCGTCCCTGTACAGGATTGGCATCGCGATCGATGAGGGCGTTCACAGCGCCCTGTAGATTTACAAACTGGGTTTGCATGTCATCGAAGTTTCGTTGTCTGTATCCTAGCTCGTTAGGCTTGCCTTGCATTTCCTGGCTAATTTGACGAATGGTCTCGCAAGCCTCGAGGATGCCTTTGTAGAGCTTGTTCTTGGGCGATTCGGCAATCGAGTCGCCCGTCTTATCTTCGGGCCTGTACTTGTTGGGAGGAACTATGACGGCCTGGGTGAAGAACATGTCGGCGCTCACATCCACCAGAGACTTGGATCCGTATGGGCTGTAAAGCAATCGCATCATCTCCGAATCATTCTCAAAGAGCAGAGTCATAGCTGCTTTGACCTCGGTCGAGTTGACATACTCTTGCAATGGTTCTTCAGTCTCGGCTGTCTTTGTTTTTCGAGCCATGCGTGACTCTGTAGCAACAAGTGAGCCATCGGCTTCTTGTACGTCCTCCATGTCGATGCCTTCGTCTTCTTCGGAAACGGGATCTAGGTCCGCCACACCCTCGTCCGCATGTACGTGCTGCTTTTTCGCCTTTGCGTCTCGCCGAGCCAGAACATCTAGGGGATTTTGGATGCGCTTCTCTGCCTGAGCCATCTTGGTCTTATCTTTCTGGCTAAGTGCTTTCCGGAAGATCTTGATACCCCGATCCTTACGGAATGTAGGACTGATGCCCTGGCAGTTGCCACAAATCCTGCGCTTGACGAGCTCTCCGTAAAATTCTTTGACCACCTGTCGGCGCGCGTCGGAGATGGTTTCATTCTTTTCACGCACGGCCCTAGCATCGTGCTTTGAGATGCCCGCTCGTTTCATGCACTTCTTCACGTAGTTGTTTCGCTGTGAAATGATGTCGTCATTATCGTCGTCTTCATCTTCGGAATCTTCGGTGGCTCGTTTGCTCGTCTTGCCCTTCTCAATATTGATGTGCTCGTGCATGTCGTTTGCCTCTTGCACTAATCCGCATCTTATTAATCGCAGCTTGGAAACGAACTCGTTGACCTGCACGCGCGAGAGCTTCAGCTGGTGGCAATATGCGCATTTACCCCGGAGCAGTCGCAACAGCTGATCAATGAATGTGAGGTGGTATACAGGTACAGGGAGTTCGATATGGCCGCAGTGGCCAGGGCAGCCTAAGAAGTTGGTGAGACCGCAGGTTCCGCATCTTGAAAACTGTCAGCAAAGGCGGTAGAGCCTTGAACAAGCAGATGAAGCTCACGGGTTGTCCAGGAAAGCACCAAGTGCTGCATCATGTAGACCGCCTGGTACTGGGTGAAGCAGCGAGTCGAAGGTAGTCGGGTTCGTTATGCGCTTCACCGAGAGCGACTTGATGTCTTTTGTAGTAAGGAAGCCAAACTCGATGCCATTGATGGCCGAGGAAGTTGGCTGGTGAGTATTCATGGTGGCGCCTCTTTGCCTGCTGCGCCTGTAAAAGAAGCAATCCGCGCGCAAAGGCGTTGGTTGTGATGTTCGCAGCAGCGCGAAACTTGTGGGGAGTTTTTTCGGAACCAGAAAAGTTCGCCCAGGGTTTAGCCGCTATGCACGCCAAGACGCCTAGCCAGGCCGCAGCGTGCATTTCGCGTCACTCCGCAGCGACTGGTTTGGCTTCTATCACCACCATCATAACCACCATCACCGCACCCCCCGCTTACCACCAATCTGGAAGCAATCGCGTGTGGAAATCTGCGTCAAACCCACGGAGCGATCGATCGACTTTGAGCAGCTCGACAAGTGATCACGACTGCTTTGCGCCAGTATAATCTCTCCTCCGAAACTCCGCATTTGCACACCACTGTCCATCATGACCATGGCGGAGAAGCGCCCCTATCCAGAAGGGCAGGGCCCGAATGGCGATGTAAAGCGCGCCAAACCATCAGATGCCGTCGAGGCCGCAAAGGCCAAAGCCAAAGCAAAGGCTGCCGAAATTGCAGCCCGATTCGCGAAGCCGGCCGCCTCTTCAACCCCCCCACCGCCGGCGGCTGGGGCAAGCGATGCAGTTCAGGACAAGCTGGCGGCTATGAAGGCGAGGATGGAGGCGCTGAAGGCAGGTTCAGCAGGAGCCAAACCCCCCACACCCGATTCTACAGGTCCACGCTTTGCGACAACGCTGGGTAATCGCCGGTCAGAGACACCCAAGGTTGATGCAAAACCCAAGACCGCTGCACTTAAGCAAAAGCAATCGCAAGACGAAGAACTAGAGAATCCATACTTTGACCCAAAGGCTGCTGCTCTTGCCAAGAAGAGGGGCCCTCGTGTGCTCTCTTTTAACGAACACGGCAAGTACCTCGACCAGGCTTCCAAGCTGCGTGCACAGCGCCGACTCGAAGAGATCAAAAAAGCACTCGCCATTCAGGCGCGCCGTGCTGGTCTCGATGAGAATAGCGAGCGCGGTTTTCTAGTACAGCCTCCTCCAGACATCGAATGGTGGGACGAAGGTATCCTGGCCGAGCCCAATTACGAATGTATCGATGATCCATCCAAAGTCAAGATTGAGACCGACGATTCCATCATAACACTCTATGTCCAACATCCGCCTCTGCTCAAAGCGCCCCAGGATCAACGTCTGGTTCAAGTTAAACCAATGTATCTTACCACCAAAGAAACCCAAAAGCTGCGCAGGATGCGCCGTGCCGCAGACCTTAAAGAACACCAAGCCAAGATCCGTCTTGGTCTTGAGCCACCTCCACCACCCAAGGTCAAGCGCGGAAACATGATGCGCGTCATGGGAGAACAAGCTATTGCAGACCCCACAGCCGTCGAAATGCTCGTCGAGTCACAGATTCAACAGCGTCACGATGACCACGTGGCGGCAAACGAGGACCGAAAGTTGACTAAAGAACAAAGACAAGCCAAGCTCGCTTCCAACCAAGAAAAGGACGCGCAAAAGGGACTGTACATGTGCGTCTTCAAAATCAACACTCTGGCATATGGCAAGCACCGCTTCCAAATTGACAGCAACGCCAAAGAATACTCGCTCACCGGCATTACTCTGTTCAATCCCGATCTGAACCTTGTTGTGGTTGAGGGAGGCGCATACGCAATCAACAAGTACAAGAAGCTCATGCTTCAACGTATCAAGTGGCATGAGAATGGTCCACCAACAGAGAACCAGGCCGAGAAGCAGGCTTCAGATCCGCAATGGTTAAGGCCACTCACCGACACTGGAGATGTAAAGGACCACTCATCCAACAAGTGCACGCTCATCTTCGAGGGTGAGATCAAGGAGCGGTCCTTCCGAAAATGGGGCTCAAGAGTATGTGAAACTGCTGGCGAGGCTCGTGAGACACTCGGTCGTGCCAAGCTCGACAGCTTGTGGGCCCTCGCTAAAAGTATTGATTGATTGTGTTCTGGGACGAGACAGCAGACATTTGTTAACCAGCGTGAACATTCTATGATGCCTACTTAGCTCACAGGACTAGCGGCGTTTTGCTCAAACAAGAAAGGGTTATCTAGGGACCAGGAGGATCTTCTTTTCATTCTATAAATGTAAGTTATACTCACAAACTCCAATAGTACTTTTGGAATCTATGTATTAATGCAAACTTTTTCTCTGCAGCTGCACAGTTGGTGATACTGCATGCTGCTATAAAAAAAAAGAAACCCACCCACTCCAAGTATTTTCCGCTCTAATTCAGCTCCCAACAGAGCCCATATGCGACAAAGAACCAGACATACAACCCGGAGCCCTTCTCCATATACCCAAGGTATTGTTTTGCTAATACCCCGTAACTGTGAATTCTTCAACATCCAGTGTAGGTGCAATTTTTATCTTGATCCCTTGTATGACTAACGTTTCCTCCGACTTTCTTTCTGGGTAACTATCTACGGCGATTCTCAGCATTTCCGATGTTCATTTTCTCTTGTCTAGATATTAAAGTATGCGAGATATAGTAAAACTTCTTGAATAGGTGGGTTAGTCATAGCAAATACCCCCTCCCCATGTAGACATGTATATCAACCCCAATTTATTGTGTTATGCTTATAATCTGTCTATTCCCTCCTATTGTTTTTGGTTTACCCTAGGAATTTCCTTGTTACGGAAAACATCAACAGCGAAAAGGGGGGTAACACACGTGTTCGTCGTGTAAAAGTTAGGAGAAAAAGAGATGATGGAAAACGATAAAGAAGGTCGCCTGTTGTATGAGTGAGGTTTTAATGAAACAGGAGAAGAAGGTGAAGAAAAAGACCACCAGAAACCAATAATACCGGTTGCTTATATTGAAGGGGTTTCGATTTCGCCCCTGAGAATTTCTATACATAGAAAAAAATAGAGAGAATTAAAAAAATAAAAAAGGAAGCAGATTTAAAAAGAACCGTGCACACACAAGCATACATATATATGACATGCATGTAGCAAGTCTGGTTCACGTTACGCTATGAGAAAAACAAAAGGGAGATATCAGGTCTACCTAGCCACAACCAACACACTACAGTGTCTCTCCTTCGCTAACTGTTCTCCATCTCTCTCTTCGTATTATTCCATTACCCCTACAATGTTCCATCTACAAAAAGGTCCTCTTATATCCAAAACTACTTCAAACACCCAAGTAAGTACCACTCATAATCTTCTTCACAGCAGTAACGGGCTTCCATACAATGGCGGGGCTAGCCGGTGCATTCTCGTTTTCATCGATATCAGCAAAAGGATCGTCTTCGACGACGTCGTCTTTTTTAGAGCCGAGTGACTGGCTCATGCTGACATTGAGCCCACTGCCTATCGACAAAGTTTGGTCGTCGCTGATTTCCCAACGCGCCTCCGTGTTTCCGGGGTTAGCCTGGCCTTCGGTGAGAAAGCGTGCGCGGAGAGATTGCGCAACGGAGTCTTTAGACAGGGTCACGTCGCCGAGGCGCCAGTAAACGAGACCCTTGTCACGCGAAGTGCTACCAGGGGGTTTCGTCTGGCAGGATGTCGCTTTCGATCCGGGCTCAAGCCGGATCACGAGGACAAGGTTTCGGACCGTGACGCTTGTTGCGCCACCGAGGTCGAATTGGGGGTTGAGTGAGTAGTTGAGAAGGACGGACATTTGTGTGGGTTCTGGTTTCCATACAGGAGAAAGAATAATTGGTGGGAACGAGGCAATGTTGCTGTCTTCGACGTGCAGTTGGTAATGGAAAGCCACCGAAGTCTTTGTGATCCTTGACAGATCCACAGTGTAGTTGCCGGGATTATCCACTGCCTGCTCAATGAAAGCGGGATTAGGCGCTACCTTTTCAAGGACGGCGAAGTTATCCAATCGTATACTTTCAGTGCCGAACGGGCCGGCAGAAATATCAACGGGATTGTATGCAAGCGCAATCTGCCCGATAACCATTGCTTTGGTGACATTACCCTGCTCGAACCAGGCGCTGACAGTCTCCACTAACGACGCATTGAGCCCTGGTTCGTGCAGGTCCGGATGCCTTACCGTGGTGCTAGCGGAGCTACTTAACGATCGGCCCGACCGGATGGATTGGGTATCCGAGGTGGCATGGTCATCTGATAACAACGACCGATGTGGAGGTTTGAACGCTGGAGATGAAGGGTGCGGAGGTGGAACAGGTGGAAGAAAGGCTACCGAGGTAGGTCCAGAGGCTTGACTAGAATCACCAGCCGAGTGTGGTGGTACTTCGCCTATGCTCTGAAGTTCTGGCGACGCGGGGCTAGGTACAAAAATAGTGTTACGAACATCTCGTCGGCCTCGCAGAGTGCTTGATCGTTTGGGCTGTGCAGCTTGCTGTGCAAATGTTAGCGCATGTCAGTCGGATCTCCAGGAGTACTTACGGCACGCAGTGTGTTGACCAGATTTGCGGTAGCCGCATCGGCGTCGCCGTCTTCCTCTTGAATCGGAGCGTTTCTAATGTCAAGCTTGAATTGAGGCGGTGCGTTGCCCTCACTTTGCGCACTAATATTCGTCAGCTCAGTAGGGGTCTTCGATGTATAATGTGCTTACTATCCGGCTTCCCTTTCTGCTTCAGTGATGGCATCAAGGGCAGATGGCGGCACAGAGTAACCTTCAGCATCCTTTGCTGGTTCTGGTTGCGTTTCCATGATTGTGGGCGGTATAGCAGGCTCGTTGAGCTCTGGTATTGGTATTGGCTCTTGTGCAGATGCGGTTCCGTTTACAGCACTGGGGGCTTCTGTCTCTTTCTCTTTCTCCGTCTCCGCAGAGGATTCGGGCAGAGTACCATTAGGAGCTACTTCGGAAGTAGTTTGTTGAGTAAGACTTGGAGATTCTGATCTTTGAGAAGTACTGGGTCGCTGAGAAGGGCGTTTCAATGGTGATTCTGGACGTTCGGCTGTTGAGGGCAGGCTCGGGACCTGATTATCACGATCTTTAGATTTGCCCTTGCCAAATCCACTAAAAGCTGAGCCGATATTTGCTGATGATTTCCGGTCTGGTGAGGCCGCGCGCCCGTATGGATGCGTGCTCTGTCTCCGTCGGCCCAGGACTGTGCCGATTCGCTTGAGAGGATTCGAGCTTTGCTTCTCTTGCACCGACCCGCTCTTTTGACTCCTGTCGTCGTCTGCTCCAGTAGGGGAGGTCGGCAAAGGAGGTGGTGCCAAGTTTCTCGATGGTGTCGGAGTATTGCTCGGTTTCCGCGAAGGTGGACGAGCATCACCACTTCGCATCCTCAGCGCCCACATTTGAACCTCGTCGGCCGTTTCAATGTTCAGCATGGCGTTGAGGGTTTCCTCGGCCGTGGTCCTGCTGCGCTCGACCTGGTCCACCTCATGCGTCTGGAACTGGGTGAGGACATCGCGGAGGTGGTTCAAGCGGGTTTCGTCAATTGCCTGTAGCTGCTCGAAAACGTAGGGTGCCTGCGAGTCCCACTGCAACTCAGCCTTTTCTATGTCCTGCACGGCATCGGCGACGGCAGACGCCTTGGCCTTTGCTCCTTTATCACGAAGTTTGGTCTGCTTTTTCTGCGCCGAATCGATGTCTTTGGCAATGGCCGCGAGGTTCCCCTGTATGTTGCCCATGGCCTGGATTTCTCGATTGCTGCTGCAAAAGTCGCGGAGGGGTCGCTCGACGTCGGCCTCTATCTTGGACGCAAGGTGGGCGTGCGACTGGGCGACGGACTCGGTCGCGCTTACGATCTTCTCCCATGGAGTCGCAAAGATGCTGCCTCGCGGTTAATTTATGCGCCCTGCTGCGTCTAGTAGCATGCATACCCGAGGTCGGACGATTCGTCTGGAGGATGTCTGTTTGCGAGCTTGCGCAGACCTTGGACATATTGCTCTTCCACGCGGCGGCGTTCCTGCGCATCTGGTGAGTCGTCATGACCATGCGCGTGTTCTCGGCCGAACCAACCTGCAGCCAGTCGGCAATGTGTGTATTCAATTGTCCAACATGCTTCATGCGACTATCAAGCACTGCTACGGCTTGCGCGGGAGAGAGCGAGGTCTGCGGACGGAGTGAGCGGGTGTTTGGGGCCTTATGGAACTTGGGGGGATGGCTCTCACCAGCAATGCTGGGTATTCTTTGCGTTGGAGCTCCATGACGTAGAGAGAAGCGGGGAGACACAGGCGCGCAGCCGGAGAGCAGCTATGCAGCCTGGTTACATGTACCGAAAGCTGTCGGAAGCTGGTCAAGTGTCGTGGGAACAGTTACGACTGCGCTGTCCGTGGTGGCTTGGGGCTCGTCGCTTTGGGCCTAGCCTAAGGCCGCGGTTGCGCCGGGGTCTGACGTAACCTTGGAAACAATTCAACTCCCTGGTAGATCTCCGGCTGTTCCGCCCATCTCAAAAAAAGAAAGAGTAATTCATCCTGAGACACGTCAAGGCTTCTCAAACGGCGCCGTGGGCAGACAGAAGCAAGGCTGCACAGGTTACACCGCTTCGTCCTTGCGGGTCCCAGGCATGCACAGTTGGGTACCATCGATGCCCTTATTCGGGCCATCTGGTGCCTCTCTCCCATGCCTTACCACCACTACTACTACCACTACTACCACTACCATCACCACCATTCCCTCTTCTGTTGTGTGATGCTAACATCCTTCCCTGCACCCTGCAAAACCGCAACACATGGCTTCGTCCGACTGGCGATCGCACCTCGGCTTTTCTGCTCGCCTGTTGGCTGTCACTAAAATGCAGGTAACAAAGTCTCCCTTACCGCGCTAGGCAATCCTGCGTGGATGCTTAAATTGCTTTGCCTGCAGGGCCTGTCCCTGTTTATGTGTGTATGGTTAACCACACTCCTTCTCCTGCTATTTGCTGAGAGATTGCACGCCGTTTACTGATACATCTGAGAGGTTGACTTTTTTTTTCTTGTCGCCTTAGCTAATGGCATAGCAGATCATCTGCCTATCAGTCATCCAACCCATCGCTTTCAGCAGCCGATGCCCGCAGGGAAGCTACCAGAGATGAGGCAGCACTTTATGATGCAGCACAGTCTCTGGTAAGAGTTATGACCTTGAGATTTCAATGCCGAATTTCTGATGCCTTCGCAGGACGACTATGACAGACTGTGTAATGACAAGACCATGGACTTCCCACGGCCGTCTCTCGAGTTCCCTACACCAGAGGTTCGACAGCACGTCGTGATCATTATGGTACCTATTAATCCTTGTGGCAGGACGAGGACTATGTTCCAACCCCAGGCGGCAGGTCTGTTGGGAAGTACCATGATGCCGTATACCATCGCGAAGGCCTCTTCTCTGTCGTCTACAAAGCACCTGCGCTGGGCCATGACGGCTTCTTTCCAGTAGACTCGCCTGCAAAGAGCAGGCTCGTTGCTCTGAAGATCACGACGCCATCAGTCATGGAACCGCCTCATGACTCGAAACGGGAAGCCAAGATCCTCAGCCTTGCAGCTTCAGACCGTATCATCTCACTGCTGGACTCTTTTCCTGAGAACGGAAGCCAATTCGTCCTTGTGTTTCCTTTTATGCGCTATGACTTCAGCGATCTGTTACGTGACAAGAAACTGTCCGCGAGTCAGACCAAGTCATGTGTGAAAGACCTGTTTACTGGACTGGCCTATATTCATAGCAAGGGTATTATCCATCGCGACGTCAAACCTTCCAACATCCTCCTCAAGTCTTTGGACGGCCCAGCATATCTCGCCGACTTTGGCATTGCGTGGGCGTCTGATGTACCAGGTTCAGAAGCGGCCGACGCGAAGATCACTGATGTTGGCACCACCTGCTACCGGCCTCCCGAGCTGTTGTTCGGCAACCAAAAGTACGGTTGTAGTCTTGACCTGTGGGCTGCCGGTTGCACGGTAGCGGAAGCATTGGACCCTGACCACGAGACGCTGTTTGATTCTGGGGAGCTGGGAAGTGACTTGGCATTGATCCAAAGTGTATTCAAAAAGCTGGGAACACCAAACTTGACTGTCTGGCCGGTGAGTCTACACATGGCTGATATTGCAAAGATTTTACTGATGGCAAGAATGAATAGGAGGCAGCAGGTTTCCGTGACTGGGGCAAGGTGCAGTTCCACGAGTACCCAGCACAGGACTGGTCTGCACTGTTGCCAAAACTATCTGATACAGAGCGCAACCTCGTAGGTAGCTTGGTCAAGTACGAGAGTGGTGCGAGGATGAGTGCGTCAAAGGTATGATTGGTAGACCAAGCACATGAGCGAAGCTGACTTTGGGTGCCAGGTTCTCGAGCATGCATTCTTTGCGCATTGAAAGTGTCTTTGGGAGATAGACAGCGATTGCACGTGACATGTTTGCTGGACCTGGGTAATGTGCGGAGCGTTTCCGCGTGTACGAGACAAATTACCGCGGCGCCGGTGCGAAGATGAGGTCATATGTATGTGGTTACGTAGAACCAAACAAAATCAAAGCCAATCTAGTATACATACCTCGACAGCCACTCACCGAGTCATGGTGGTTCCGATCCAAAGTAATTTCATACGTTGGGCGAGTGTGGAAGCGCAGGCACAGCCTTGGAAGAAAGCCGGGCAGGCGGGCGCTAGCACTCGCTGGCTGCAGGGCTGACCCTCGGACCATTCACAAGCAACAGCCAACAGCGTCACTACAGCAAAACACTGGCAGAACAACAAAGCGCATTGCCGTGCCCCTGCTTACTCTCCCAAACACCCCGCTGTGCCAGGATACTTGTGACCCGCTTCTGCCTGCATGTCGTCGCCGTCAAGATAGAACCTTCTCGGCCCTGGCCCCAAGTTGCAACCCCACACGTCGTCGCTGTCGCCGCTGTCGCCGCTCGACCCTCGGCCTGGAAAAGCTGCCAGACCGCTCAACATGGCGTTTCTATTCCGGAACAAACAGAAGAACAATCTCGAGCTCACCAGATCAATCAAGGAGCTCACCCTTCGGCTTGGGCAGGAGGACAAGCCCAATCCCAAGGTGCGCCCGCGTGGCGGCGTCGAGGTGCCTGCAGAACATGGCTAACATGTGACAGCTGGAGGAGGGGCTTGCACTTGACCTGCAGCAGATGAAAGTTCGGCTTCAGGGTACACCTGGTATGGTTCGCCTTGTGCTTTGGTTGTGCCGTCTCTACAAACGCTGACACGGGGCAAAAGACACTGAAGTCAACCCAGAGGCCGTCTTCCAGCTCCTCACAAACATACTCAACGAGGACCTGCTCTACGCCCTGGCCGTCAACATACACAAACTGCCCTTCGAATCGCGAAAGGACGCACAAGTGATATTCTCGACGGCATTTCGCTACAAGCCCGCGGGCCAGCCAACACCACAAGTCTTGGAACACGTCGTCGCATACAGGCCAGATATCATTATAGCGTTATGTCGAGGTTACGACAGGCGGGAGAGCGCCATGCCATGCGGCGGCATTCTGCGTGAGGCGCTCAAATACGACGCGATTGCTGCGCTGCTTCTCTACGACGAGCCAATGGAAGATGGGAAGACTCTTGACCTGGGCAATGTAAATCCCGATCTACCGTCATCGGGCAACGGTGTGTTCTGGAAGTTCTTTGGGTGGATAGACAAGGGCGCATTCGAAGTCAGCGCAGACGCATTCAATACGTTCAGGGTAAGGTTGGATTGGTATTTAGGGGGGGCTGTCTAGCCGACGACTGACACGCTGACAGGAGATCCTGACCAAACACAAGCCCTTGGTGGCTACCTTCCTGCAGACCAACTTTGACGCTTTCTTCTCAAAGTACAACTCGATGCTGGTTCAGTCGGAAAGCTACGTTACAAAGCGCCAGTCCATCAAGCTGCTGGGCGAGATTCTGCTGGACCGGGCAAACTACAACGTCATGACGCAGTACGTCGACTCTGGCGAGCATCTCAAGATCATCATGAAGCTGCTACGGGATGACAGGAAAATGATCAACTATGAGGGGTTTCATGTGTTCAAGGTGGGCAGTGTCATAGCCGCGATGGCGTGAGTGTATGCTTACATACAGCAACAGGTATTTGTCGCCAACCCGAACAAATCAGTGGCGGTGCAACGCATCCTGATCAGCAACCGGGATAAGCTTTTGCGCTTCCTCCCTTCGTTCCTGGAAGACCGAACAGAAGACGAGCAGTTTATTGACGAGAAGAGCTTCTTGATCCGTCAAATCGAGCAGCTGCCGCCAGCACCAGTTGCGCCGCCTGGGGCGACATGAGTGGGTTGGTCAGGTCTGGTTTGGCGTTATGTTTTTGCATAGGATGGCGTTCAAGTTTGGATATTGTTTAGGCATATATATTCCCTGGTAAGTGCAGCATGGTTGGCGCACACTTTGACTGTAGGCTACGCTATGCAAGACGGAACATGTGAAGAAAAATGGAAACACTAGGGCTTTGCTTGTCGGGTCACGTGCGCATGCGGTGTGGTGTGGTGAGGTGTGGTGCTTACTTGTTCTCTATTTTTGGAAGCGAGTCGACGTGTATGTACAGTATGTATGTATGAGGCTATGTGTGTACTGCAGATCCAGGTGAAGCTAAAGCGTCTCTTTTTATTTCCCTTCAAATTCTGCAACTCTGCAACTCTTAGAGCCAAGTATTTGAATATTTGGGTCGCGTGCAGTAGCAGTACATCATACATACCTAGCCCGACGGCCGGGACGGGATCCACCCAGCACGACGTCTAGATTCCAGACCCGACTAGAACTAGAGGCCTGCACATGTCATCGCGCAGTGGATCGTCTCCCGCGGTGCTTCCCCGCCCATGTCACTATGTAGTAATCGCTCATCTGCGAGGACACGTGGTGGTGATTGGCCGCCATTCTGCCGCGCAACTGTGGCCGTCCGAGGCCGCCCGAGGCCAGCCCGGTGTCACAGATTGCAGCGCCGTAACAGTAGCCATGCCGTACCCATGGCAGAGGGGCGCAGCATGAGCATCGCCGGCGGGTGAAGGGGTTCAGTACCTGCATTGTTTCTGTCGCGTTGAAGCATCATCCACCCATCCAGCCCCTGATCGTGATGCTAGCCCGTCGCTCGCACGCTACCAACTAGGGCCTCTCCTTTGCTTGGCGCTGGGGGCCCAAGCGAATCAGCTCCACTGCCATCTCGCAGCATGACTTCAGACCAGGCCCGCATCGCTCGCTGGCTGCAGACTCAGCACTCCGCTACACAACCAGGACCACCGCCTAGTCCGGGGAATGAGTTCCCTCTTCGCACCCTACCCTCGCTTCCTTCCAATAGTTCCCTCTCCGACCTACACGACTCGGATGCAGGCGCCAGCATCCCCCAACCCACCCACATCGCCAAACGCCTCCATCCGCCCGCCATTACCATGACGGATGAGCACGCCGCCGCTGCTGCTGCTGCTAGACGACGCTCCTCCTCCCTCGCTGGCGCCACCCTGCCCACCAGAACAGACTCCAAGAAGCATCGACGCCGCCCGTCCGGCCACATTGCCGAAGAAGGCCAGGATTCCTCGGGCGCAGACCGCTCCGACTCAGACTCCCTGAGTGACAGCGAAGACCACGAGCTCGACGACATGAGCGCAGACGGGCTCGAAGACGATGAGGAGACGGGTCTCACCAAGAGAGACAGGCGGAGGCGCCGGAGAAGAAAGAGGAGGAACACCCTGCTGGATCAGCGCATCGTCCCAGACGACACGTACACCAAGGAGGAGAAGAAGCTCGCTGACCAGAACCTCATCAAATCCATGCTCATCAACGCCGTCCTCATCGGACTATGGTAAGCACGCGACCAGAAGCATGCCAAGACGGGCTACCCAAACTGACACATGCTAGGTATCTTTTCTCCATATCCATATCCGTCTACAACAAATGGATGTTCAAGGAGGCCAAGGACGACGGCGAGACTAAGAATATTTTCCCATTTCCTTTGTTCACCACATGCATGCACATGATTGTCCAGTTTACCCTTGCATCTCTTGTGCTCTTCCTCATCCCTTCCTTTCGGCCAACACATGATTCCCTCAACCCACATGGGCAAAGAGCGCGTGTCGAGCCGCTGGACCCGAAGAAGCCCCTCATGACCAAGTGGTTCTACTTTAGCAGGCTAGGGCCCTGCGGTGCCGCCACGGGCATGGATATTGGTCTCGGCAACACGAGTTTGAAGTTCATCTCGTTGACCTTTTTTAGTAAGCGTGAGCATGCCGCTGGTGGGGGACACGACGGCTAACACAAACAGCAATGTGTAAATCGTCTGCACTCGGCTTTGTCCTCATCTTCGCCTTCCTGTTCCGCCTCGAACAACCGTCGTGGAGACTCGTCTTCATCATTCTCATCATGACCGCTGGCGTCGTGATGATGGTAGCTGGCGAAGCTGCCTTCCACACGCTCGGCTTCATTCTTGTCATGGTCTCAGCATGCTCGTCGGGCTTCCGCTGGTCCTTGACCCAGATTCTGCTCTTACGCAACCCCGCTACCGCGAACCCGTTTTCTTCCATCTTCTTCTTGGCGCCTGTCATGTTCTTCAGCATCTTAGTTCTCGCGATACCCGTGGAAGGCTTCCCCGCGCTTTTGGAGGGCCTTTCACACTTGTTTGAAACAAAGGGCACTGCTCTCGGTATTGGCATTCTTTTGTTCCCGGGAGTCCTGGCCTTTCTCATGACCTCATCCGAGTTTGCTCTGCTGAAGCGTACCTCGGTCGTCACTCTTAGCATTTGTGGCATTTTCAAGGAGGTTGTCACTATTGGAACCGCAAACCTCGTTTTCAAGGACCCGCTTACGCCCATCAATCTGACTGGGCTTGTTGTCACGATTAGCAGTATCGCTGCATACAATTATATGAAGATTAAGAAGATGAGGGAGGAGGCACGGATGAATGTCCATCTCCAGACTCAGGGCGAGTATGCGGCTGTCAGCACAGCAGACCCTCTGGAGCGCGACAGACGAGGCAGTGTCGTAGTACGGCCAGGCCAAAGCATAGTCCGTACCAGTCTTCAGCTTGCGCCTGGTCTGAATGGAGCATCATTGGTGGACAGTCCAGCAAGAACAAGTCCCCTCAAGCGACCAGAGGACCACGAGTAGCAAGCATACATTTAGCAACCATGTACAAACCCTCAGCTTCGCACTGGGCGTTCTTTCTTTTCTTCTTCTTTTTCTCGCATTGCTGTCTCTGTAGCATCAGTGGCGTTTGTAGGTAATTTGGTGGGCTAGAAGGGCGATGACATTCGCCTTGTATCATCAACATGTTATTTTCCCATGTCCTGGGCATCTCTGTATATACCTCGGTGGTATTATATCGGACTAGCTGAATGCAAATACCTTTCCAATACTACGTATTTAGTGCCCATGTCGTGATCCATGTGTATGTAGTCATTGGGCCCCAGTCGATTTAGCCTCGCATGCACCCAGTAGTAATGATCGCCACTGTGCCGCGACGGGTTCTAGGCCGCACCCTTCGGGCCTTGGAACCTTGCTCACTTACCCTCACAAGCTGCTATGCACGTCAGGACCGCCTGCTTGCCTACCTTGCACACTCGCCACGCCTGGCGTTGAACGCCAGCTAGTCTCGCCCTCTTTCACGGCTTCTTTTACATCTGTATCATCACCGCAGCTGCACGCTCGATTGCGAAACGTATTAAGAGCCCCTCCCCCGTTTTCCGCGCGCCACAGACGTTGTTTCACCCTTGACACGTTTGCTCGAAACTCCGACATACTCGTGGCTTGGGGGTGCGCAACAGCTTGTCTACCTGGCCTGCGACAAATCTCTGCAGCTTGCATTTGTTTCTACCAAAAAAACAGCGACAATAATCACTCTTTTTGAAACTTCCTGTCGCGCGAACACCCTCACCCTCAGCTCTCGCCTCCCTCCCTGCCGCCAGAATGCGGCCCCTCAATACGCTTCTCGCGCTCCCGCTGGCGCTGCTACCCTCGCTCGCCCTTGCCGCCGAACTTGAGATTGATGTTACAAAGGCTGTAGAATGCACGCGCAAAACAAGGAATGGCGACAAGGTATCGATGATGTACAAGGGCACGCTGCTGAGCGATGGCAGCAAGTTTGATTCGAGCTATGATTCCGGCACGCCTTTCAGGTTCACAATTGGCAGGGGCCAGGTGATTAAAGGGTGGGACCAGGGCTTGTTGGACATGTGTATAGGTGAGGGGAGGAAATTGACGATACCGCCTGAGTTGGCGTATGGAAATCGCGCTATAGACAATGTCATTCCAGCAGGATCGACACTTGGTATGTTTGGCCGGATGTGTGTTTTCTCGGGGACAACGTCAATCTAACGGCGTGTCAAACAGTCTTCGAAACGGAGCTCATAGGTATCGATGGTGTCGAGGCCGAGCCTACGAAGCCAGAGCAACCAACCAAACCCACCGATCCTGCCCCAGCGAGCCCAAGCGTTGTGATTTCGGATGACGAGGTGAACTTGAATGACGAGGAAGCTGCACCTGAGAATGTGCACAAACCTACGTCCGCCGCACCAGAAACGAAGCCTTTGGAGACGGCAGACGCGAAGAAACCCGCCGCCGCACAAGGAAAGCCCACGGATGGTGAATCTGGTAACGGCGAGTGCAATCTCCTTGGAGATTTCGCCTTGCTAGTACAAGCCGCTCTAGGACTCCTTGCCGTGTCCTCTCTCGCAGTCAAGAGGCTGCGGGAACATCCTCGCAGGCCATTGAAGATTTGGTTCTTTGATGTCTCCAAGCAAGTTTTCGGCTCGGTCCTGCTCCATCTCGCAAACATCTTGATGTCTATGCTGTCCTCTGGCAAGTTCGACGTGGCTACCGTTTCACCGAGCTCTACAACGCAGTTGGCCGGAAAAGATGGTGAAGGCAACCAGCCAAACCCGTGTTCATTCTACCTTTTGAATCTGGCTATTGACGTAAGTTTTACTCCTGCCTTTGCAACAACTCTTTTACTTTCCAAACATGAAGCTAAACAAATGACAGACCACAATCGGCATCCCGATTCTTGTCCTCCTGCTCAAACTCCTCCACGCAGGTTTCTCCCGCACCCCGCTCGCCAACCCCCCTGAATCTATCCGCTCTGGAAACTACGGCCACCCACCTCGCGCAACATGGTGGCTCAAGCAATCCATCATCTACTTCCTCGGCCTCATTGGCATGAAACTCTGTGTCCTGGCCCTCTTTGCTCTCCTGCCCTGGATCGCATGGGTGGGCGACTGGGCGCTCCGCTGGACCGAAGGCAACACGGCGCTGCAAATTGCCTTTGTCATGTTTGTCTTCCCGCTCATCATGAACGGGCTGCAGTACTGGATCATCGACAACTTCATCAAGGACCCCGAGGCCGGCAGCGGCGACAGCGCGCGCTACGGCGTCGTGCGCGAGGATGACAGTGATGACGAGGACGACGAAGACGACGAGGACGGTGTCAGCGCCGAGTGGCGCGAGAGACAGCGCAGGAGGGAGTTGGGCATCGACGATGCCGAGACTGACGACGAGGGCGGCCTGCGTGGCGACGTGACCAAGGAGGCTAGGGTCAGGGCTGCGGCGGCAAAGGCTGAGGAGTATGATCCTGCTCTTCATGGGGCAAGCGGTAGTGCCAAGACGAGGACGGATTGAGTTTGATGGTCTATGTATACATATACATATAACTATATATATATCTATATTTATATAGTTTCGGTGAGGAAATTTGTGTTTGCATTGGGTTGGATTAGGCGGAAGAGCAGCGTTGATTCTTCATCATCATTTCTTTTATTCCACCCTGTCTTCAGAAGGGGATGTGTATTTGTTTTCTTTTTCGTTTTCAAAGTGTCTAGTTTGATAGAAATTTTGATAGATGGGGTGTCCCTCTCCCTCTCCCTCTCCCTCTCCCTCTCTTGCAGTTTGCACGTTAAGCGTATTTATCTGATACTTACAATCACCAATTCAACAAGAAAAAACCAAATTTTGAACAGTGAACAAGGGGGGTTTATCTAGACGACTTTTGATTTGATTTAATTATTTCTTTTTTGCTTCCTTTCGGTTATAGCATGGGCTTGATATCTGCGGCTTCCTTGAAGTCTGCGCCTGTCTTGGCACGTATCTCGTCGACGGTAACGCCATCGGCAAGTTCGACGAGCGTCAGACCCTCTGTGAAATCGACGTCAAAGACACACTAGTGGACGAGTAGTTAGTAGAGTTCTTCGTCTTCTTCTTCTTCTCTCCCAACAAACAAACCAAAAAGCGAAAACGATGGGAATGACAAAATAAGAGAGAACTTACCAAATCCGTAATAATCCTGCTGACACATGCCTTGCCCGTAAGTGGGAACTCGCACTGCTTCAGAATCTTGGGTCTACCCTTCTTGTCCGTATGCTCCATGGTAACCACCACCTTTGTCTTTTGCGGATTCGATACGAGATCCATGGCGCCTCCGAAGCCCTTGACTTTACCGGGCAACATCCAGTTGGCCAAGTCGCCTCGCGCAGAGACTTGCATGGCACCGAGAATGGTCAGGTCGATTTTGCCGGCGCGAATCATGCCAAAGGATTCTTCGGAGCCGAAGCACGAAGCGCCGGGCAGGAGGGTAACGGTTTCCTTGCCGGCATTGATGAGGTCCGGATCTTCAAGGCCCTTTTGCGGGTAAGGGCCTAGGCCTAGGATGCCATTTTCAGATTGCAGCTGGACCTCTACTGAGGGGTCGACAAATGAAGGGGCAAGCATAGGCATGCCGATGCCCAGGTTAGCATACATGCCGTTTTTGAATTCCTTAGCTGCGCGGCGCACAATGCGTTCACGCTTGCTAGCCTGGTCTCCCTTGCCAAGATCGCTGACGGCTTCGGCGGGATCTTTGGCGTTGACGACTTTCTCAATCTTCTTCTCGGCTGTGGATTGAATCACGCGGTCGACGTAGATGCCGGGGACGTGGACGGCGTTGGGGGGAATGTCACCAACCTCGACGATGTGTTCAGCTTCGACGATTGTGGTAGTAGCATTGCGTGCCATTGCGCCGTTGAAGTTTTGGGCCGAAAAGCGAAACTGCACGTTGCCCAAGCGATCTGCCTTGTAGGCTTTGATGAAGGCGTAGTCGCCTTTTATGCTTTCTTCCATGACATAGCTCTTGCCTGAAAAGACCTTGACGTCGCGAGGCGTCGAGTACTGGGCTACGCCGCCGTCGCTATTATGCCTGAGTGCCAGTTCGCCAGTTTGTACCACGGTGCCGAAGGCGGCAGGTGTGTAGAAAGCTGGAATGCCGGCGCCACCTGCTCGACATCTTTCGGCGAGGGTGCCTTGGGGCGTGAGTTCGAGCTCGAGTTCTCCGGTAAGGTACATTTGCTCGAGCACCTTGTTCTCGCCGACGTAGCTGGCAATCATCTTTTTGACTTGTTTGCTTTCTAGGAGCAAGCCGAGACCGCCTCCTACGACACCGGCGTTGTTGGATACGGCGGTTAAGCCAGTGATCTTGGGTGTGTTCTTGACTTGTTCGATCAATGTGTCAGGTACACCAGAGAGACCAAATCCACCACAGAGCAGAGTGCTGTTGGGCTGCATGTCTTCGATGGCGGCGGCAGCGCTGGGGTAGACTTTGTTAATCTCATTGCGGCGGAGAGATGACGAAAAGGATCGCGAAAGATTGAGATATGTCTGTTGCAGTCAGTTGCAGTCCTAAAACACACATGTGATGAATGGCTGTCCAGCGATACCTTTGTTGTGCTTCGCGAAAAGGTGCGCGCAGTGCGGAGAGCGATGGATATCGAGGGCATCTTATCAGAAGTATGTATGCGAACACCAAAGAAAGCGCTACTGTCCAAGACGCAATGTCCTTGTCAAAGGCACTGCTTGGAACAACTATGAGAAAGAAACGCAGGGTTGCCGCGAGAGTTTGAATGCAGACATGGTAGCAACCTCGGGCAATGCTTTAGGATGGGTTCCGTCGGCATGAACAGGACAGCGGAATTGAGCGCGGCGCGGAATGTGGGGGAAAACGGAGGAGCCTGGATTGTGGAGAAAGCTCGCTCGCGTGCTGGGGGGTTCAGGCTGAACTTGGACGATGCTGATTGGACAGCGGGGGCGAACTCTGGAAAGTCCCGGACATGTTTTCCTTGTAGTGCCGGAGCGTCGATGAGGGACAGCTTGCAACTATACATATCACGTGACCGTGTCGCTTGAGCTCGAAGACTGGTAGCCCTATGATTTGATATTCACACTACTGTAGCTAAGTTGACCTAGCCGCATCAAGTATCTGTATGGAATGCTCGAGGACCCGTAGCAAACATAGCTTAGGTCACATGTGTCCAGGGCTGACCACACAAGTAAACTACTTAAAACTCGCCCGAGCAATTGTCGACTATCTGATTCCGCACTTCCAGATGCACTCAATGCTGGTGCAAAAAGTGTAATCGACTGCTTCAAAGAGCGCAGTGCTGAATCGTTCGAGGAGACTGAACATAAGACTTGAGAGGCCCTCGCTAAGTTTCATGAACTTTACAGACGACCTAACTAGGAGTCTTCATACGTGTGGCTGTTACACTGTGGACAGGGTCGAATGGAACATAGTGTAACACAGAGCCAGAAACTAGTTCTCCCCCACGGTCAGTGTGAAGGCTCAAGCTAGTAACATGGAAATGCATCTTGGACCAAGTGTCTTTTCCAAACGTGGCTTTGGTCCCATACGGGCAATTCTGCAGGCAATGCTAGGACCAAGAGCGAAAGTGGGGCCAATGTGGGCGACGGCTAGGGTGGATCTCGGGAGCTGTCAGTTGTGAATGGCGTACGTCCGATGATTACATAGTGTGGTTGGTCAATAGTCTACTGTAATTGTCCAGCTCGTCTATCCTCGATGGATACCGAGTAAAGCCGCCTTGGGCCGCTGTGCTCCCAGTGCTTTGGTAGTGGGAAAAGCCAGGGCGGTGAGAAGCTCCCAGGATGAACGCGCAACCTGCTGTCACGTCGACGATGCATGCAACCATACAACATTAAACAGCACGAGTGGTTGACACTTGTTTGAGGTGTTTGACTCGGCGATGCAGTTGTTCCCAAACAATCCTCCGTGATTGAGTTTCGGCTGTGGCGCGTATAAATACAATGCGGTTGTGTGTAGATCCCGTGTAAGTGATGGATGGGAGATGCAAGGTACCCGCAATTGGCGCGGATCGTGTTTCCGGTGCTCGAGACTAAAACACAATGACTCGTCAATGTCGTATGATATGCAAGACACAATGGTGTTGCGCATGTAAGGCGTCTGGCAGCAGCCAAGTTGCATGTATCGAAACTTTGTCGAGTGGGGTGCTCCATGTATGTACATGCGGACAAAGACGCACGAGGCGCACGTGAGGGAGGTGCCCACTCTACAGCTGACGATTAGAAACTGGGCGCAAGGGATAGGAGCCAGTGCTACGAGCACGCTGGACATGGGCGTAGAGCAAGAATTAGATGCCCAAGCGCGCAAGCCGCCCAAGGTGCTTGGAAAGGTGCTTGGAGCAGTGCTTGGAGCAATGCTCGTCAGACGCGAGGGCCAGGGGGTGAGGGTGGCCAGCAGAATGGCACCACTAATGGTGCCATAGGCACTTGGTAGTGGAATAGGCGGCAGACGGGCGGCATCGAGGACGGCCAAATTTGCGAGATAGCGTGGGCGACACGTCAACGACGGCAGGGCGGAGGGGCGGCGCGCGTGAGGCTCTTGTATGTAGTCGACGGCGGGTGCGGCCAGCGTCTCTGTGGTTGCGAGGCGAGAGTATTGAGACGCTAGCCCGATGCGGATGGCATGGCAAAGTGTATGGCGCGGTGGGGCAGGGGTGCCTGGCCAATAAGGGCAACGTGGCATACCGCTCCGCCGTCAGCCACCGCAGAGGCGGCCGTTGTGGCCAGATGCAAAAAGAAACGCGGTGGAGCGCGGCGAGCGTGACTGCAAGGTCGCTCAAAGAGGACATGGTGGCATGGAACATGACGGCGGTTGGGCGTCGTTTGATCGCCCGTCTGCGTGAAGCTCCAGGGAGAGAGTGTCGGCTTAGGGCACCGAAGGAGCGGCTAGCATACGGGCTACGCGAGTCCCTGAATGACGTCGATGCCAAGCCCAAGATGATGGGAAAGCCGCCCGTCCGCCAACACTCAATTTCGCTCGCGCGGGAATGCTGCAACGAGCCAGGAGCACAACGACGCTATCTGGCGCCAGCACGCTTTGCACGCGATCATCCATCTGTCCCAGCCTATTTCCGTACTACTCACACGCGCCCGGACGCCTGCTGCCCTATCTTGTCCGCTCTAGGTCGATGCAGGCCCCAGAAGCCGTTTGGAACTGCCCGTGAGCGAGGCCCGTCCTGCTCCTACTCCTGATCCTGGCAATCAAGCCCACGACCCAATTTCTTCTTACCAGCCACTCCCCGCCGCTCCCCTCCGCTCCCCTCTGACACTCCGGGGGCATTCGGCTTGTGGCCACAGCAGCAGCCTCAGCTGATTCGCCTTGTTGCCTCGTCCATGGTGCTGCAGCCTCGATACCGTCCCGTGCTGCCAGGAACACTCTCCGCGACGTCATAGCCTGCCCATCCCATCTATGCACCATATTATCCCGACCCCGACCCCCGACCCCATCACCACACCACTTGCGCTGTACGTGGGAGACTGGGGAATGCCATAATGACAAAGGCCCCGACGCCCTCTCCTGATCCCAAGAGAGACACCACCACCACTGCCACCTCCTCTTCCGCCGCCACGCCACCCACGCCGCGCCCGCCACTGCAGAGATTGGCAGCTAGCGACGCGAAGCCGTACCCGTCCCACTCCCACGCCTCACAGCCCTCGCCCTCCACCCAACAAGCCCAAGTACTCCGCGACGATGAAGCTGCCGGTGGCGACATGAGCGACAAAGACAGCCACCATGGCGATAAGGAAGAGGCGGACGACGGGCCGAGGGACAGTGCAATCCAGTCACCCCAGAGCAACGTCTCTCCCGATGAGCTCGAGGTCGAGAGACTGCGCCGTCTTCAGTTGAAGGTGTTGCAGCAGCAGCAACAGCAACAGCGCGCACGAATGCGGATCTCGTCCAACAATTCCAATGCCGCCACGCCAGGGCCCCGTCGCATATCTCCCATCAAGGAAGAGCCCATGCCGGGCATTTCGCCCACACTCGAGGGAGCCTTTAGCAGCCCGACTCCCAGCCCGAATCCGTTGCCCACAGCCGTGACAGCCTCGACCGAATCTACCGAATCCGCAAAGACAATCCGCGGAAGCATGCCACCTACACCCGCTGCTCATCCGCTACGCACCCCGTCGTATCCGTTCCCCACTGTCCCAAACACGCCAAGATGGGCCTCAGCTTTCCACATGCCCTTTACAAGTCTTTCGCCCACTGTTTCTGCCGGACAATCGCGAGAGTATACAGTAGCCAGGGAGCGCATTGCCTCGGAGAGCAGCACACCCGCCGCGTCCAACACACCTTTTGCACCAGGAGGCCGTCAATATTCTACCCCGGACGTCGAAGATCCACGATTCCCTAGCCCCAATCTCTACGATATTGTGCTACGTTTGGGTACTGAGCCAGGCTTGGCTGCGTGGTGGACGACTGTGACTTCGATAATGCGCGACCACTACGGGGCGGAACGAGTGACACTCGCAGTACCAGCTGACGCCTCAGACATCGAGAACGTACCGTGGGGCCAAAAGGCCACTTTCACTGCGTTAGCTAGCGATGCTAGCGCATATGCTGCAACATACCAAGAACCCGCGGGCCACTATGGCCATGTCCAATCTGAAGACATGTTGAATTTCAACGAAGGTGAATCCGCTGATATGCCACCCACCACAGTCATTCCCGAAAGGAGGCCAAAGTTGTTTTCACACCACTCTTTTGCAGGGTATGAACGACAGAAGCCGACCATGTCATCAGACACTTCGATGCCTACACAGCCTATTCGCCCAAGGGGCCCACTCCGGTCTGCAAGTCATGCCCCTCATATGGGCTCGAGGCCAGAGCACCCACTGAGACAGGTCTCTCAAGCCTCTTTTGATGGCATGTCTTCTGCCTTTGCTGAGTCGACACCAACTGGAGGTCCGTCTTTTAGTGACCCAGAATTCTCCAGCGTTGGAGAACCTACCCTACCCAGTACTGTGTACCACGTACTGCGCGCTCTCGATCACGAGCCGGACGCATTGATAGACAACTCGGGAGTCAATCGTGTTTTGGAAAGGGGTCGTTTGGTGACCTTAACTAGGGACTATTCGACGTCCTTCTCTACCTCCAAAGAAAGCTTAGAAAGAGACAGGCTAGACCAGGCCAAATCACCTGCAGTTCAGGGCACTGCTGCCGCACAGGAAGCCCACAAGGCAACTACTGCCCGTGGGCGGACCAATCTTGGAACTAGTGACCCCAGGTTGCCCCACCGTTACGAAGAGTATGAGCAATATCCATCTTCACCATGGGCACAGTCACCTGCCCCTTCACCAGCCATACAGAATGACGCTGATGCCAATCCTTTCTTTGCTACCGGTAACGTTGACGAAGAGACTTTTAACCCATCACGCTCCCCACCAGACTATACACAATATGGCATGGTCGAAGCCATTGGCGTTGACAAAGCTAGCACTGTTACGCACATACCATTAATACACCCAACCTTGTCACAGGTCATGGCCTCGACGGACACATCCACGCCGTCTCAGACCCCTGCAATGTCACGGAGACAGTCTGAGCAATCCGTGGGGACTTCGTTGAACCAACGTGACTTCGTCCGGAAAGCGCCTATTGCCATTCTTTCACTACTCTCACCTATCGTGCCATACCCACGAAACTTGACCAATTCGCTCAAGCACCTCGGCCCCCACCTAGCTACCTCATTTTCGAATGCGTGGAATTTCACAAATGCTCAGACTCAGGTCGCCTCCATCCGACAACGGCGTGTTGCTACCAGTAGTGCAGGAGGTATCAGCATGCCTTCGGACTCTGACAGTCTTGAAGATTTGCTTCATCTTGATCTTGGAGACATCACCAACTCTGCAGCAGGTAGCGTCACCAGCCCATCCGACTACTCGAGTCGTTCTAGACACAGCCCAGGAGGATCCATCGCTGGGACGCCTGGTTGGGATACCTCGCTCGGATTCTCCAGCAGACACTCACATAGTAGCACGCCTGGTCATCTTGCTGGTAGTGAGGCTGTAGAAAGCTACTTCGACGCTAGGAAACAGGCTAACAAGACTGCCAACAATCCGGCTTCAAACCCACAAGAGCAGAGCTCACGAAAACCCGATAAGCGATCTGGGAAACGGGTGACTGTAAATCCCGTGGCTGAGAAGGTCAAAGAAGATACCGCCAAGTCACGTGATGACAGAAAAGATGACCCATCGAGCGCGCGTCGCGCCCAGCTGCAAGATACGACTACACGTGCCCACTCGTTCCTACACTCGTATGGGGCAGACTTCAGCTCATCATTTCAGTCACTGCCGGCCGCAACTACACCGGGTGGGCGACCGCAAGTGTCCCAAGGAGCTACAAGGACAGGGTCTGTCACTGAATCCTCCGAGATGCCACCTCCTTCAGAGAGTTTGCTTCGGACCATCATCGATTCATTACCCGTCCAGATATTCACTGCTGCACCAAATACTGGAGCCATCAGTTGGGTCAACTCTAAATTTCTTATATATCGTGGCCAAACTTCACGCCAGGTGTTGCAAAACCCGTGGGATTCCATTCATCCCGAAGACCGCGACTCGTATCTAGATGAATGGGGTAGGTCTTTGCGAACTGGACAGCAGCTACAGATGAAGGTCAGACTCCAGCGCTTCGATGAGTGCTATCGATGGTTCTATGTTCGGGTTGCACCGCTCAGGAACAAACGCCAACAGATTGTGCACTGGATTGGCACCAACATGGACTTTCATGAACAGCACATTGCCGAACAGAACTCTGCTCGTCAACAGGAGACTGCTGCCTCCGAGGCCAAGTATCGTGCACTGGCCAACTCGAGCCCTCAGATTGTATTCGTTGTGTCAGATCGGAGGGGCTTGACCTTTTGCAACTCGCAGTGGATTTCCTTCTCTGGTCAAAGCGAAGACCAGGCGCTCGGCAATGGCTTCTTGGAACACGTCCATCCTGATGATGTTATCAAGTGCAAGCTTCCAGAGTTGGATGAGCACGGTGTTGCCAACGTGCCTACGTCTCTGCCAGCTGAACCTGGACAGCAGGACTCCAATGCTTCTGACGCTTCATCAGAAACCGAGAGAACAATAACTAGTCCTGGTGGCTCAACACCAGAAAGGATGGACTTGCCGCAAGCCAAGCTATCAAAACTGGCAAGTACTGGCATATTGAGAGTTGTCAAAGATGCCCACGGGCGGCCGTCATACTCGACTGAAGTCAGACTCCGCAACAAGGATGGCGATTACAGGTGGCATCTTGTGAGAATTCTGCTGGAGAAATCACTTGCGGAAACCAGCGATGAAGAGACTTGGTATGGGACAGCCACAGATATCAACGATCACAAGTTGCTTGAGCAAACGTTAAAGGAGACCATGGACGCAAAATCCAAGTTCTTGAGCAACATGTCGCACGAGATCCGAACGCCACTCAACGGTATATCTGGAATGGTCAATTTCCTTCTCGATAGCGTGCTCAACACTGAGCAACTGGAGCACGTCAACATTATCAAAGCCAGTACGGACAGTCTGCTCAATCTCATCAACGATATTCTCGATCTGTCCAAGGTCGAAGCGGGCATGATCAAGCTCTCCATGGAATGGTTGCATTTGCCGTCTCTCCTCGAAGAAGTCAACGACCTCAATATGGGTCTCGCCATCCAAAAGGGTCTTGAGCTCAACTACCTGGTAGACGAAGGTGTCCCAGCTGAGGTCAAGGGCGACAAATTCCGCATCAGGCAGGTGCTGCTTAACGTGGTCGGCAACGCGATCAAGTTTACCGAGCACGGAGAGATCTTCATACGATGTAGACTGCAGCCATCCGACCGATCTCGGCCGCTGAAGGAGAATGAGACGATGGTTCGATTCGAAGTTGTGGATACTGGCCAAGGTTTCACAGACGCCGAGGCCAAGTACCTGTTCAAGCGTTTTAGTCAGATCGATGCCAGCAGTACAAGACAACATGGCGGCACTGGACTCGGATTGGCCATTTCGATGCAGTTTGTCGAGCTTCATGGTGGCCGAATGGATGCTCGAAGTGCACCAGGCAGGGGCTCAACCTTCTTTTTCACAATCAAGTTTGGTCTTCCTACTGCAGACGATTATCCTAAGCCGCTGGTATCAACTCCAGGAACGCCCGCCTTTGAACCACCCATCGCACCCCCACCAGCCTCCTTGCCGCAACTCCAGCCATCGGCTCTACAGAAGTTTGTGCAATCACAGAATCCTGGTTACACACCCCTAAAGCGTGTGTCAAGCGTATCGTCGGAGAAGAGCGAGTCAGTCAAATCTCCCGCACCTAGCCTGACGACTTCTGAACGCTCACGAGACTCGCCTGCACTCTCTTCTGGAAGCTCGGAACATTCGTTGACAAGCGCTGCACTTACTGGGCAGTCGAGCCTGCGATCAGAAAGATCATCTGCGTCGTCTTACATGCAAGAAGCTAGTCCATCCCCAGACCCGAACATCAACCTAGCCTTGCCCCCAAGGCGAGCTAGTGGCGAAGGACAACCTCCACCAGGTGAATCGAGCACTTCTGTCGATTCTGATAAGACGGTTCGTTCAAGTTCGCCACACCGTAGTCTTTCTCCGTTGGGCAGTTCTCTGCAGCCTCCCATGTACTCCATCTTGGTAGTCTGCCCTCTTGAACATAGCAGAGAAGCTACCATCAGGCATATCAAGAACACATTACCCCAGGGAATACCTCATCAAGTCACTGGGCAGTCGAGTATTATCGGTGCTCAGAAGATGATGGGCGGTGACAATCCTGTCTTGTTTACTCACGTTGTACTGGTGCTGCATGATACTGCCGAGGTGCACGCCATTGTAGATCAGATCTTTAGCTCTATGGCTTATGGCAATACGTCGGTCGTTATTGTATCGGATCCTTCTCAGAAGAAGGAGCTGATGAAGGAGGCGCCAGTGTACGATTACGAGCAGCTCCACACTGACCGCCGTCTGGAATTTGTTTATCGACCGCTCAAGCCATCGAAATTCGCAATCATATTCGATCCACAGAAACAACGCGAGTCAAGCACAGACCGAAATCAAGATAGCGCGCAGCAGGTTGTGGTCAGCCAGAAGCTTGTGTTTGAAGAACTAAAACGCCGAGTTGGCGGTAAGAACCACAAAGTGTTGCTGGTGGAAGACAACAAAATCAATCAAACCGTAAGTAGACAAGGACCAAGTTGCAAACTTGGTGAAACTAACTGGGTTTAGGTAATCCTGAAATTCCTTGCCAGAATCGATATCGAAACAGAAACAGTACTGGATGGCGTTCAGGCTACAGAAGCCGTCTTTTCCAAGCCACCGGGCTACTACTCCATCATTCTCGTAAGCACAGACACACTGCCAGTCTGGGCGATGCTAACATGTTTCAGTGCGATCTACATATGCCCAACAAAGACGGATACCAGGCCTGCAAGGAGATTCGGCGATGGGAGAAGAAGCATGGATACCGCCGTCACCCTATTATCGCACTATCGGCAAACGTTCTCGGGGACGTGTATGCCAAGTGTGCGGAAGCAGGGTTCAACTCATACGTCACGAAGCCTGTAGAGTTCAAGGAGCTCTCTATCGCTATGACCAAGTTCCTGGATCCGGCCGATCCTTCGAAACCGCCTGCTCTCATGAAGAAGAAGTGAGAGTAGGCACTGTTTTTTTTTGTCACGTTTTTATCATGATACACATATCCACACATACATGCATAATTGGTGCATGGGCTCCACCACTACCGCTCCTAATGGCATCAGCGAACGGCGCAATCGAGGGCAGAGTACATGCTTCTGGTCGGACCGGACGGTGCCATTTCTGAACTTTTACTACTGATGCATTAGACATGTATTACCCTTGCATTTTTCCGCGTCTACCATGCATTGTATTGAGTTTCATTGAGGGTTCGAAAGGGATACAATAATTATTTTTTTGGGAGGAATGAATGCAATGGGCATTTGACGGCGTATGAATGTTCGCAAAAGAGATTGGTGGTGGAGAGCAATTGCTTGCTATTGGTATGGTGGGTTACCTGTAGCACATGGGTAGAAGATTCATCCGCTCACAGGCACACGATATATATTGAGGCGTGGATGAGAAGCTTATGATGCTAATGCAGCGCTACACGGAGGGCGCGAACTTGTACAATACAGGATGCAGAGGTACAGTGAGGGGAAAAAGATATATACCTAGGGACCGGCAATACCAACTTGATAAGTTTCAACATATTCTGCTTTGTGATGCTCCGTGGTCCCGGTTCCATATGCCGAGGAATGCATGTATGCAAGATGGGCAGATGTCAGTCCTGGGAATTGCTTCACGCGACCGGCATATGACACTGCTAGACAGGCATACCGTGCCCGAGCATGACCTTGTGCTCGCCCAAAACCCGCGATGCAATCATCACCACTTGTATTGCGGGGATGTCATCCTCGCCCTTATTGGCTGCGGCCGCCATCCTTCTTATATTCACATCGTGCTCATTGGTGGACGGGTGCAGGGATGTTGGTGTCGTCATTCTTCGGCCTGAGCTTCCACTAGAGCTCTAAAGTCCGGCGCTCCCCTCTGACACCCCGTCGCGCGTCGACGTTGTGTCTTTCTCCCTTCTATTTCTCGCCATCATACGCCAGGCCTCTGAAAGCATCAAGTTTGATTCTGCGCGCCTAAGACATGGCTTCTGCGACCGGCATTCCGCCTACCGCTGCTGCAGCGCGCGGCCAGAGCGAAGAAGAGCCGCTCCTCGGTAGGAGAGGCGATGCAAGTCAGATGCAAGGCCAGCCACTCTACTACAACCTGTGGATTGGTGCGTATGGTTACGGGACAGAGCTTTTTGAAGGGCAACAGTGGCTAATCAAAAGTACAGGCACTGCTCCCATTGCGCAAGCCGGCATCTGGATTCTAGCCGCCATAGTCTGGGGAGCCATCTTCTCCAATAAGCTCATCTTCTTCTCGGCACATCCGGTAAGCCACCCTATCCATGTCTCTGCTTCAACAAACAGCTAACCACTATCCGACAACAGCTTCTCAACTCCGTAAGCTACCCCAACACCACCTTAGTAACCCCTTCGCGACAACCGTATCATTGATACCCTTGCTTAGGCCGGCTTCCTCCTCGCCATCCAAGCAGCCCTTATCCTGCAGCCTACCCATACGCCCGACCAAAAGCGCGCCGGTACAATCGCCCACTTTCTCTTCCACGTCGTCGGCGCCTCGGCCCTAACCGCTGGCCTTATCATCATCGAAATCAATAAGCGAGGTCCCGGTCACGAGCACTTCGCCTCCGCACACGCGCGTCTCGGCCTCGCCTTCTACATTCTCGTCTACCTCCAGGCTATTGTTGGCTTCACGCAGTACTATGTGCCGCAGCTGTATGGAAGCGTCGAGAATGCTAAGAGCGTGTACAAGTACCATAGGCTTTCGGGCTATGTGATTGCTACGTTGGGTCTCGCGACGATTTGCGCGGCCACGTGGACGACGTACAATATTTATGTTGCGCACATGCAGCATTGGGCCGTAATTACAGCGAGTGTGCTTGTGCTGGTTGGCGTGGTGCCGAGGATTCGGTTGAGTAAGTTTGGGCTGAAGAGAGAGGGTGGCGAGATTAGATTGTAAGAGGTGGGATTTCTTGTTGGAGATTTGAGGTAGGTTGGTGGAGAATTGAAGGATGTTATGGTGGCTTCAAAGGAGTATACATCTATGTGTTTTTCCGGTAAGTAAATGGATGGATGGGTAGATAGATGGAGAGAAAATATATGCGAACATGATAGTATATGGCACAAAGTACTTTACTTAGTGTTTTTTCTTGTCCATATGATGCTATTCCCCCTTCTCTCCTTACACCAACAATGAATTATCACTTTTTTTTTCTCCATGCCGGAAAAACGAAAATGCGAAGGGGGACGTACTATATGAATCACGTACTTGTCACATACAATACCGACTATTGTGATGATTGTTCTCCCCTCTTTTTTTCTTTCTTTTTTTTTCCCGAGAGAGAGTATGTCCTAGGCAAGGAAACAAGAAAGATGAGTGGTTTGAGGAGATTGAGCTCCTGCGTGAGGAGGTGCTGAAAGGAGATGGAGGGGACGAAGAGGAGGAGGAGAAGGAGAAGAAGAAGAAGAAGAAGAAGAAGAAGAAGAAGAAGAAGAAGAAGAAGAAGAAGGGCAAAGTCTCGCGATGGAAATTTGTTTGTGTGAACGCTTAGAAGGTAGGTGGAGAAGAGATGATGATGATGGGAGTGGGGTTTCTTTAGTTTTTCTTCTTTCTAAACAGGTGTGGAGATGTAGGATTGGGGAGGACAATAGGGGTACATAGGGGGATAAGTAAGGTTGAAAATGCTGATCCTGGAGTGATGAAGTGGTAAGTAGCAAGTAGCAAGTGGTAAGTAGTGAGGAGTTAAGGGATTAATTTATTCATGAGCAAGATCATTGCATTGAGCTAGCTGAATCTGCGAAGATAGAGCACTGTGCGGTGAATGTAGAAGGAAAGAGGGTGTGCTTGATATCTGTTGAATTGATTTTGCTGTTCTCACTATGCTATATGGTTGATTCAATTCTAGTGTTCTTGCCAGTGCTGTTTGCCCTCTAGATGAATGCCATCTTCTTCGCTGCAAGTTGGAGTCAGGTTAGTCACTTATTGTCTGCCTCTGTCTTCATCTTGAGCAGACCGAACGCCAATCCGTTGAACTCAGTAAGTAAAGCCTCTATCTCTGGCTTCTTGATAAGTACACTTATGTGCTCAAAGATCGCTTTGATGATGATGTTGCGTAGGCCTTTGTCATGGCCAGGTGTCGTAGAGAAAGCATGACGAGCAGCGGCAGCGAAATCAGGTTCATTCCAGAAGTATTGGCATGCGACGCTGAACTTTTTGGTAGCGAGGTCTTTGAGACCAACGACCTGGTACTTATCGGCAATTTCGTACATCTTGGCATGTATAAGAAGCTGGGCAGAGCTGCCTGTGATTGCAAGGGGCGATGACGGATTGCATGCCTCGCAGTTGAAGTTCTTGCACGTGTAGTTGCATTTGGTTTCTCCAAAGAGAACGGGACCGCACATATGATGTGGGCAGACGAAGTGTGTATGCCGAAATATCAGACAGGTATGAGGGAATCTATAGGCATATTGTTGTCCACTTGGGGCAAACGTTGGACGTTCTGGCTTCGCTATAGGCGGTTCAGGTTTCGAGTCTGAAAGCCGTGGTTCGTATTCGCCCTTGTACAAATACTGGACCAAAAGCTTAACGACGGCCGGCTCATCTTCGGGGAGGTCAATCTTGCCCTCAGCCGATTCCTGTACTCAATTAGCCATGACATCTCCCATGTCATTGTTCAACAGGCACGGACCTGTCCGCCGAATTTAATTGCACGAGCGAAGAAGTCTGCCCGCTCGCAAACTATAACTTTATGAACATTGTACGAGTCGGTGCCACAAGTGATCTTAAGATCAGAGTACCGACCCGATCGAAGAGAGCTATGTAACACTTAGCTTCCATAGCGTGTCGGCTGTGAGAGAATCGTGGACGTGCCCTTTGAGTGAATTCAAGATCTGTCGCTCAGCTGCTGACGCCATCCGTTCAGTTGGAGATACGGCGATTTGCTTACTGGAAAACTAAAGAAGGAAACAACAGTATACAAGGCTGATTGTCTGGTGGGGAGCGGCGGCTATGTTACATATTACCGTACCGTACCAGTGCCAATTAGGCATCGCCAAGACGCTACGCCCAGGTAGGGTAGCTGGGGTAACACAAACACATCTCTGACACAAACGTATAGAAGATGGAAGGAAAATTCTGGTTTTTATTGCTCATTGACTTCCATATTCCATCTTGTAGTGGTATAATTAGCGGAAGATCTGTTCTAACGATACCGTTTTTCGCAAGTCATGTGATTACACCTACTCCTTCACTACGCCCAGCGACACGCAGCTGCCTTCTTCAACAAGATTGTGTGAGACAGGCTAAATTTCGTCATGAGAGCTTCAATTTCTGGCTTGTGGATAAGTTTCATGTGGTCAGCGATCGTGTCGATAATAACATTTCTCAACCCTTTGTCTTCCTCCGCTGTAGTTGAAAAGGCGTAGTGCGCAGCCTTGGGGAAAGCATCGTCGTCCCAAAAAAGCGTGCATCCATCAGTGAACTTCTCACGAAATAACTCCTTCAGTCCGGTGATGTTGTACTTATCGGCTATCTCATACATTTTTGCATCGATGAGGAGATTGTTAGCTGATGCTTTGGCGTTATTGCGACCACAGTGCACGCAGACAAATCTCTTGCAGCTACGGTGATAGCTACATTGACATTCGCATTTATGATGGGGACAGAGAAGTTCAGAACAGTGTCCAGAACAGGTATGCGGAAAGTTGTAGCTGTAGATAGAGACAGCGGCGGGATCGGAAGGAGAGACCAGCTCTTGTTGTTCGCAGCTGTAATCGCCAGTGTATAGATATTTCACAGCCAACTTCATGATTGCGGGATCATCATCGGGGAGATCAATGTTCGACTGCTCGGTTTCCTGCAAGCGTCAGTAAAGCCCAATGAGTTCTCGCAATCAACTTACTTTGCCTCCGAACCGAATGGCAGCTTCAAGGAAGTTGGACTGGGTGCAGACTATATTCTTATGCACTTTGTGTACATCGTCTCCACATGTGATAGTGAGGTCTGTGTATTTGCCTGATTCTAAGCATCTGCTTGGGCATTAGTTCAATGTTCTCTGATTGTACCAACAGAAACATACCCTACGACTGCCGCCAAAACGTGTTGCTGTAGCATCTTTGCCATCTCGAAGGCGCGGTATTGGTTGATAGTGAGGAAGTGTATCCTTTATAGGCGAGAGATCTAACAGAGAGCGCATGCAGCTAGTGAGAGTTAACTAGCGCTTAGCCAGAGCTCACGTTGCACCAGGGGACGAGGTGAAAGTGAAGGTGAAGGTCATGCAATTTCCGGCATGGCTATCCTTTCTCGATCCTTTTTGAAACGACCAGCTGTAGAAATAATTCTAAGCTCCATTACTCTTATGAATGTCTCTATGTAACGGCCACACTTGTGATTCGAGATGGCGAGATTTCAGGTTTCATTAGACAGCTCTATTTTTATATACAACGATAGATTCCAACAGCATTAGCTGTCAGCATCTCGATAAATCATGCAGAAGTTATAAAAGCTACTATCGACACCATGCCGATGGCCCACCAAATACTTTCTGAGATCCCCTCGTAGACGCGAGACGAACTATTAGGGACAGGGGATCCCGGTGACGACTCTACCGAGCATACAGTGCCACTGGCTTCCGCCACAGTAGTGGTACTGATATTGAACAACAGCTCAACCCATTGAATGTCGAACCAGGCTTCCTCACCGGTATCCATTCGACCCGAGAAGTTGCCACCATTGCTCCAAAAGTTCAGTATGACAGTGCTTTCGGCACGAGGAACATTCACAGTGGTCTCAGCAGACTGTTTTCCGTTGATGTACCATACGCTTTTGTCTTGTACCCAGTCTAATCGATATTTGTTCCAGGCAGAGGTGGGCTGATGATCTTTCATAGATACGTTAAACGTTGCGTCTTGTATCGGTACTGCCGTTTCAGGGTCCGTGGTCGGCTGGTTCGAGCAATGCATTTCGTTTTCGGTACCTCCAGTGGGAATCTCGATATCCGACTCGGTGGTGTCATTATGGTAAGTAAAGAAGCCAGCAACTGCGCCGCTGGCGCCGCGAATGCGGGCCGACATACGTAGCGAGGCGTATGTGACATTGTACTCGTTAAAGTCTAACTCAGAGGCTAGCTGTGTGCCATTGCGTAGCCGTGTTGTGTGAAGAGTAAGGTAAGTCCGATGCTCCTTCGAATCGTCGCCATCCTCCTCTATCGCCAGTCAATACCATAAGAGCCCTGAAAGGGTCGATAATGACATACTTATTGATACACTTGATGGTGAATAGTGCATGTCAATAGTACCATTTCTCGCTGCTGGCCTTAGCCAGTACCGAGCGTCCCAACCAGCGCTCCAGGGAGAAGCAGCGATGATCTTTGACTGTCCATTCGACTTTACTGAGGCCAAGTAGTTGTTTTTACTGCCTGAGACTGTTTCTGCGTCTCCAATAAAACTCTCTCCCAAATTTCGAAAGTCGTAGAAGCGATGAAATTCGTACGTCGCTGCGGCTGAACCATTGGTGGAGAACCTAGTACACTCTTCTGCAGCTACCTTGAGAGAGAAATCAGGTATGGCAAGAACCAATAGTAGCGTAAGTATGCCCAACATGGGGAAATTTTGGCTGGATCTGTCGGTGATCAGGGTCACTGCATGCATGAAATCATCAGCGTTTAGGAGCTGGACCTATTTAAAGTAGATGTGAGGTACATAAAGCTTCTACTGCTAACCCGCCGGACTCAAGGCCACTTGGACAGATCCTTGATCATGGCATCGAAAAAACGAGGCGCTAAGGTACACGACTTCAAGCGGTTGGATAGTAGCAGAGGTGTGCATCGCTTCTAGACCTATTACAGCTTACTAAGATAGTAGTGTTAAAAATGGCACCCAAGAAACTGGCGGTATGGTGATGGCATAGCGTCAAGGAGAGCCAATGAAATGTGATGACCGGCGTGTAGCTCCCGTCTTCGCATGAATTATGAAACAAGGCACCGCTTTTTTATTTTCCAGCGCATACTGACAGCAAATCGTCGCGAGCCCACAAATCTAACGCTCTGGCTTGGCCACGCAGTTATTGTAGTGAGAACAGCAGCGCAAACCAGGCTTTCCTCTAGCTTACCAGACGTATCACAGCCAATCAGGTTGAAGTATCGCAATGCCACACTGCGCCACACTGCATGCAACACCACAAGATCGTTCAACACAGTCTCACGCATGCATTTGTTGTGACTATGTATATTTGAGGATGCTGTGAAGCCAATCTGTATGCTTTTTTTTTTCTCGTCTATTCGCGCTCATTCATGAGTTTTGTGGGCGCGATGATTCTTCCTAATTCACATGTATCGGCTAACGAGGCAAACATGAGCAGGCTGATGCTGGGGACGTCTAGTAGTGAGCACAAAGCGACTGTCCGAGGCAAATTTCCAGACTGGTATCTAAACTGTTGTTAGATGCTTTCATATACAGCTTTGTATGCAGCGAAATGAACAATACCGTTGATGACTGAGCTAGGTGATATAGCGCCATACCGACGAAAGGTGGCAGAAACGGAGTCTCTGTTTTGATAGCCAGCTTCGTGAAACGTCACCCATCGCTGAATAACTGCCGCAATATCATCATCTTTCAGTATCTTGATTCGCCCTTGTGTCGTCATTTGCGAGTTGGTGAGATGGTCCACGATCACAGCAGTGAAGCCTGCTCGACGAAGCTCCAGTGACAATTCTTAAGTCTGACAAAGTCTGAAGCTCTGCCTGCATACTTCAAACGCGAGGGCCCTTACTTCTCATAGCCAAGCTCCGATATTGTTTATCAAAATATTTCAGGCTACGGTCCGTGGTACATCACGCGCGTAGCTTACCTCGAATATTGTAAGTGAAATACAAGAGCATATCTTCATGTTCTGAACATTAAACCAGAACGTATGTACATATTATGTTGTTGAACTACTTCAACCCCAAAGTTTTGATGTATCTCACGCTAGACTATTTATTGCTTAGTGGTATGTAAGTATGACTGGCCTGGTAGCCTAAAGCCGTCATCTTACCTCTTCCTTGAGGTCACAAACAAAAGTCTTGCCATCTTTACAGACAGACAACCCAAATCGCTAATGAAGAGTGTTCAAACATGTCATCTTCTTCCTTCATTCTCCTTTCACCTCGATTAGTTCTCGTCCCTACACCCCTCGCGATCCATAACCAACATTACCTGGCCCTCTACGCTACTCTGCATGCCGACGCATCGTTTTGCGAAATGGGATTCGGCGCTTCTTTCCCAGTGCAAAATTGGACGGAAGAAGAAACACGGCAGACTATTCTAACAGGGGACATTGCTCGGTCGTGGCAGAAAAGGAATTTGGGGGACTTCGCAGTAGGCCTGCAATTGACAACACAAGTCGACCAGTTAATCGCACAACCTATTGCTGGAACCAATGACCAAATACATGTCCTTGAAGGGAATGATGCAGAAGCATTGTCCCAGTCCTGCAGTCATGTGGAATGGATAGGGTATGCAGGCGTACGTGAAGCGACTACAACGTCTATGCCGCCACGCACCGATAGCGACCCTCCGCTGCCACACTGGCTGGAAATGATAGAGCTTCGTTATGGTGTTGCGCCAGCGTATTGGGGCAAAGGGCTGGCTCGCGAAGCTGCGGAAGCAGTTATACAGTGGGCTGGTAGAGAGAGAGACGTGAGGAGATTTATTGCTGAAACGGAGAGGGAAAACACAAGAAGTGCTAGGGTGCTTGAGAAGATGGGATTCAGCAAAAGGGAAGGGGTGGATTATTGGAAAGATGAAGGTGAAATCGAGTGGGAGAGAAAGTTTGTTGTATGAAAATGCTAGTTCACGCCGGCTAGGACTTATTGGTGAGAGGATCGCATGAATGCTGCAATTATAAATGATGAATAGGTTAATATCAAACCCCTTCCAATCCTGCCAGCATCTTTAATGCCTACGGCCAGGTTTTTGGAACGGTTGCCTGGCCCAATAAGGAGATTAAGAAGCCTCAATTGGCAATAGTTGGGTGGAGAAAGTTACTAAGAATTGTAATTGCCACCACTCCGATGCCACGAAAAACTATACATTCAAGTGTTCAAAATCAGGATGCGCAGCAACATACATATAAAGGCTCAATCAAGGATGGACACAAGCCTCTCGGCTTCGCAACTGCGATTTTGAGAATTGAGCTTGAACAAAATCATCTAGCAGGCAGAGAAAAAGGGGTTTAGACATAGAAATAACTGAAATCGTGCAATGGTTGGAATGCGGGAGTTAGCAAACAAAGAACAAAGAAAAGGCGCAGATCAAGCGATTCAAAGACGAAAATGGGCATACGGATCAGACCGGAAGAGATAGAGCGGTCTGGGAGCATTTTCCTTGATAACACGGTTCTAGAATGGCCAATATGATAGGCTGCGGTCCTTGGTGGAGACCTGTGGATAGCGCTCAGGGGTTGATGAGGCTCAAAAGTCGGAGGTCGGTGAACTGACAAGGCACGTGGACGGAAAGCTTCCTCTAATGGGTAATTAAGCGCCTATAATCCCATGTTCAGAACTGCTATATCATTCGAAGTGCCTCGTTTTTAAAAATGGGTCTTCGTCTCGCAAATGCGTGTGCGCGGACCGAACACAGTAGGAAAGCAGGGTGATTGGTCCGATATAGAAAAATCTTCAAAGTTGTTGCTGTCTAGAGTGCTCTATGCGGTAGCGCAACCTCCAAGAGTTTTTCTTTCCAGCCCCATCCTGGATTGTTCAGAAAGCGTCTCGGGATGGGTAGACATGGCCCTTGGCTGTCCGGTTATCCGTAAGGAGCAAGCCGACAGTTCCGCTATTAATGTAACATCACGTGGCGCACCACCGTATATGTAGTAGATATCAGCATGTGCGTCAAGTCCGGGGCAAAAGTCGGAGGTGGATCGAGAAAAGTCGATTCAATGGACTGGTGGAGTGCAGTGGAGATCCCGGTAAGCTGTTGATTCGTGCCATGGGGATGTGAGATAATATGACGTCACCGACGACATCTTCGAATATCCCTCTTCAGGGCTAAGGTTCGTGGCGCAACTTGGCGGCAACGATCGACGCTGCTTAGGCGGCCTGCTTCTGATGCTTGGATGGCAGCTAGGGTCTAGTGTATGAGGCTTAGAAGCGTATCTCGAGTGATGGTAGCTCCTTTGGTTTGTCCTGCAAAGCTGCGGCCAGAGATGTGTTCATCGAGATTCCTTGCGCACTCATATTCATGACCTTGGACGACCAACAATGGCAACTTCGGTATGACGATTACACGTCTCTTCACCGTGCCGCATTCGCTTCGGCCGACATCCGGGTTGCATTTGCCCCATATTTACTGCTACATCGCCGGGTCTGAGAGGCTGTGGGGTAAGCCTGGAAACCAACGGCCCCTAATTTAAACGCGCCATAGCGCCACAGCTCCGTCTGTGCAACAATGTAGTATGACGTCCTAAGCATGGACGCTGTGCCTTGTGATGCGCAAAGAGTGCAGCGTGCTGCCTGTTTTGATCCGCCCATGCCATGACCGTCACATCCGCCTTATGTTATAAGACTTGCTCTTCCCCGTGTAATCATGACGCAGGAATATCGCTTCCATAGCCCAACTTTCTATCCACCCAGCCCTGACCGCTGGTAATCCTGGGCCTGGAAAATCCACTTACCACTCAGTACCCAATCATCAGTGCCCAAGCGCTTAGGTCGGCAACATGGCGTCCGCCGCAGAACTAAACCCTAACATTCACGATGCTGGCAATGGTGAGAAAAAATCTGCCTTGGATGGCGACCACTCTCGTACAGAAAACCCGACCGATCATGCCATCTCGGCCGCCGACAAAGAGCACTACGAAAAATACGGCACTTACGACCGCTACGAAATCACTGAAGAGGATTGCTACGATGAGCTTGGGTTTTCGTTCCCCGAGTGGAAGAAATGGACCATCCTGAGCGTCATCTTCATGGTGCAGGTCAGCATGAACTTCAACACATCGCTATACAGCAATGCTGTAGGTGGAATTTCAGAGGAATTCGGCGTTAGTGCGCAAGCAGCGCGTGTTGGTGCAGCCGTTTTCCTCATTACTTACGCATTTGGATGCGAGCTTTGGGCGCCCTGGAGTGAAGAGCTGGGTCGATGGCCTATCCTCCAGCTCAGTTTGTTCTTTGTCAACATCTGGCAGATCCCTGTAGGCATTGCGCCAAACTACGGAACTATCATCGGCTTTCGTGCCCTGGGCGGTCTCTCTACTGCTGGTGGCTCCGTTACATTGGCCATGGTGGCTGACATGTGGGAAGCGTAAGTATCTTTTCTCTCTCGACCTCCGAACCCAAACTAACGTTTGTAGTGACAACCAGCAATATGCTGTTGCGTTCATCGTCTTTTCATCTGTTGGCGGTTCAGTTCTTGGCCCTATTGTCGGTGGTTTCGTCGAGCAGTTCCTCCCCTGGAGATGGAATATCTGGATTCAATTAATCTTTGGTGGTGCAGTCCAAATCGCTCACGCTCTCCTTGTTCCCGAAACTCGCACTACGGTCCTCATGGATCGCATCGCTAAGAAGCGCCGCCAAGAAGGCGAGAAGAATGGCAAGCCGAATAATATCTGGGGACCAAACGAACTGAAGACCTTCAAGGAGCGCTTTAGTGTGCACGAGATTCTCGTCACCTGGATGCGTCCGTTCCGCATGTTCCTCACCGAGCCGATTGTCCTTGTCTTGTCGCTACTATCCGGTTTCTCCGATGCCATCATCTTCATGTTCCTGCAGTCGTATGCTCTTGTATACGCGCAATGGAACTTTGCCGCCTTTGCTGTCGGATTGACTTTTATCGCCATCGGTATTGGCTACTTCCTTGCATGGTTTTCATTCATTCCAGCGATTAAGCGCAACAAACGCCTTCGTGAAGAAAAGCCTGATGATGAGCGTGCTCAATACGAGGCTCGACTTTGGTGGCTGCTATACACTGCACCCTGTCTCCCCATTGGCCTTATCATATTCGCATGGACTTCGACTGGGCCGCCAATCCACTGGATTGGTTCTCTAATTGGTTCCGCAATCATTGGTATCGCCAACTATGCCATCTACATGGCCACCATCGATTACATGATCTGTGCCTATGGACCCTACTCCGCCTCTGCGACCGGTGGTAATGGCTGGGCCCGTGACTTCCTCGCTGGTGTCCTTACCATTCCCGCAACACCTTTCTTCCAGAACATTGGTGGCGACTTGCATCTTGCATACGCCTCTACAATTCTTTTTGGAATCTCTTTACTTCTGGTTATTTCTGTTTACGTTATCTACTGGAAGGGCCCTGTGCTTCGTAAGCGCAGTCCGTTCGCTCAGCAGCTAAGTGCCGCCCGTGATGAGACTGGTGGACGTCGTGTCAGCAGTCTACCTGGCATCTATGGCAGCAGAGCAAACTCATTTGCGCAACAAGGCGGATCAATGCCAAACTCGCGCAGAGGTAGTGTCGTGCGTGGTGTCCCCGGAGGCGAGAACAGGTATGCGGAAGCACAACGCATGAAAATGGAGCGGAGGCAAAGTGCGAATCGCAGCAGAGCCTAAAGAGTGGTAGTTAAGCTACTTGTTTATTTATAACCATTACATATGTAGTACGACAAAATATTAAGACATTTTCATGAAGTCAGTTATTAGTAGCCGTGTGATGAATTGACACGATACGATTGATGCTGGTTATAACTATGAAGAAGGAGCGCCGCCGATGAGATCCTTATTCTAAGTAGGCCCATTTCTCAAGGTCGCTAGTCTAATCGGAGCTAGAATCCGGTTATTTAGCTGAGGCGATCACGGAATACCGGATTTAGTTTTGTTGAAGGTACTAACCTGCACAAACATCTTATGTGTCTCCAGTCACGAGCCCAATGGTCCATACATGTCTTCGGGGTTTAAACCTCCGCCTCCAAAGGATACACCATCACTTCTTTGGTACTGGACTAATCGCTCAAAGTTAGACCGGCGATACAGCTCGTTGTAAAATTCTGGGCCAAGGTAGCTCATGGGTACCTTGACGAAATTTTGGTCTCCATATTCGCTTCCATCCTCCTCCTCCTCCTCCTCCTCCTCCTCATCGTTGTCCGTGATATCTTGCACCACTAGACCAAGCTCCTCAGCAAAATCTTCACGCCGGAGTTGCACCAGGTTGACATAAGCAATTTGTCGCGGATCCCACGTTGGTGGCTGAGGAGCGCGGTTAATCACGGCATCAAGTACATCAGCATCGACATGTACACAGAATGTGTATCTAGGATACGTGAATGCACCGCATGGTCCATCGTTAATCTCGGCTCTTGCTTCGTCGCTTCTCACCCACTCTGTGAAAATATTGCGGACTTGATCAACTGTCGCGCCGTCAAGTACCTCCTTATCTTCCTTTGGCGTCATCTCCATCGTGTCCCGTAGATCTTCCGCTTTTAGTATCTTTAGAGCTTCCTCTATTTCCCAATTAAGGTTTGATAGAAATTTCGCCCATACTTCGTCAGACGTGTAGTCACAGCGGTAGATTAGGAAACCCCATTTCTTGTGCTTGTGGTGCTTAATGTCTTCTTCGACATGCCTTAATAGACCTAAAAAGGGATAGTAAGTTTGGCCGTCTTTTACTATAAACTCTTCCTCGGGGATCTCACCATGGGGCACGCGAGAGTGGCTGGTCATCTGTACAATCGGCGCAGTGTTTCTGTCGAGCAAGTTGTTCTGGGCGAATAGTAAACGGGGGAGCGCTACGAGGAGGATGACAGAAGCTTGTAGTAGGGAAGACCGGGAGTGATGGAAGAGTAAGATCAATATGTAGATAAGGTACTGCACAGTGCGCCAATGTTTTTAAGGCTTGGGTAGTTGCAGGTGCGACCACCAAATTCACGTCTAGGGCTTTAAAGGACACATGGCGACCCTGGTAGCAGCTAATAACGCAGGCGTGAGCCAAAATTGACTAGCGTTGTTCGCCCAATGTGGCTAGAGCTAAATTAATCGTGGGTCACACGATGCGCAACGAGCTAAAATCATTCTGCCCCACACATTACTGCTCAACATGAATTCCATGCTTTTAACTCAGTAAAGCTATTCGGTAAGAATAGCTAATCTCGTTTCTCCTCAGTTAGTTACATAGCGCAAATAGTGTTGTTGAACGGAAATAAAAGGCAAAGCACTAGTCTTGACACTTAATTGGATGAAAGTATTTCAACCCGAAGCGTCGATATTCATACCACAGCGTTCGGAACGGTCTTTGGTGTTACCTCTTCTGCGGTCGAAAGTGCTTCAATATCATCCACAGCAACACTTGGTCTTCTTGCCTCATCCCTCCCAGTGAACATACCCTTGAGCAGATTCTCAACATCGATGCCCTCTGACTGCCATTCAATGCCCTCGTCAAATTCGTCGAACGTTTTACCAGCTTCTTTAGCACGCCTCCGAATACCGCGGGTTCGGATCAGCCAAACTAGATGCGAAATAACCATGCTCATCTCGATAGCACAACTGTAACCTGTCAGTCCCAGACCATGGCCAAGAAATTTGCACTTCACTCACCACAACGCGTACATCGTGCCAAACAGCGCATCAAACTCATTCTGAGCTACCAAAGCCATGAGGGAGAAAAATGCGCCATTCCAATCGATGGCTAGGAAAATGAAGTCAATCCCAACGACCCTGCCACGTCGCTTGAGAAGCTCAAATGGAATTGGTAGGTAACCGGAGATGAGCGTCAGGAAGGCAATGATACCAATTAGTAAGACTGGCCACTCTATTCCTCTCGAGTACGGCGGCCGTATCGCATACACAAGACCGACTTCTATCCCTGCAAAGGCGACAAGAAGGGCTACCAACAAAACAGATGCAGTCCAAGTCCGCCATTTTCTGCCAATTTATCAGTGTGCTTGAAGACGATTTTGTATTGCATGCAGAACGCACCGGCCATATATAAGACACTGTGCCCAACTGACACCGCAAAGTACGCCAAAGCACTGAGGCTGCACAATCAGAGGAATATTGAACTGCTGAGCTATGGCATATGCTCCAAACGGTACACCACTTATCGACCAAAGCAGCATCATAGACTCTGGCAATCCAACTGTGCTCTTGGTCCGGTAGTTACGCCATATCTGAGGCACAAGCTGCACGCACCAGAACACGGTCCCAAGTGTTCCAAGCACGTTTGCCGCTAAAGGTATGGATGTCTGAGGCGCCATTGGAGTTCAATCGGGGGGAAAGGCTTGGACCAAGGAGCAGTGTTGTCAGCACACAAGAAGTTGATGCTCAATAAAGTGAATACCAAGGGGTTAGGATTTGGGCCGCTTGAAAATATGATTAACTGTTCGAGAATCCTCTGTGGCGAAACCCATGGTTGAATGTTTTCTAAAAGCCCTACGTATGTGGGTTTCTTTGCTTGCACGTGTGTGCATAGTGGGGCCGCGGAACAGTTTGCTTTCGAGTGGAGCTCAAGTCCCAGACAAACAAGGAATCAAGTAATCATCATGTTAGGTCTCGACTTCCTACGGGGGTGGGGGTTTAGGGAAAGAAATCACCCGGTTTGCTGGCGTTGGTTTTATCTTAACCAATGTGCTCGGTGCGTACATCTCAGCACGCGATGCGAAGATTGGTAGTGAAATACGGAGGAGCGCGTCAAAAGTCTTCGCGACAGGGGTAGGCAGCGCACTGACGCACCACAGGTCTTGGCATTTACTGTTTCGACGTGGCCTTCCTGAAGCCCCTCATATTCATTATTTTTTAGTGATTCTTAATCAGATCAGCTCAATATGGCTCCTAATCATGATATCGCTACTCGTGCACTTGTTGTTACTCTTAAATCCGTTGCAGGAAAGTCAAATAGTGAGGTCTGTTACCTTACAGGCCTTCCTGAGTCTACTGTTCGAAGTATATATGCCAAAGCTATCAAGAGAGGATTTGAATACAACGCCTCACAACCTGTTACTATATGCAACGCTCATCTTGAAGATGCTCCTCGCTCAGGACGCCCTGCTAAAGAAACCGAGGCTGTACGTCAATCTATTACCCAGAAACTCGTACGCGATCGATACGGAAGAGAGAAGAGTTGTGCTGATCTCGCTGGCGAACTTAGTCAAGAGGGAGTCAATATCTCTGCTACAACAGTGCGCCGTACTCGTGGTAAAGGAAATGGTATTGATTGGTGGAGATATCGCTCTGAAATATTAATACCTAAGCTTCTGCCTTTTGCTCAGGAGTGTAAGAAAGAGAGGCCATATACTCTTGTTCAAGAAGATAAAGCTCCTTCTCATGCGCATCACTCACAACAGAAGGTCTTTAATATATTTGAGGTAGCTAGGCTACTCTGGTGCGGTAATTCACCTGATCTTAATGCAATAGAGTGCTGCTGGCCATATATGAAGAGGCTTACTACGAAAAAGGGAGCTCCAAGGAGCAAGGTTGAAGCTATTAGAGCCTGGACGAAAGCTTGGGATGAGCTACCTCAGTGGAAGATTCAAGAGTGGATTGAAAGAATACCAATTCATATTCAAAATATCATTAGATTAGAAGGTGGCAATGAGTATAAAGAGGGTAGGAGAACAGGAAAGGGCATTGAGAAGAAGGCTACAGCTGTAAAGGCTATCAAAATTGATGTAGATAATGAGTGGGAGGATATCAGTGAATAGGCTGTCAAAACAGTAAATGCCAAGACCTGTGGTGCGTCAGTGCGCTGCCTACCCCTGTCGCGAAGACTTTTGACGCGCTCCTCCGTAGCATGTCGTGCATTAGGCGCCGATCGGTTTCTCCGCCTGTTCTCTTATCGGCGGGGCCAGTGATGGAACGGCTAGGGAGGTTACTCAGTCTAATTGGTATCCTGGTACCTCCGATACAGTAGCTTGAGCTAAGCAAAACGTTGTAACTTGTTATGTGAACGCCATAACAGCGAGGACTGCACGATGTTGGTATGTGTTCTGCTGCCAGCAGCGATCGTTGCTAGCCTTTCTTGCTTTAGCATGGTCTACACATTTATGGTATAATATTTATCGGTACGACATATCCGTCAATACATTTTGCTCGATAAAATGCAATATAGTACTACATGTTCGAAATTACAAACACTAGCATTATTTGTAGTAATATTGACATGCTTTTGTTAAAGAGTCTTTTTTATGGATCCTTCCTTCGATGATATTATCGTAATTGTGTCAAAATGTGAAATATACAGGAGTTGGGTTATCGTCATTCCGGCAAAAACAGATGTTCCATGTTTTTTTGCTCTCACTTGCCACAGCGGTTTCTAGAGAATGCAAATGTGTGTGCTAGTACGTATGCATTTCGAATGGTGAAAAGCTAAGTGTTGGCATATATGAAGACATTGCTCCAGTGTGGAAAGTTTAGCAGTGATGCTTGCAGTGCAACCTCGCTGTTCTAGATACTCGCAGGTTGGTCATACAGCCAACATGGTCGAAATTGATCGCTTTGAATCGAGTGATTGAGTTTGAAATGCGATTTCAAGGGATGGGGCTTCATCGGGGCTTTGAAGGGTCGGGAAATATCCTTTTTTCCACATAGAGTAAGTTGCTGATGACGGGACTATAGAGTTAGTTCTCAACTCAGCATGAAAGGAAGAGGGCTAATGGGCACTACGGCATAGTGTTTGAATCATTTCTGTTGCTGTCAGCACTGCCTCTTCTCAGGTAGCTGTTTACCACAACGACTACTAACCCATTTGGCGTGCGTCTTCTCACTTTAGCGACGGCCCACCTGGAAGTAATCGATATTCAGTCCCCTGAACTCGAGCTAAAGTTTGCATCCACTGATTTTCGGGCACACGAACCAGGGCTTGGAGTGAATGTCCTAGGTAGGAGCAGGAGCAACATTGATATGTACATGTGATGTCTGTGCTCATGCAGCATACGAACTGCTTTAATAACGGAACGACCCGAAGGCTCCTCAATGGGCGAAGGGCAATGCCAATTAGGGACAAGGTTTCTACTACTAGGTCCAAGCCCGCGGCGGAATCACTATACTTCGCGGTTACGACCTCATCCCGGCATGTACACATGTAGAGGTCTACATACAAGTGCTTACTGATACTAGCAAGGAAACCGAGCCAAGAGAACTAGGTGAGTTGTATCGATGCCGAAAACCGAGTTGAGAAGAGCCAATTCAAGCCTTGCGAACACTAAGCCGTTCGCCTTCTGCGATCGAGTTGACTAAGACCTATGGTGCACGGAAACGGAATACAGCTCTCATGTCTGCTTTAGACGTCAATATCGAAATCTTGTAGATTTAATACGTTTCCTAATGGGGAACTTTAGGTTGGTGATGCCAGACGTGTCATATATTGGATGTTTTAGCGCCGATGAACTAACACCAGGAAGATCTCGGCACACGTCACAATTGTGTCACCGTCACAGTCGGAGCATCCTCTTTCGTTCACCATGCGCCCGCCGGTCTTATAGCAGCGACAGTGTCGATCACTAAACCTCCGGCCGCTTCTTTACAACGCCAACAGCTACTATAGACCCGAGACGATCGCCGTTTGTCAGGCGCCATACCCACCTCTCGACGTCTGGCGAGGCGGAGACTGGTAACTCTGTCCACGGATAGGTATACAACATCCGCGATATCCAACAATGCTGATATGAACAGTCTTATGACCAAATAGGAATTTTTTGATCGCTTTCATGGAGGGGCGGCACCGAAGCCATTCCGTTCTTTTTGCGCATCGTCCAATGATTGGAGGCAGAAGCCATGGCCATCGTGAACGATTGACACGATCGTCAGCGTCATGCGAGTGGCTTGCGTCCATGACCTCGCACGCTTCCTCCTTCGCCGACATATATTTCCATGTAGCCTGGTTCCGCTGCATTCTGCTGCCTCACTAACTACTGGAATTGCAGACCTAGCATGAATTTGTAACGCGCACGGGCCGTGATCCATATCGGAGATTTTCGTCCCACTCTTTACGGGATAGTGGCTTCGGCCCCGCAACCTTCTACTCTTAAGGCGAACTACTGAATGCTGCGAAAATCAAGGTTTTCCTTCCAAACTGTCTTGTCGCCCTTCCTGGTATGGCCTCAGAGTCGACCAAGGAGCACGCCTACACTGACTTACATGCCATATAAGTCCACTTTATGGGCTACGAGATTGCTGCACCCCCAGGCTACACCGCTTGGGGCCCATTCGTCCGCGACAACTATAAGATACAGCGATTAACCCAATCGGATGTAATTTTGGCGGGCACGGCTTTCGGTCTTGCTAATCTATTTGGTATTTCTGCGGCTTTCATCGCTGTCAGACACACGAGAATCTCTCGGAAGCCATGGAGGAGTGCGTATATCTGGATGATATGGCTAGAGTTAGTGGCTTCAGTGGTGCTTTCCGTAATCTGTTTGCTCTTCATGCTAAAGATCATCCGGCCAAGCTTCTATATTTACATGGGCATCTGCAAGTATAATACCACTGTAATATAGAGTGGGACTAACTTATCTAGTGATTTGCTGGGTAATCCAGATTCAACTGTTGCCTCAGATTATCGTCAATCGCATTCGAGTCATTCTTATGGACCGAAGACGAGCCAGGCGTCTTACTGCAGGCACAGCAGCTGTCGTCGCGTTGATCAATATTAGCGTGTTCTGCATATGGATACCTGCGCGTCTCCAAATAAGTGAAAGGTATTTCCTACATATCCTATTTTGTGATGCTGACTAAGTGTATCGAAGATGGATACGCATCAATACCATTTGGGATAGAACAGAAAAAGTGCTTTTCCTGCTTTTGGACGGATATTTGAACTGGTACTTCATTCGAACAGTGAAGGTGGAGCTTGTCACGAACGGTTTAAGCAAGTATAATCGCTTGGTTCGCTTCAACAAGCGCATAATTGTTATTTCCCTCTTGTGCGATGTCCTGATCATCGGAGCGATGAGCATCCCTAATGGATTTGTGTGAGTTGTATCCAAGACTTGCGATAACTGAATTCAACTAAGTCTTGCAGTTACGCCATATTCCATCCCCTAGCGTACCTGATCAAGCTCAACATCGAAATGTCCATGGCCCATCTTATCAGGTCCATTGCTCTAGCCAATCCAAATACTAGCAGCAACCCCGCTCTATCGGCGATATCTAAATCGTCGCCTGAAGCAAACCCATTCAACGCCGATGTGTTCGCTGAGGTTTCCGTACCAAGACGACTGTTTTTTCGAGACCTTTTTATTAGCCATGAGAGCAGTTTTCCACACGAACGTGCAGATAAAGCTCCGCGATACGATTCTACACATAGTGCCAATGGACAAGATTCAGAGTTCCAGTCTTCAGAGCTCCGCTCCAGTAGGAAGTGCGACCGTACCGGCAATGACGCAAGTCTCCATGAAGTCGGTATTGACAATATCGTTCGTGGCGGAGATATTCTTCAACAACCCACAATCTCAGACAGTGTACAACATGTAAGCATACCAGAAGTCATGGCTTCACCTTCTTGGATAAAGGATGGAGGGTGAAAGACGCAACTGGACTTGCAGCATCAACTATAAGCACTTGTCATCTCTAGCCTTTTGGAGTCCATGATAAGCATGTCTTTTATCGAAACCACTTTGACTTGGTTGTATGATAATAGGGGGCTTATGCGCCAAGTGAGTCTCCTTTGGTGTTTAAGGAGTTTGCAGCATTTCGGTGTCACATCAGACATGCCGGGTTATTTCCTCATATGGGGAAATGCAGCAAGTGTAAGCAAGTTCGACGCATTCACTAACGAACGTTTACAGTTAGTCCATAAACACAGTTCCTTGCCAGCCGAAGTGGCTATTTCATGTGTTGCTATCTTTCGATTGTATATAAACCGAATCTTCTGGGCTCCACCGTACTTGTGTATTTGAACCAGAGTTCATGTTCATGTAATGTCTTCGATTAGTCTGGGTTGTGCTCTTCATTGTGTAGCGATAAATATTCAGTAATTTAATCTAAGGCTCCATAGGTAACGCGTGCAATACACATGTGATACGGTCTCTTGTTCGTCTAGCGTTTATTTGAGTAAGGGCATTTTCATTGGAACACACGTGGGCACTGCTGCGTAAGTGCAACAAGACATGCCTATGAGAGGCAGTAGATCTCAATTAATTTCCGAAAAATGCTGTGAACTGGCTTTTAGTTACAAGCTTGTGCTCTGGTGCCTTGGCGGAAACAGTACACCATTCCGTACACACGTACTGCAGTCAATCAATGCTGTGGAACAAATACATCGCTAATTCGTAGCTGGGTAGCAAATGAAATGAAATATAGGGGACTAGATGTCTGAGCTATGCCATCTGTACCGCCATACTCGTCCCTGAATGGAGATGACTTGCACACGAAATAATGCAATGGGAAGCACCAAGTGCCCTAGCAAATATAAACAACACTGCACATCCCACTACCTCTCTCTGCCAGTATTTTCTCCTCGAGAAGTCTAGGATAGAGTTCATATAGCGCCTGCCTCATCCCAAGGCCACCGTCCCCTCCCTCACACCAAACGCGATGAAGTCCAGCACCATCATCCCGGGCCTCCTCGCCCTAGTCGCCGCAAGCAACGGTATGTCCGCCATGCGCCTAAACCCACATATGGGCCCCTTTCACATGTAGTTATCCACGTACTAAAAACCGCATACTTCAGACGCAAGCACCGTCGACGCACCACCAGGCTACGCAACAGCCCCGTCTTCCATCCAGGAACAAAGCGACACCATCGTTTCTAGCACGTCGGCTGAATGCGCCACTCTCACAATCACCTCGACGCTGACACGCACGAGAACGGTCCCTGTGGTGCTGGTCACGCCGTCGTCGTATCTCGCCAGCGAGACGGGTGTCGCTGCGTCGAGCTCTTTAATGCCGCTTCCGCTCCCGCCGTCGCCGTCGTCGTCGCCGTCACCACCGTCGGACGTGCTTCTCAGCACAAAGAGTGCGGGGGAAAGTGCTGCTGCGACGACTAGCTTGATTATAACGACGACGGCGCTGCCAGCTGATGAGACAGGGGGAACGAGTAGTGTGATGACTGCAAGCAGTGCGAGTGCTGGGAATAGTACGACTGGGAGTAGTGGTGTGGTAGATGGCGAGGCGGGTAGTACAGCTGTGTCGCAGGGTCCGGTGCCGAGTGCTAGTGATGAGTCTGTTGGTGGTGGTGCTGCTACAGTGACGACGACGTCGGTGTTGCTTGGAACGAGGACGCGCACAGTAATAGGGACTGGGTCGTATATTCCTGCTTCTTCGACACTTTCATATGTGGATGCGGCGGATGCGCTTGGGGTGTCGGGTGTGGTTGCGGGTGTCATGGGGTGGGCGGTGCTCATGTTGTAGGGAGGAGGGACAAGGAAGGGACATGTAGCAAGGGGGAGTGTTATTTTTTGATAAGTTTTCACAGAAGCGTCTGTTTACAAGGGTGTACTGTAATTGGATAGATATGATAATTTGCAGGATGGTATGCGCCCCACTGGAGTTGATCTAGCATACTGAACTGCGAAGACAACGTAGGCAGCAGGTGCGATGACGATAGACATGAGCACATATTCAGTCGCGATACTTGGCCTGCAGAAAGTTGCCATCTTTACAATGCTGCTTTTGGCGTTCTCCAAAATGGCAAAGAGCTTGCCAAACGCAATGCGACATGTCATGTCTATATCTGCTAGTTGCGGTCTTGAGCTTCAAGGTCCCGCGCAACCGCCTCATCATCCAGCGTATCAGTATCAATGCCAATGTGTGCCTCGTCGCCGGCGAGGGCAATAGCACCCTGCTTGTTGCCCGTCATGCAGCAAGAGTAGAACAAGCTGGCCCAGAGGAAGACCCTAGCACACATCCGTCAGCATGCACGCTCAATATCAAACCCATGGCGGTGAGAAGAGAATGAAAAAGCCACATACCAGTTGAAGAAGTTAAGCCAAAGCAACAAACCCTGCCATCTTCCAATCTTGACTCCATTCAGCCACAATCCTTGCACGTTGGGGTGATGTACGTCTTGGTCTGCCTCAGCAGGAGCACTGGCAATGTACCCGATGAATCCTATGATGGACATGCCGATCGCAGCCACCATCTTGAGCACTTGGTACTTTGCATATCTCTGCTTGGACAGAGTTCCGGCTTCTGCATGCTTTTGCTCGCGAACGAGGAAGAACACGGTGGTGATGGAAGTGAGGATCGGGGTATAAAGAAGGCTGAGCGTAAAGAGTTTGTGGCGAAACGGGAGGAGGAAGGTGAAGAGGAAAGCGAAGATTGCAAAGGCTGCGATGGCGACTTGGGCGGATTGTAGGATGCGGAGGCCGCGTGACGCACCCGCTACCGAGGGCAATGTAAGCGGCATCCTCATGGCAGGCATTTTGTTTTTGAGATCAAGGTGTAGAAGAAGCAGGTCCCTATTGACGGCTTGAGGAGTGCTGCGATGATGGTTGTACGGTGCGGGACGACAGACAAGCTTTATGGACAGGTTAGCACCTTGACCGGTTGCGTCCCAAGAGCAATGCGGGATGCATACCCCTGGAGGTTGCCTACATTCTTGGTATGTGCTCATGCTGTGGCTTGTATGGGTTTTGTTGCTAGCCACGTCCAATTGGCCGTGGTGCCTGAACATGGAGCGCGCGTTACCGCATGCGTCTTGCTGTGGTAAGGCGGCCAGTATAGCCGTAGGCGGAAGCGTCTGGGCAGCGTCAACGCGAAACGGCAAAACTGTCCAAGGATGCGATGAGCTCATAGGTATTGGTGTGCTTGACGCGAAGCCCTGGTAGGTCTATGGTTTCGCTGAGCCGTTTGCTGACAACGTCGCTCTGGGCTGTTGAGCCGGATATGGCATTGTCGCAGAATTCGTATAAAGCAATAAATGTGTCAGCCGCCACTGGCACTGTGCCGTCGATGTCCTGCGAAGCTTTGAAATGGACACCGTGATAAGACTCGGTGGCACTACCGACTTTAGTGATTTCTTCATCGACTTTGGCTAACTGAGCATGTGTTATCGTTACGGATGTGCCGTCTCGCGCCAAGTCGACATGTTCAGCGATGGCCAGAAATAGGTCGTGTTCCAGCCCTACAGCAGCAACCTGGTAGACGACCATAAATAGCATGTCGTGTGTGTCGGCTGATTCATCTGGTGTTGGAACCGATAGGCTCCTGGACGAGACGCTCTCGCAGGCGAACCGACTCATTGTTGCAAGCGATGGCATAAACTGCGCCGTCCTTGGCGTTGGATGATTGAGCGCGTGCAGGTACTCGGCCGATGCCAGATGGCGCACACTCGAAGCTTGATACAAGGCGAGATATTCGTTCTGTCCATGTTGGGGTTGGAGCGCACGGTAGCGACGGGCTCGCTGAAAGCCTGGAAGACGTAGGCGCTCAGGGAGATGCTCGTTGGTCCACCAGTCATTTAGAGCGCCTTCGTCGACGGCTGTAGGATCGATAGATCCCCATAGGATAAGCAAGCCCTCGGCTTCGGTCGACGGTGGAGCCGTGCTCATGAGCTAGAACAGCGGAAGACGAACACTCGTTAACGCAGGACCGATGTGGTAGTGGTCTTGGCAGCAATAGAGCCGGAAAGTGGAGTTGAATGTGTCTTCGCATCGTAGGCTTGGCACAAGTCGGATCTCGGCCCCGGCGACGCCCAGGTCACGTGTCAAGCGCATATTGGTCGACTAGGCTGGCGTTTCAAGCCCATGCGTTATGTACGTACACACGCCTGACAACACACAATCACACTATCATACCCATCGCCCTCGCGGTTCACCTGTTCCTATCGGACTCTACTCACTCCGGCCCTACGAGCGCTGCTAGACTGACTCGTGCCAGTAATGACCAATCTCCTTAGGCCCCGAGGCTGACCCACACGACAATTTTGCTAGGCTTGGTGTTAATTTTCCTAGATACAGTCACAGCCGGGCGGTGCATCGCATGCAGATCTCCGCTAATTACACGTTTCCGGCTGCGGCTAGCAGGTCAAGGCTTGTTGTCCACGCTCAGGGGGGACAAGACATCACAAGCAAATGGCGCTTCATATAACAGCTCCCCAGCGCGCATGCCCGCAAGCCTCGCCTTTTGCCCTGCCACGGTCTGCCCACTCGTTTGCACTCGCAGCCATACTCTCCTTAACGCCACACATACTCTAGTCGCTCATTTAATCCTAACTCAAAATACACCTTACCATAATCCATTAATCCCTGCCATCGTATTCCACAGACCCACCGCTCAAACCACAACATGCGTCAACCAGCCGCCCTTCTGTCTCTTCTAGCGAGCTCCGTCTGTGCCGCTGACATCGTTAGCTTCTATTTCCCCGGCGGTTCGTCACCCGTATTTTATTCCTACATACGTCGCTGCCCTGCCTGAGCCACTCTAACACCGTCCCCGCCACAGGCTATGAGGGCGTTAATCCCGTCGCGACGCTCCACACAGTTAACCCAACAGTGACCGAATACCACATTGCATGTCCCACCGGCGTCGACTCTTCAGACTGCGGTTGGGGCCCTGGCCTCGATGTAACCATCCTTTCGCAAACACGCTACCAGGCCACCATGGATGCCGACAGTGTCTCCATGAGCCTGGGCTGCGACTACGACAAGAAAAACGTTGAGATGACCTGCACGGTGGACCAGGATGGCGGCAACGACGACACAGGCGGTAAACCTGTCACAGCAACCTTTTCTGGCGAAGATGTCAAGTTTCTTTCTCTCACCGTTGTTGCGGGTAATAGCTTGTTGAGGACCCAGACAAGCTCGACACCGAGCGCGACAACTACCAAGACAAACGCCCAGCCTACGACTGTTGCTACCTCGGCCATGCGCGCGAGCACAGGATTGATGACGGCTAGCGAGATGGTCAGCGCAACTGCTAGTCCGGTCTCTAGTTCTGGTTCCGAGGCTACACCCACGTCGAGCAAGTCGTCTGCAGCGTTGCCGGAGAGCACTGGTGCCGCTGCCAGATTCGGCATCGAGGGTTTTGCACTGCTTATGCTTGCTGGTGCCGCGGCGCTGAACGTATGGTGAGCATGTTTGATAGGCGTATTGACTCTGTTGCTGTCCACAGTACTGCGAGTCATTATGCACGGGTACGAATGAACAATTCAATCACATCAATCCAAGCCCACCATGGCCCAGCGCCCAAATCTCGCTTCATTCGAGCACTCCATCGAGCTACTGCTCAAAATTTGCCAGCGTTACTCAAATACTGGATACTGCCTGCAAGTGATCGCGCAACAGCTTCCCATCCGAAAACCAGCTATACAGCCAAGAACTCGCCTAGCCTTTAGAGCGGATGCAGTGTTGGACCATATAATCCTATGCAGAGTACAAAGATTTACAGTAGGAGCAGTGATTTAAATATCAGAAGAAGTCTTGAATCCCCCACATTTCGTGTTGGTTTCTATGATCCTTGCTTTTATTCTACCAGCCGTTTATATCGTGCACATATATCAGGGTCTAACTCTTCGGGTCTAGCGTGGTATGACATCATCATCCTCCCGCGCTTCTCCCTCCACAAACCTCTTTCACTTCACCCCACAACTGGGAAATCTAGACCTTTGGCTCTTCGACGCCCATATTACCCGAACTGCACGGCTGCCACCTGCCACCCGCAAGAACCGTTGTCAACCTCGAGCATGACGTCATGTCCGCGATGCTGCGCACGAGGCTGTGCGTTCAGCTGCACAACACCAGGTTACGGAGTCAAGATGCAAGGGACACCACGCCTGGTCTGAAAGTCTAGACCAGCGCGCCACTGGTCTTCTTATGACGTTGTCTTCGGCCTGGAGAATCACGAGAACATGGCAACAGCATATCCTAGCAGCGGCAGCTTACCCGCCTTAGGGCTACCGTTCGTCCTGCGATGCCCTGACGGTCTAGGCCCTCTCACCATGACCGACATTGAGAGATATGATGTTTTTGTGGGATGTTTTGAGGACGATCGCACCTTCATACGCAAGGCAACTATGAGCTGGTCGCACTAGAGAAGAGGAATGAAGATTGTGGAGGGTTTGAGATCTCGATGGGATGGTTCTGGATTCTACATAGAACTTCTGCTTCATGAAGGTGTATACTATGGTACTGCTCATGCAGATTGAACCGTAAGTATAAAGGTAAGCGTGGTACGTTGACATGGAAAGGGCAATTACTATATCTAGAAGACACTTCACAATTTCTATCTCTCAGTCGGCCACAACCCTCGACTTTTATTCCGCCATGCGAGTATCACCAGAGAGAGCATTCACTGTTACCATTCGCGATGCTCGAGACAGCACAGGCATACCCTTGGATAACGGCTACGAAATGGCGGCGAACGCTCAAAGCAAGCCCAAGCGACGATCCAAAAAGTATCGCGCGGTTCAGCGTCCTGACGGCATGATCGTTGAGCGCCCTCGATATCGCCCCGCAGCTTCACTCCAAAAACGAGTGTCCAAGTCGGATCGGCATTGGGCTATCTTGGTTGATCCTAGGATGTCTACAAAGCAGGCCGAAGGAGTGAAGTCGAACAGAATGACGTACGAACTGCTGGGTATCGGGGTATCTGAGAGCGATTTCGGAGACGGGAATGATGGTGAAGATATAGAAGAGGGAAGCGGAGGTGACTACGACATGGTTAAACACCAGCATACCCTTATCGGGATCGAGACATGCACCATTGAGCAACCGAGTTACACCGAGTCGAATACAATTGATCGTTTTCTTCACGAAGCAGGGCCTTGGAGCTCGCACTCTCAACGAGAAACATAGTAGTAGTTTGGGTGGTGTGTTTTGCTGCAGTATGCGGCACTGACAAGCTAATCGTCAAATGCATCGTTTTCTCCAACCGCGTGACCTGTCTCCTCGAGCGAGTACCTGCATGCTTGCTCCACAAAGTGTACCAACTAACAAGTCGGTTACTGCCCCGCCTACATATCCATCTCAACCTCAAAAAGATGAGATTGGTTTATCTACTGCATTGTTTCATCACGTGTGTGTATCAGGCAGCAATGACGAATCATGCAACCGTACACTAGCGTCTTGGCGTGAACGTGTCACACCTCCCACTACAGTGAACGAGCACAGCAACTAGAAACCTCCCAAGGCAAGCAGTACTCGCCGAATCCTTCAAACACCCTCAAAGGTCACTTCTAAAGCCTGCAGCGACAGAATCAAAGTTATTCTTCACTGCATTCACCCTCTGGCGCTACGTCGTGCTCGTCAGCTGCATGTAGCGCGGTTGCCGCAGGTGTGACTACCCCACGGGACTAAAATGTCCACGTCGATTTCTACCCAGCGCATGAGCATATAGAGGCACCATAAAGGACAACTCAAAATTACCTGTCCGTTAACCATCTCATCTCAGGCATCCGCGACAGATCCCGTTATGGCACCATCAACATCGTCTAACTCGAGGGTGCGAAAGAGACGAGTAGCAAGCCCTAGCAATGCCCCCACAATACCACACCTTCCGCGCGAGATTACGATGCGCGATGCTCCTGTTTGTGAGCACCAGGGCTTTGGGCTTTGGGCGAACGCTGTTCAAGGCCTCAACACTGAAGCCTCTAAGCCCCGTGCAAGGACATGTCTCCTTGACTTACCATCTGAGCTGATTGACTTGATAGCCTCCAAGCTCCGTACCCAAAGCTCCATCTTTAGCCTTTCATATGCGAACAAACGGCTCAATGGCATCGTACAACAAATCATCGTCCGGGAGCTAGTGCTTGGACGACAACACATCAGAGGCTTCCTTGAGATGCTCGCGCGTCACCCTGAACTCATCCAGAAAGTTTCAACCGTCGACCTTGGTGACTTTGGTTGTTCTCACCATGAGGACTGTCCCTGCCTAGATGCTCCTAATCTGGACGATGACGTGAAGGAAGTCATTGGCCGAATCATCACTGCAAACACTCAGGGTGAGGTGACCTGGAGCCACATACGAAGAACGAAGTACACGCTGGGTCCAGTTTGGCGCAAGGATCAAGCCTTCTTGTTGAACGTACTGGCAGCTTTGTGTTTGAACATCAGATCGGTAACCGTTGAGCTTCCGGAAGCTAGACAATTTCAATCTGGCCAACCACTTCGGCCGATTCATCTCGCTCCTGATAACTTTCCTTCCTTGAATCCTGAACTACTCCCAGTCACGCCATTTGATGGAATCGCTCTTCAAATACTGCGCCGCACACTCCACACGCTTACGATTGCTGAAGATACCAGATGGAAAGGACCAGCGACTCTCGAGGTACTCCATTCTCGTGATCTTCAATGGCGGAACATGGGAAAGCATACTATTACACTGGCCGGATTCTCTGGACTGAGGCGCCTAGACGTTCCAATGGAAGCACTCGGTTGCCCGCAGAATGTCGTCTTTTCCAACGAGAACTGCCGTATCGTTCAAGATGAGAACGATGCATCGAAAAGCAGACTCGTATTCAAGGATGGGAGACTGCAGACACTGGAAGAAGCGCGTCTGAAGGTTCTGCCTCTTACGCTCACACACTTACACATGCGATCATGCAACAAATGGACATTTGCTTTCCTAAAAATGATCAACGAATCCGCTACCAAGGATCTAAAGTTGAGATACGTCGAGATCTTTTTCCCCAGTGCATCCTACGAAGCCATCATTCAATGCGATGCCTCAGACGAGGGACAGTTCAGTTACTTAGACCTCTTAATGGACCTTAGGCGCAAGAATATCAATGTCCGATTCTTTTGCGGAGCTAAAGAGACACCCATTGATTTGTGCCGCGAGCTGGAGGCACTGCGCTTCTTAACGCCTTACGAAGCTTGGCAATTCTCCATTTCCCGCAAGCCATTCTCAGATTTGAACCCAAACGCTAGCAGGAAAAGACACTCATCGATGATAGGCACTCGTCTTTTCTTACGTCATGCCAGTAGTCATCTCCCACTTTTTAACAGCATCACTTTTGACCCAGGGTCGTGGACACAAAGCGCCTTCTTTCGTGGGATCAAGCCCACAAGAAAGAGCAATTCGACACGCGACCAAGCTTCCAAAGCAAACGGGAGTGAGGATAGAAGCCGCAATGATCGAGGTTGCGAAAAATGGAAGATCAGGAGACGGCTACCTTGTTTGCTCAGTAAGGTCACAATACATCTTGCTTTGCTTACGCTAAGAATTCAGATTTGGACAACTTCAACTTCAGCTTCCATGTAGACCAAAGCCTATCGTTGTTACCGAAAAAAGCTGTTTTCCAGGGCGTCGTATTGCCCATTAAAAGCGACGCTCATACAGCGACCAATGAAGATGATGGAAGCTCGAAAAAGACTCCGGGCGCCGGGAAGGATGAAGCGAACCGCATAAAGATAGGGCGCAGGACAAAACGTGCAGAGCCAAATATGAATGAAGTCAAGATACTGGAGAACAACATGGTCGATCTAGAGATAGGACTTGATTGCAGCACCGTCACCTCCAAAGGATGTGCCTCCGAAACGTCCACGTTCGAGATTGCGATCTGGCTCAGTGTTGACTGGAAAGCATCCTTAAAGCCATCACAAACGAACCATTCAACAATTGCATCAATCTAGAGTAGTAGGCTATGTAGGAATGGCTCGGCTGCAGCTTGAAGATATGGCAAGAGGAAGTGATCTGGAATTTCTATCCTCTGGACAGCCCTGTCCTGAAGTATGACTTTAAGGGCTTCGGACCGCAATATGCCATGAATAGTAGAGCTTGAGCTGGGTATGGTGCGGAAGGTGAATGCGAGATGCAGTGAGAAGAATACAAGGTCGTTTGGGGCGAAAGACAACATGGATCGCGGGTGGGAAGTCGATCGGGATGGAATGTGTGTATAACTATGCTGTAGAGGATGGGAGTCATACACCAGCATGAAAGATCGCACCGCGGTCAATGCATTTTTGGGTCTTTCAAGGGGCGTTCATCTGGTTCAATAGTCCGATAGAGTGTAACTGTAGATTGCGCACTTGCGCAAAGGCCTCAAAGCCGCATGATTCAAGACACTGATATTTCAGATGAGCTGAAGTAATACATGAAGATCAGTTTTACTTTCTCTAATCTCATGGGTTGGAGTTTGAACAGTCTAGCTAGTTCGGTACGGTTGGCAGAGGTTGTATCATTGTTGGAACAATATGTAAGATATAGTACAACTGCTAGAGTATGTATTGCCTTGAATTGGAATCTAGATACTCTTTACTGGCATGCAATACGCCGTTGCGCGTGGCCATCATCGCGCATAGACACAGTCACACTACAATGTGTCAAAGACAGTTATGTAACATGTACATGCGACCATAAGGCGTCGTGGTACGTTGAGTTGTACTTGCGCAAGCCCTGGTAGTACGCGTTGACGAGTAAGCTCGTATCAGAGAGTTACCCAACTATATATGACATGATACCCTCACCATATCCAAAAATCAGGATTCAGACACTTCTATTAATAACCGAACTATGTGCTGGCACTCAGCACCTTAAGACAATATTTCGTGCCAAAGTCACTTGCTCACAGATTGCTCGAAACAAGTTAGCCGTCACACGAAGCATTTTTTTCAATGAACCGATGCATAAGACCGCAAAGCCACGACAGCGCCACGATACGAGGTCGCGTGAGTGCGACGTCAAGCAAGGCAAGACGATGGACAAAACCAGAAAAACACACCGTAACGTACTTTACAAGCGAGTCGGACATACAAGCGAGTCGGACACCCCAAAACACACCCAAAAGTCAGATTTTTGCAACTTCATATCTCAACGACCATATTATAGATTTTACTGAAATTTTCACTATAGAGATGTATTAACATATTTGTTAATATACTTAGGTAACTAGGCTGAAGCTATTCTGAATCTAGAGGTGTTAAACTTGGGGGCCAAAAAAGCTAACTTGTTAAGCTTTCCGGAAATAACTCCTCTATCACGGCAGTTATAACCTAGTGGACCTAGATTTTTAAAGGATGTGTAGATGCAGCTCTATAGTGAGAGTTTCAGTAAAATCTATAATGTGGTTGTTGAGATATTAAGTTGCAAAAAGTCGACTTTTGGGTGTGTTTTGGGGTGTCCGACTCGCTTGTATGTCCGACTCGCTTGTAAAGTACGTTATCTCAACCCCATCAATTCCGTGTTCTTTAATCAAGGGATCTGTCTGTTAAGCAGCAATATACCAATGCAACCCTCAGTCTCACAGCCCCGTTCCTGGGGGCTCTAGGTATATGCAGGGCAACGGCACGTCGCATCGCAGGGCACTATCGGCGGTGTAACAACAGCCCACAAAGACAACCTAAGATCGCGACCACTGGCAAGAAAGAAAGGAAGGAAAAAATTTACTCTGTTCATATCACCTCATCCCCTACCAATACAACTATGCAAAAATTGATAAAAATAACTCCCCTCTACCACAGAATGCGCAGTAGGTAACCTTTTCTATCCCACTCTCAGCCCTAGCCTGCGCATCCCCTTACTTACCTAGTCCTACGTACCTACCCCACCTTTCCCATCCATCCACCAGCTGCTGCCCCTCGCCCCCCCCCCTACCTGTGTGCGCATGTGACGCGCAAGGGGGACTCAGTACCTACCTAGCGCCTGCGCCTGCGCACCTAGCATCGCAGCCCCGTCCTTTGTCCTCGCGCTCTTATCGTGTTTGACTTCTCGGTGGCACCCCCGAGGCCGTGGGGAGAGGTATCTAGCGTGGTTACCCGTAGGTACTGTTACAGCACGCCGACTGGAGAGCGGGGAGGGGGGCGGAAGATGATTGGGGCTGAGAGTTGGATGTCCTGGCCAATGGGGGAGTTGGGAGGCGGGTTGAGCACTGGGTTTAGTTTTTGGGCGGGATATATAGGCTTTCGTTTGCTTTGTGAGGGCTGATGGGGGCGCGTGGGGTTGGCTGGGTTTAGGGGGGGAGGGGTGGGTAATTTGGGAATATAGTTTCGGGTGGCTTTTTGTGTAGGTATGACGGGGGCATGTGTTGGCAGTGGACGAGGGCTGATCTGGGTAATAGTACGTTCTGTGTATATATAAAGAGGTAGGGTGGATTTTCTCTCTTTTTCTTTTTGAATTTGCAAAATCAAGTGTTTTGTTCTTCGTCTTTGGAGAAATTACATAGCTTTTCTAGAATCGGTATTCATAATAACAAAGGGACAGCCTCGAACAAGAAAGATGCTTTTCCCGTTGTTTGCGCTCGCTACGGCCTTCTCTTCCTTGTTCTTCCCTTCTGTCTACGCTATCGGTCGCGCCATCGTCACAAACGAATGCCCGAGCCCCATCTATCTTTGGTCCGTAGGCGGAAGCATTAGCCCACAACATACCATTGCCCCTTCCACCTCCTACAGCGAGACCTTCACGCGCGACCCTGTGTCAGGTGGCATTGCGATCAAAATCTCGCCGGTTGAAAACGGCATCTTCCAACCTAATGTGAGCCAGACTATCTTTGCGTACAACCTCGATGGCGACAAGGTCTGGTACGACATGAGCGACATTTTCGGCGACGGCTTTGCAGGACGCACCATGTCGCTGAAGCCGAGCGATACAACGTGTCAAGATATTGTTTGGGCGTATGGAAAGCAACCAGCGGGGAATTCGATCAGAGTCTGTGGTGCGGATGGCGACTTGACATTGTCGTTCTGCACGGGAGGTTGTTTGCCTAGTTGGTGTAAGTCTAAATGATTCTTGAAGCTGATAGTGAAGGTAGAGATTGGTTTGCTAATGTGTGGCTTAGATCCTTGCGGGAATAGTGCGCCTGGTGATAACAGGATTTGCTGCACGCATTGTATTGGGAGCCACCATTGCGTTGCAGCGCCTTGATGGGAGGGATAAGAATAGTAATTAAGGCTGTTGTATCGGCGAGTTGGGAAGAAAACGTCACACGCTCCAGACATGATCCTTCATGAATGTTTCTTCTTGAACGTACATCAGAGGCAAAGAATGAGGCTATATTGGCGCGTTAATATCTGTAATGAATGTTAATTTACTCTTCAATAAGGATTTCATAATCTCTTGGAAGGAGACAACAAGACCTTCTATCATGGGCATGGAAACCAGGTGGCATCTTCTGAACAGGGAAGGCTCTTCTCTCTCTTTAAGTTGAAAACTGGGTGCTTTCGGGTATTAGAGCGTTCATGCTGAAGCGGCATGGCGACGACATACCATTCCCAGGGATTATAGATATTAAAAAACAAGTCTCTTGTTTTTACTCGGTGACTCATAGAGAGAATAGCAACAGATACTAGGGAAGGGGTGCCAAATCCCTTCAAGATCCATGATTCCGGAGGGACATGAAGTGTGGAGAAAACGAGGGAGATGAGAACAGCCTTCGGCTAGCTCGAATCACCAACTTATAGAAGGAATGTCGGTCTGAAACCCAATTTGCTAGTAAACAGACAAGCTGGGTTTACTTAGACGGCATGTGTTGTCATGTCATCATATCGATCCAGGTTTCAGGTGAGACTAAAAGACTCAATCAATGAACAATCAGACTATGTCTATCATAAGGCTTTGCATCGGTCACAGAGGGACTAGCCATCTCACGCTTGAGTGTACGTCGGTCTATGCTGTCTGTATGCCCCTTCATACATACAAATACGAAGTCGCTTTTTGAATGATAGTGAAATGAGATTGACATAGGCTATCCCACTGGAATACCTCGGCTGATTACGGTGGAACCGATTTACTCATTGAGAGATATGGATTCAAGCCCGGTTAATACGAACGTCAATTGTCGTCTGTGCTGTCCTTGCATGTAAATTGACTTTTTTCTTTTCTTCATAGTTTGCAACAAATAATTTCCAGTTCTAAATGCTGTCCATAAGGTTGGTGGAAAATGAATATAACTACTAAGTTTGACTGAGCACTAGAGCGAAGATGTAATACCCTTTCTAGATCTATCGATAGCTTAGAGAAATATAGCTTTTGTATTATCAAGAGTAAAGAATAATATCGTTAGTAGTGTTAACATTTAGCTTTTCCTTGCATTTGGCACAGCATCTACGCTTCATTCTTATAGCAGCATAAGCTTTAATAAGGTCGAGATATGGTGGTTACTCGGTCACGGGGCTAGTGCAAGTCCCCGCTCCGCTGTATGGTCCGAACTTAGGAGGATAACTTTGTTTGAGTCGTCGATGTGTAATTACAATCTCTGTGCAGTTGAAGTGGTTCTCGCACACGGACTTGAAAACTGCGTCTCGACCACACAGACGATCACTTCAAAATAACTGTGCGGCTAGCATGGATCGAGGCAGGCTGTCTTGCAGTCCATATCCCCTTTCATTACACAGACGTGGTGGGGACGGCTCGTCCCGAGCAGGCCGCCTGTTGTTAGGCATGGGATAGACCGGGAGCTAACAGCAAGATTACCAGTCCGTGGCAAAGAACTAACGTATATTGGGATAATATATGTCATCGCTACCATCGTATATTATCATAGGCATGCGCTCTCCTTTAGATAATTGCCGTTCGTTAACCTTACTGGTGTTTTTCGAGACTAGTCAAAACATCCTGGCCGAGATTTCAGCTGTTTCTATGCGTGATAATCGAATGAGCATGTTCTTGTAATATGCGCTTTTTATTGATATCCCATGGTACCAGTTCTTCATGGTCTAGGTGTTGCCGATCCAACGATGAGACAGATTGTTAATCACACCCAAGATGCGAATATTAGGTTGGAGGTTCATGCGTTTATCACCATGAGTATAATAATCGATGACAATATCTGCAGCAGTCTGTTTCCTTTGAGTATGTTGTATTATGTTGTTAGCGTAGGATCATGCGCGCTCTAAACCACAGGATATTGTTGCGAAGCGGCTGTTCATGCATTACTGACAGTTTATCCAAAAAGAGCAAAAGTTCGAATACAGATATCCTGTCGATGCAGGGCCAAGTAGAAATGCTGGGCGGTATGTCGCAATTATGAGCGTTACGCTAGCAGGGTCCGATACGTCATTGAGACATCACCTCCCACGGAGCCTTTGTGAGTGCGATCGTCGCAGCTGCGCCTATCACGCGCACCGCTTAGATGGTCCTCGGAAGATTCATATCTGGGAATCCGCGGGAGGCTGTCATAATGTCGCACAAGGATCTATGAGGCTCCAGCATCCATGGCTCACACTATTAATTTCCCCTTGCATTCACTGTGATCGACCAAGACTATACCACGTCCGGCCCCCGGACTCACAATCACCAAAATTATGACGCCTTCACTTTCTCAAACCTTGCCTTAGTCTGAGACGGTGAGTTGGCAACTGGCTCCAAAAAATCGTAGCCTTGGCTTCATCACATAGCGGAACTCCTTGGCAGTCAATACAACAAATGCCCGCCTCGTCGCCCTCGACTTTTCCTTCCGGATCGACTTCCTCATTAGTCCCCAACGGCCAAAATACTGGCACCATGACTTCGTCCTCATTTCCTCGCCCGATCAAACGGCGTACTCGGCCCGCCCAACGAGAGAACTACAATCCCACACACTTGCCATGGAAAAAGCGTCTGGATCACTTTACCTGGTCTTGGTTCGAGTGCACTATGTCGACTGGTGCCATTGCCACGCTGCTTGGCCAACAACCATACAGCTTCACAGGCCTGAAGACAATAGGCAAGATATTCTATATTCTGGATATCGTCCTATTCCTCTTCTTCACCGCATGCATCTCCTACCGCTTCATACACAACCGTGGTTCGTTGAAGCTCAGCTTACATCATCCTTATGAAAGCTTCTTCTTCGGCGCGTATTTTGTCAGCATTGCGCTGATTATCTACTGCATGGAGATGTATGGCGTTCCCTCTAGCGGGCCATGGCTGGTCAAGACACTGGAAATACTCTATTGGCTCTACGCTGCCATTGTCATACTCGTCGGTGTCTTCCAGTACCACGTCATCTTTGACCGAGAAGAACTTCCTGTCGCCGATGCCATGCCCTCGTGGATCTTGCCAATCTATCCCTTTCTAATCCTGGGTGTCCTCGGTAGTACCCTGCTGAAGAGCCAACCACCTGAGGCTGGCTTCAAGATATTCATTGGCAGCGTCACGTTCCAGGGTCTGGGCTGGACCATTGCATTTCTCATGCTCACTCTCTACTTCACTCGCCTCGTCAACAGCAATCTACCTGAAGTCCCCAAGCGGCCAGGTATGTACGTTGCTGTTGGCCCAGCTGCCTACACAGCAAACGCCTGCGTCGCACTCGGCATCCAAGCACCGGGACATATACCAGACAACTTTCTCGGCATCACATCTCTTCCTGTTGGTGACGTCATCAAGGTTCTCGGTGTGATTGCAGGAATTTTCCTCTGGCTCATCTCCTTCTGGTTCAGCGCAATCGCGACAGTCAGCATCATCATCAGTGCCAAAGAATCACGCTTTACGCTCAACCATTGGGGCTTCATCTTTCCCAACGCAGGAATGACAATTGCACTCATTTGGATTGCTAAGGCGCTGGATAGCCCGGGTATCAAGGGCGTGTGCAGTGCTTTGACTATCATACTTGTCATCCTTTGGATTTGGGTTGCCATACTCAACGTGCAAGGCGTCTTGCGGAAGGAGGTGCTGTGGCCTGGTATGGATGAGGACATGGAAGATATTGAAGGGCATGGTCAGAAGCCTGGTGATGAGGAGCAGCAGCAAGATGATGGCAGTGAAGCGTAGTTGCGCTTCTAGATGGTTCTCTTTCATGATGGACAGTAATGTTAATCTATTCCTCATATCCAGATGGTGTGAACTGCAACTTCGTGGCACTGCGACGTGATCGTGGAGCAATAGAAGCACAAACATCTTTTCTTTGAACATATAGAATTCATGAGTATAGCTAAGAGTAAGAGCTCATAGTGAAAACAAACAAATCGCTTACACCTTAACCTAAAACTAACTGAACACGTACCAGATGAACAAGAACGAAATAGCAGAAAAGAGAGCATAGTAAGAAAAAAACAACGCCGCAAAAGAAAGTAACACTAAACTGGCAAAAACTCCTGTAAAATCCCTTGGATAACGCCATAAAAAACCTGACAAGAAAATTTCAGAAAACTTCCATACTACACCCTAAGCAAATCAAGGCGCCTTCGCAAGTTCCTTTGAGCTCTCCTTCCTGCTGAAACCAAATTTCTTCGCAAGCGTGCCCAGCGCACTACCCCTCCTTTCCTTGGGCTTTTCCTCGACCTTCAGCAGCCTGAGCTTATCGCCCCAAGGATTCTGAGACTCAAGATCAATCTGCTTCTTTCGTTCCGCAGCAAGGATTTCCACTTGATCGAAGAAGACCGACTTATCAATCAGATCCTCCACACGCACTTTGAGTCCGTCTTGGTCGAGGATAGATGCCACTTGCGCCAAGCCCATGATGTCACCGCCGAGCTCGAAGAAATCGGACCCTAGTTCAATTGTGGCTGGTAAGCCGTTTTCGTCATGGAGAATTTGCTCCCATGCTGCGCGCAGTGTTTCGGCGACAATGTTGGTCTCATAAGGTGAGAGGCCGGTTTCGGTGGGAAGAGAAACGGGCTGCTTTTCTGTAGACCTCTTGCGCAACTTTTCCGGAATGATGGTGGTTGAGCCCTGAGAGTTGAGCTCGGTAGGTGATGGCAGTAGATCACGTGGATCGCGTGAGAATGCAATGACATTGGCGCAGAGCATGTCGAAAACATTTTGTGCGAATTCCGGTGTGATGGTGCTGTTCGGAGCATACGTTAAACGAATTTCCATCTCATTGCCGGCTCGTGAGATAGTGTGTATGGAAAGGTCCGCAAAGTCTTCTTGGGATCCGAGAGCACCGACAGTGTACTCAATGCCGCCCAGCTGCATGGTTTGATGGCTGACCTGGGTGCCCTGGTCGTGTTGGAGAATGCTTGAGAAGTTGGTCCAGTCTGGCCAATCTGTGCAGTGACGAGTGATCTCGCGGAACCCGAGAGACTCATAGGGCATATTGGAGATTTGCTGCTCTTGGATGTTTCGGAGCAGGTCGAGAACAGACCAGCCTGATTGGTATGTGACACGCACAGGCACCATGTTCAAGCAAGGCCCGACAATATTCTCAATGTTGGCAACACTACCGTTGCGACCAGAGATAACGTGACCAAAGACAATGTCAGACTTGCTGGCGATACGTGCGAGAGTTGACGCCCAGGCTGCCTTAGCAACGGTGGCACTGGTGATATCGAAACGCTTCAGCGAGGGTGAAGTAACTTTCCTATCCAGCGTAATGGAACGACCAGCCGCACGTTGGTAGTTCGGACCGAAGTGGTTGACAATCTCGGTCATCTTGGACCCCCGGAGTACTTCGCTCCAGTGGTTATGGGCTCCGCTCACTGTTTTTGCGGTTTCTCGAACAAAATTGCCGAAACTCGGGGCGGATGAGACAGGAAGGCCATTGTAACCGTCCTGAAGAGCACCAAGTATCTTTGACATGCATACCCCATCGTATTGAGCATGTGATAATCGCATGAAAATTCGGTGAGATCCCGTTTGCTTCTGCTTTGCAACGACAAACTGGATAAAGGCTTCGCCAACGCGTGGGCCCATCTCACGGTCTTTTTGCTGCAAGCGTTTAGTGAAGGTGTCAAGGTCATCGTCAGTCTGCTCATAGATGAACTCGGGTTGGAGCTTCCGCAGAACGACTTGCAGGAAGCGATCGCTGTAAGGCACGAAGACAGTGCGCAAGATGTCAAAGGCCTGCACTGTACGGTACGCAGCTTGCTTGAGCTTGCGGAGGTCGATTGGTCCTGGTCCTTCCAAGTAGAAATAGTTGAGCATCCATTTGGATTCCATGAGAGATCCGGTGATAGCGAGCGCTTGGAAATCCGTTACCGGAAAGACGTCTGAAATGCCGCCTTTGAAAACCTGGACCTTTGAAATGACACTGTCAACGTTGGGATCGCCAAGGAGCGATACAGATTTGATGTTGGAGCTCTCCACTCCCTCATGGACAGTCTGAGGTATTGGTGTTGTCTTGTATGTGGCTTTTCGTGGCGTTGGTGGTCGTTCTTGAGTGGGGGACGAGAAGCCTTGCCACTTGTTGAACATCGCGTCGTTCCTTGCGACTTCCGATTCGTCCTGGAGTGCTGGATTACTGGGAGCCATGATTTGTATGTCGGCCCTGAACTCCGATGCAACAGAGTTGATGTCGCTCCAAATAGATGCTGCCCTCCCACGAGATCCGCGAGTTCGATGCTTAGATGGCTCTCCAACATCCCCGTCAGCCACCACTGATTCGCCACCAGCCCGGGACATAACTTCGTCAATAACTTCACCCGCGACACGTACTACGCGAGCCATGTCCGAAAATGTAGGGTTCTTAAACACATCAGCGACAGTCATCGACAACCCCTCTTCTCTTGCAGCGCCAACCAAGCGCATAGCAATGATACTGTCGCCTCCTAGCTGGAAGAAGCTATGGTCTTGCTCAATGGACTCTTCAACCATTTCCAGCAGCTCACTCCACAGATTGAGGAGCTTCTTCTCTACAAAATCCGGAGCCACCTTGGGCGATTTGTCTGTGGCGTAGGCGCCCAGGGTAGCCACCATATCGGCAGCTGTTTGGATCCTGGTCTCAGAGTTGCTGATAAGGCTCATACGACGGGAACGGATAGATTCGGTTCGGTTGGAGCCCACTGGGGCCATGGGACCGTCAAGGCTGGCGCGAACACGATGCGATGTGGACGCTTTCCGACTAAGCAGACCTGTCATCTGAGTAGTCATTTGATCGATAGTCGATGTTGTGGTTTCCGCAGTCATCTGGTTTTGAGCTACGATTTGATTGACGATCTGAGGCACCATCTCGCTGACAATCGACCGGATGAGATTGCTCCAATCTGGTGTTTCGGTTTGCGCAGGGACCGTTGCAGAGATACCTGGGAAAGCGATTCGAGGCGTAAGAGGCGAAGTCAGAGGCGAAGTTAGAGGCGGGGAGTTCGGAGGCGAAGAAACAGATCTAGGAATGGATGGACGTAATGGTGGTGGAGCCAGGTGGGCTGCGCTTGCGTTTGTCAGTTTTTCGTTAATGACGGCGTCCAGGTCTCCAATGGTCTGCTTGGTGTCATGTAGAGCTTGAACAAGGATTGCCGACATTAGTTTTGAGACATTCTTCACCTCTGCCTCGGTAACAACATCATTCCAGTAAGTAAATCGTACGCCCTCATCGTTTCGGGTAGCATCGATGTTGACTGTGATGGCAAATTCGCTGGGATCGTGACCATCCAATTGCTCAAACTCAATGGTCGAGTTTGATGGTGTCTCGTTGTCTAAACCACTGCGCTTTTGAATTGAAACGGCAGTGTTGAAGAGAGCCTTCCCAGACAACCCCAAATCATGTTGGAATTGGGCAAGAGAGCAATGTTGGTGAGGTGTGGAGTCGATGAAGTCAGATTGTACCTTTTGGATGACCTGAAGAAGTTGAGAAGACGGGCTCACTTCAACACGTGATACCAGCATGTTGAGGAATGCTCCCACAGCGTTCTCTACATTTTGAACAGGCACATCCCTTCCAGAAGTAAGGTAGCCATAGCACACATCGGAAGATTTGGTGTATGCACGTAGCACAAGTGCCCAGGCCGTCAGGAAAATATTGGCAAATGTAACGCTGCTGTTCTCCGCAAGGTCGTGGAGCTCGTCGAAGCGACTGAACCGCATATCAAGAGACTTTAGCTGTCTCTGCTTGCTTGCGCCCCGTTGCACTGTAGGGAAATAGCAAGGAGTAACGCCACGAAGTTTGGCTTTCCAGTATCCGATAGCGTCGTCCGCGGATAGCCCACGAAGGTATTTGATGTAGTCGCTGTAAAGTGGACCCTCACCAGACAGACGCCCTTCATAGGCTTCTTGGAGATCATTTTCGATGACTGCAAGAGACCCTCCATCAATGACAGAATGGTTGACGATGAGCTTCACGATAACTCGTCCTGATGTGGTCTGAATAACAGCGGCTTGGTGCGGAAGAACTGGTTTTTTCTTGCCATTGAGTGAGGTGTGCTTGATTGACTGCAGCATTGTGGATAACTCAGCATCGCTGCATGTGCAAGTGACAACGCCAGAGTCGGCATTCTTCAGCACAATCTGATCGAATACGCCACCTTTACAAACACTGTCGACGAAAACAGTACGCAAAGCTGGATGACGAGCAACAACCTGCTTCCAACCATTAACTATCTTCTTGGCATCGACCGGTCCCTGGCGCGACTTGACCTCGAAGACTGTTGAAGACCAGTACGACTCAGGAGCTCTGATTTGGCTGAGAATCATTCCGTCCTGGATTGGCGAACAAGGATACATATTCTCGACATGTTCGAATGACGGAATACCGGCATCCGGAAGAGACCTGAGTACCCGGTCAAGGCGACTGTATGACTCCAAAGGCAAAAGAGGAAGATCCGCCATTGTAGGCTGAGGCTTATTCAACTCAGCTAGCTCAGTGGCAATCTCCTCTAGAGTGCGTTGGCATTCAAGAATCCATCTGCGAATGCCTTTCTGGTTCTTTGAGTGGCGGTTGTACATGAAGCTGAATCGAATCTGATCTTCGGAAATGATTGCAGAGATTTCCAATAGCGCCATGCGAGCGGTTTTCTTGCCAACGTCAGAAGTCTCCACATCATCGTCTCCGTCAATTTGTGTAGGCTGTAGCAAAGACTTTCCGTTGTCAGATCTTCCTTGATGACCAAGGTAGTTGAAGAGGACCTCAACGGGTGCGTGGTTTGCAAACTCTTGCTTTCCGTGCTCCGTCAAGAAACGATGAGCGAAATAAGGCCTTCCACTATCCACAACCTTTGCCCGTGTATCCTTGACTTGACGGAGAGTGTGAAGAACTTCATCTTCATCGTCACCAATAGCGATAGTGACTGGATACATTGTAGTAAACCATCCCACAGTCCGAGACAGGTCAATATTGCTTGAATCCCAGACTTGACGTCCATGGGACTCATTGAACACTGTTGGAGTTTTGCGGTTGATGAAAATGCGGGAGAAGGAATGTATGACGGCCGCAAGGAATATGTCGACAAGGTCTGTCCTAAACACGTGATGGTGTCCATTTATCGTAGCAGTGATGTCTTTAGTGAGGGTAAAGTCATCTCTCTCAACATCTCCGTACAGGTTAGGACGCTTGTCCATACCCCAAAAGGAGAGGTTTGCTGGCTGTACGACAAGAGGCTGCTTTCGCATAGCTGATTGCTCGAGCAAGTCCAACGCATGTGAGCTTTGCTTCTCACACCAAGCCTGGAAAGACAATCCTTTTTGAAGTGTTGGAGCTGGACCAGTTGATCCCAGGAGATCTTCCAGATCTTGTATGATCATACCCCAACTGACGAGATCGATGACAAGATGGTGAGCCGCCATGAAGAGTATCTGCTCATCCTTGATGATGAACAGGTTGGCAGCAAAAACAGGGCCTTCTCGAATATCGAGGCTCTTCTGCGTATTGGCTACAACAGAGATAGCGGACGCAGCAGTCGATACGTTGTGGGTCTCGAATGTGTAGGAGTTTGCCACAGGCTTGACAAGCTGCTGCCACTCTCCTGCGGCATTCTTTGAGTAGCGCGCGCGCAGCATACCATGGCATGCAACAACGGCGTCGAGGGCACGCTTCACAGCGGCTGGCTCTACATGCGAAGTGATACGCAAAGTTGATGACTGGTTGAACTGTGTATCTTGCTCCGCGCCTTGAGTCTCAAAATAAAAGCGCTGGATGGGTCCCAGTGGGAAAGGTTGATCCAGGCGCTCTTCTCCGTGGTCTGCAGTGACCGTGAACTTCACGCTTTCCGCAAGGTGTGCGAGCGACTTAGCACGAAGCACTTGGTTCAAGGTAAGATGAATGCCTTCACTCCTGCATCTTGCAAGCAGTTTCATAGCAGCGATGGAGTCGCCGCCCAATGCTAGTCTCAGTTAGTAATGTATAATAATTTGTTCTTGCATCCCATGCACTTACAAAGCCACGATCGGTTTGTCTTGACCCTCTCAATCGGCACATTCAGCGCTTTGGCCCAAATTTCGCGAAGCATGGTGACAGCGTCGCTCATGTCTTCTCCAATGTCTCCACTAAGTTCAGTCTGCATGATCTTCTGGTACGTGGCATCTTCTAGGCTCTCCAGCCATGATCCAACTTGCTTCTTGTCAAATTTGGTAGACACAAGAGACGGAATTCGAGGCACGGCTATCCAAACAATAGGAACCATGTATGGAGGAACCCGTTCCGTCAGTTTTTCTCTCGCGCGATTCAACAATGAAAGGGTATCCGGGTCAGACAGCGGCGTGTTCCACTCAATATTAGCATGGATTGAAGTGCCAGCGGCGAAGCTGACAACGGCAGTGAGCTTCTTCGCGCATGGGCCAACCTTTGGCAGTTGTACGACTACCTGGCGAATACTGTCATCGGATTGTAGATTATGTTCGACCTCGCCAAGTTCCATGCGTTGACCGGCAAGCTTGATCTGGTTGTCCTTTCGTCCAATGTACTGAATAGAGCCATCAGGAGCATATTGCACAAGATCTCCGGTGCGATAGATGCGGTTTCCAGCGGGTGTAGAGAAGCCTTTGAGGAAAGCTGGGTCTTCAATGAAACATTCTGCGCTTCGTTTGGGGTCATTCAAATACCCTCGTGCAACATTTGCTCCTTCCAAGCACAGCTCAGCCGTTGCTCCAACAGGTGCAAGCTGGTGAGGATTATTGGGATTTGTAAGCCATCCGCGTCCAGTCTTTAGCACATTGCCAATATTAATGAGGGAGCGCTGCTCCCGCACCTTGTCATTCGTGACGGCGAAGATGCAAGTCTCAGTTGGACCATAACCGTTGACCAACTTGACTCCGGATGCCCATTTGTTGATGACTTCGGAAGTAATTGCCTCGCCTCCAACAGCCAAGGTTTTCAAGGTAGGCACAGAATGAGGCCCGTCAAGCGTGCTGGCCACCGATGGGGTCATGAAAGCCCAATCGGCCTTCAACGAAGTCAAAGACAACGCAAGATTGGTAGTACGTTGCTCGTCAGACGGTACGCACACGGTCGCTCCTAGGAGAAGAGGTACGAAGATCTCAAGTACGGAAGCGTCGAAAACCAATGTACTAAACTGGATCACTCGCGAAGTAGGAGTAATATGGGCTGATTCGCTGATGGCAATGGCGTTTGAGGTGACGTTCCTGTGCTCTAGGACGGCACCTTTGGGTACTCCCGTACTTCCTGAGGTGAAAAGAACATAGCAAACATTGTTGCTCTTCACATGTTGTGGAAGTAGACCTTCGCAAGCAGGTAGTTGACATATGCTATCCTCGGTAATACAACGGACGTGTTTTACGAGAGATTCGAAACGCGATTTGTACGATGGCGAGCAAAGCATAATGGACGATTTGCATGTCTCAATGATCTGCTGGTGTCGTGAGGCAGGATGTTCTGGTGACAGTGGTACGTAGGCAGCATCTGCCAGAAGGATACCCATCATGGCAACGATAGTCCAAAGGGACTTATCCAGACACATCAAGATGAGGGTTTCGGGACCGGCACCGAGACTCAAAAGTTCCTGTGCCAGATTTTTTGCATGCCTAGCGAGTTCGGCGTAGGTGAGCTCACCATCGAATGCTGAGACCGCGACCGCATTGGGTTGAGTAGCAACATTTCTGTAAAACACTGCTGGTATGGTTTCATCGACAACGCTTGGTTCGCGGAAGTTCCATTTTCCAATAAGTTGCCTGTCCTGCTCACTGAGAACACTGACTTGGCTAACCCGAGTCGCGCTTTGGAGTTGGTTCAACACAGACTCAAATTGATGGGCGAGTCGCTGAACATGCCAAGGGGAGATGACGTCCGCGTCAAAATGCAGGAGAAGCTCGGTGTTAGATGTACCGATCTTGCATTCGATAACCAGAGGGTATGTGAAGAAGTTGCCTTGGTTGCCGTTATCGTAGGGTGACCATATGGAGTCGTTCAGTGCCTCGTTGTCGGTTTGAACGACCAAGAGGTTCTGGAAATTGCATGCAGCTGCGACCTCGTCGCCGATCGCTTTGATAGCAGAGATGCCATAGTGTTGGTGAGGTATACGCTCGGTGACATTGGAAGCGATCGTTTGAAGGAGCTCACGAACTGTCCCTCCATTGTCAGTCCTTACTCGCGTTGGAATGGTTGTCAGGACTGGTCCACAAGTATCCATCACTCCATTCACAGCGACGTCTCTCCCTGCGAGGGTCTCTCCAAAGACCACGTCGTTACTGTTTGTGTAGGCCGCAAGTATCAACGCCCAAGCGGCTCGGACAACGTTTGTGGGTGTAACTTCGACATGCTTGTGAGGTGTGGGTTTCATCTGATGTTTTATTGTCTGCCCGTTTGGCGTGTTCTTTGAGTTGATCTGCGACGATCTAGGGAACTGGTACGCGTCGGTTCCACTCAAGCTCTCCTTCCAATATGCCTTGGAAGCGCTATCATCTGCATTGGACAGATATTTGATGAACCGGACGTAAGGAGTCTGCGGCATGCTGGATACGCCCTTTATATAAATTTCCTGTACGCGTTGTAGCATCAAATAGATACTCCAACCGTCATAGAGGGCATGATGTAATGTCCATACAAAGTAGCGCTGATTGGAATTTGTCGTGACAATCGTGTAGGCTGCTAGGCGGCCGCCAAGATGGGATGGGGTCCTCAATATTTCGGCTTGAGCGTCTTGAAGTGAGGCTGCGTCCTTCCAGTCAACTTTGTCATCCTTGAGCACAGCCTGCAGGAAAGCTCCGGATGAAAGTTGGACGATTCGAGTACGAAGAATATCAATCTCTCCAATAGCCTTCTCCCAAGCTGCCTTGAACTTGGACATATCTACAGACTGCGGGAGCGCTAAGATATGCTGCGCAACGTACGCGCCCGGTTGCTTGATGGTGAGAGTGATGAGAGCATCCTGGAGCGGGCTTGTCGGATACACGTCTTGTACCTCTGCGTCAGACAACAACTGACACTGTTGTATAACTTGAGTAATGACATCTGCTGTCTTGAGAGGAGCTCGAAGAAGTTCGAAAGGTTGCAAGGCGTTTTCCGCTTGGCTAGTAGTGGTGGTGCGTGAGGCGATCTTGGCTAGATCTGAGAGCTTGGGGGACTTGAAGATATCGATGAATGATAGCTCCAGTTGTTCGGCTTGCACCATAGTAATGAGACGCATAGATGAGATCGAGTCGCCACCGAGACGCTACCGGCAATTAGCAACCTTGGACATTGCCTTAGGAATGAATATGTACTTACAACAAAACTGTCGTCAATACCAACCGAAGACGGGGCAAGATTTAGCACTGAGCAGACAGCTCTGTGGATCTTCTTCTCCGCATCTGTGGTAGGCTGCTTCTTGCTTGCCATACTGCTAAGTCGGTACATTGCCAGTGCCTCCCGGCTGAGATCTTGTACAGATGCTCGGAGACAGTTGCGATCTAATTTTCCAGCTGAGGTCCATGGCATTTTCTTCACGGGTATGAAGATGGAGGGTATCATGTATGACGGTAACGCACCCGCGAGTCCGTTCTCCGCGTTCTTGCAAATGTCGCGCAGCGAATCGTCCAAAGGAAGGAGCAAGTCGTTGGATGTTGCAGCATCCGCTGTCGTCTGTGCATCTTGTTCCTCGTCGATAGGCGTAGGTTGCACAACCGCGAAGAACACGGCCAAAGCCTTTGCAGAGCTCCGGTTTGACGGTGCGATTAGCTCAACTGCTGATTGCACATTGTCTGGAAGGTTCTGACCGACGTGATACTCGATCTCGCCTAGCTCAACTCGCTGCCCATTGAGCTTGATCTGAGTGTCCTTGCGTCCAACATAACTCACAGAACCATCGCTATTGTAGCGGACCAGGTCGCCGGTCTTATACATGCGAACAGTCTCGAATGCGTCATTTCGCGCAGCAATCGTTGCTGCCCATGCAGGATTGGTGATGAACGCTTTCCTAGTCTTTTCTTCTTCATTCAAGTATCCGCGAGCAACGGTAGGTCCTTCAATAACTAATTCACCCACGGTGCCTACGGGCATGAGTTTGTCGTGGTTGCGGGGGTGAACAACCCACAATCGACATCCGCTTCCGGTACCAATGGTAGCAGGCTCCGACGGGATGAGCTTGTGGTCTAGCGTAGACTTGTAGGCAGTAGCTGCTACAACCGCACACTCGGTCGGTCCATAGGCTATATATCATATCAGTAAACGGATGTCAATACAAGATAATTCAAACACTTACCGTTGATGAAGCATGTGCTGGTACCCCATTTCTTGAGAATATGTCCGGGGAGAGCCTCACCTCCAGAGACCAGAGTCTTCAAGGAGGGAACGCGCTCAGGCTCAACCGTACCGAGAACCGAAGGAGTCAAAAGCGACCAATTGGCCTTTAACTTCCGAATTGCCCCAGCCAAATTGTTCATCCTGTCATCTTCTGAAGGTACACACACTGTTGCACCAACTGTCAATGCAGAAAGAATTTCGATACAGCTAGCATCAAATGTGTACGAAGCGAATTGAAAGGTGCGCGATGTAGCGTTGATGTTCATACGACGTGTGAAGGCCGCTGCACTGGTGCAAAATGCTCGATGAGAGATGATAGTTCCCTTTGGCTTTCCAGTAGTGCCGGACGTGAATAAGCAATAGGCGGCATTATCTGGGGTCGAAGCAACACGCAGTTCGCTAGAGGCTGGCATTGCCAGCTTCCGAATTGATCGCTGATCCACTATCAAGGGTGTCTTGGCCACCGCAGCCGCTGTAGCTTGATACTGACGAGAACACAAGACAACCTCGGCACCAACATCTCCTATGAGTTCGCGGAGTCGTGTTTGTGGATGCTTGGGATCGAGGGGAACGTAAGCGCCCCCAGCTTTCATGATGGCGATCATGCTGACAATCGCCCAGGATGACTTCTCAAACAGGATTGGAACAAAGGTCTCGGTTTCGATGCCAATGGACTGAAGATGAACTGCCAATTGGTCGGTGACCCTGTCGAACTCTTGGTAGGTGAAGGAACCATCCCAACCTTCGACTGCCTTCGTCATGCGCGGTCTTGTGAGAGCTTGATCGTGGACAACTCGGTGCACACAGCGATTGATGGGTAGAGGAAGTTCCGAGTTCCATGCCAAAATCTGGCGAAGGCTGCCTTCAGTAGATGCGTCCACATTTCCAACTGTAAGCTCGCTGGCGACGTTACCCACAATGACGTGCAAGATTTTTTCGTACATGTCCGCCATATTCTGAGCTTGGGTAGGAAGTATCTTATCTTTTGAGTAACCGAAGTCGACAGTGATACTGTCATCCATGACATCTGCATTAACAGTGACAATGTATTCTCCAGCGTCATCCGCTTCCATGTCCTCGTAGACGAGAGCCATCTGATCAGGATCACGAGAGAGGCTCCGGCGCTGGAACGTGAAAGCAGTATTGAAAAGGGAGGGCAATTGCAGCTCATGCTGGATGTCGGCAAGAGAACAGTTTTGATGAGACAGCGCGTCGGTCGAGCTTGTTTGGAGAGATTCGAGCAACTCGGCAATGGTTGTGTTGTCTGAGAATACCAAGCGGGCGCAAAGCATGGTAATGAAGCACCCTACAGCAGAATCAATGTTGGTGACTGGTATGTCACGGCCTGATGCTACCAAACCGAAAGATACGTCGGAGGCACCAACGTAGCCTATAAGAAAAGAACACATTAGTGAGAGATCGAAAGGTTATGTAGGGACTAGAAAAACATACCATGTAGCGTCAACGCCCAAGTGAGTTGAAGGACGTTGGAAAGGGTAACGCCATTCTGTTTGCAGAATGCGTGAACCGGATCGATGTTGCGTAGCTCAACAACGACCGAGGCAGGCTCACGCGCAAGCGGTTTCCCATCATTCAATGTTGGGAAGAAGCAGGGCTCCATTCCTGCAAGGAAATTCTTCCAGTAAGCCAAATCGGCATCTCGAGGCATGGAGAGAACGTAGTCGATGTAATCAGAATAGAGTGGTCCGGTATCTGCGCGCGATAGCTTTCCGGCATAAGCACGAGCGAGGTCGACCAACATATTGGACACCGAAGTACCGTCATTGATTACATGGCTGATCTCAAGCTTGATCCACACTTTCCCGGTCTTTGTCTTTGAGATTGTGACCTTGTGTGGCGGGGCAGCTTCGCGGCAGTCGATTGAGATTTGATCACGAAGCATATCCGTCACACGCTGGTCGTCCCAGCCAGTGAACAGCTGAACTCTTCCGGCCTTTTCTTTGACAACAATCTGATCCTTGGAACCATCTCTAGCAAGGCCATCAATGAAAATGGTACGCAGTGCTTGATGGCGGTGAACCACCACCTGCCATGCTTCGGCAAGCCGTCGAGGGTCTACCGGACTATGGTCGGCCGATTTCACCTGACATATTGTCTGATAGGTATAGAGTTCAGGATTTCGGGATTGCGTGAAAAGCAGTCCTTGCTGCATCGGAGACGTGGGAAATATGTCTTCGACATCAGTGAGAGTCAAGTCCGCTGGTAGGGCCTTTGTGATCCGATCAAGGCCGTTATATAGCAGTGGCAAACGTCGGAAGCTCTTGAGGCTCTGTTCTTGGCGAACTTCTAAGAGTTCGTCAATAGCATCAACAAGGATCTGCCGACACTTTCCCACCCACTCGCGAATCTCTTGTTGCCGATTCCTACAGTACGCAAAAAGGTTAGTATGTTGGCTCGGGAATAATCTCCAACACGCTTTGTTTTCATACTAAGAGAATTCAAGTAGTGGAAGTTTACTCACATGTTGCGGTTCCAGTCGAAAGATATACTGATGGCACCTTTAGAGATCGCAGCAGTCACCTCGAAAAGGGCCAGACGAGGAACTCGGTCTCCAATGTCTTTCGAGTCTAGGCCGGTTAGGGCAGTGAATATGCCATCTTGACGGTCTTGATGTTGCAGCCTTCCGACATAGTTGAACAAGACCTCAGCAGGCCAGTGGCTAGCGAATCGTGTTTGACCCGCTTCAGTCAGATTGCGATAGGCGAAATACGGCCTGCCTTTGTCTGGAGTTCGTAGTCTGAAGTCCCTGACCCATTGGATAGTGCTGACTATATCAGTGTTCTCGTTTGCAGGTACGGGCAGATAAATGGGAGTTGCCGTTGAGAACCAGCCGATTGTCCGAGACAGATCCTGGCGGGAATTGAATGTTTCCCTACCATGGCCTTCATTGTGTATCGCGATTGTGGGCCGGTCGGGGAACGTGTTGCGGAAAGACTCAAGAAGCCCAGCAACCAGAATGTCGACAATCTCGGTTGCCAAGGCATCTTGAGCGCCAAGAAGCAGCATCGTATCGCGAGTCGAGAGCTGTACATTCTCACTAATGGAATCACCAGTGAGGTTGGGTCGCCCTTCCATACCCCAGTAATCGAGTTTGGCTGGTGGGATTTCCACGGTGGGGAACACTGTTCGGGGGTTGTCCTGTTTCACTTGCAAGAACTGTTGTTGTAACCATGTGTGGTATGGCAGGCTCTGAGGAAGAGGCTGAACCCCATTCAGTAGCCCCTGAAGATCTTCAAGGAGGATGCCCCACGAAACGATATCGATGACCAGGTGGTGGGCGACGAGTGTTAGCACTTGGGAGAAACTATCCTCGACTTCAAATAGATCGACAGCAAATGTAGGACCATTAGTAACATCCAGACTTGCCTGGCTGTTGTCGAATGCCGACTGTAATGCTGGGTCGCCAATTTTCTGCACACGATGATGCCGTAATCTGAATGAACCCTCGACGTCTTGCTCGATGCGCTGCTTCCAAGTACCGAGTTCGTTTCTCGCGAAGCGTCCACGAAGCATGGGGTGGATTTTCAACAGGGCTGCAAGCGCATTTCGAAGTTCGCTCTCCTCTATGTTTCGTGAGAAGCGCAGGGTCTCGGCTTGGTTGAAATGATTGTAGGAGTCGCCAACAGTTTCGAAGAAAACATTTTGGATGGGAGAAAGATCGAATGGCAAGGAGTATTCTGTAAGCTCGGGAGCAGGCTCAGAATTTTGCGAAAGGTCAACTGTAGAAGCCAAGGCGGTGATAGACTTTGCACGGATGATGTCTTTTACGCTGATTGGCAGGCCCTGTGCCCGACATTGAGATGAAACCTGCATAGCCGCAATGGAATCTCCACCGAGATGCAAGAACGACTGATTGAACCGGATATCAGTAATGGGCAGGTTCAATGTTTTCGCGAAGATCTCCTGGAGCTTGTGTTCTACGGAAGATCCGCGATGGGTGTCGGAATCTTCTACACCCATGGTAGAAATCATTCTGTAAGTTGCTTGGTCCATTTGCTCCAACCACTGGGCTGCACGTCTTCGATCCAACTTCCCGGACGGCATCAATGGGAAGCGATTGATGGCTACCCACAAAGACGGTATCATGTATGCTGGCAGGCGCTCACAAAGACCGTCCCGAATACTGACGATTTTGGCCGAAGCGGCTTCGTGAGACAATATCTGCAATGGTCCGGCAGCATCCAGTGTAGTAGCCGGCATGTTTTGCAGTGAGATAATCGCAACTAGACGTTTGGCACTGGGACCCTTTGCAGGAACCGAGGCAAGGGCGCTCTGTACCATATGATCATCCAGGAGCTTATGCTCAACTTCGGACAGTTCCAAGCGTTGGCCCCGAACCTTGGCCTGGAAGTCTTTGCGACCGAGATAAAGCATTGTGCCGTCTTCATTGTACTTGACCAGGTCTCCCGTCTTGTATATGCGCAAAGGCGTATTTTCTTCAGTGGTCAAGAGACCTGCTGGCCACTGAACTTCCGTGAGGAACACTTCTGCTGTTTTTTCCGGATTGTTGAGATATCCAGCTCCAACTGCACCGCCCTCCAACAACAACTCGCCAACAGCTCCGACGGGCGCAAGCATATTGTGATTCTTACGTGAGACCACCCAACCTCTCGCAGTGACGACGTCTCCAAGATTATTCGGCTTTGTGCGAGGCATCATGATGTTGCACGTAGCAACGCAAGCACATTCCGTAGGCCCATACCCATTGCCGAGGGTGACTTTGTCCGCCCAAGTGGTGAGATCTTGCTGAGACATGGCCTCTCCAACCAGGAATAGAGTTTCCAAGTGCGGTACTTGAGAAGGAGTCATCGTGCGGACAACTGAGGGGGTCAAAGCAGCCCAGTTCACACTGAATTGATTGATAGCGCCCGCAAGGTCGTTTGTTCGAGCGGCTTGGTCTGGGACACACACGGTACCACCATTCATGAGTGTAGTGAAAATCTCAATCAAACAGGCGTCGAAGGTGTAGGAAGCAAATTGGAGAACCCTGGATGTCTCTGTAATCTTCCAGCCCGGAGCAAAGGCTGTGGAACTGGTGACCCAATGGGCATGATTGACTACTGCTCCCTTAGGTTTTCCAGTCGATCCAGAAGTGTAGAATGCGTAGGCTGGGTCGTCGAAGTGAGCCACAGCAAGCGGTGGAGAGCATGGTTTTTTGTAAACAGTTGACTCTCGATCCACTACTTGTGCTCTGCAGGGTATTGATTCACAAAGCTCTTCGTACTGAGGTGCGCACAGGAGCAATTCTGCACCTACATCACCTACTATCTCGCGAAGTCGAAGGACAGGGGCTTCAAAGTCCAGAGGGACAAAAGCAGCACCTGCTTTGAGAACGGCGAGTATAGCGACGATCGTCCAACCAGACTTGTCGAAACAAAGAGGTACGAACTGTTTAGGCTTCACGCCCAAAGCTGTCAGTCGGTATGCAAGCGCTGTGGCCCGCTCGTCTAGCTCTTGGTAACTCATGACGCCCGTGTCCCAAGCGTCGATTGCCGATGCCGTGGGCCTCCGCACAGACTGATCTTCTTGTATGACGTTGTGTATGCATCTAGGAATGATACGCACAGGCTGGCTATTCCATGCACTGATCATGTCTTGGTCAACAGGGTTTAGTAAATCGACATTGTCCAGCTTCTTGTCGATATTGCTGTGGGCGTTGAGTTGACATAGCAAAAACTCAAATTGTTGAACTACACGCTCGACGAGCCATCTTTCAACGACACGACCGTCAAACAATGCTTCCACACGAATGCCAGCTGAGTCTACCTTGCAGTTGAAGGCAAACGCGTAATTGAGGAAATCAGTTCCAACTGTGTTGCTGCTCTCCATGTGCCAAAGTTGACTGTGCGCATCATCATCGTCGGCGGCCTCGATGCCTAAAAAGCTCTGGGCCTCGCAAGCTGCCGCCGTCTCTGAATTAAGTTTACGGATGTGTTGCAGGCCTGCAAACTGATATGGCAGAGACATAGACGACTGCGTTTGGGTTTCCTTCAGATATTCATGGACTGTCAAATCGCGATTGAGCCTCAAACGAACGGGTGCAGTCGTGAGGGTAGGACCAATGATGGCCTCGATACCAGGAACGACGGCTTCTCGCCCGCTGTTGGTTTCCATCCACACTACGTCATCTGAGCCCGAATAAATGGCAAGAAGAAGGCCCCATGCCGCGCGGATGATCGAAGGGACGGTGACTTCCAGGTCTGCATTTCTCTGCAGTTTTATACGATGAAGTAGCTGACCATTGGTTTCCACGTGGTGGTCCGGAGACGGTAATTGCGGAAATTGAGTCGCCGTGACATTGTCAAGCTGTGAAAGCCAGAATTCGTCTGATTTCTTCTGGTCCAGGGAACAAAGATACTTGACGAAGCGAGAGTAAGGCACAGTAGCTGGAATATCCTGCACATTATTGCGATAGTGCATTTCTACTTTGCGAAACAAGGACGTCCAGCTCCAACCATCGTATAGGGCATGGTGAGCCGTCCAAACGAACATGGGTCTGGCGGTAGTTTCTCCTACAAGTGCGAAAGTGGTAAGGGGCGCACCATTCTTAACAGGAAGCTTTCTGGTGTCTTCATCGATGTCCAGAATGTCGGAAACGGAACACCAGGGAGGCTCCTCACGCAGAACTACCTGGACAAAGCCATATTGCTCGGAGTATACGATACGAGTGCGGAGTATGGATTCGGAAGCGACAACAGCTTTCCAGGCAGCTTTGAAACGTGAGAGGTCGATATCCGCTGGCAAGCTGTAGATGGGCTGAACTACGTAGGTGCCCGGGTCCTTGTTGGTCAACATGATGAGGCCTTCTTGGAGCTTGCTGCAGGGATAGATGTCTTCGATAGAGTCTAATGGAACTCCACATTCTGAGGCTGCGAGCTCCAAGATCTTAGGGCGGTTGGCTGCTGGAATCATCTCAAAGGGGTGCGTGTCGTTAACGACGGTCGCTATCTCTTCTGACGACGACAGAGCGGCCGTTGCTGCCATATCGCTCAGCTTTGGATTCGAGAAAACATTGGCCACGTTTAAGAGAATGCCGTCGTTCTTTGCTGCAGTCACCAGCCTCATGGCACTGATTGAGTCACCACCGAGGCGGAAGAAGGAGTCTTCAGCGCCAATTGCACCTGCACCACCACTGAGCTTCAACACTGAAGCCCATAGATTCGCCAGCCTCACTTCAGTGTGTCCCTGGGGCGCGCGGCCGCTTTTTCCTGCCAGGCGGTACGACGTGAGCTTTGATGCAGGGACTGCTGCCGCCAGGGCCCGTAGCACCTTTCGGTCCAGCTTCCCCGATGTCGTCATGGGCATGCGCGTGACAGGCATGAAGACCGAGGGAACATAGTAGACGGGAAGCGCGTTGGCAAGCGCCATTTCGACCTGCTTCGCCACGACTCGCAACGACTCATTCATGTCATCGATGGCCTGTGTTTCTCCTTCTTCTTCGGACAAGCACATGAATGCTACCAGTGCCTTAGTGTTGTTGCTGTCGTTAAACTTGACTAGTTCCACCGCTGATTTAGCTCCAGCAGGCAGATTGAGCTGAAGGTGGTGCTCAATCTCACCCAACTCAATTCGCTGTCCGTTGAGTTTGACCTGCGAGTCTTTTCTGCCCAGATACATCAACTCGCCTTCTGAAGTATAGTGAACCAAATCTCCGGTACAGTAGAACCGACGCCCTGTTTGACCTGTAGCACAAGCCCACTCAGGGTCGGTGATGAAAGCGGCCTGTGTCTTTTCGAGGTCGTTAAGATATCCACGACTGAGGATGGGCCCTTCCAGAAGCAGCTCTCCTTTGCAGCCGATCGGCATCAAACGATTACGGTTTTCAGGATCGACAACCCATGTAACACAACCAATAGCTTTGCCAATGTTGGTGGCTTCACCCTGACCATCAGAGAATTCCTTGAATGTTGAATTGACGGATGCTTCACTAGGTCCGTACTGTCCCACAACTTCGACATGTTGGCTCCATAATTCAATTAGCGCCTTTGTCAGCGGTTCCGCACCAAGGCACAAGCGCTTCAATGTGGGAACCTCTTCGGGGACGAGCAATGATGCCACTGTTGGCGTGAGGTCCATGATATTGACATTGAGCTTGGCCACGGCTCCAGGAAGATCATTGAGGCGGTCAGCCTCGGAGGGGACACACACACAACCTCCTCTTTGGAGGGTAGTGAACATCTCCTCCAGCGAGTTGTCGAACGTGTAAGAGGCGAACTGAAGCATGCGCGAGTCCGGGCCGAGCCCAAGCTTCGAGCCGTGAGCTTCCGCACTGGTAACCATTGCTGAATGCTCAAGGACAACGCCCTTGGGTCTGCCAGTGCTTCCGCTTGTGAAAATAACAAATACTGGATGATGTGGTCGTACACTTGTGTGGATTGGGCCGCGAACAGCTGGTAGGCTTTGTAACAGTGAATCGTCTACTATTATCACGTTGTTGACAAGCCCTTCGAATTTGTGTGCACGCACGGATGTGGTCAAGACAATACTTGCCCCGGCATCCTCAAGACGTGTCTGCAGCGCAGTCGTGGGATGTGCAGCGTCAAGAGGAACCGCAGCACCACCTGCCTTGAGAACAGAAAGCATGGCAACGACAGCGAATACGCTTTTGTCAAAGCATGTAGGGACGAACATCTCAGGCCTGACGCCCTGCTCGACAAGATATTGTGCTAGGCGATCGGTTACAGCTTCCAATTCGGCGTAGGTGAATTCTCCGTCGTGTGCGCATATTGCCGGCGCGTCAGGTTGACGTGTCGCCCACTGTGAGAATCTGTCGTGGACGCATTCATCGATGGTCTCCGGCATGATGTTCCAGTCACAGATTTGTTGGAGATGCTGCAAGCTTAAATGATCCAAAGCTGAGATGCGTCGTTTGGCGTTGAAAACAATGTTCTCCAGGGCCCGGATGAATGTATTGGCGACGTTCGTCGCTTGGGCCGCGGTAAGGTGGTCGGTCCAATAATCAAGGTCGATAGCTGCAGTCTCGTCGCCTACTTCAATGTTGATGCTGACAGGATACCTAAAGGAGAAAATTAGTGAAATCTCACAGAGAGAGATTTCTCGCAATGCTTTGCTGGTAGAGCTGGAACTTACTCAGTAGGATCATAGATCGGGCGAACTTCTTGCAAACGAACACCTGAATTGGCGACAATCTGCTCTTGAGGCAAGCGACGGTAAGACAGCGCAGTGTTGAACAAGCTCGCACCTGATAGTTCAAGAGCATGTTGAATGTCGGCCAAGGCTGTATGACGATGTGGGAGAGCCTCCATGTAATCTCTCTGTACGTCTTGCAATACATCGAGAAGGCAACGTGACCCATCGGAAAGGTCTACACGGCAGACCAGAGTGTTGATCAGCGGTCCAACGATGCTCTGGACATCTTCAATCTCCTCTGAGACTCGCGCAGAGGTAAGATACCCGAAAGTGACGTCCTGGCTGCCAATGTAGCAGTTGAGTGTAAGCGCCCATGCAGTGTGGAAAACGTTCGACAAGGTGATTCCGTTAGCATTGCAGAAATGCTGAAAGTCGGCCAATCTGATGCTTGTCAAGTCCATACGGATAGTGACTAAGTCCTTCTCCTGGAGCTGGCCTAGGCCATCGTCGAGAACAGGAAACGAGGAAATCTCACTGCCATGCAAGTATGACTTCCAAAAGTCAAGGCTAGCTTCCTCTGGCTGCCGGGTAAGCCATGCAATGTATGCACTGAGTGGAGTACAGTCGAGTGTCAATTGCCCTTCGCATGCTGCTCTCAGCTCGCTAATGAGTAGACTCATGGAATGCCCATCCATGATGGCGTGGCTAATGTCGAGGGAGCAAAAGATTCTTCCATTGACCGTAGTACAGATCGTGAAGCGGTGATTTGGGCATTGTCCGTGGTTGTAAGAAATGGATCGCTGCTGTTCAATCAGCCTGACGGCGTCATGTTCGTCAGCCGCCTCGAGGTGGACGATATTAGCCTCGATGTCCTTGAGCACGATCTGGTTATAGAGGCCCTTGACACCCACGTTCTCAGCAAAGATAGTCCGCAGCGCTGGATGACGCTTCACAACTTGCAGCCAAGCCCTAGCGACAGCCTCGAAAGACATTTGAGACGTTGGCGCCAAAACTTCATGAAGGGTAGCTGCAGCATAGTATCCAGCATCTTTGGTCTGTGACAGCAGTAGACCTTCTTGCATACTGGAACACGGATATATGTCTTCGATATCGGTGTCGGAGATACCCATAGCCGAGAGCGTGTCAAGAATTGAGTTGAAACTGGTTTCTGTCAGGGACAGCAAGGGGAAGTCGCTGAGAGTTGGTTTTGGGTCCAATGCATTCAGGCCGCGAATCATATTTGAGATTGTAGCCTCGCACTCTGACACCCATCTCAGGACGTTTGCCTGATGAAGCATGTCGCGATTAAAAGTGAAGGCGACTTTGAGGCGACCTTTGAAGACAAAAGCAGATATCTCGAAAAGGCCCCATCTGCAAGTAGCATGTCCAAAGTCAGAAGTACCGCCAGCCTTACCAGTTTCACCAGCCATAGTACCCAAGGGTTGAAGAAGGGCGTCCGCCCTCTCGAGTTGCTAGCAAATGCGTTAGTGGACGCGTGATTACTCAGTCGGACATGGACGTACCTGATACTGGCCAAGATAATTGAACAATATTTCCATCGGCCAGTGGGATTTGAAACTTTCGCGACCGTCTGACGTGAGGCATCGCCGAGCAAAATATGGCCGACCGTTCCCAGGAATGCGGCGCTTGAAGTCTTTCGTCTTCCGAACTGTGTCTGTGGGTTTTTCAGACGGTGTTACGAGGATGGGTGATAGCGCAGTAAACCACCCGACTGTACGCGTAATATCGATAGTCGAATCCCATGGTTCGCGACCATGGCCTTCGTTGAAAATGGCAGGAATTGGTCTGTCGGTGAAGACTTGAGACCAAGATTGTATTAGGGATGCGAGCAAGACTTCAACCGGCTCCGTCTTGTAAGCATTGTGGCATGTAGTGAGAAACGCCGAACTGAGCTCGTTGTCAAGCTCAAAGCTGGCATGGCTTGCATTGCCATAGGTGTTATCCTGGTGTTGGATGCCCCAGTACGTAAAGTCCATAGGAGGAACATTGACGTCGGGAAGCACATCACTGAGCTCCAAGGACTCAGCATGCTCTTGTTGGAGTTCCGCCCATTTTTGGAACGGAAGTGCTGGCGCCAAAAGCTGTCCACCCTTCAATATCTCTTCGAGTTCTTCTAACAAAAGTCGCCATGTGACCAGATCAACAACCAGATGGTGACCAGTAAGGAACGCAAACTGCTGAGTTCCATAATCGAAGAATTCGGCGCCAAACAGGGGTCCTGTGGCGTAATTGAGACATTGCTGTGTATCCTCAATTGAGGCGTCAATTGCGGCTTGAGAGGTTACAATGGAATGGCGAAAGCGATAGGACCCATCAATGTCATCTAGGATAATCGTCAGTATTACAAATGGGGAAGTATTAGAACATTGGATAGGTGTGAGAAAGGGTCATATGAAGGGCTCGAAGAAAGTTGGGTCACGCGGGGTAGTTTACTTGTGAGACGCTGCTGCCATCCATATTCTTCTGAATAAGAGAATCGCGCGCGCAGCATTGAGTGGCGTGTTACAAGCTGCTTGATTGCGGCGTGAAACTCTTTGGCGCTGGTTGTTCGAGCGACTCGAAGATAGAACGATTGGTTGAAATGGCCGTCCGTGTTGGGTCGTTGGAAGTAAAGAGACTGTATAGGCGAAAGGTCGAATTCTTCATCAAAGTATTCCTGGTGATCATAAGGAGAGCTCTCTACTTCTTTCACGGCAGTGGCCAGCTGGGAGATGGATCGGCTTCGTAGAACCTCTTGGACGCCAAGACTCAAGCCATCTTTACGACATTGACCGACTACTTGCATCGCAGAGATGGAGTCTCCGCCCAAGGAGAGGAAAGACTGGTCGAGGGGGACATGGGTTAGGTTGAGCACATGAGCCCAAATCGATTGGAGACATTGCTCCATTTGGTGGTTGTCATTAGACGCCATTTGTGAGGTGCGATTATGGAATACCTAGAACACGATGAGTACATTCAACAAGAACTTCAAGAGATATAGAAACAGCGAATAGCGCAGGAACTTCGGGTGATTGGGATTTCACACGAGTTGCAGCTAGGATAGCTCGACAGGATGTGAGTGACTAGCAGAACAATCAACGTACCAAGGCCTGTAGGGTTGGGTTTGAAAACACTATAGGTTAACAAAATGTCGATTTTACAATTCCTTACCACGGAAGATGAGAAGAGGGGTCAGAGGAGGGGTAGACAGGGCACAGGTGTGGTGCGAATGGCGAGCAAGGAAGTCCAAGAAACAATCAGTAAGAACCAGAATCATTCACGTCGAAAGAGCAGTGACGGAAATTAAGCAATGGCCTGAGGCGGAACACCCAGTTCGAGCAGCTCTTTTTAGGGCTTGCTATTTCCTCTCACTAGGGTTAAACGAGTGGTGCGACGTCCACGGAGCTTGCGACTCCTGAACCGCCCCCTCGCAGCCCGCAGGACTGGGATGAAGTGACTGCTGTGTACTTCGTTTATCATAAGCCACACACACTTGTGAAGCGTGGCATGCAAAGGCGAACAACCAGTGCTTGTAGGCAGACAGGCGGTAAGGGCCCCTATGTGGTCAAGGACATGTAGGGATTGAATGATCGACAACACGAGTGCTAGCGAAAGGAGCCTTGGGGTGTCAGTCGTTGGATGTTCTCCTGGGGAGTTAGATTTCTTCTGGGGAGACATAGTGCACCAAGGGCAGGGCGGCCCGAGACCCAATCTCCCAACACAGAAAAGCAAAGCGATCCTGGATGGTCGACCAGCGAGGATGCCGCGGCGGGCGCTGTCGGCCAGGTGGGAAGGTGTGAAGTTGGCACTATGCTGGCAGCGGAGACACTAGAGACATTCGAGAGGGTGGATTTGATCCATATTGTGGCGCTCATTTCTGGAGACGTGGTGGGTATGAAAGGTCGCGTTGGCGGTGAGCAAGAGGGGCAAAGCAAAGGAGGTGAGGTTTGGGGTGCGCATCCATAGCACGTCGCTTTAGGGCAAGCGCGAAGGGAGGCAAGGACAAGGCGCGTGCAGGACGCTTATGTAAGGAAGCCAGCGCGTTACCAGGATTACGGGATGATCGACGGCGCCGGTCGCCCGTCACTCGCTGGCGTCGACCAAGAAGGCGCGCATCATATTGCTTCTCCACACTCGACGACGCGCATGAGTAGACGCGTCGTTGGGGGCCATTCCATCTGGCAGCCAGCAGCCATGTTGCGACACTTAGTTGCTTGCTTGTTTGCTTGCTCGCCTGCTCGCCTGCTCACTCCATCGCTCGCTCCGTCGCCGTACCCCGCTCGCAATCCCGCGGCCTCTTCCGCTGACGGAGGACTTCCTCCGTTGCAACATGGCACGCCACTTCGCTCATCTGCTCGTACTGCTGCAGATGGCGCCCCCGAACCATTTGCCGCTACCAGTGCCCTTTTGGCTTTGACAGGGAACGGCTTCGCTGTATGCCGCACCATGTATCGCCGTAGTGGTGTCCACAAAACGGATACCGCACCCTCCTTGGCTCTACCTCCCACTAGCCCGCTAGCCCGCAGAGTCACTGTCGCCATCATTCCCCTGTCATTAGGGAATACATACAGGCCATCTGCCGGCTTCAGCCGCTGCATCCCAGAGACCCGGCCTCCTGTTTACCCACAGCTCTATCCCGGTCCGATGCCCAAGCGCCCGTCTCTCTGCGACTCTCCCGTGTCTATTGTCCACTGTCAGCACAGGCCACACCAGTGTCTAGCGCCTCGCCTCGCCGTACAGGCAACACAATGTGACGCCTAGAAACGCTTACGTATCAAATGCCCACTGCAGCGGGTTCCATGAGTCGTTCCATGATTGATCGCGCCCCGCTGACCAGGCGTGTCAAGCTTGGCGCGGTCAAATCTGGAAGACCTGGTCGCCGAATTGGTGCGTCTCCTGGGATTGGACAGCCCTCCCAAGGCCTTAACGCTTTGCCTGCAGGAGCCACAGAATCTTGATATTACCCATACGGGCTGCGCAAGCCACACTTCTCGCACGCACAATGGCAGCAGAGTCATATTAACACGACATCATGGAGCATCTACCCGGGCGGCCGACATGGCCTGCACCTGAATCGAAGTTGGTACGATCGTCTCTGCATCAATCACTGTCACACACGAAGCGACATCACAAGCCCATGACAGGTCTCCAGGAAAGCGTCTCCTCGGGCTACGAAGGTTGTACAGGACTTGCTCAACTTGGTTTTGTGGGTCCAAGTGCACACAGGTTTTCTGGGCGGTCTGCAAACCCCTTCCACCACCATTGGCGTTCCGTTGATGCCTGAGGTCAAGGTGCATTGTCTTCGCCCTCTGTTACGCTGGATGTCTGATTTTTTTGTGCCATTTGAAACAACCCAAGTGCTGTCAAACAGAATCAGCTTCTAGAAGAAAAACTATGTAGCACTAATGCGGTTCTCCTGCCACTTCAAACATCCACCCACCCACCCACTCACCCACCTCACACCACCCATCAGCAATTCAGCAATACCAAAATTAGGCTATTTACTAGATGGGGTCGTCTCAATCCTGGTATCAAACGTACGCTAACCTTTGTTGTCGTCTCATGGCAATGTCGATCCACAAGCCCAGTCTTTTTGTGGATTTATGGGATTGCAGATCCCGATGCAGGATCCAACAAAGCCAAGAAAATATTTTGAACCATCACATTTGCAAGACACGTGGCCAAGCTGACATAGACTACACCATTACTCAGGATATCAAGCTAGCCGTGGTAGTACAGCATGAGTAGTATGTTGAGACCAGGGAAAGCGAAGTGTCTCCCCTCTTCAGGCAAGATATCCAGCTGAGGCTTAGAGCAAATTGTCGTCACGTATTTATCGTCCGATGTGCGAAGATCACGTTATTCAACCACATTCAGCAGGGCATAAGGCTGAGGAAACGTCTCAAGCGTTGTTTTTGATTAATTTTAACGGTACAGCGCATACTAGTCTGATCTCAGCGGTAAAAGCAAAACACGGATTGCCTGGCTCCGGTCTTCCACGAACGATGTGGACATCTGTACACGCCAACGGGAACAGGTAAGCTTGTCGACCTGCGTAAATTTCAAGACGAATTGACCATGATCGCCATTCAGACGGCAGTAGTCGAGCAGCCACAAGCCATAGGCACCCACCTAAGCGTGCCAAGGCCATAGTGTGGTCGCGCAATTAAGGTTGAGGATCCTCTTCCCGGACCGCCGTGGACTATGTAATGTTGGAACGCAGGGCGATGGGATATCGCTGATCCCTACCACAAACTTGGACAAAAGACACGGCTAAACCAGATGCGAATGCCCATGCACGTTCCTCGTCATTTTGTATGTCCTACCAGCGTATGCAACAAGCATGCACTGGCCACAGGCCAAGTTTCGAGAGGTCCGTTTATGCTTACGTCTCCCAGAGAGAACATTCCAGCTTCGCGTAACTGCTCTGTGGGCCTGCATCGTATCCACTTTCGTGATGTACAAATTCGATCATCGCGAGCTGTGCCGATCTTTTACTGTCAACACGGAAATTTGGAAAAATACACGACGTACTAGAGCTACGTAAAACATGCCGGCTGTCTCGTAAAAGCGAACAGTAGCGTCTGTGCACGAGTGGAACATTGATGTTGTGGCATTGCAGAGCTATGGGCTTGTAGGGCCGCATGCACCCACTACCGTCAAGTCCTAGCCTCTTGCGCTGGTGTGCAGACACATAGGTGCCACTGAGAGAGGTAAAGAAGGAAAGCACCATTCTGCCACCGGCTCGCTCGATCATCATATCGGCGGGAACTCCTTGAAGCATAAGGGGACGTTGGATTATCAATTCCCACATCCCATTCATTCCTTGATACACACTTTCCTTGATGCATCTTTGTGGTACCTGAGCGACTCCAACCAGTCCATTCACGCTCGCCATGGCATCGAGTCCGAATGTGAACTGCACCTCAGTGGACGGCACCTTTGGTCCCTATGCTGGACCTCACTGTCGTGGGGGTTTCGACTTCACTCTGCTCTTCTCCGAGATCCTTCTTTCAATTGTACCTTTGTCTATTCTGATAGTCATCGTGCCATTCAGAGCCTTCTACCTCTGGCAAAGGAAGACCAAGGTTACAAAGTCGACGCTATTGTACATAAAGCTGGTATGGAACCATCCTCTTGCACAATGTTCATGGCTAACCTCAGCACAACAGATAGGATGGGCCATCTTCGCCGGCTTCGAGCTAGCCCTCCTCGTCCTGTGGACAAACCGCAAAGGATCTGTGAGCCCGGCCGAGATACCCTCTGCTGCCATCAACTTTGTTGGTGCTTCACTGCTCGGCTTCTTCTCTTATGTGGAACACATGCGCTCTGTTCGACCCTCGCTTCTGCTCAACATATACCTTTTCCTCACCTTCCTGTTCGACCTGGAAAGGTCACGTACCTATGCGTTGTCGGTTGATCTGAACCTTGTCGCTGCCGTGTTCGCTACACGGCTTGCAGTGAAACTGTTTTTGGCTGTAGTAGAGTCTCGGGACAAACGAAAGCATCTCCTTCCAGAATACGCCGACTGTCCTCCGGAGGCCACAAGTGGCATATACAAGCGTGCGTCGTTTTGGTGGCTCAATGAGCTATTCAAGAAGGGTTTCTCCAAGGCTTTGACTGTGGACGATCTCTTTCAATTGGATAAATATCTACGTGCAGATTATGTGCATCATGCACTAAGCTCAGCATGGGCGCGATGTAAGTCCAAATCTGATCTATCGCATTTGATCGGTTCACTGACTGTCACTGTTGTTGCAGTGGCAAGTCCCAGCCCGAATGCTCTGTTCAAGACGACTGTGGGAAGGTTGAAGTGGTCTATCTTGGCAGTCGTTCCGCCTCGGCTCTGCCTGATTGGTTTCAACTTTTGTCAGCCGTTTCTCATCAATAGGGCTGTGAAGTTCTCCCAAGAAGCTGCAACTCCTCAAGCCAAAAATATTGGCTACGGACTCATTGGCGCCTATATCATTGTGTTTGTCGGTATTGCGGTTCGTGGTCTATTCAGGTCATCGATCGTCCGGATTAAGACTGACATTATCACCAGGTTTCTACGGGCCAGTACATGCATTTGACATTTCGCTTCATCACGCAAATGAGAGGTGGACTTATTTCAATGCTGTACAACAAAGCTACCGAGGTCGCATTGACTGACGTTGATGTTGCTTCTTCCATTACATTGATGAGCGCTGATGTTGAGCGCATTGTTACTGGAATGGAAACTAGCCATGAGGTGAACAAACCCGGTGTGTGTCTCAGCAATCTGCAGCATGAACTAACATTTGCTTCCCGTCTAGATTTGGTCAAATGCACTGGAGATTGCACTTGCAATGTACCTGCTTCAGCGACAGCTGGGTGCGGCATGCGCTATTCCTATCGGTATCGCAGTTCTATCGTTGCTCGGATCCATTGGCGCGACCAGTCTGGTCATGCAACGACAAGCACTTTGGCTTGAGGGCATCGAGCGGCGCATAGCTGCCACTGGTGCGATGCTCAGCTCTATGAAGGGAGTTAAGATGGGCGGTCTAACAGAAGTACTGCGGGAGGATCTGCACAAGCTCAGAATCGATGAGCTCAACATCTCAAAGAAGTTCCGGAAGCTGCTGATTTGGACTATGGGCTTCAGTAAGGCAACAGGTGCTCGTCCCTTCCCACAATACACTAACCACGCATAGCGTACATCTCACCGATCGCATCACCAATTCTAGCCTTCGCGGTTTTCTCAGTCATTGCACGAAACAACGAGGGGAAAGGCGCGCTTGATACTGCTACCGTCTTCACATCTCTCTCCTTGTTCACCTTGCTTACGGAACCGCTTGGTTCGCTGATCATGGCACTTTCATCACTCATGGGTGGCGTTGGGTCGTTCCAGCGAATCCAGGAATTCATCGCACAGGCCCCACGGACGGAACGCCGTAGGTTTGCGCCTTCCCACGCAGGTAGTGTCATGTGGCTTCCAGAAGGTGGCAGTGTGTCTGAGAAGGGCTCCGTCCTCTCCCAAAAGAGCCGTTTTTCTGTCGAGGTTAAAGATTTCAACACTTCGCATGCCATTGTTGTCGAAGGCGGTCACTTCGGGTGGGACTCGGAGAAACAGCCTGACGGTATCCTGCAACAGATCGATATGGCTGTTCCACGAGGCAAGATTACCATGATCGTAGGACCAGTAGGCTGTGGCAAGTCAACCCTGCTCAAAGCAGTGCTAGGAGAATTGCCAGTCATGGGTGGTTCCCTGCAGGTGTCTTCCCTGCGCATTGCCTTGTGCGACCAAACCCCGTGGCAAACAAATGGTACCGTACAGGAAAGTATTATTGGTGTATCTGATTTTGACCAGCGTTGGTACTCGTCGGTTGTTCGCGCTTGCGCCTTGGACGAAGATCTCGGACAACTGCCCCAGGGTGACCAGACACAGATCGGCAGTAAGGGTATTGCATTAAGCGGAGGCCAAAGCCAGCGCATTGTGAGTCCTCCCACTCTTCCTCCCCACCTCCATGTTGGCGCCGGTACTAACTGTTCGACTGAACAGGCGCTTGCAAGAGCAGTATATGCACAAAAGGACATCATAATTCTCGACGATTGTCTAAGTGGTCTTGACGGCCAGACTGAAAACCGTATCTGGCACAGTCTCTTTGGCAGGCAAGGACTACTGAGGCGTTGCAGAACGACTGTTCTCATCTCTTCATCATCTGGTATGCACAGATCGTTTCTTCATCTGAGATGCATTCTTACTAATTTTCCCTCTCCAGCAAAACGGCTACCTTACTGCGATCACATTGTCGCTCTTGATCAAGACGGAAGGATTTCGGAACAAGGATCTTTCGACAAGCTGAAGAGGTCTGGCGGTTACGTCTCAGGTTTCGATCTCCCAAAGCCAGACTGGAACTACAGCGCAGAGAAGCATACCTATGAAGCACCACCCAGATACACCGAACGTCAACCGGACAACAGCAAACTCACAGAGGAGGAGATTCAAGCCGAAGCCAACCGCCGTACTGGAGATACCGCTATCTACTTCTACTACATTGGCTCAGTTGGCTGGGCACCGACTATGGTTTTCGTCTTTTCGATCATCGTCTTCATTTTTGGCATCTCGTTTCCTACTGTCTGGGTCAAAATGTGGGCTGAATACAACCAAGAACATCCAAATCAGCGTCTTGGGTACTGGTTGGGTATCTATGCCACGTTTGGTGGTCTGGCTATGATCTTCCTGATTGTCAGCTGTTGGCAGCTCATAATCACCATGGTCCCTCGTTCGGGCGTTGCATTCCATAAGAAGCTTTTGGATACAGTGCTTGGGTAAGTTTAATGAGTCATGATAAGTATAGCTTTACAGACTAACGAATCAAAGATCCCCCATGTCGTTCTTCTCCACTACAGATTCCGGAGTCACGCTCAACCGCTTCAGCCAAGATCTCATGTTGATTGATATGGAATTACCGCTTGCCGCATTGAACACGTTTGCCACATTCGTTCTTTGCGTCGGTCAGATGGCCCTCATCGCCGTAGCAGCTCCATATGCCACCATCGCTTTCCCGGTCGTAGCTATAACCGTCTACTTCATTCAGAAGTTTTACCTTCGCACATCTCGCCAGCTCCGTTTCCTCGATTTGGAAACCAAATCTCCTCTCTACACTCAGTTCAGCGAGATACTGGAGGGACTGCCCACTATCCGTGCATTCGGATGGCAGGAGTATATAGAGAAGAAAGCTAAGGCGCTACTTGACCGTAGCCAGCGGCCTTTCTACCTGCTCTTCGCGATCCAGCGTTGGTTGACTCTTGTGTTGGACCTGGTGGTTGCAGCAGTAGCCACTATTCTCATTGTTCTCGTCGTAACATTGCGAGGGAAGCTTAGCGCTGGGTATGTGGGTGTCGCGCTTCTCAACGTTGTACTCTTTTCGCAGAGCATCAAGCTGCTCATTTCGTTCTGGACGCAACTGGAGACGCACATTGGTAGTGTAGCCAGGGTTAAGAGCTTCACTACTGACGCCATCACGGAAGACAAGGAGGGTGAGGATCGTGTTCCTCCACCCAACTGGCCTAGCTCTGGAAAGATCGAGTTCAACAACGTCGAAGCATGCCATCGGTAAGTTGCTTAGTTGTCTTGGAAAATACGCAAACTAACAGTGCAGTCCTGGCGAACCCATAATCTCAGACTTCACTCTTTCGATCAAGCCTGGGGAGAAGGTGGCCATTGTCGGCCGAACCGGCAGTGGCAAATCATCATTGGTCCTCTCTCTCTTCCGCATGATCGAGCTTTCTTCTGGCAGTATTACTATTGATTCACTTCCCATCACCGAGATCGCGCGCCAGACCATCCGCAGTCGGCTCATCGGCCTTCCACAGGACGCTTATCTACTCCCCGGCTCCATTCGCCTGAATGCTGATCCTTTGGGCGAATCTAACGATAAAGCCATTATGGCGGTGATGAAGGACGTCCAGCTCTGGGATATCATTGTGGCCAAAGGAGACGTTGAGAAGTACGTCCATCCGCTAGACGTTGAAGTAAACGACCTGCATTTCTCCCACGGCCAGCGTCAACTGTTCTGCTTGGCGCGCGCTATGTTGAGGAAAGACAAGGCAAGCGTAGTCATCATGGATGAAGCTACGAGCAAGTAAGTATTGGTATTTCCCCTTCGAAACATACATGAGTGGCTAACAATATACCTCCCAGCCTTGACGCAACAACAGATGCTCACGTCCAACGCCTCCTTCGCTCCACCTTTCCTCATCACACCCTCATCTCGGTCGCGCACAAACTCGATACTATACTTGACTTTGATAAGGTCGTCGTCATGAACAAGGGTCAACTTGTCGAATATGGGCCGCCCCATAGACTGCTGGAGCGCCAGGGCAGCTGGTTCAAGAGCTTATATGAGGAGGTGGCCATGAGGGAGGATGTGGATGACGATTTCGACGTTGTCTCTTAAGCACATGCTTCTATTAATGTAAGGCAGGTAGTCACATCTCACTGTGGCTCACAAGCGTCATGCAGTTTGACGCCCCCATCATTTTCTTTCTTCTTCCTATCAGTGAATCCACATGAGCTATCTGTCACTCTTTCATGTCTTTTCTTCTACATTCTGGGTAGTATAATCGGGTCATGACAGCTACACCGAAACCTTTTCTTTTCTTTTTCTGGAGTCAAGGGTACGATAATAAGTAGGCGTTAGGACAGGCCATAAGATATCCTCGTTCGCTTCTATGTAGCTTCTAAGCAGATTAATCGGCTCTCCGCCACACACGAATCGAAAAATTTCTCTAGTCGAGATTAACATCAATGAACGAGTTTATGTGAGATTTCTACTTGGATGCATTGCAGATCACGGTTAGAAAGCTTTGCTCGCTGTTTCCTGTCTTGCATAGAGCATCTGCATCGAAGTATATCCATGCACCTGCATGCAGTGTAGATCTGATACATTCCCATAGTAGCGGTAAGTTTCGACCTCATACCGGGTACGGATTTGCGGCCCTTTTTATCCGCAAGTGCGGGAGGATTAGTGCAGATGGGGGCTTGTCAAGTGTGATGGTACTGGGAACGACGCAGTGTAACGTCAGTAATGTTACATTTGTTTTTTTTTCGGTTACAATATAGCCTAATCAAGGTTTTGGGTAGGCTGATTACTACTTTTGCCTCTTGAGAATCTGAAGTGTATGTATGGAACTTGGTTAGCTTTAATTTGGATTTCTATGCCGCTGTTGGGTTGGTGTAGAGGCGGGTCTTGCGTAAGGTGGTGAGATATTTTTAATTATAGAACCTGGAATAAAACCAAGAGTTAAGCTGAGGGTAGTTGTAGAATAAGTTCTGCGCTGTGTTTTCAGGAACTAAATCTAGTGGTAGTGGTAAGCGCAAATTATATAGTGTTGATTAAGTATGTTCTTACTGCCTTGCTTGTTGTGCTGTACAGGTTGCCAACAAGTCCATATCTATACGTCAGAATGGTTCTTCGCGTTTTGCCGTCACGTAGAAAGAAACTTTGCTTGTGCCTGTACATATAAACGTGTTTTTCTAGTACCTCTGATGAGTTTCTCACACCATTGGACGTTGTTGCACCAATTAAATGTTCAGATGACAACAAATAAAAGTAACACACGTACTTAACACGAACGTACATACAACCAGCTCTACAAGTTAAGCACTCGCGATCAGTTATATGTAATGCTAATATATACAAAAACACGATTGCGCTACTTTTCTATTTCATATTCTGTACCGTAGAGGTGCGCCAACTTCTATCGTAATAAACTGAAGTGTCTCGTGTGGTCACACGAGCATTTTACATGTGTACGTTGCCTCTGTAAGATAGATTGGCACCAAAGCATTTGCGAGATCAATGTTATAACACGATATACCAATGTCGTTACGAATCAGATTTTCTTGAAAGAAGTATGTGCGCAAAACCTCACAAGACGATGTTAAACAGCAGCGAGACATCCAACATCCAGCATTCATTGCAAATGGCACTGATATCAACCCCGTAACTAGGCTCAAAGCACTATCTTCCTTCTACCCATCCCCAACCCCCCAAGACTCTACTTAGAATAAAGTTATTTATATCTTATCCGTCAGTTTGGGACTCTCCCCTACGTCCATCGCAGACGCACAAGCCACACCCGAGGCGGCAAAAGCGATCATACGCATCTGTCAACCCTGTGGTTTTCCCCTATTCTCCACGATAGCCGCATTGCCGAGATGAGACATAAGGGGGCCAATGATGGGGTTGGAACACGTGGCAAGGCATCGGCGATGAGTATCAGACGCGCGACGAATCGCTTTCAAGTGTATAGCGCTTGTGCGCATGACATCAATCTGTCCACGACATTTCATTATTCCTTTCCTTTTGTCGCCCGAAGCATAACCACAGCCCAGGGGCAAAGGGGAAGAGAGTTGATGGAGGGTAGCTAATCGAGCAGAGTACTTTTTTCCGCATTGCAAATACAAGAGGCCAATTACTTGCCTTTCCGTCGGTAGTAGACTTTTCTTCTTGAGTTTTGTGCATGGTTAGTCTACACAACTGTGCAAGGCTCGGTGGTGTAAGGAGTCCGCGGCTCATTGGGTGCATCGCGTGCATTGTACGTGCGCTAGTCTGCGCAGCCGCGCTTCCGTACACCGATCCCAAACGATGCGAAAAAAAAGTACGTGTATCTGCTAGCGCGTCCAAGCGAAAAGTAAATCGTTGCGCATGCGCGATGTCGGTGCTAAAGTTGGGACTAAGAGTACGTGTCCGCCAGCAGAAGCAAGGAAACAATCTGCCACAATGCGTGTTCCAGGATTCTTGGTATTGCTACTCCTTACCGCTCTTTTTACTCCTAGGAGCCCTTTTACGCGTTATATAAGAGCTTTGGGGATTTTCTCATTGTCATTACGTTGGAAGTGAAGATTACGAATTGGGAAGAAGAGGGCCAGAATAGAACTAGCGTGTTGTCACGTGACAATGTGCTGTTTGTGTGCTGCCGGTCACGAGAAAGTCCTTGGTTGTCGGCGCTGCATCGAAGTCCTGCGGATAATGGAACTGCATGCTTAGAACAACATATGCGTTCTTACTACTGCGTGCTGCTCAGTCTCAAGCACCTTTGACCTTTGTCTGCTCGTGTAGGTCGTCACCATTATGCTTGCAAGATCTTGATGCTAGGCTTCGATCAGCTCTTGTCGAAGCAAAAGACTAGCCTTCTGCTCTTGCAGAAGCTTAAGGTAGATATACTGCGACAGCTCTTTATAGTGCCGTGATTCTAGAGAATCATGTGCCTGGTACCATTGTCGATGCTGGCTTGATGAGCTACCAATATGAATGAACTCAATTCCTTCAGATTGATGGTATCCACTGCTCAGTCGATCTCGGGGGTCTTGATGGTTTAGTATCCATGCCATAGTAGCATCATAGAGTATTCCTATCCGAATGCATATCACATAATAATTCTCTACATAAATACATGTTCTTCTCTTCCGTCATTCCACTTCAACGCTTTTGTCTTGAACTTTTTATCTTATCTTACCTCTAAAAAGGATTGTAATCATGCATATTGTTTCTACCAATATGTTTTACGCGTCTCTCGCAGCCGCACAATGCACACAACCAGTTCTTGACTGTGAAGGTCCCCATCCCAGCTACTATGGTCTCTGCTTCAGCAGAGCTCTGGACAATACCAAGACTAACTCTAGTTCTTTTCAGAGGTAAGACGATAATGCTTGATTTGTAGAATTGACTCCTCAATACAGGGCCGAAAACGGAGCTGCTGTGTTGAGTCACACTAGAAAGAAGCGGTATTGTGCCTAGTCTAGCTAAGAGCCATTCGAGCATCGTAGAGATGAGAAAAAAGCGGGCTCTTCGAGGAATGAATTGGTACTTGATTCATGCTTCTAATGCGGTCAGACTAAATTGAGAGTATTTGTGCCGTCGAGGCAGACGAACAAGAGAGAACTCTCGTCACGTTAATTCAATTGATCAAACAATTGATTTCCACAGGCGCCTTAGTAGCTATGGTGACAGCTCTTACACGAGCTTACACGATTCTAACAACATCAAGTCATGTTGAGGAGCAATAGAACTTCATTCATTTGTTTTCCCTTGTCTCCAAGGCAGAGGATTTCTTAGCTCCTCCGTCTTGAGAAAGCGAATACCAGAATACCATTCAAGAATATTATCCGTTGCCTTTGATATCGAAGCACTCATGTACCACCAAGCGCCCCAATACCATCTATTGCAAGTCAAGATCGCAGTTTCATCCACTATCTCAACATAATATGCAGGAAGCAAAAGCCGATACCCCATAATCTCCACCCCTCTTCCACAACAGGACACGCGCAATTAAACATGCATTCTTTCGCATTTAACACTACAAAACTACACTAATGCACTTCCATATACCATACCATGTAGCCATCCAGAGACTGAAAACCGTTCCTAGTATTCAAAGCATTCTGTTATCGACACGGATCCCATGCCGTGCTACCACGATACAACATACTCTGTATCCCAACACCCCCTGATTTCTCATCCTGCACAAAAGAAAGAAAAAGAGCAGGATATATATATATCCAATGGTTATAAAAAAGCTGGTGTATCCTCTCTGGCCAGAAACACGGCTCCTCTTCGTTTTCCAGCACGATCCTCAAATCCAGTTGTGCTGTTCCGCTGTCTGAGAAATTGGTCGGCCATGCGGTGGCCTGGTGTAGCACTTCTGGTACACCCGCTGTCAAAGACGGTGGCGGTGGGTCGTGCAGGGCTTGGTTCCTGGTACAGGGAGAGAGAGCTGGGTGAGGGTGTAGTATACATAGCTGGTTCACGCACGTATGGCCTTGCGCGGGGTGGCGAGGCCGTGACGAAACTAGGGACTGTGGTTGGGTTTTCGAGATGGTTTGTCTGTTGCAGATCGAAAGCACTTTTCGGTCGTCGAGCGCGCTTCTCGGGAGATATTGGGCGCGCGATCACGCGTACGCGAGGACGGAGTGATGTTGATGCTGGGCTGGGTGGCGACTTCGTGGAGTTGATTACAGGAGTCACCACGTTTAACGAGTCAGTGTTGGGAGAGCTGCGATTCAGTGTTGACAAGCTTGATAATTGCTGGGATTTTGGCCGAGGCAATGGGACCAGCGGTGATGGAGCAGACTGCATATAGCCACGAAGGGAATTTGGTGTTACATTCTCTTTCCGCCTGAATTGCGTGCCATTGCTCTTTAGCGGTGTAGTCGGCATACATTGCGAAGTCTCCTTTGTCGACAGAGCAGAGAGGCTAGAGCAAGAGACATATCCGAGCATCAGTTTTGGCGATTTTGGGGTACTTAGTGAAGCCATACTATCAGGCGACTTCGACGGTCGAGAGGCTAGGCTGTTGCGGCTGGAGCATCGACCGTTGTCAGTTAAAGCACCTTGCCTATTTCTTGGAAGCTGTTTGGGTGTACCAAAGCTTGTATGATGTGACGCGCGATCGTCGTGTGTCGAAAGCAGACAAGGCCTACTCACTACAGAGTCTGGTTGTGACTGGGATACCTTGTGCATTTGACTGGTTGTGGTGTTGTTCGAGCTGGAACCGCTAAGCTCGACTGTGTTGGAGGTATTGAGATGCAAGTCGGGCTCTTCAAAATTCGTAGCGTCTATGCCAGTGCTATCATGTATATAGTCTCTCGGTTCGTCTGGGTATTCAACGTTACAAGACGTATTCGTAGTCGCAAATAGCTTTTTGTCTGGTTGTGGAGTAGCGGTATCAAGACGATCTTCCAAAACCACTCCTGTATCCTTATTTTGAGTATCCAACACGCGCGTAGAGTCTGACCAATCTCTCTTCGATGATTCCTTGTATTGCTGGTTGATGGTAAGATCCTCCCAGCTACTCAATTCCATACCTGATATTTCGTGTGACAACCAAGCCTTCCAGTCACGACTCGTATGAGCCACTTCCTGGCGTTGTGGCGACGGAGTGCCAACTGTGTAGCTTCTCACAGACTGGGACTTGAGAACAACCGCCGAGCCAGCATTGTGGCATTGCTCTGATTGACTCGGGCCATTGAAAGACATGACACTATCGTTCAGATCGATACTAATACCATCTGTATTCCGAGAATAGATGCTAGGAGACATTGGCGTTGCCATGGACGGTAATGTGGGAACTTTCGGTGATGGCGGTGGTCTGCGAGGACTTTGATCGACGATATCGTAATCATGCAGGTCTAATCTCTTAATTTGCTCGGTGCTGTCATGCGGGATTCTCTGAGTTTGGAGAGCAAATGCTGTAACATCGTAAGTCTTGTCTGTCTCACGTGGAAATTGAAAATGGCCAGGGTCTTCGAGATGCGCTTTCCAGCGGCCTGTGGACTTCTCCATGCGCTTCTCAATCTGTGAGGCCGACGGGAGGAACATGTGTGCAGCATGTTCCCTCTTCAGGATACTGCTAACCCGTTGGCTGCCTTCAGATTCGGCAGTAGTAGTTGGTTGAGGTGCATCGTTGTCTTTTTGCATACTTTCATTTTGGACAGCGTTTAAGACTTCAGAGTCTGGTGACAAGTACTGTCCAACAGGCGTTACCGCACGGATGGTTGACCGTATCGCCCTTCCAAAGGATCTGATTGTGCTGGTTTTGCCCTGAACACTATGTGCTATCGCGGATCGCCGTGACAGTGGTCGCTGAGAAGATTCAACGCTAGTCCGTGTGTTGTGACTTCCAGAAGAAGAGAGGTTCCGGGTCTGAGCTTGGAGCCTGGCCGTGCTTAATTCAAGCACATCATTCTCAGCGCCTGACGTCAGTTTCACAGGACTTGATGGTCCTTGGGAGGACTTGGCTGTTCCCATCTCCCTCATCAAAGCAGAAAAGACTCTCTTGGGATCTATACGAGAAGAATCCTCCTCCGGAAGGCTATGCATGGGCATGGGATCGCGAAAGGACGATAACGGTGGAAGAGGCATCGAATTTCTCTTTGAAGTCATCATAGAAGCAATGCAATCCCCTTCGCTTCCTGTGCTGTCTTTAGATTCATGAATAACAGTCATGCGTTTGATGGTGCGTTGCGTCAGTGTATCACTGGTCGAGGTTGTTCCCCAACTCGTCACACGAGATGCTGGCACATGCGGAGCATTGACTTCACTATGCAGACTCCGAACACTGCGTCCACTCCCGGTGCTGTCGCTTCTCTGTTCAGCTCGGAGGCAACTAGGACGAACGCTCTCAAGCGAGGTGGTGCGACCACGTACACGCTGCAAGGTTGTTTCATCGGGGCATGGTATAGAGCTTGCATCATCAACGCTGGATGGGGTCAAATGGGAAGCATCGAAGTAGTTGCGGCTCGCTTTGATGTGCTGCACGGGAAGGTCGGTAGGTTTCGCCGAGGTTCGTCGAAAGACTCTTCTGATTCTATGCTTCAACGAACCAGAAAAAGAACGCTTCTCCTTTAGGTCTTGCGGTGGCATGAAGTCGCTGAGATCGGCATCAAGCGCTGACTCAATTGGTGTATTCTTCCTGGACACAGGGAAAGGATGAGCGTCCGAGACACTGCTGTTCGCCTTGTCTTTGGCTTTATCTTGTCTTTTCTTGAAAGGTGCCAAGAACATGGACGGCTTGTGCTTCACTGACTTTTGTTGAAATTCGTGCAGGTATTCGTCTCGCGCCTCGTTAAGCGTTACGCCGGGTGCAACTGTGACTGGTATGCGTGGCTCTGTCAACGGTGACCGTCCAAACGTTCGAGCTGGTGGATGCATAGGTAAGGGTTCTGATAGTGAACTTTTACTGGCTGAAGGCGTTGTAGTCAAATACATTGCTGGCGGTTTTGCTAGGGGTGATCCTGTCTGTATACTGCTCGCGTAGTACATGGAGCGTGCTTTTCTGATCTGTTGTGAGGCCACCGAGGATGCAACGCTCGGCCGGACATTTTTTTGCTGGAAGCTAGGCCTGGCATTCTCACTCAAGGGAACCGATGGCTGCACTGGTGACTGGTGTGGGTCTGGAAGTGATCCACCGCTAGTGGGCTTTGAATGGAAACGTGAAAGCTGTTCTGTGGTGTGTTTTGTATTCGGTACCGACGCTTGCGATTGGCTTTGAATGCCTCTACTCTGTTCAGCTTTTGGTGTTTGCATGGATCGAAAGCTGGAGCCTCGCGATGGGAAATGGTTGCCCTGAGATGTAAGAGATTTGCGGCTGGCATTGCTCTTTGACCTCGACAAATCAGAGTAGCGTCTAGCGGAATGGTCGATCGCATCCTGAGCCTGTGCTCGTGCAAAAGCCGTAGTCGCAGCAGCCAGAGCTTGCTGCCTGACGGCGTCCAGATCAATGGATTCTGCAATCGAGGTAGGACGTTTGTGGACTGTCGAGGTGGACTTGGAACGGCGGAGACGAGCTGCAGCGTCGCTATTGGCGCGGGCAAGCATGGTGGTGACGAGCTAAATCTATAGAGTGCTGAATCAAGGGGGTAATAGTGTGAGTCCAACCTAGTGAAGCAGTGCTAAGGACGTGTTGGTAACATGTAGCGTAAACAGCGGTAATGAAGCACGGCTGGCGCATGTTGTTGAAGACAACGCATGCAACGACAGAACGATGGACATGGCAGCTCACTCATTGCTGGTAGTGACTACTTCGTTGCTTCACAAGGCTGCTGGGGTTATAGAAAGGATGTAAGTTTGTCATGGCTGCGAACGTCGAGGTGGCAGGAAGCATACAGCGCATTCAGAAAGTGTCTTCTGCTCAGCAACACTGTCGCACTCGCGGCTGCGAAATTGATCGTTTGTAAGCTATTATCCAAACCTCCTCCAATATCAAATCACTAGGAAGGCTCATTGAGTTGTACTCAGATGAAAAATTTAAACATCTTCCTTACATCGACTCTCTGTGCCCAACTTCCTCCTCGCGTTCCGATGAGGAGCTTCGCCTCCCATCATAAGAGACGTCGTCATCGTCGGTACGTAGCTCGGTATAAACCGGCTTATTCTCCTTGACACTGATGGAGAATGTGACCAAAGCCATGAGGACAAATACAATAGCGGAACCTAGGAAGGGCAGGCCCAGCCATGCCCCACCAAGGCCTATGCCCAACTGGAACAGTTCGCTCAACAAAGGCCCACCAATCATCGCACCAAAGGCTTCGGCCATGGCGATTGTGCTCATGAGCTTGGCTATGTCTGGACTCGATTGACCGCCGACAACATGGATGGAGATGGAGCGCATAGCGGCATTGTAGCCTGTGCCCATGTTATATACAAGAAGACCAAAGATCAGTAGAGCAGGATATGCAGAGATGCCCATGGCGAAAAAGGATGTAGCAGTGAGTGTGATGGTGCCACATGCAATCCACATATCAGCTCGGTATGCTGGAAAACGCAGCTTCTTCAACAGAACAAAGTTGATAAGGGGCAAGACGACGCCGATCGATACGAGGTTAGCAGCTGCTCGGAATGATAGCAAGTATGCCGCTTTCTTGATCTCCCAATTGTAGCGCTTGGAAGCATAGCGCACTAAGAGACCGATGGACTGTCTACCGAGCCTGTTGGCTAGGAAGGTAAAAACAACCATTGCGACCGTCCAGTCATTGCTCAAAAAGCTAGCCGCAGACTGGAAGTTATGCAACTGTGACCGCACCGAGAAATCATTCGTCACTGGTTGGACTCCAGTGTGTTGATTGTCGCTGTCCTTGGGTTCTTCCAGATTGCGCATTTGCAGAGTCTCTGGGAGGAAGAGTGAAACAATGAAGCCGACAATCTGGGCCGACAGAGCCAGTAATAGTGGCAGCCAGTCTCCATACTCCATAAGCTTCGATGCCATCAAGGGTGCTACCATCTCCGCAACCAAAACACATGCCGTCAAGTATAGAAAGAGAGTAGTGCGCTTTTCCGCCGGTGCGACATCAGATATCATGGTGAGCCCGATGGCCAGGGCGACAAAGGCACCGCCGCCGATTACCATGAAAGCGCTCGAGAACCAGGTCAGCTGTAAAGGAAGCGATTTAAAATAGCCTGCGTACTTGTCAATTCCATGTCCCATGGCTTTTTTTGCGCCAAGGGGGTAACATACATATCAAAAGCGTCCAAGCAAAGCTAAGCACAATGCCGAACAGACCCGCAGCAAGAATCCATTTTCTGCCTTTTCTATCAGCCAATGTTCCAAACGGGACTGCCAACAAAAGACCAGGCAACGCATTGAACATTTCTTGCCATCCAAAGATGCTGGCTAGCCTCTGCTGCACCACGTCTACCTTGCACAGCCCCTCTGGTATAGTTCCATCGCCGCGTATCACCGACGGATCCTCGTCGAGATAGTATTTGTAGCACAGATTCGCTTCGAATAGTCGCGTCTGTGGCGCATCGGCCAAGTAGGCGCCGACATCGATGAGAGCGATGATGGTGAAGAGGAGACATACAAGGAGAAGCCATGGTCTCTCTCCTGTGGTGGACAGCGGGCTGTCCAGGGTGTCGATAGGTGGTAGCGAGGCATCTTCTTCCTCTATCGAACACCTCAATGCGTCCGGTTCCACAGCCATTTCAAAAGGTTATCCGTATCCGACAACGAGGAGCAACTGACAGAAGGGAGAAAAGACGGAAACATGCGTCGAACGCCGGATGTACAAGTAGGCTGTCACAAAAAGCACTGTGAACTCTCGGCGCGTTATTCTGGCCTAGTGAATTAGCAAGAGATGTTAGTTGAAGTGATTACAATGATGAGACCTGTGCAGCGAGCTGGTCCTGTCAGAGATGTTGACATTGGGGCCGTGAAACCGCCTATTATTAACGAATCTGGGCGTGCATCCTTCGAACGCCAGGTGTCGCGACAGCGGGTCAGCGGAGATAGCGGAGCCGTGGGCCGTAACACGCACGTTCCACTCTGTGCGCCGTCATACATGTCACGTGTGGCACTCCCCTGGCTCGTAAGCTTACACACTGGCAATCACATTGCTAGCTGCATTGATGAGATGTTAAAGAAACTCAAGCTCGCCTCGTCAATGCTCGGTTACTTTGCAATTGACAATGCGTACGCTGATCACCATATAGATGCAACAAAGACAGCAGATTCGTATGCCCGCGCGCACAATAACAAGAAGCCTCACGCGCCAACATGCATGAGATTAGACGGCCTTATTGCAGCTAGCGACCGACAGGTGATAATTGAGTATATTACGGTGCTGTGACCGCTAAAGGGAGCCATATTGTGACTCGAGGATGTGGAAAGCTAACAGACCTGGGACTATCTACGAGGTGATACGAGTGTTCAAGCACCTCCTCAGACAGTACGAGGCGCGCGTCAAATCGTTCGAGCACATTGATTACGAGGCGGCCAGCGCCCCTGAGGACGTAGCTGGCGCAACAAAGATGCCTGGATCCATGCAGCAAAGCAGAGATTTCAGCAGCTTTGGGCAACGTACAAGCCTGCCTCCAGCTCTCCAGAACGCAGCCACGATCGCTCGCCCTACGCTATTGACGACGCGATAGCTGCGATAGTAGGTGGCGACTGACGACGAGCTTACCGACGAGTACGAGCAATGGAGTCGCCTTGAGTTCAAGTGGACGAGCGAGCAGTTTAACAAGAGCGGCCATCCCATACAGTACTGGCTAGGCCTACGCTTGAAGTATCACTATCTCCATTGACTTACGATTAATGTTATTAAGATACCAGCTAGCAGCTACGAATGTGAGCGTATATTCGGCGGGCTTGGTGATCTATTAGAGCCCTGGAGACGCAAACTAGAACTTAGTTACTAGCAGCACTTTGATGTGTACGAGCATAGATAAGAGTAGGAGCGAAGGCACCTTATTGGGCAGAGAACCGGCTCATAGACAACCGGATTAACCTTATTTATAGCCTCTGCAGTTAGTAAGAACTAGCTGATTAAGACTATATAGTACATAACTTTAAGTACTCTAAATACTAAGTCAAATACTAAGTATGGCTTACAAGAGTTTATCAAGTAAACGAGCAAGTCAAGTATAGAGGCTTGTACTTGCTTGACTTTCTCGTTGACATGTATAGTACATAGGATTTATTATCAAACAATCCAAACCTCTCTACTTAGTTATCTGATAGAACGCGTAAAAACGGAACTAATACAGTACATAGATCAATAAAAATACAGTAGGTGAGTCACTAAAGCGGGTAACTGTATCCAACAGATTTCAACTTCTGATATTCCCTCTTAAGCTGTTCCTCTACTCTTGCTTTCTCCTTACCTTCATGCCTATTTCCAGGCTCATCAACTCATCCAGTCCTCTTAATCTGGCGAATGAAATCATTCTCAGTGTACTTCTGGCCAGCTTTTACACTTGTCAGCGGGTTGTATCCAAGCGTTATGCATATGGACTTACTCCATGCAGGAAGTTTGTCTAATGCGTCCCAAGCTTCATCGATTACATGCTGGGCCGCTGTATCAAAGGCTCCAATTGGAATATAGATTATTTGATCTGTTCCGTTGCGCTTAGTGGAAATCACTTTCTTTAGGCGTACGGTAACCTCGCATTCCTCTAGGTCCACTTCTCCCATGCGAGCGTTACCTTTGTACGTAACAATAGCGCAAGTGTTGCCATTTCCAGCTAAACGGCAACAGCCGTCACCAAAAGCAACTCTGCAGGATGCAAAGGGAATTCCCAGTGCAACCAGCTCTGTTGAAAGTGTAAATGTCGTTTCGCACGACGCAGTTGTGGCAGTTGCCGCTTGCACAGGAAGGGTTACCACCAGTACAGCAGAAAGCGTAGCCAAGATTAGAGCACATTGCTCTAGCTTCTCTGCCTCCATTGCTATTCCAGAGGTTGAGGTCGATGGCGCAGCATACTGTGACGATGCATGCTATGACAACAAGGGTGCCGGTAAACTGCATATTCGTTCAATGATAGTATCAAAAAGTGCGAGGGTGCAAAGATGGTGAAAGGCGACAATTCTGCGAGAGCGACAAACGAGTCTCTTATAATTTAACAAATATCCTGTTAACCTGTGATCAAGTCCTTCGCTCCAACCCCTTCCCTTGACCCTATGGGGACCTATAAGACGCGCCTCCTTTTGCTTCATTGTTGCCTTTGCTCATGCTGCTTTTCACTTGAGGCTGCTCCGACGTCTCGGATGGTACTAAACATGTTAACACAGTCAGAACATATGGTAGTGCTACCTACTCCATTGCGGGAATTGCCCGAGAGCGTCCCAATCCTGGTTGATGTAGTATTGACAAGCTATCTGGAACTGCCCGAAGGGTATGTAGATGGTGTGTTCGACTCCTTCGTCATCCTTGTACATCATTCGGTCTGGCTCTCCTGAACCCACAACAGGGCCCCGCATGACTCTATGAAGTTAGCTTGTATATTTCACCCCTACGTTACGGCGTACTCTTAGATTTCAGGCTAAAGATCACGCTACAAAAGTGGGCCAAGGTAGAATGTAAGCCCTTATGCAGTGTAACAGGCAAAGATCTATTGGACCATAGGCACAACTACATGCACCACCCCGTGCGCCAAAACGGCATGCGCAGGTTGAACGAACAGGGTTCAACTTGCGTAGTCGATTTTGATAGGAAAATATTTACAGGTCCCCTCAAACACTATCCAGCTCCTCACAAATTTAGGTCAAGTAAGTGCGAAGCTTTCGTTGAAGCGTGCTGGGACATCAACCCAATGTTCTACGACTACATGAAGGTAAACGATGCACAGTCTGAGAGTTAGGCATCTTTTATTAACCAGACTGCAAGCGCAATAAAGAAGATCTTCGGTGCACTCATCACAGCACTGAATATAATCAACCTACCACAAGCGAGCAGCGGGTCTAGATTAAAAACTATAGTAAGAGGACTAATAAGTAGTAATAAGACCAGTTCAATAGCGATATGCTCATAGTGGATTTGCTTATCTTTGACTGGCCGAGCTAAGGAGCTAGCTATCTAGGGGGGCGTGTCGCAGTATATCTACCTAAGCTTCTAGCAGTAGCTTAAGGCAAGCCTTCTGCTCCGACAGCTTCGCTGCTACTTGCGATATATATGCAGCAATTTGCAAAAGTATTCGATGTGTGTGGTAAGCGGTAAAGCTAATCCCAATTAAGCATACCACTTGATTTCAATACTGGGCTTAGCCACTGAATTACAGCAGCTTTGACCTCTCCAAAGTCCGGCCGAGCAAAAGCAGGATAGTCGGCCCACAGCGAATTGCACTTTTGCAAAGTGCTAGTAGCTGCGGAGAAGAGCCAGCGCGAAGACAAGCACATGCCAGACGCTAAGTATTCACTTCATTGCCCAAGATGCCTAAACTAGGGCTGTTCTCCGTTATCTGCACTGCAGATATCCCTATCTCCGTAAGTAGCGTCCTTTCTAATCAGCCTAACTTTCCCGTAGAATAAAGGTAAGGTCGTTAATGCAAGATAAATAAAAGGCTATAGAAACGTTTCTAAGAGATGCCTACACTAGTACTAAGCAGCTAGTCCTAGGCACCCCTCTAAGGTTTGTAATCCTTACTACTACTAATGCCAGTAATAAAGGTAGGACGCTCTCTTCTCTAGCGCATCGCAGTTACTATTATAGCCTTTTACCTCGCTATTCCTTAGTTAGTCTATTAAAGACGCTGCTTAGCACTCTACCCTATATAACGTTAGCTTTTTCGCTATTCTAGATAAGCGCTTTTTGCCGCCTGACTGGTTCCAACCATTCTGCCTGCTATGCCCTGGTCGCATATGTCCCACCTGGCTCGCGAATGATCATTTTTCCACTGTTCGCTGACACGCTGTACTGTTCCTTTAGATCTTTCAGCGCCTTCGATATCTTGGCCAAATCATTTGTGGAGTATCCTCGAATAATGCCCGCCTTCGCAAGCTCGGCATCGGACAGGTTGTTGATGGCGGTTTTCCAGTCCAGCAAGTTTTGCGGCGTCGCGCCGCTCAACACCCTGAAGACGTCGCTGGCCGTCGGCACCGGCTCGTTGGCGCCCGTGATGGCGGTCCACTGGTCCTTCAACTCCAGCAGCAGGCCCGCCAGGCGCCACTTGGCCTCGCCGAGCTCTTGCTGACGATCGATGGCGACGTCCTTGGCGCTGAAGCTGTGTGCCGTGTTGCGCGCCCCTCTACCGGGGAGGCTGGGCGGGTTGTCTACCACCACGCGGCGGTACAGCTGCAGGGCGTCGTCCTTGGTCCAGGGCTGCATGCGGGCCGCGAGCGGTTTCGGAATCCGCGAGTCTTCGATGTAGATGCTGGGCACGCCGAGCAAGGCCGGGAAGTCCATGGCTCCCGTCTTTTGCCCAGTCTGATACAGCTTCCCCGGGTAGCGCTCCATCAGAGCGGCGAAGAAAGTGGCCTGGGCGGCGCGACCTTTGCCCTCGATCGGTGCGTGCTTCCAGAATTCATCCAGGACGCATGGCTCGTTGTTGACGACCTGGATCGTGCCTGGTGGCGATGGGTCGCCGACGGTGATGACAGAAAATCCCAGGTCATGGGCGACCTTCAAAAGCTGCTTTTGACCGACAGGGTCGCTGTCTCCCTCCGGATTGAAGCCAGTGTCGGTCTTGGTGCCCGCGTAGCGAGCCCAGACGAGAAGAACCGTTTTGTCCTTCGCAGGGAGGGGAATATTGGCGAACTTTTCGTCATTGGAAATGATGCTGCCAACCGCAAGCTCAGCTGGATCGAGGGTGATGGCGTTAGCAGCGAGCTTGTAGGATCTAATTCGGTCGGCTCCGAACGCAGTGGCAATCTCGGATGTTGCCTTGGTCAGAATCATCACAACGTACTTCGCTTTTGTGGGATTGTTTGTCTGAGCGACCAGGTATTTATTCTAGGATGATCAGATAAGATTCGACACTTTTTTTTTTGGAAAAATGGTCAGGAGATTGGGTACGTACCTTGAAAGCTGTATAAGCAGCATCGCCTAGGACCTCTTTGAACGTCGCTGTTTGCAAGACGTTTGGTTCAAGCAGATTTTTGCATCCTTTCAAAGCCTTATAGAGATCCTTCTGAGGCTGTTTTGTTTGTTGAGAGGCTGAGATGGGCAGAAACTCGACGCGGTCGTTCTTGCCCGCCGCATGCTGGTACAATGCTTTGATTTGAGTAATGTCTCCACCGGCGTCATATAGAACTAGAGCATTGGTATTGGGACGGAGCGCCAGAGCGCCTGCGACGTGTGCTATATCGCCCGTCTGGGTCACCGATGCAATGATCAAATCGATACTGTCCGTCACAGTAGATGTATTATGGCGTGTCCTAGGCAACTGATACTTATCGTCAAAGTTTATTGATACTATATCGAGAAGATGGAGGAAGAGCAGAGTATTTGTATTTTGTTAAGTTAATCGGCCGAGAAGCTTGGCTTCCTTTGCGCGGATCTTGTGCAAGAGAAGCTGGACCAGAAGCTGGGCGGCAATCCCTCAAACTCTTCAGCTGCCTTGAGCGATTTTCTGCTCCTCCAGTTGCATCCGCTCAAGTGGCGTCCAAAGTGAAATAGAGCTGAGAAATCAAGCAGCTCGCTTATTCCCAATTTGGATTCGATTTTGGTGACCCTAGGGTTTGGACTCTAACCGTGGAGACGGCATGGCAGCCTAACAGTGATGAGAGCCTCAAAATGTTCACGAGTAATAAATGGGTCCACCACCGAGTAACTGTGTTTCTTCTTATTGAGGGGATGGTAAAACGAGCCAACCTGCATCGGGATGGGCGAGAGAGGAATAATTCAATAGACCCGTCAAGCCTCCAAAGAAAACGTGTGACGAGTGCTAAAGGGGCTGCAGGATCGGCCCGCGCAGGTCCGTTCGCTGCCGCCACCACCAAGAAAGACATAGTTCGGGAACAGGCATCACCACCGATTCAGCACGCTCTCTTGTGCCAAACCTGGAAACTTGTGTCGCTCGTCTCGCTTAGCCTTGGCACACGCATTGCCGTGGTCTACATATGAAGGTTGAATTGATTGGCGCAGAGAAAGAAAAGTAACTCGTAGTGGACAGCCCTATTCAGCCCAACCAGCCTTACTACCGCCCCTTGAGGCGTTCTCCAGTCGTTTGCCTTTGCACAGCAGCCACAGTCACCACAATCCAGACGTTGCTGGGGTTGTGCACTGTTCTGGATCCCGAATCTCAATTAGAGCTTCGAAACATGTCTCCCGCCGACGACATGGTCCGCAGACACGGCTGAGGCCGAATGCCATCACACTAACGTTTCCGCTCACCTTGAAAAGACTTTGATGGCTTGAATCCTCGATCCCAACCTCGAATAGCATGCCGCAGGCTCGCAGCTGCAGCCTCGATCATGGGCGGTTAGCAAAGGCTAGGTCCTGTTTGGTCTGGCTTTGGCGAAGTGGAGAATACAAATTCAATAATTCATGTTCTAGACTCGGCATTAAAGCGTCTCGCTATGCTTCGGCATACCCGATGGTCACTCGTCCTCTATACTAGGAACTAGATTTCTGAGGACAACCGCATCCCGCACTACGCAAGCCTTCACTTCAGGGGCATTTCATGCGACCTGGCTTGTCGGCTGAAGTACTAATGTATGAACATGGAGATTCGGGAGCTGAGAGGAACCTCTGGATATATAGCTCCCACCTCTTCAGATTCTCTTATCAAGTCACCTAGTTTTAACTTTTTCACTATCATAACACTCAACACCTTCAGTGCCCCCTTTCGGACAAAATGTCTGCCCAAGAAGACCAGGCGCTTGACATGCTCCAGCGCTTTAATCTGAATCTCAGAAAAGCCATTCTAGCCAGCTTTCCTTGTGCTTACGAGCAGTATGTGTGCATCTCTCTTCCCGGCACAGTGATCGACACCAGAGAAGGTGGCAGGTAAGTTTGAAACACCACCATCATGCAGCACGTTCAGTAGGCTAACGGCGTTCAAAGTTACTTGCCAGCTGCTACTGGCATAACGGCGGATCAACGCAATGCTATCAATTGCAACGAAGCCATGCTGGTAGACTCTATGGTTCCTCTAGACAAGGTTATGGTAGGCATCGACCTTCCTATTTGTTGTACATTGCTAACAATCCTTCTTCCAGCTCGGACCGACCGGGAAGAGCGTGACCCGAAGCTACTCTACCTCGCTTGACATGCTCGTTCCGCGCAAAACCGACGTAGGCAGCTTTGACCTCACCGGCGGAGCGAGCCAGGATCCAAACAGTCCCGAGTACAAATACACGTTAGCCATGGAGTACCTTCGTCGGCCGGCACCGGCAATCACCGTGGCGAACAGGAACGACAATGACGTTCAGGGCGCCAAGGACAGTCTGATAAAGAAGGGAATCCCGGCTTCCATTGTGGACATGTACGTTCAGAAACAGCTCAAATGGTCCGAGTCTCGAGTCAAGTGGGACGCAGCTCGTAATGATGCTATTGGTAAGTAGAAGTAAAGTTCTTGTCTATGTAGCTGCTTATATTTGTGGAAAGAGGCTCGATAATCCCATCCAGAGCTGCAGAATGCAGCAGCGTTCAGTCGACGACAGAAGAAGCTGAAAAGCGTAGGTGCCCGGTTGTGATGAAATAGAGAAAAACTTCAACTCTGACGGTCCGTAGGCTCAGAACGAACTCCATGCCCGCTGGATGGACTGGGTTGTCAATGGAGATAAGCTGAAGGTCGACTACTGTTTTGGTATGTGATGTATAGTCTAACACTGTGGTGAGATTCAAGACTAAACCGACAAACATAGCCGTCGTTGACCGCGACACTATCATGGCGCGCATCGAAAGGGCCAAGGTACGTAGCAAGGTCATTTTTTTGGCTTGTCGCAGCACTGAATTCGAAAACTTAGGAGGCGACCCGTGATTCTATGCTTTCTAGCATTGATGGTACTGAATGGGCTCAGGTGCATCTTGAGCCGCAGAACTGGTAAGTGCGAGCCTCAGAGAAGGAATTATGCGCCGCTGATTGCATCTATTCCAGGGCTTTATTGTGTCGAAGCAAAGCGATGGCTTGGAAAACCCGACATCCGTCAAACCCAGCGCACACGCAATTGCAGCTCGAGAGCCTCCGAAGTATGCGTGAATCATACGAGGCGTACAGCGCAGTAGGCTTACCTGATGACCTACTCCTATTGGCATGGTGCTGATCTTGGTAGCAACTCGAGCAGCGTAGCGGCGCAGCCGCCGGGGGTGGCGCTGCAGTATTCGATCCCATGTGGCCAGAGTTGATATTTCCACCAGCAGCGAATGATCCACCGGCCCCCAAATCGACGGCCGAAGACGTGACCGAGGCTACTAAAAAAGAGCCTACTAATGCTACGCTTCAGAAGAAGAAGTCTGCTTATGATGCGTGGCAGGCTGAGACTAACGCCGAGGAGCAAAAAAAGGCAAAGTGGAGGATTGCCGCACTCGAGAATCCTGAGATTGCGCAGCAACTCTCTACTCTCAACACGCCCAAAACGCCTTTGATCGACTTGCAGACGGCCGAGACAGAGCTGAGACAGGCGTACGAGGAGGTGTACCAGTGCGAGGAAGCGGCCAAAAAGAATCCAGACTCACCCGATACGCAAAGCAAGCTGGACACGGCGAAGATGACGTGGCTCGAAAAACGGAAAAAGCTGCAGCAAGCGCAGACCTCAGATTCGAGCGCGCAGCTGTCGGCTGGCGGAGTCAGAAATCTGCAGACGTCCATCAGGTCGCGCTTGTCGTCGTTGAACGCCGAGGTCGAGCGCCTCGAAAGTAGACTCGCCAGGAACAGCGTGTCCGGCGGCGACCTTCCCGACATGATCACGGGCGTCTCCAACGACAAGACCATTGAGAAGGCAAAGCCCGACGTCGGCGCTGGAGGCGGCGCGCGCAATGAAGAGGATTCTGCCGATGTCTGGACCAACATTTCCTTCACGGTCAACACCAAGACGGATGATCACAAGCAGGAGGAGCACGGCATGTCCGGCAGCTTCCACGCCGAGGCTCAGACTTGGTGGGCTTCGGTGCGCGCCGAGTCGTCTTTCTCCAAGAACGACAGGAAGATCAACGACTTCATGGCCTCGTGCACCGTCAGCGGCTCCTTCTCGGCCATGGTGGTTAATATCAAGCGCCCCTGGCTGCATGCGGAGCTGTTCCAGGACTTTGACATTGACATTCCTAAAGGCACCTTCCTTAGTCCAGGCGCGAAAACCATCAAGCATTGGGTCGAGACTGGCGATACGGATTACAATGGATACGTGCGCACCAACTACGGAAGGTTTCCTGCCTACCCCACGGCTTTCATTGTAGCCACGGACACAAACCTGAGCTTCAAGAGCGGCACCATGAAGGCAGAGGAAGCTCTGACCACGCTCCAGACAGACAGCAGCCTTCAAGCGCGCTACGGGTGTTGGGGCATCGGTCCAAGTGTGGGTGCAGGCGGAAAGTAAGTTTTTTTTTCCTCGCGTTCTAGACACAGAATTTGATGGATTGCTGACTCCATGACCATAGTCTCAAAACAAATGACAAGAATTCTAGCCAGCATATGGAAGTCAAAGACGGGGCGCTGCATATATCGTTTCAAGCTCCTCAGATCATTGGTTGGATCAGCGAAATTCTGCCAGAGCTGCCTCGTGGAGATATCCCTAGGTTCGGTGGCATGAATGGAGCACCAATGATGGGATTCCGCTCCAACCTGTAGGCTTCTGACTTGAGCATATCGACACAGCATGTAATGCTATCTAGTAAACTAGATGTTATGATCTTTGTTCCCCTTCCAATTCTATCCTACCTGTGGTAAGGAGAGTTCAAGGTCGCTGGTATGACCGATCTTGAGTATGTTACTCTAAAGTTTGTTATGGCACAGCCAGACCTTACCCTATAGATAGGGCATAGCGCCTTGGCTCATTCCCTGTACTTAGCTCGGCCTACTGGCTACCCTACTTTATCATCATCGTACTACTGTTTGACTACTTGTCTCTTTTTGGTGGGCTCTGCGCCGTGACAAGAAGAAAGAAGAAGATCTTATTTAAAGGTCCGAAAATAGCAGACAAAGACCTAACTACAGCAAACAGCTAAGGTATTATACCTTGGGAGAAATGTTAGCAGTAGCTTACTAGGTACCTAGTCGGATAAGCGGTTAGCTAGCTAAACAAGGAGCAGGTAGCCTACTAAGGCAACTAGCATGTTAAATAGCTAATTTGCTGGGCTTGCTGCAGCAAAAGCTTGTTAAATAGCCTGCTTGCTTAAGGTAACTAGCCAACAGACAGCTAGCTTACTGCATAGCTAGCTTGCTAAGCAACTAGTCTGCCGAGCAAGAAGCTAAGGGAAGAGAAGCAAAGCAAGAGAAGAAGGTAAAGGAGAAGAAAGTGAAGCTTCTGAGCTTGTGTCCTTACACTCACAGTGATTCTGTCTGTACCACTTTGGCACCCAGTAAGGTGATATGGGCTGGATAGGCCCGTTTCCGCCCGATCTGGCCCGTGTGGATCCGCTTGTGCTTGTTCCGTCGGCATAGAATCTAGACTAGGCTCTCCTAGTGTACGCTGTGTTGAAGGAATTCTGTCTTTTTTAACTTGTTGTAATCGTCGACGATTTCGTGTGTTGCGGCTGCTAGGGGAACTGATCGGCGTTATCTATTCATTGTAGCTGTATCTTGGAGCGAGCGATCCGAACGTTAGACTACTTGTGTAGTTTAGATACCAGACAAGCAACAGCTATACAGTTGTACATAAATGGTGTATATTATTCGTAAGACAGATCGCTAGAAAGTACCTCTAGCGCTACTAAGGTTTATGTACGCCACGCTAACTAAGACAAGCTAGTGTAAGGTAAGACCATCTAAACAAGGTAGGTCCTGACAATCATGTATTTAGACACTCTTGCACGACTTTCAATGTCTTCTTTAAACTACATAGGGCCTGTACGCTATGATCATCCTCTACATCAATATTCAATTGGGACCATCCACTCTCAATACGCTTTGCGTTGCTCACCGACCCAAGTAAGCTCCTCGCACGTTCGTCTTCAAAAAGTCCTAGATACATACCCTCTTTGTCCGTGACACGAAGATCCACTGGCAGCCCTAGCATACGCTCAATGACATCGAACTGATGTAAGACAGCGTGGACTAGAATCTTAGTCTGTAACGACCCCTGGCTTACCGAGAGGCCGAGAAACCGTAAGTCGGGTGTGCCGTGCTGGCTGGAACTTTTGAGGCCTGACTCTAGAGACGCAGGGCAGAGCTTAGTGTGCAGCGAGCCAAAAATCTTGTCGTAGATGACTACGATCTGGAGATAGGCAGAGATAAGATTGAGGAAGACGACGAGGCTCGTACGGGGGCTGGGCTTGGCAGCAAGCCCAGAGACAATGCCTTGACCCATAGGCTCTCCGGCTGAAGCTCCTGGGACCGTCTCATCTTTCTTCGAGGAGTAAGATTCAATAACTACGAGAAATTCAGAGAGATCGCCTAAAGCGCGCTCAAATATAGTGTTGATCCCATCATGATCTCCTATACCGTTGTCGTCGCTTCTTAAACCGGCATCATACGACCCAGGAGGGTTCTCAGACATTGATCCAAAACATTGCTGAAGCCGTTTTGAAAGGCCTAGATTTAGGTTACCCAACCGGATGTTGCATTGTAATATCCTGTTTTGGTGATCGTTTGGAGAACTGTCCATGCCACTGTGATGCATGTTTGCCGAGGAATCCGAGAAGTCCGTAGTGCTGCCCCCTCTATCCAATCCGGAGCCTGAGGGAGAGCAAGAATCCAGATTGTCATTTGCGAAAATTCCAGCCATTGAATCATCATTTGAGACAACCCAGATTTCCGGTCGAAGCATGTCAGCTTGACTGGAGAAGTAATCAAATGTCTCATCTAGCGAAGATGATAGCGATTCGTACGGTGTATCTGTATTTGCAACAAAGCTGGCTGGCTGATGAGCCAGTGATGAATTCATAGATGTCGATGCCATTGTGTTCGGTCTTGATGTTGTGGGCGTTGCGGGCGTCATCGAACATGGGGAGGGTAGCGTACTGGTCGCCTTTGTCCTCAATTTTGGTTGCGCCTGGGAATTTAATATGGTTTTCGGGGCACCACTCGGTCCTCTTGGATAGCTGGTGATGCATTGGACACCTAGTCGTGTGCACCTGGCGCAATTTCTTGTCCCATCTGCACTAGGTGGACATCGAAGCTTCTGTAGACGGCATCGATCACACGCTGAACGCTTGGGAGCTAAAGTAGGCGGCATCTAGGTTGATCGTTCTAGGTCGATACTGTTTTCCGTAGGCTATACTTGATGCGGGTCGTAGGCAGCCGAGAGATGCACTAGCCGATGGAGCAAAGAGGGAACAATGTTTTATTGGCAACGGATGCGACAATGCAGCTTTCAGAGTAAAGTTTTGCAAGGAATGAGAAGTTCTGGGTGCCCTACTTAATACGTGAAAATATAACACCGCTTCAGCAGCATTCGCGGAGAAACAGCCTTCAATCGGTATCATCGTGTTTCTGCGATTCCCCAGGAAGCATCTCGGCCGACTATGGGCCACTAGCCCTGCACTACCTAAGTGTCTGAACCTGGTCAGTCTATTAGGTGGAGGGCCGGCAGTTCTCCACCATATATATGTTCTCTCCGGACTATCAGCATAACGCTGATCATTCTTACCTTTTTAGTTGTTTGGCCTAGTGGCACGGCGCTGAGTTCTAACACTAAGTGGGCACAACTTTTGACGCTTGGCTATAAGCTGAGCTAAGATGCTACGAATAACACAATCTGCACTCTCTTTTGATTGTTCTGTCTATAATACCCGTACCTAACCGTGCGATATGCATATTATGCTTACTTAGGTAGTTTCTGAGTATATTCCAAGAGGATAGCCAAGGAAGCTTAAGAAAAGCTTTAAGCTCAGGCCAAGATATTGTAGGCAGAGCTTATGACCCTTGTGCCGGGTCTTTGCATTTAGAATGGCCCCAGGCGGTCTTAGACTAGATGTTAGGAGAGCCATGGTAGTTATCGTGATGGACTATTAAACTCCTGGTCTAGGCCAGTATCTAGCGGACTTATTTCGAATTTACCTCAAACTGCTGAGTGATCATTTAGAAGCTGTTACTTGCAGACTAAGGCTACACTATGGTCTTAGGCATATATAGCCTACCTGGTTAGAGTATACAAGGGTAACTGGTCCGCCATGTCATACTAATGCAACAGCAGAGATTTTTTCGATCTTATTGGCTATCACGTTGATAATTGTGGGGCAGATGTTGTTTTCGCTTCATTCGGCCGTGCCTCCGCTTATCGTATCCCAACACTCGAGCTGACGACACTTCGGTCGGTCTACATAGTCAATGTGGATTGCCTGCGTCTGAGACCATAGTATGCGTCGGGTATGACTCAAGCTATTTTCCCGTGCAATCGGGCCTGTGTTTGTACTAGTACCGCACCATCCACTTTTTACGCTTTGATTGTGATTACGCATAGTAAGCACACATTACTCGCAGATGTCTGTAAATCATTCTCATACTGAACCTCGTAATAGTCGATGCTGTGGGTGGCTCTACAGCCTTATTTTAGTTGGGGTGATATGCTAGCGGAGCGTTGACTAAATCTAGGTGTTAAGTGCATATGCATAGTACGCGATAGACCTTGGTATTATAGACGGATCTGGCATAGCAGAACGATGCGAAAAGAGCGGATCTGACAGCACCCTCGTTCATTGGATGAGCGCCTGTTCGGCTGCCAGTTCAGCTTAGCTCAATAGCGCGATTTTCGTTATGGCATGCCCAGACCTTACCTCATCAGGTATAGCGCCTTGGCCGATATCCTTAGATCTAAAAATTGTAGATAATTCTATTGAGTAGATCTTTGGATATAGACCTTTGTTACTTTATACTTTTAGGTGTAATTTTTCGAAGTTTACTCGGTATACCTAGTCACTCACTATACTTGACGTTAACTCTTTTCTACTAAGGACCTTCTAATGATCACATAGCTTACCGCTCTTAGCTACCTCGCCCTAACCTAGATCGAGACTAGAGAAGTATAGCCTAACCCCCTGTAACAGCTCCGACCAACACGGACAGGCTGAATTCGGGCTCGGAGCCATCTGAAAAATATCGGATACGGAGTCGGAGGCATTCGGCGTACACATTTTGAGTCTGTCTACTAGCTTCTCGGTGCTAATAAGAACCTAACCCAAAATCCACTGAAACTTCAAGTTCTCGAAATATTGAAGAATAATTTTGCGGTGCAAGTACCCGTTAACAGATGAATAATCACGTGCAACTTCATACTAGTGTCACCGGTGGCGACCTCGCTCACAATAGATTAGAAGCCCGACATAAGGAATCCATATTTGTGTCGACCATGTCTCAAGATCATGTTCGGTTGAGGCTTGCAAGTTAGTTGATTCAATGTGTTGAGATGCTGCACCATATTGACTTGGATAAGGCCCATACGAGCGTCGTCTTGCTATTCGCGAACACCTCGGCTTCTATAATGCTGTTGCGCTTGGAGTAGTGTACGAATTTGCTGATTCTGGAGTTGACGTAAAATCCGCTCATTCATTTGCGGGCCCCCTGAAGTACACAATCGAAAAGCATGCACATATGGGCGTAGTTTTGAAGGGCAAAGATACCGAGTCGCCGGTTTGGGAGCGTGTACAGAGAGTAAAACTGGATAACCACATCACCATCCTAGATGAGGCTGGCAATGGCGACGAGACGTCATTAATCGAGAAGGTTCTGCCTGGTATCGTTGACAAACGTCTAAGTGGTCCTTCACCACCTTGGAGAATTGTTGTATTACCGCTTTTGCCAAATGGCGGTAAGCCGCGTGCGTTCATCACTTTCGCTATGTCGCATTCTATCGGCGATGGTGGAGCTGGACTTATCTTCCATCGGACCTTCCTCGAAGCCTTGCAGAAGTCCAGAGGTGCTGAAAACGACTTCGGATATGCCGTGCCAGAGCGCGAGCTACCGGAACCTTTCGACACCTCTGATAGACTCCCGACTTCGCCTGAATTCATGAAGTCGGCCATGAGCTCCAGCATCGTCGGCCCCGGAACCTGGACTGGGGCGAGTATTTTCCAGAGCGAGGGAGGTTTGCGTACTAAGATCCAAATACTCGAGATCAACCCGCAGCAGGTAGATGCTGCCCTACGTGCATCCCGTGCCCATAGCACAAAGCTCACGGCTGTATTCCATCAGCTCATTGTCCGCGCTCTGAGCAAGGCTGTGATGGATGAGAACGTGAAGGATTTTGCGTCCATGACTGCCGTGGATTTGCGTGGCGCAAGTGGTGCGGAATCCAAGTGGGGGATTTATACCTCTGGACATAGTGCTTCACATCCGCGCGCCGACTTTTCTAATTCTATCGCAACTAACGAATGGCAATCTGCGAGAGTGCTTTCGGAAAAGCTCAGGGAAGTGGCCTCATCACTTGACAATCAGGTAATCGGCATGTTGAGGTTTGTCCATAGTCACAAGGATTCCATGACTTCAAAGATTGGCTCTCCGCGCGATGGTAGCTATGCTCTTTCAAATATGCTTTCCATCGATGGTGGCAAGCCTGAGGACAGCGTTAGGATAACTAAGTCGGTGTTTGCTAGTTCGGCTGCAGTTCCGAGTGCACCACTCAGTTTCTGCTTCATCAGCGTGCAAGGTGGCAGCCTGGTTTGCACTGTGAATTGGCAGCCTGGAGCTCTGGGAGTACCATTGGAGAAGGAAGAATCATTCGTCCATGACATTCTTTCGTCTCTAAAAGAGGATTTCTCTAGATTTTGAGGCTGATAGATAAAGTACTGCCAAGTTATTCCACAATAATAAGAAACCATGATGATACCGACAGTGCTGCGTTCCTAGTTGATTCCGGCCGCGGTTTGTTCGCAACTTCGTCACTACTGATAGCAGCAGAGATGAATATCCATTGTTAGAATTCAGTTGGCATTGTAGTTAGCGTTCTTTGCTTTTGAAATGAGCAGGATCCGTATAATATACAGCATGGATGCATTCATGGCACAGCGGATCGTCAATTGATGCGTAACTGCGCAGATGGGGCCGTTGTCTCTGACACGGTCTGCAGAGAGTCTAGGAGACGTGCAAGAAAGAGCAACAAAAAGACAGTGTGTAGCACAAGCATAGCCAGAACAAGAGAGACTGGAGGGGCTAGTACACCAACAAGCAAACGCAGCGAACGAAAGCAGCGAAGAGTGGGTCAGTAGCCATGACATCTCGAAAAACAGGAAAGACTGAGTCAGAAGGAACAGTGGAGACTTAAGCGCATAGAGCAGGGATTATGCGCACAGAAACAGCATGAGTGCGAGAGGCAACGACGGACTTAGGCAGCGTGCAATGAAGAGTGACAGAACCTACCAATCATATCATATAAGTAGTATTTCAAAATCTCTCTAGTAAACACCACTAAACTCTAGAATTGAAACATCCATATATATAATCGCCCCCTAAAGAAGATATCAATAATCTTTGTCTAAACTAACTCCTCTCTGAGAATTCTTGGATAGTCGGGCGCCCCAGGCGCATCCATCATTTCAACTAGTGTTGCAATTGCAGGATGCAAGCCCGCAGCAACCGCCTTCGCCAACCACTCTCCCATAGGCAATACGGCAAACTCTTTGCCATCTTCTCGTTCAATATCCTTCAGGCTATTCATCGGAATCACAATATCGCCAACCTGGTGTGCATATCTCACGTGCGTCATCGCCTTCTCACTTCCATCCAACATGTGTGCAAGAATAGACTCGCACGCTGTGCTGATGCATACCAAGTCAAGGGCGCCACTATTGTTTTTGATTTGGGGCACAGCTTCGATGGTACGCGACCAGTGAAGGAGCGCGTTCACCCAGTCGAGTTGTGCACGCAAGCCGGTTGCGTCGGAGCCTTCGCGCAGGATGGTTGACGGGCGATGAATACAGACTGGGAGCCCATATTGGTCATGGACTTGCTCGAGGAAGCGCTCGTTAGTCCACTTGCTGCTCATGTAGCCGAAGACGCCGTCCGTCGTCGGGTAAGAGTGCTCGCGACTTGTTATGCGAACAGGTGGGAAGGCAGGTCCCTTAAATAGGACTGCTAGACCGGCGGATGAGACGTAGTGGATTGGGATGCGGCGGGGTAGACACAGTCGTACTAGGGTTTGCGTGGACCCCACGTTGGAGTCACGCAGGTCCTTGAAGTACTTGAGATGAGAGGTGTCGGCTCCGTTGTGAATGACGACATCGGCTCTGGCAAAGATTTCAGTAGCTTGCTGGGGAGAAAGACCGAGAAGTGGATCAGCGAACTGGCCTTCGAAATACATAACACGGTCGTCGCTGCGAAGCTCATTCTTGGCCAGCTTGGAAGATAGGCGACGGACGGCGGGACAGTAAATCTTTGTGACTGATGGGCATTCTAGTAGGTAGTCCAGTAGGTGGTGACCCAGGAGTCCACTAGATCCAGTGAGAACAATAACTCTAGGTGGTGTTACAGGCGTTGGCTCGGAAACGCGTGTGATTAGGGCCAAGTCCAATGGAGGCCGAGCCTCCAACTCCCAGTCGATGTCCCCATTATTCGCCAGTTTGAGAATACCATCGGCTCCAAAAGCTTGCTCAGGAAGAGGCGTGGTTGATGCTGTTGGGATCTGAGAGCTAGTGCGTCCGCTGGGGTCACTCTCCTCACTTAAGCTTTCCGTAGCAGCGCTGGCATGGTCGCTGCTACCTTCCTCCACCAGAACAGGGTGACAAAGGGGCATCAAATCGGGAGGAAGATTATCAAAGGCATATTGCACAATGTTAGACATTGTTTCGTCGCCCATGATCTTCAGCACCGGGATGCTGACTTGGATGTTCTTGAGGAACCATGTTCGAATGTCTACAGAGACGAGGGAGTCGAGACCAATTTCCACACTGCGTGCGTTCAATAAGTCTTCATCAGACATGGACATCTGAAGAGCGTGGCGCAGCTGAGCTGTGAATGCCGTTTCAATGACCTTGCGAGCTTCCTCCTTCGTTCCACAAACCTGCAGGAGCTCTAGAGTAGAGGCTGTTGCCTTACCCTCACTCTTGACTAGAGTTTCTGCATTTTGATCTACAATGAACGACGAGAACATGGGATTTAGGAACCAGTAAGGGGCATTCGGTGTGTCGTACGGCACATCTGAAAGGCCCGTCGTAAGTTCGGCACCCACAATAGAGTCGAGACGACTAGCATCGATGCCCTCACAGATGGATTGATTCCAGTCTTCTTCCGACATGCGCATCATATGGAGTTTCTGGACAATAAGGTCTAGAGCCTTGCGGGATTCGCGCTCCATGTAGCCTGCGCCCATGATTGCTCCGCCATTCATGGTCGCGGCCCTGAGACCCCGCTTCCGGCGTTGCGCAGCCAGGCTGCACATGAATGTATTCCCTGCTGCGTAGTTGGCTTGGCCAAGATTGCCAATAACACAATTAATAGAGGAGATGAGGAGGAAGAAGTCCAGGTCCACGTTGTAGAAGATGCGGTCGAGGTAGATACTACCTAGAACCTTTGGGCGAGTGACATCGGTAAGTTCTGGGAAGGACATGTTGCGAATTGAAACATCGCGGAGAACCATAGCACCGTTCATCACTCCTACAATGGGTGGGAAACTGTCCCTGATGGTCTGGTGGACAGCTTTCAGGGCCGCCTCATCGGTGACATCACTAAATAATTTAGTATACTGTTGCTAATCAACAAGTCAGGCTTAGAAACTTACCATGGAAGAACCGTGACGGTCGCGCCTCTTCGTTTATGAGCCTCAATCCACGCTCGGGCAATATTGGGGTTTCTGCTTGTCACGACGACGTTTCGTGCTCCGCTGCCAATCATCCAATCACAGAGTGAGATGCCTAGTGCGCCAGCCATACCAACAATCCAGTATGTCGCGTTAGTGCTCTTGAACATAGGCCTAGTATCTAGGCGGGCTGCTTGAACCGGCAGTGTCGATGCAGTATTCCACTCCAACACCGAAAGCGGATTAGGCAGAATCTCTCCTTTAGCGACGCTTTCAAGTGTGATGTTCGTACAGGCTTTTGGTAGCTGTTCTCCAATAGTCTTCTTAACGTTCACCACAGCACGTTGTAGTAGATGGGCAACTACAGGGGTCGTAGATCGGGTATCCTCTGAAGCGGTCAAGGCAAACAAGGTACTAGCTGTGGCTATATGGCAATCCTTTGGAAGGACGGAGATCAACGTAGCCTCGTTCTTTAATGCGTCTTCAACAGAGAGCCCGATAAAAGCCGACGGCTTTACAACCAGCAATTCATCAAGGTCACGTTCACTGGCGTATTGGGGAAGTTGAATCCATGAGTCTGGATTCGAGCCTTGGGAGTCGGTCGTATAGATGACATGTACGTCTTTTGCGGATGCTTCAGTCGATATCGCTGCTGCGACTTCTCTTGAGACGTTGTGCGCAAGTATCGTTTGTCCGCTGAATGCTGGACCAACCGCTACCGAGGCCACAATTTGAGCAGCCATAGAGGTGAGGAGCACGTTATTGGAAAGCCCAAGAGCTTCAGTGGATATGATCGATGCGGCCGGTACTTTGAGAACAGAGGAGAGATGCGGAATAAGGGCGAGGTATTGCTTGAGCGTTCTAGGTTGTGTTCCGAGAACAAGGAATTTATGACCCGCCGGTGTCTTTAGCGCGGAGAAGATAGCATGTGAAGTGTGAAGTTCAACAAGCTCCTCACTGCTTTCATGCTCCTTTACTGACAACTCGTAACTGGAGTGCTCTGTTATCGTAAAGCCGCCCTGTGTGTGCTGCACATTTATAGGCACTTCTCTGACATCTCTTTCATGTACAATCGAGCGACGGGCGGAATTGTACCGATCGTTGAGCTTCGTGATCGGTCGAAGACGCGCCACGAGCTGACGGTTCTGGTCATCGATAACGACTTCAGGCTCAGTAAACCACAAGAGTTCTTCAGTCTTGAACTTGTCGGCATGGAAGCGCAGAAGTATTTCAGCGATAGTCTCAGGAGTCGTTTTCGCGGGATCGGCAATGTCAAGTTGCTGCAGGCGGAGACCAGGATTCTCGTGAGTGGCTACACGGCCGAATCCGACGGTCATGTTGGAGTATGGATTGTCATCGCGGCGCCCGCTGGTAACCCAGAGCAGACTTTTGTCTGACTCGAACATAGCCTTGAACGCATCAAAAGTGCTGGGCGTGATATTTTCAAACACGGGTTCATCCAACTCTGTAAAACTAGCAACTGTGGTATCCTCGTCAATGATGTCGTGGTTCACATCCAAGAGCGATTTATAGCTGTAGACCTCTTCGGCAAGTCCCTGGAAAAGAGATTCAACGCCTTTGACGAGATGTGCGCTACGATCAGTCTGACCACCAACGAGGACCAGTTTCTTGATGGAAGCCGCACGCTGGGGCGCAGACAACGGTTGACGAAAGAACTCTACTTCTTCGTCGACGGCCTGAGAAGCAAAATGGAAAACGTTCAGAACATCTTCGAAATCTTTCCGAGGGGAAGAATCAACACCAGAGAAGCCAGTCTTCCTCAACAGCTCGTTCCATTCCTGTGGAGACACATGAGGAGACAATACGCGGCCTGTGTCACTTCCAAGCCACCAGCCCTCCAGGGTACCGAAGATGAAACCGCTGCTTGCAACACCATTCATACCTTCTTGGCCTTCTCCGACAACGAGGAAACCACCTGGCCTAAGCATCTTGCGAATGTGGCGGAGTGTGCGCTCCAGATCACTCGTAGCGTGAATGACAAAGAAAGCAACAATCAAATCGTAAGTGCCCTCCACAAATCCTTGAGATGCTGGGTCTTTCTCTGCGTTAAACGTCTTGAAGATCATGCGGTCTCGGTATTGAGGGAAGTTGGCGGCAGCGTTCTCGAAGAAAGCAGCGGATATGTCGGTGTAGGTGTAAGACTTGAAGCTGTTTTCAATCTCTCGGAAAATGGCTTTGGTGGCTCCTCCAGTTCCTGCACCAATCTCTAGGATATTCATGTGGGGAAAGCGATCCGTCAGTTGCTTAACCGTTCTACTGACCCATTGACCCGACTCCTTTAAGCCAAAACCACCAGCATAGTAGCGATCGAGGATATCGGTAGCACGGAACTGCTCTAGAATCGTAGTCTCGCCGGCGAAAACCCGGGGCATCTGTTGTCCAGTGATGTGCATGATCTGTATATCGGGAAGGTGCATGAATGGTCTGCTAGCTTCCATGATATCCTCGAGATCATCTTGCAGCCACTCCTTCTGGGCCCACTTGTGCTGGCCCGTCTCCACCATTTCGGTAATGTATTTGGCATAGTTAAGATACCACTTGGTTGTAAATTCCGCCCTCATAGGATGGTCAGCAGGAACTTCCTTGTGAAATTTGCGCAGGTAGAAGGTTGCAATTCGTTCCAGCAACCGGACAGTGTCGCGATGATTTTCTGTAAGAGGAATTTCCCTGCCAGCCTCCATACCATCTACATGTTGATTGACCCAGTGAATACGTGAGAAGACTCTCCTGTCTTCTTCGGTTGCACCACCTCCAAGGGGAATGAAAGTTGCTCCTTGAATTTGAATGACTGCATTCGAGCTCTTTTCTGGATATACTTCAACATGACCAAGGATGCCACGCTGCCCTGGCTGTCGGGGGGAGATTGTCGAATCCACAGGGAAGAACTCGTCCTGGCTGCAGTTGGTACCAAGGAGGCTGGGATTGATGCGAATTTGCTTGATTGTCGTGGGAAGATGCAGGCTACGAAGTTGTTCGTCGTGTGGGTAGCTGTATGCAAGGATGACGGACTGCAGGGCAGCGTCGAGCTCGGCAGGGTGAATGAGCAACGAGCCTTCATCTTCCTCTATGGGACGCATCTTCATGATGCAGGTCGCTTGGTAATGCTTCCTTTGCATAGCAGACAAGGAGCGGAAACGGCCGCTAAACTCATAGCCTAGTTCCGCAAGCGCGGAGTAAAATCTCTCAGGCTCAACGTCGACGACGTGGACCAGAGCCGGTTTACGAGCTGGGAGGAGAGTTTTAGATGCTTCACCTAACCAGATCTCAATGTTAGCACTGGCGACCAAAGTTAAGTCCTCAGTATTGGTGTCCATCGCAGCCGAATATGTGAATCTGGCCGAAATGCGATCCTGCTCGTCTACCGCAATATCTGCAAACGAAGTCACGACCTCAATACCAGCGTCATCCAGACTAAAGAACAATGCCTGATGGATCAAGAAGTCCTTGATTTCTATGAGACGCATAGTTTTGCCTGCAGCCTCAGCCACGAAACGCGAAGCCTCTAATGCGGTGGTCAGATAGCCAGCAGCGGGGAAGACGGTTTGAGACTGGACCTTGTGTCCTGAAACCCATTCCATCTGGCTCTCGAGAAGCAGGTTTCTCCAACTCATATGATGAGGCGCAGAGTCTGTGGTCACATCGCCTAGCAAAGGATGGACAGGGTGTTGCCGCAGACGCATCTTGCGTGAAGTTCGCGATTCGTGCCAGTACTTGTTCGTGTGATTCCATTGGTACGTTGGAAGGCCTTTGACTACGCTGTAGTTGTCATTGTTGCTCGTCATGGCACGCTCGTAGGCGTCAAGTTTGATACCAGCCTGGTCAAGATGCGACCATAAGAAACCGAGCCCTGTAGCACTCGCTTGAACAGCGCTAGATCCTCGCGAAAAGATTTCAGAGTACGGTATCTCCTTTCCGAGGGTATCTTGGACGGTTTGTAGAACGGGACCCTTGAGAGCGGCATGGGCTCCGACCTCTAGTGCGAGATCGAAGTTACCCGCTACGAGAGTAGTGCTCAGCGCCTCGGTGAATAACACAGGCTTTGTCATGTTCTCAGCCCAGTATGTATCAGTCAACTGCATCGAAGAGACTACCGGACGATTGTATACGCTAGAGACCCATATGCATGAGGAGCTGGGGGTCTGTATCTTGACACCGCATTGCCTAAGAGATGCAACGTAAGGCTCATAGCAGGGAAGCATATGCCTTGAATGGTATGCTTTGTCGACCTTAAGACGCCTGTTGAATTTCTTCTCATCGTCAAGGATTACTTGCAATTCGGAAATAGCATCTTCATCTCCTGAAACAGTTACACTGGAAGAAGAGTTGCTTGCAGCGACAAACAGACGTCCCTCAAAAGCAGAATCTTTGCACAGTTCTGTTATGTCTTCCAAGGAGCTACCAACCGCAACCATGGCTCCTTGAATCCCAGCACCGTTAGGACTAGACGCTTTCTGAACATGCAAGCCACGATAGTACGCGACGTATAGGGAATCGCGAGCGGTAAGATATCCGGATGCATAGGCGGCAGCGATTTCGCCTGAGGAGTGTCCTACAACGGCGTCAAAATGGATGCCAGCCAGACCGAGTAAGTCAACTAGAAGGATCTGTAGAGCAGTGCAGAGAGGCTGCGAGAGTTCGGCCTCATTGATTCGTGATGAAGTGGCGGCTGCGAGAATTTCTGCCTTGAGAGACCACTTCGGCCCGTCAGGAAGTTGTTGAAGATCTGCTTCGAGCCTGTCTATGATTTTTCTAGCAGCAGGCGACTTCTCAATCAGCTCAGCGCCCATGCGAGCATACTGGGCACCCTGACCAGTGAAAACTCCAAGAATCCTAGCAGCCTCACGTTTAGCAGCCGATGACGATTTAATGCCAACACAAACAGATTCACTCTCGAGTTTGGCGGAAATTTGATTTTTGAGATCCTCGAGGGAGGAAGCAGCGAATGCGCTCCTGTAGGGGAACAGGGAACGACGTTCTCGCAGTGTCCATGCCAAATTTCGCATGCTGGTCTCTGGGTGACTTGACAAGTATTCCTTGTATGCTGACAAGGTGGCGCGAAGTGACCCCTCTGAAAAGGCTGAAAAAACGAAAGGTGTGAAGATCCCAGTGTCCTCGTCAGGGCCAAGAGCAGAGATACTCAAGGTGTCGGAATATTGCTCAAGAATGGCATGGGCATTCGCGCCACCAAAGCCGAAGCTGTTCACACTGGCTCTCCTAGGTGCGTTCGCAACGGTAGGCCATGCCTTTGGGGCTTTAAGGATCTCGATATTCTTGTAGAATGGAGCGACTCGCTCGCTCAAATTCTCGAATAGAAGATTAGGCGGTATTATGCCGTTGCGTAGAGAAAGCGAGGCCTTGAGGATGGCAGCTACACCTGCAGTACCTTCAGTGTGACCGAGAACTGTCTTTATCGACCCCACGTACAGAGGGTTGCCACCATTAAGTTCGAGGCCTTTATCTGTAGCATCCCCACCCCAGAATGCCTTATGGACAGCTTCGGCTTCTATGGGATCACCGGCAGGCGTGCCGGTGCCATGTGCTTCAAAGTACTGCGGTCGATCCTTTGCGCAGAGAAGGTCAAGTCCAGCCTTGGCATAGGTACTGCGAATTAGCGCTTCTTGTGCGGCCGAGCTGGGCATCGTGATACCACTGGTGGCACCATCTTGGTTCAAGCCAGTTTCCCGAATAATACACTCAATGTGGTCGCCATCTGCCAAAGCAGCGCTAGGCGTCTTCAAAACCAGCGTTGCGACACCTTCTCCACGAGCATATCCATTTGCGCCTGAATCCCACATTCGGCTGCGACCGTCTGGGGACAACATCTTCAGTTTGCTTTCGATAATGAAATTCATAGGATCTAGGATGACATTTGATCCACATGCTACGGCCATCCGAGAATCGCCTGCTCTTAGTGCCTCTGAGAGTAGCATTAGTATAGGACCTGAACATCTTGATGTATGCGTGGAAACTTACGAACAGCCATATGAGCGGCCACTAAACTGGAAGAGCAGGCCGTGTCGACGGTAACGGAAGGCCCATGCCAGTCAAAAAAGTAGGAGATTCTGTTGGATAATATGCTTGATCCTGTGCCGGTCGCATAGTAAGTTGGTATGTTCTGGAAATCCCGAAGCAACATGCAGGCATAGTCATTGAACACGACACCAACGTATACGGCTATATCACTACCCTTTAAAGCAGCACCAGGCATGCCAGCGGCCTCAAGAGCCTCGTAGGTTGTTTCCATTAACAATCGCTGCTGAGGGTCCATAGCTTTAGCTTCTGCGGCTTTAATCCCAAAGAACTCGGAGTCAAATGCAGCCAAATCCTCATTGAGAAGATAGGCATTCTTAACGTTGCTATGACCAGGATATGATCCATCAGGGTGGTAAAACGCTTTCGCATTAAAACGATTCTTGGGTATCTCCTGAAGCAGATCCTTCGGATCCTTCAAGAGTTCCCAAAGCTTCGACGGGGAGGTGGCGTCTCCTGCGAAACGACAGGCACTGCCCACAATAGCTATTGGTTCGTTCTGTGGGGACGTCATATCGTCTAATGGCTTGTACTAGTAGATGCATTAGCATCCAATTGTATGTGTGTTCTGGTATTCATTTCCTTACCTATTTGTTCCGGAGTGTGGCGCAGTAAACTTAATAAAACGGTGACCGTGTTGAATGGAGGGCTTAAGTGTCTCAGCTTGTCCGCTAGAATTCAAGGCATATAGATGTAAAACTCTGAAGAGTTTATTGTAGAATATTTCCTAGATGTATGAACCAGGATGTAGTTTGAGAGGTGTCCTTGTTGTGGTCCTTCCAAGTAAGTAGAATGAATCTCGATGCGGCGCTGTTGAGAGCGAAAGATGCTATATAATCGATGCAAAGATTCAAGAGAATAACCGACCTTTTTGATGTATCATGAAATTTCCGAAAGCAAGGTCAAGATTGGTTACTTCCTACACTAAGGACTTCATTCAGCGAACTACACTAGGGTTCCGACCTAAGGACCAAGATTGCGACTCTGTATCATTGTTTCGAGAATTCTAGTCTGACTACAGACTGCTCCGCTCAAGTCAGGACCGAATGAGATCTGGCCGAATCCGCATCCGATCGCGGAGGAGACGAGAGACTACGCAACATCACCAGTGCAGGCCTTCAGGCCCGGCTACAATGATGGAGTATCATTGGCTTTTACGATCGTACTAGGCGTTTTCTTAGAAAAGAATCTAGTGCCTATTTTCGGTACTGCCATCTTCCGAAAGATTAGTCTTCCACGTTCGGAAGTCGCACATGACTAGAGTGGATGCCTACATACCTTGTGCACGGAATTAATCTAGTATTAAATTATTACTAACGTACACGAGAGTTTTTGTACACGTATCGGAAGGTGCTAATGCATGTTACCGGCGAGTTGTGCGTTACGCAGGGTGTGCCCGCTCCGATTGGATGCAATGCCCGAACTAATCGGTTGAGTCTCCGTCCAGAGTCTGGTGAATCCCCCTAACAGCCCGCTCGAAAGAACATTGGAGGAATAACCTTGCTTTTCACGCACTCACACAAGAAATTCAGAAAAGCTACAACTATTCATCAGAAAGATTGGCTCCTAGTGTGCCATTCAGTCACCAGTGCTACGACACGTCCCAAGCCCCTGCCCAGTATGCCGACAGACGACTTGCGTGAACAAGGCTCGGAAGAGTATATTCGAACCGTTAAAGAAGGTGTGCTGCAAGGAGACGGCTCTGACAGTAGCGCAACGACACAAATCGAAGAACGAGAAATCAGAGCGCAAGACGATGGAAAGGAATATCCTGGGGGTGCGAAAATGACACTCATCATGTTTGCACTTTGTCTCGCCGTCTTCCTGATGGCTCTCGAGTTTGTCTACGTTTGCCGTACGAAAAATCATTGCTAACATTTTACAACAGCAATTCTGTCATCACAACCGCTATCCCAAAGATCACTGACGAGTTTAAGAGTCTAGATGATGTAGGTTGGTATGGCAGTGGTAAGTAACCAGGACCCTATCCAGATAAACGCCGCTCATCCCCACGATATAGCCTACCTTCTTACAACCGCTGCGCTGCAACTCCTCTTCGGGAAGTTTTATACATACTGGAACATCAAATACGTATTTCTAACTTCAATTGCCATCTTTGAGATTGGTAGTGTGGTTTGCGGTGCCGCGCCAACTTCGACTGCTTTGATCATTGGTCGTGCAATCGCTGGTATTGGCTCCTCAGGCATATTTTCCGGTGCTCTTCTTATCCTAGGGCACAGTGCTCCCCTTGTAAAGCGACCAACCTATGTTGGTCTGATTGGAGGCATGTATGGTATTGCGTCTATCTCTGGTCCTCTGATAGGAGGGGCATTCACTGATCATGTGGTATGCAATAAATCCTCTCGAGCTGTGATATGTTCAACTCACTAATTCTAACAGAGCTGGCGATGGTGCTTCTACATCAACCTACCCCTTGGAGCTATCACTATAGTGGTCATCTTGTTCTTGTTCGAAAGCCCTAAGCAGGAAATCCCAAAGTACGAGCCTATACTTGATCGATTCATGTCCTTCGACCCCATTGGGACAGCATTTCTCTTACCCGCCATCACCTCCCTTCTGCTAGCTCTTCAGTGGGGCGGCACAAAATACAGCTGGGGTAGTGGCCCCATTGTCGGTCTCTTGCTTGCATTCGGATTTCTGATATTGACTTTCGGTTATGTCCAATACAACCAGAAGGACAATGCGGCGGTGCCTCTCCGGATCATTTGTAATCGATCAATATGGGCTGGGTGCTGCTACGGCTTTTGCGCCAGCGCGACTTTCTTCCTTATGGTGTACTATGTCCCCATTTGGTTCCAGGCCGTGCAGGGTGCCTCGGCTGTTGGTTCCGGTGTTCATAACCTGCCTATGCTCATAACGACGATTTTGACTTCGATTTTTGCCGGCGGACTGGTTACCAGACTTGGCTATTATACACCACTGATGATCGTTGCAACGGTCGTTATGTCTATCGGGGCCGGCATGATCTCGACCTGGGAAATTCATACCAGCAGCGCAGCCTGGATAGGCTACCAGGTCCTCTTTAGTTTGGGATATGGCCTGGGTTCTCGGCAGCCTTTGGTGGCCGTTCAGGCAGCCTTGGACATGAAAGATGTCCCCATAGGGACATCTGTCGTCGTCCTTGTCTCAACAATGGGTGGTGCCATCTTTGTGAGCGTCGCACAATCTGTGTTCTCCAATGAACTTGTGAATAGCCTTGATGAGATCCTGCCATCGTTAAATCCAGCAGTTGTCCTTAGCGCGGGTGCAACTAACCTTCGACATACTCTGTCCAAGGATCTACTACCTGGTGTAATTTTGGCTTACAGCAAGGCCTTATCGAAGACGTTCTTGGTGGCTGCATCAATGGCGGCTTTATCGCTGTTCGGAAGCTTATTAATGCCGTGGAAGTCGGTAAAGAAGCAAGATAAACTGGTAGAGAAGGATTGAACGCGTATAAATTTTCATTTTGCAATGGACGCTGAATTCGAATTCGTCTTCAATGTAGAGAGATGTTATGTATGTCTCCTTCCACTAAGGAGCAGTGTAATGGGTTGAGCTTTATCACATCTCCGCATTAGAGTTTTGGCATGTTTAAATTAAATCTGAACCAGAATTGTAACGTTAAAAACAAACTATTGTGCCAAAATGGTAGTTATCATATAGTATGAATAAGCTTAGCGAAAAACATTCAAGTTATACAAAAGGGTGAGCGTAAAGGGAAACAGTACCATTGAAACGAGGCCCAATTTTGCTGAATTGAGGAAGGTAATGCTGCCCGCTTTGAAATGGTGTGAAGGAAGTTATAGAGACAATCATGGCATACTACGGCTCAATCCTCACTACCAGCTTCTGTCCACGCACCTCGCCCCGCTGCAGCATCTCTAGCCCTTTGATGATTCCTTCCCACTGCCCAAGAACTTCTTTCACCGGATGTGGCTTTACCAGGCCACCATCAACTAGCTTCTGCATTTCCGCAGCCATACGCGCAGTCACCTCAAACAACTCATCATTGGCCTCACGAGAATATGACGTGGGACCTAGATCAATCTTAACCCCCAGACCTTCGTATCCCATGACTTCTTTCGTGTGAATAGCTCGCCGTGTCCGGAACGAATCGTCAAACCCTTCAAGACAAGCGTATCTACCGCCTGTTCGTGCTATTGCTGCAAATGAATGTGCGGCTGATTCTTCGCTTGTGATGCAGTCTATAACTCTCTTCACAGGTTTTCCACATGCCAACTCCTTGATGGCCTGTACACAATTTGGCGACGTGTAGATGGCAGCGCCAATAGCACCATATTCACGTGCCAACGAGACCGATGTAGCGGAAGTAACGGCGATAGGTGAATACCCCGATAGTTTCAGAAGCTGACATGCCATAGTTCCCGTAGCAGTAACCCCACCGTAGACCAAGATAGACTCATTCGTGCTGGTAGGTTTCGAAGGGGTCCCTTCGAGCGCCAGTGCCTCAGGATCGTAAAATGCAAGCCCGGCAGTACCCCAACCGACACCACCAAGGGCTGCACCCTGCAAATCGCTCATGCTGTCAGGAACTTTCAGGAGCAACCGCGAATCCACGGAAACCCATTGTGCAAATGCACCACTTTCTGCCTCTGTCTGGCTGTAAGGAAATGTGGCTCCGCAGACCCTTGTTCCCAGAGGAAAGGCGGTCGCCGTGCTGCCTGGGGCGATCTCTTCGATTATGCCGCAGAAGTCACAGCCAGCTTGGTTACCAGAGACGGGAAAGTGGGTGACCATTTTGTGGTCGGTGGGGTTCAGGGCGACGGCTAGTACGCGCACTAGCACTTGGTTTGGCTTTGTAACCTCGGGAACTTTCACTGCGGTTGAAATTTTCAATCCAAGAGATGGCCAAGAGAGGGCTTCTCCGGTTTGGATAAGCGCAGTTTGTGTTTTGAGGATGGTCATTTTGCGCCGTAGAGATACAAATTAATATCGCAGTTGGTAACTCGTACCTTGCATGGATAGGTTCGTTTTTTGAGTCGTAGTGTCTTTGATTAGTGCTGTTGTCGCAGAAGAGAACATGAGGTGTGGAAATTTATGCGGGCAAATCACGGAGCGGCGTATTTATATCCAGATATATTTCTGCCGAACAAAAAAGAGGAAATAAAGCTAACTTTGCAATTCACCATTCGATACTCAATTTCACCGAGTGCGTACCAGACACTTGCGCGTAGCAATCAGCCAACGGCAAATACGCATCCGGCGGAAGGAAAGGTTTTTAATAACATGATAGTTATTCCACAAGCTACATTAAGCTAGTGGAACAAGCCTACATTAAACTATAACTCTTTGCTTTGGAACGTTATTATAGCACGAGTGAAACACTTAGAGCTATTTCTTATTCTAGCATTTTTCCAACTAAGTTACTACCCTAGTAAATTTAGTTAGTCCGAGTGGTTACAATACGGTAGTATGATACAGAGAAAAAGTGGGTTAAGACCCTAGGGAATTGAAGGCCTCCGATTGGTAGATTTACTCCGACTGACGCACGTTCGTGGTGCACGAGGAAGCTCCGGCATAGTGCATACCAATTCGGCGACATCGCATAACTCTGGTACACCCAATTAATGTAACATCATAACTTTTCTTCTAACAGAACCGATGCGCAGGAAGGAGTGATAGCTGCTGCCGGCCTTCACGGAGTTATGAAGAGGTGCTGCCAGAAGAACCTTGAGGGGCGGACCGCAAAGACTTTCGGAAGCTCCAAGCCCCGTTCAAACTAGTATCGGAATTTCCCAGTTAGAGTGGATCGACCTGCAGATCATGGACTGGCTCAGCTTCAAATGAGATATGATGGCAGTTAATATCTCTCTACTATCGTATTGTAACTGTATCTGCGGCTCTCACAACTGTTACCAGATCTCTATTGCATTCCTCTGAATAGCTTTCTTTTGTCTACACAACCAAGGATTATCATTATCATGCCTTCGGTTTCAAGCTCTTGGACGCAGTTTTTTCCGCCAAAGCCTGAATTCATCGAGGAAAACATATCGGACTTGAGCGACCAAGTTTATATCGTTACGGGCTCTAACACTGGTGTTGGCAAAGAACTTGCTAAAATACTCTACTCGAAGAATGCCAAAGTCTACGTTGCCGCACGTTCAGAAGAAAAGGCTCAGAAAACTATAGAGAATATTGTGCAGTCTGTACCAGCATCCAAAGGATCTCTTGTTTTCCTCAACCTTGACCTTAGCGATCTCAACAAAGTTAAAGCTGCGGCGGAGACCTTTCTTGCGAAAGAACAGAGACTCAACGTACTCTTCAACAATGCAGGTCTTATGGCGACAGATCCACTCACTAAGACTGCACAGGGCTATGAGATGGCTCTTGGTGTAAACTGTGTCGGTACCTTCCTCTTCACAAAGCTGCTCACCCCAACGCTTGTCACGACGGCAAAGACTGCGCCATCTGGCTCAGTCCGCGTAATCTGGCTATCTTCGTTTGGTCTCGAGCTCTTCGCGAAACCGGGTATTGGCATTTCCTTGGACAATCTCGACTATCATATCCCAACACCGTCCACTGATCGATACGGCATTAGCAAGTGTGGTTCCTGGGCACAAGGTGTTGAATTCGCTAGACGTTATCACGCAGATGGAATTATCAGCCTCCCAATCAATCCTGGTAATCTTACGTCAGAACTTGCAAGAGACCAACCCACTTCGTTGAAGATTGCAGCGAGGGTGTTGGGATACCCGCCGCGTATGGGTGCTTACACAGAATTATGGGCAGGACTGTCTCCGGAGGTCACTATTGGGAAATCCGGGAGCTGGGGTAATTATCTTCCTCAGACTCGTTGATCAATGCACACAACTAACTATCCGATAGTCGTTCCATTTGGGAGGTTCTACCCGCTGCGTGCGGACCTTATTGAAGCAACAAAGATCGAGGCGGAAGGGGGTACTGGAGGCTGTCAGAAGTTTTGGGACTGGTGTGAGAATGAGGTGAAGGAGTATCTGTAGTCTTTGGTAAGACGACTTGACTCATAATTTGCTTCAAAGAAGTTACCTGGGACAGGTAAGTCACTTCTAACGCAAAGTATGAATATACGGCTGTGCGTATGGACACGATCAATGTAGTTTTGCTGCTTATTATTACCAAAATTGTCCCTCATATTCCTCTATGGACATGTTGATAACTACATAGAGATCTGATCTGCTGCAATATTATCCCGGTGTCTCGTTTCTATCGATATCCCAATGGAGACCATGAACTATCTGCCAAGTCACATGACAAAACAGTGTTTCATGGGAAGATTGCCGAAGGTAACAGGTCGCCATGAAAATCCTCCTAATCAACGCTGTCTATTTTGGCCCAGTACTGGGCTTGGAGTTATTATGGAACACATCTTACGAGTGCTCAGTTCGAGTTAATCGGCTACTGCAAGGGCACTCTCGAGTCGGAGCTGTTTATGATTGGTCGCGAAGCCGAATGTCCGAGGTCGAATCATTTCACTGTCCTTTTCCAATTCATAGCGAAACATAACCCCTATCCTTGAAAGCTTCTGGTTTAAATATTTCCCCACGTACGGTTGAGTAATCGAAGTAAACCTAAACCTATTGATTCACGTTAGGCGACACTGAAAGCACCGACATGATTTTGGTACCCGATAACTGCGAATCTGAGGCCTTGTTTCGACAACGGATCTTTTACTTTTGGATAGCCTTGATATTGGTAAGTACCGCATGGGAATCCTGCCATAGAGCGCCTGCCCGTTTATCTATTTCCATAGCTAACTAGTCACGTTTCCATATCAACAGGCAATGGCCTACCAAATCACAGCAATACTATATAATTTGTTCATACACCCTCTAAGAGATTTTCCTGGGCCCATCGTTCATCGCGTATCGCGGCTACCATGGGCATACATGCATGCCCGTGGCCACCAAGCGTTTCGAACCGAAAGATTGCACGCAAAGTATGGCCCCATCGTTCGCATCAGTCCAAACCATCTTTCTTTCACAGACCCTAAGGCATGGAAAGATATATACGCATACCGTCCGGATGGTGAGATGGCAAAAGCGGATCAAATCTTTCGTCCAGTGAAGGGTGTGGCTAGCTCGATTCTCAATGCAGATCATGAAGAGCATTCCCAGATTCGACGTGCTCTGGCACATGGATTCTCAGATGCTTCAATGCGTGCGCAGGAACCGCTGATTGCAAACTACGTGAAGCTCTTGTTAAAAAGGCTCAACCATCAGATTGCGGATGGCAAGAGTGTACAAAACATTGCTGCCTGGTACAATTGGACTACATTCGATTTAGTGAGCGACTTGGTATTTGGGGAGTCGTTTCATTGCCTTGAGACGATAGGATATCACCCATGGGTGGCCTACATTTTGAAAGCCGTGAAGTTTCACGCCGTCATTCAAGCGCTAAGCTACATTGGGCTTGGGATCGTGGTGCAGATATTGCATGGACTGGGCGGGTTCCTGGCACTTGGCAAGATCCAACAGTACACTAACAGCATGCTGATGTCACGGCTCGGAATGAGCAAAGGCCGCAACGATCTCTTCGAGGGTCTCGCTAAAAAGCAGAAGGAACTTAATCTCTCATTCGAAAAACTGAGCCGCAATGCGGTGGTTTTGCTCCTTGCGGGGTCGGAAACGACAGCCACAACCCTTTCAGGAGCAACTTACTTCTTGCTTTCGCATCCAAAAGTCCTCCAACGGTTGAAAGAAGAAATTCGTTCCAACTTTTCAAGTTCAGACGAGATTTCGATTTCTTCTGTGGGCAAGTGTTCTTATCTACTCGCAGTTCTTAACGAGACGTTGAGGTGCTATCCCCCGCTTACTGCTGGAGGAATTCGGGTCGTGCCGGTTGGAGGTGCAAAAATCGCTGGACACTTCATTCCTCAGGGAGTAAGTAATCAAAGTCCAGGTCGCATTAGCTAATATCTCTAGACTCTTGTCGAAGTCCAACACTGGTCTGTAAATCACAGTACAGGTAACTGGAAAGATCCTTGGATATTTCGACCGGAATGCTTTTTAGCAGAATCTAAAGACACATTTCAAAAGATTGATAAACTGGACGCAGTCCAAGCATTCAGCATTGGCCCACGGAATTGCATTGGCAGGAAGTATGTGTTCCTTTCAGCGTGCAGCTGTATATTCCTCTAGAGCGCTTGAAATTCTGACAATCATTTAGCCTCGCGTACCAGGAAATGCGTCTCATTCTTGCCAACATTATCTACAACTTTGACTTGGAATTGGAAGCAGACAGCCAAGCATGGATTCAGCGGCAAAGAGCGTTCAATGTATGGGACCGTGGACCCTTGAATGTAAAGTTGAGTCCTCGTGTAGACGCAGGTGCCTACTCTTGAATCTCTGTCTTAGCTCGAGTTTATGAAGGTTTCGCGGTGACATCGATGCTGTAGCAGCAGCGGTTCATGACGCAGTCATAGTACTAGCTCAATTTTATTGGCTGATTCCAATAACACATCCCTATGACCACTATTTCGGACGTAGCGCCGCATTCTACATCAGAACATGGATAGAAACATTGTATGTAGTCATAGTGCTTGACCTTCGATTCTTGGCAAACTGTTATGGCTCAGCTAAGCCTTGCCCTGTAGGGCCTAGCGCCTTGGCTCATTCCTTGTACTTAGCTCAGCCTTCTGGCTGCTCTACTCCACCATCATTGTGCTATACTGTTTGACTACTTGTCTCTTTTTGGTGGGCTCCGCGCCGTGACACAGACTAGGGGGTGGCCTGCCGTTCTTCTGAGAAAACATCAAAGAGCTGATCGCAACACGCGAGCCAGACATGAAATTATAAAAGAAATAGTTACAGTGCTCATAGAGCATGTTATAAGTCTGTTTTTAATGCTTTCCTCTTTAGTGTGACTCCCCTTTCGCCTGACCAACGAATATATTATGTCCCAGCTGATGCTACTGATTCCTGTGCATTGCCTTGTCAAAAGTTTCTGTATTACCAGATTCTCTTTAACTGTATCTTCATGTCCCTGTCTGGTGGCATTGCGCCAGAACCACAATAACGTTGATCGCTGCGAGCCATTCTGTCTGACGGAGACCCATCCAAGTGTGTCCATTCTATGCTCTCAAACTCAAATTTCGAGACGATCAAACCAATCGTGGTCATGATCTCATGCTTGGCGAAATGCCGTCCCGGGCATACGGGGGGACCCCCACCTTTTTGAGGAATTAATTAGTTTTGGGGAACCTTGAGAGTGATAATAGATGATAATCATACCGAACGGAAAGTAAGAGCTCGGACGACCAGCCATAGCAAACGTACGTTTATGCGCTATGTTTCCAGAGGGGTCAATCTCTTGCACATACTTTATGTGACGTTCAGCCCAAAACTCAGCAGCGGGATGCTCTTCCTTGCCCCATACAGCTTCATCGTAGTGAGCAACCATCATCGGAGCCTGCAACATAGCTCCCTTCTCAAGCATGTAGCCATCCACGGCAAAAGGCTCCTTAACCTGGCGAATGATGTTAAAATTCATTCTTAAACGCAACGTTTCCGTAAAAATAGACTGCAGCAACGGCAGGGTTGCTAGCTTTTGGATGTCAAAGATCCGTTCACCGGTGTGTGGATCGGTGATCTCGGTGGTAGCAACTTCTTCCCGTACGGCTTTGAGCAGTACAGGATCTCTTGCAAGCTCCAAAATTATCCACATAGTTGTTGGGATGGTGTTGGAATTTTGTCTATGATAATTTTAACATGTTAAGACCCAAGTGATAAGGAAAAAATGAGACCTACGCAAACAACAGTGCTCCCAATGCACCAGAAATTGACTGATCTAGGAAATCGGCATTTGTGAGCCACTTTGTGATCTCGCGACATACACGAGCCCCAAAATGTGGTTCCCAGGGCGCTTCACGTTCTGGACCGTTCCAATCAAATGTGGCCCTTGCTGATTTTACGTATCTTTCAATCATGCCTAAATACTGATCATGAGCTTTGTAAGGTTTCGAGTAGAGCCAGCGTGGTAGCCCGAGCGTTAGCATGAAAACGTTATCATCGAAATCCCAAAAGACATCCAAGAATTCAGGGTTGAGTTCGAAGATAGTGGGCCCGAGAAGAGCTTTCATGGCACATTCAGCCACCTGGTTTTTGCAGAATTTTATCACGCTGATAGTGTTTGGCTCGCCGATTGGGTACTGGTTTAAAGCCTTGGAGAATATGCTATAGAACATGTCGATGACTGGCTTCAAATACGCGGTGCGAGCCAGATACTCCGTGTGCACATGCTCGTACGAGTGCCAATATCGTTGCTCTGGGGGTACATCCTCAAAAGTGGGCGCTGGAACTTTTCCCCTTCCAGAGTGGTCATTCGCGAAGCGCTTGACGTGTTCCTTAGGCATCTTGTACAAGACCGGAAAAACCCTTTCTACGAATATATCCTCGTTACCGACTTTGTTGCCTCTCCCAAACAGAGTTTGCATATTATTGGCTCCGGTTATTAAGTAGAACTTAATTGGTCCAAGCCAGAAGGTAGCTAAGTTCTTTCCTTTCATCAAATTCCTGTCAAAAATCCTCTGTCAGATGTTACTTTGCACTATTTTGAGTTCTGAACTTCCTCACATTACGCGTTTCATGAATAGCTCATTGTTGGTCAGGAATTGAAGAGTGTTGGTGACGAGTGGTATGTTATCCCACAGGCTTGGGGGCCCTTTGTTCAGTAGCCGTGAAGCAACGATGAATAAAGCTACAAGTGTAAGAACACAAGTACCGTAAACCCTGGAGCTGACTTGCTGGACGGCGTCCAAAACCTGAGGAGGCAATATCGTGGTATTCTTGAGGTTCTGCATAATAGAATATCTTATTCTTGTTCCCAAATGATGCAAGTTGATCTCATATAGTAATGGCGCAAGCAGGAAATAGGTAGCGAGATATGTCCTTTGATTAAAGAGAAAATCTCTTCTGGACGCAAATGTAAGCGACCTTTGCTAGCCAGACTCTGCTAATAGACATCGCCTAGTAGGTACTCATAATTTCATTCGTGATATTACGGAAAATCATATCAGAGCTCGTCCGATAGACAAGATAGAAACCGAATAACTGAGCTGATGGGGAGGCTCGATTTTGCAGCGTATGGCTGTGGTTGGCTCGTAGTTTCATCGTGGATAAGCATCCGAATCGGATCCGAAACTCGGACAGGAGGGCGAGAATTCTTAGAACGTAAGTGTAGTCGGCTCAAAGTGTTCCTCTAAATATACTTCCGAATCGGGCCGAAGCGTTTTCCGACTAGCTCGGAGGGACGGCAGTATAGCGGAAGTGCTGCCACTGGCTGGAATACAGCATACGAGAAACACGCCCATGGTCGAATAAGAAATGATGATCGGTGCTTAATGCGAAAGCTAGATGTTTCGTCGAGACAAATGCGGCTATGCCTTGATTTTCTTCTCTCCAAGTCGCTTACCTACCAATATAAACTGTGGAAATCTTGCGCCTCAATTTAGAATTCCTAGAAAAAGATGATACCCAAACCTTGCGTAGCCGGCTTCGCGTTTCTCGTGGCTACTGTGCGAGGTACACACCAATGGCCTCTTTCGGGAAATCACGAGAAACAAAGTCTTCGGCTCAAAGAGTCATCGATCAACGGTTGTGAAGATGCTGTAAGTTAGCAACCAAGCATCATACAATCTCTATCATGGTATCTGAACGCCGCTCAAGCATTATACTAACCCCATCTAGTGCCAGCTGTTGAGGATACAGTATCCCTCTCAAGTCAGCTTCTTCGATGAAAAACCATACCGTGCCGAGCTTTTGCAGTATTGGTCTCTTCAACAATCTTAAACCCTCCCAGCATGCTTTTTCCGCCCTCAAAGCTCGCAAGACGTTGCTTCTGCTGTCCTTCTTTCACAAAAGACCGCGTGTCCATTCGCAGTAAAATCAGGAGGCCATGTACCCTTTGCTGGAGCATCGAATATCGCCGGCGGTATCACCATTGATCTTGCTGACCTCAGCCAAGTCACTGTTCATCCGAACAGAAACACGGTCACGGTAGGCCCTGGAAATAATTGGGGTGATGTCTACCAAAAGCTTGAGAAAGAGCAGATAACCGTCGTCGGTGGACGCATTGCTAGTGTTGGCGTTGGGGGATTGACTCTTGGAGGCGGCATCTCATTTTTTAGCAACATGCATGGATGGGCATGCGACAACATTGCGACCTACGAAGTTGTCACGGCAACTGGTGATATCATAACTGCATCCGCAACTTCGAATTCGGACTTATACTGGGCTTTGCGTGGGGGCGCAAATAACTTCGGAGTAGTTACCAACTTCGAAATGCGCACCTATCCGCAGGAGCAAAATCTAATGTGGGTTGGTAGAGTGCTGCACCCGTGGGCATCAAGAGCGAGCATGATCAAAGAATTTGCTGATTTCGGCGCCAAAGATAGCGATGCCAACGCTACGCTACTCTTCAGTTTTGTGTACCTTCAGAAGCTGGACGATTATATAAGTGTCTGTGAGATGGATTATGCAAGATCCGTTTCACAAGACGCGCATCCTCTTGTATTCAACGCATTCTTCGAGGTCCCTAATAGTTTTCAGGTTTCAAAAGCAACCAAAACGATAGTAGAAGTCATTGATGCTCACAGTGTCTCCAATCCAAACGGATTGAGACAGAGTTATTGGACTACCACTTTCATTCTCGACCAATCGCTAGCTGAGGAGGTCGTTGAAATGTGGAAGGAAGAAATAGACGCCATCAAGTTACGCGTTACCGATTTCCTTCCGGTATTGACTTTTCAAGTCATCACTCTCCGAATGATGCAACAGATGGAGAATGATGGAGGAAATGCTCTCGGATTAGATGGAAAGAATGGCCCCCTAATGATTGTTGCGCCTAGTGCAATGTGGACCGACCCGGCACACGACAAGATTGTGCTATCTGCCTATGCTCAATGGCTTTCGAGAAGCAATGCTAGGGCAAAAGAGCTAGGGCTAGACCATCGCTATCTGTACATGAATTACGCAAGCCAATTTCAAGATCCGATAAATGGATATGGTAAGACGAACGTAGAGAGGTTGAAGAAGATCGCTAGGAAATATGACCCCGAAGGAGTTTTTCAGAGGCTGCAGCCAGGCTACTTCAAGCTTTGAACTAGTGTATTGCATCTACATGTTAAGGTTATAATGGTTCGGCAATTATCAACCTTATCCTTACTATTGCGCATATTATCACTAAAAAAAAAGGCTTCAAGTTAGCTGGGAGGTCTTTCAAATATACTTTATAGGTATACGCGCTTCATAGATATATGCGTACACGACTAATTTCCTTACGTGCTTGAATGATTTCATCACTTTGTGGAGATAAGGGTGTAATATAATGTAACTACAATATCAGAGTGACTGGCTTAGGAATTTGATAGCAACAGTGGCGCAATCAAATACGGTTGTATATACATTCGAGAACTTATAGATACGGAAGCATCCAAGTCTGTCGAACCCCTATTCTAATATGCCAGGAACCCAAAGCAACTTTATAGCATATTCCCACACCACCAAGACATAACTAAGTCCTAAATGGCGCCAAAACATATACATTGCATCAGGTAGAAACAGTCCTACTCCACCTCTTGATCCTCCCAAAAAACAAGACACCTAACCTCGATACTTTGCCTAGGACCCCCGTAGTCCGCCTCCGTTTGAAACGCCGTATGTGGTGTCCTTCTGGCCCTACCATCCTTCTTCGAATCAAAGCACTTGATCATCAGCACTTCTTTGGGCTTCATTGCACTCGCATAATACCACTTATGCGCGGGGTTATGTGCCACGTTAAAGACCTCGAAACCGTCTCCTCGAGACACTTTGCTTCCGTCGCCTTGAGAGGGTAACTGGGCAAAAACTGTTCGCAAGTCGTCTTCGGAACATGTTCGCGCATCACAGACGCCTAACGGGTCACGGTGCACAGGGGCGATAGGCCGCCAGACGTTGATAATGCCCCATCTGGTTTTTGAGAGTTTCTGGGCTTCATAACCTAGGTTCTCGTCCAAGACCTTTTGAGCGCCGTTGTAGGATTGATCTGCAATACGACTTTGAGTTTAATGTTCTTGAGACTTGATGAATAACGAGATGGGGAAGAAATGGGCGCATACCGACGTGACACACAAGCGATGGCGTCATGATAGGAATAATCTGCTTGGATTCTGCTTTCTTGGCCGCTTCTATCGCTGTCTCTACGAGATTGTTCCGCACCAGATGGGAAAAGGGAACTACGCGCGTTGCTCCAGTTCTGTTATCAACGAGGCATTAGTAACTGGTGAATAAAATATCATGTGCCCAGTTCATTGTATCATTTTAGTATTTGATATTTTGCTTACACTTTTTTAATCAGTTCACCAACCTCTTCGTACACGACACTCTTGATCTTCTCACTATCGTCGAACTCGGACTCGGAGCACTCGTGCTTCACAAAAGCGAAGCCCTGAACATCAAGATTGAACTCTTCATCACTCTCTCTGATGTCGTTCATTGGCATGAGAAATGCTTTAAGAGGTCGTAATTTATCGATTGCGGTTCCTGGATATGGAACATTGGTGCCACCTTCATGGAGTTCGAGGAAGTAGTTGATGTACGCATGGAGGGCGGGCCGATCTGGGACGACAACTACCATTTTGAATGGTAACCAAGTATGCTAATATTTTTGCTTTGTGAATTCATGTGATGAAGTCGAGCACGGTTGAACGCATGTATGCGTTATGAATCAGTGGTGGCCGGATCTTCTCCGGTGGCATTCGGAGGCTACTGTAGGGTCGGAAGATGTTTCATTGATTGTAGCTTAGCATCTCCGAACGCCTCGGAGGATATCTCCTTCAATAAGTCGGAAAACAAGTAGCTGCCGTGCATTAAATATCCACACCATTAGATTCGGCGGGCGCTGTCCTATCAATATCGGTAACCCCAGTAGTTAATTTCCGGCTTCATGACAATCTTTAACACACCTTCTGTAATTTCAGAGGCCCGCTTGACTTTCAATGCACGTCTGCAGAAGCCATGGAGACGATAAACTTTCACAGCCCGCAAAATCGGCAGCCATGCTCGGATGCGGAGGCTTGGCGCATATCCCTTTTCAAATTATTCGACTCCATCGGTAAGCTGACGATGTAAATAACCAGATAGATAGAGAGTAAATGGTTATAGCAATTTGTGTAGATGTATACACAATAAACCTTTCTTACCTGCAAGCCCCAATCCATAACACCAATAATGTAGCAAGCTGTTATCTTGCCATTGTAGTGTCTGGCTTCCTCCGTGTATGTTACTTTTTTCTCGCAGTTAACGAGTGACACAGCTGCCTGCATTTCAGGTTCCCAATGTGTTGATCTTGTGGGTCTGCAGTACTTAATTTTCGCGAAATGGAGCCGACGAGTAGACTGTATAGAGAAGCTAAAGTGGGTTACTCAAAGGTGAAGGCCTCTTTATGCTGCGCTTCATTCGATATATTATAGACGCAATAACTTTCTTACCTTGCCAATATTATTTATCATTCCATTATACTTTGTCATTGTTTCTCTGTATTTTCATGTTCCCTCTTCTTCTGGAGTTTCTTGCTAATTTTCTAGGAGGCTGTGGTTCGTCAATTTATCTGACTTAAAATCACAGTGACGGTAGCACATCTTCTCCACCTAGCTTCAAGGTCGTAATTTTTCGCTTAGGTGTGCCATTGAATCTATGGAGCATAAGAAGTGTCGCAAGATTTCTCAAGATATTGTCGTGTGCATACTTTGGTGTTGTAGAATAAAGGAAGCTCTCTTAATATAATGAACTCTCTAGGAAGAAGAGCGCTCTCTTCTTCTCTATTTAGATAGAGTGATCGGCCTGATTTCCAGTAATTGAATACAGTCATAGTTTATGCCACATCAAGTTTGTCGCTCAGCACATAGCATGTTCGCTACGTCACTTCGTTAATGGGAAGGCTTTGTGTCGCTTTTTCAAGATATACGATATAAATGATACAGTCCATTTAACCGATATAGTTAAACTAGCTTCTATTAGAATATAGCTTGTTCTAGTAATTGGCCGTTTATATTTTAAGGAGCCTAACTAGCCGATTTGATTTAGGTAACATGTTAAACTCGAATAACCTAACTTTTTCATTCTGAATTCACAATTCAAAATTCTCGGAGACCATCGGTTTCTGTGCCTGATGTGACAGAAAATTGTCTCGGTTGTTGCCAATGTAGCACAACCGACCGCTTCCATCGAATTCGAACTCATCACTGCCAACTGACATGTGACCATACAATAGATGATCTGGGTCGTACTTGTTTTTAATCTGAAGTAGCCGGTCATAGTTGATCCCATACGCGGCCTGCTTCCAGTCACCCTTGTAAAGCGGGTCGACTTCGTTGATGTAGACACCAGAGTTTGGTGTTGCAGCATCCATAGCAGGTGCATAGACGTCAGCAAGCTCTTGCTTGAGAGCAACATTTTGTTCCACTGGGGCCTCATAGTTCCAGAAGCCGTTGGCAATGCAAACGGCCTGAGCATGGCGCCAGGCAGGTAGTACGGCGTTGTCAGGATGCCCGTTGTTAGCCAGATTGAAGACACCGCACCCCATGAGGAATTTATTGTCTTGCACAATCAATCGCATCGTGTCTACGAGCTTCTTGTTTGAGCGCTTGTTTTGTATTACATCGCGAGGGATTAGACGCGCGTGCAGGATCGTGGTGACAGGCTCGGCGCCATCCGGGAGTGGTCCGTAGTAGTGGTCGAAATGATCATAGTAAGTTTCGGAATACTCGGTCCTGAAGCTGTAACTTTGCCCTAAGTTGTCCAAGTCTTTCAGCAAAGGGGCCATCAAGCGGTTGACAGCAGCAACGTCCTGACCGGGCAAATTGATGGCTTGGGCATCAAGGGTGCTGTTCAACAGCACGAATTGCGCCGTGTTACCATTAACAATGATCTTAGGAAAATATTCGAACCACAGCTCCACCGCCTTCCAGTAGATCTCGTTCCCGGGAGTATCGGTGTTGTTGAAGACGAGGGCGCCTCCCGCGAACTGGCCGTCCTTGAAGATTCGGACAGTAGCGCTAATGACTACACCATATGTCCCGCCCCCACCGCCGCTGAGTGCCCAATATAAGTCTGAGTTCTGCTCGGGCGTAGCAATAAGATGTCGGCCTTCAGTAGTCACAACCTCCCATTCGAGAATCTGATCAGCACCCAGACCATTCTCGCTTGCGAGAACTGAGTGACCACCACCCTGAGAGTAGCTACCAGCGACGCCGACAGTACCACACTCCCCACCAACAATACGGTAACCGTACTTGTGGACAGCCATGTAAGACTCGCCGACGCCCATGCCGGCCCCAAGTCTTACAGCGGGCCCATTGTAGTGGGAGCTCTTGTATTTGTGGATGATCTCGGTGTCCTTGAGATTGTACGTCCAAAGGGCGAGACTGCTGGCGCCACTAGAACGTCCATGGTAACTGAATTATATTAGCACGTGGAAATCCAACTCGGCACTAGGCGAACCTTACTCGTGTCCAGTGTTCTTAACCACTAATCGAATATTCTTTTGCTTCGCAAACTGAATACCGGCAACAACATCCCTCGCACTGGTGACATTCACTGAGTAGCTTGCATAGTTACCCAATTGGCAAGGAGTATCAGGTGATGTAAATGGATCGCATGTGCGATTTTGGTAGTAATGATTCATAATCTCAGCGGCATGGGTCACACTGTAATCAGCTGGTTAACAACACCACTTTATCTTAACAGAAAACGAATGAATTACTCACTGGACCTGCCCCATCTCCCACACCTTGAACTTCCAGTGCCTAAAATCCCAGTCTTTCCTTAATTCATTGCAAGCCGTCAAATCGAAGACACCATATGGCTCATAATGACATACAGCACCCAGGGGAACCGTCTGGATTAGCCGTCCGCTGACTGTTTGGTTAAGTTGCTGCCATTCCTCGCTTGTTGGCCACTGAGCATCACCATGAATGTACTTGCAGTCGGGTTGTAGCGAATTCCGCGCTAGCGCAAATGATGCGAAAAGAAAGATAGCTTCTGAGAACACCATATCGGCTCCTCGCGGTCTTCACCTGAAATTTATTGAAAAAGTCAATCTCAATTTTGAAAATCCTAGTTCCACTGCTTAGAGTATAATTTATAGGTCTTCACTTGGACGTCCTCCTTCTTCGGGGAGCAAAACTGAAATGACCACAGATTTACCCTTGCTTCTCGGATGCCTCCGTCTCCGTATGACTAGCTGGTCTGCGGTTCCAGGGATGATTGGAGCAAGTTACAAGTCTCAGTCGGTGACGGTGCAAACTTCGGATACCTGTGCTTTTAGGGGGTGCCGATTCGGATGAAAGCACCGATAGCCTGGAACAGCTCGGAGGCACCGTTGTATCGGCATTCATCATACATTAACACTTAGTCCTAGCTAAGATAAGTTTGGCAGTAATCGGTTATTTCGTAAGCATTAGGTTGTGTGTCTTGTAATTAATACTGCGTTCCTGACTCGCATGTGCTAGAATGTTTTGTACTTCATCATTGGATATGAACAAGCAACCACCAAAACGATAAGAATATTCGAGACCGTGATGCGTGCCGCGACACTAGGCTGGGCCGTCCTTTGTGGTGCATCTGGAACCTTAGCCACTCGTACCGTCGTGCACAACAAGTGATGAAACTTCTAACGCGGATATCTACTCAATCAGCCTGCCTTCCATACCTTTGAGATTTAGCAAGATTCGTACTACTACAGCGAAACAACTTACGAAATTAAAGACGTCTCCACCTCAAAGCACCCCAATTCAATTACTATATACCTCTATCCCAAATTAGGACTTAGCGATACATGATATGTAGAAATACAATACATTGAACCACCATTAGTTCCCCACGTCGGCAATCTCAGGTCCCTGGAAGACTTTGACCCGTAATTGATTTGTTTCTCTATGAAAGAGAGTATCGGGGTCGACGTTGTGCTGCGCTTTCTTCATCTTCTTCACTAGCTAGTGACCACAGATCGCTTTCTCAACCACTCCCCCCAACGGAGTAATGCAAAACTCACACCCAATAGTGGAATGCAAACGGCTGCCAAAATAGTGTTGCCCCATCCCACTCCGAATCGTTCGTACAGGCTCAGGCCAATTAGTGGTAAGAATGCGCCAGCTACAGAACGCACCGCTGTGAGAGCTGCGACAGCCGAAGCGGCGTGGATGGTGTACGAGTCGATAAGATACATTTGAAGCACCATGTACAACAGCAACTGCCCGCATCCAATGAAGGCAGTACCGATAACCGGTATACTCCAGTGCAACCGAAATTCGGCTGTCCATCCGTAGACCAAGAGTCCAAAAATTAAACACAGTACGGCAAAAGGGAGGGGCGGAAGACGGTATTCGGGTTTCATAGCCGCCTGCTTAGCAACTGAGCTGTTGTTTGCAGAATTAGCCGTCTCACTATCGGAGGATGGGGATGGTGCGGCTTTGGCTTTCAGAATCTTATCTGAGACTGCGCTGAATATGCCAACGCCGAGAAAGGAACCAAGGCCCAGACCCAGGAAGCAAATACCGACACTGCTAGTGTCGAAGTCGTAATATTCCTGGAAGACCTCCGTCAGGGAGGTAAAGAGAACATCTTTGATATTGCGTCAATTTGGCGTCAACGTGCGGAAGGGTTTGAGACTTACACATGTATCCGTAAGTGATTGCGATGAAAACTGATGGGATGATTACTATTGCTGATGAGGTGAGCATGTTCACCGGTCGAGCAATATTTGTCAAGAAGTACGCCCACGGTGACAGGCCTGTATCGAGCTTTGATCGCAATTGCTTCCTTCCCAGAACCTTACGCATCCTTGCAACCTTACCAGCAAGTATCACAGTAGGATATGTCTCTTTTAGAATGATGACTTGTAGTAAGGAAAAAAAGGCACTTGAAATGGCCAGTAGCCAGAAATCCCAGCGCCACCCCCAAATATGCGCAAGTAGACCACCCACCATAGGGCCTAAGATGGGGGCAAACAAAGCGCCAATGCTATAGCCAGCCATGACTCTTGCTCTCGATTCTTGTGGGATCATGTCTGTGATTGAGCCTCCACCGATAGTCGCTGGGCAAGATCCGAACAAACCGTTGAGAAATCTGAACAAGATCAGGGAGTGCATATTCGGAGCAAGTGCACAGGCAGCGGCGAAGAGGCTGAACCCGATATTGCAGAAGTGATAGACCGGAACTCGACCATACAGCTCAGATAAAGGTGCAATAATTAGGGGACCCGCAGCGAACCCCAAAATATAGACTGACACCACGAAGCTAGCGAGTTGAAGGTTGTCGAGCTGGAATTCGGCCATAACTTGAGGAACACCGGGCGCAATTATGGCTTGGAATCCGTTAGTAAGTAAAATAAGCATTAACATGTAGTACGCCTTCTCATCGAACTCACAAGATGCGAGCGCAGTTAAGAATGTCATGCCGCTGATTAGGAGGCAATTCGAAAAGGTTCGCCAACGAGGCCAGTTGTACGGGTGTTCAGGGTCCACATCCGTCAAATCGATAATATCAGAGTCTCGAAGGTCGTCATCTTGTTCGGACGTAATTGGGACTTGTTGGTCGATGAGCAATGGCGTGTGTTCGCTAGTTTGTTTATGATGGGTTCCGGTACGACATCCGCGAGATGCTTTCAAAGACATGATGCGTCACTAATTGTAGTTAAAGTATTCGTCTTGGTGCCTCTATGAATGAAGATGTGAAGGAAACTTTTAATGGCGTGCCGTTATCTCAAGGCAACGATTGGGGAAGAAGAATACTACTTCGTTTTAAATAGGTAACTCCATGATAAAAGACAAAACCTCCTAACTTTCACGCTGTGAATTCTAGGGAAGAAGACAGAAAAGATGTAATAAGGCCGCCGCTAGCGTTCGGACAAACCGGGACCCACTTTGGTTTTGTATCATGAAGCCTGGCAGTTCGGAGGTGAAGGGATCCAATTGGTCGCTTACGTCCCGATTCACATGGACAGGTTTCGTGCCGATTGCTGGAGATTGACCACTATATTTGTAGAAATTCTTCGAACATCTTTTTCCATAGTGGATATCGAGTGTGCCGCGATTCACGTGTTCTGACAATGGTAGCCCCACATACCGGAATAAAGGAAATCACAGGATTGGTGAATTCCATTCCCTTCACGATATCGAACGTATTATTGCTACTCACGAGCGGAGTATGAATACTTACCCTTTTATCTTTCTTAATGCTGATACGTTCAACTAGGTCTTTGCATATTCTGTCGGCCAAGTCGTCTACAACCTTTATTTTCATCCTCTTGCGCGCTTCCCAGGTCCTATATTATGGCGGGCGACACGTCTGGCTTACGTTATTCGGATGAATCAAGGCAAGCTAGCTTTCGATGTCCTAGAACTGTATAAAAAATATGGTCCTATCGTACGCATCGCACCTAATGAGCTTGCCTTCTCAGATGCAGATGCCTGGAAGAGCATTTACGGTCATAGGGTGGGTGCGAGCCATGGTATGGAGGAGATGGATAAGTTTCATACCTTTTACAGAACCAAAGGCGAGGTCTTGAGCATTAGCTCTGGGGATCGCGAGTACCACGCCAAATTGCGAAAACAGCTTGCATATGGCTTTAGCGAGCGTGCACTCCGAGAACAAGAGACGATGATTGGTGGGTACGCCACGCTGCTTGTGAAACGCCTGCGTGAGCATTGCGTGGACCCTGATCGCGTTGATCATGCCACTGGCGGACCTGCTAAGAAGAATATCGATATAAAGATGTGGTACAACTGGACAACTTTTGACGTTATAGGTGACCTCGTCTTTGGTGAGCCGTTTGGAAGCCTTGAAAAGGCAAAATATGATCCTTGGGTTGAGGCAATCAACGGTTCCATTCGGTTTTTGGGCATTATCAACGGAGTTAAGCACATGGGTCTTGAAAGCCTATTCATGTGGCTCGTCAAGTTAACCAACACCAGTCGTGCTGAGCATGATAGGCATATAATGGATAAACTAAATCGCAGAGTCGCCATGAAACAGGAGAGACTGGATTTGATTGAGGGTTTGATTCAGAAGAGGACAGAATGGGCGAGTACTTTCAGTATTCAAAGTTCCATCTTCCAAGTCCCGGGAATATCCCCTCTAATGCTCACTAGGGTCTAAGCATGCACCATTTGCAGGCGAATAGTAGCAGCGTACTTATTGCCGGCTCGGAAACTACGTCAAGTATGTTAAGTGGTATCACTTACCTGCTCCTCACCAACCCCGACGCCTACAAGAAGGTGGTTCAGGAAGTGCGAACTTCATTCAAATCTGATGCCGAAATTACTCTTACCTCAGTAAGCCGTTTAACGTACATGTTGGCGTGCTTGACCGAAGCTATGCGTCGTTACCCGCCGGTGCCATTTGGTATGCCTCGTTTCGTTCCAAAGGGAGGCGCTAAGGTGTCCGGAGAGTCTATTCCAGAGGATGTAAGTTACTAGGGATGATTACCTGCATGCATATTCGTAGACTGATATTCCATACTAGACGGTGGTCGCGGTGTGGCACTGGGCTACTTATCACAACCCTGCCCATTGGACTGAGCCTTTTACTTTTAAGCCTGAACGTTTCCTCGGTGATCCAAAATATGCGAACGATCGATTCGATGTCCTTCAGCCATTCTCCATGGGTCCAAGGAATTGTATCGGAAGACATTAGGCATTCCCTGAACTATCTGCCTTTCAACCGTCTCCTAACTTTTTCTCTAGTCTCGCATACGCTGAGATGCGCTTGGTGCTCGCTCAAATCCTTTGGAACTTCGACATGGAGATCGTGGAGAAAAGCAAGTCATGGATAGACCACCTTTCATATGTTCTTTGGGACAAGCCTCCTCTCTGGGTGCATCTGACGCCAAGGGCTAAGTGAGAGACTCGAGTATATGTATTGGCTAGTGCCGTACATTATCCATGGTCCAGATTAGTAGAGATAACCAGAAGAAATGCGAGGCAGAAGGTTTTTCGAAGGAAGAAAATGCCGCTCAATGCTGAATCTGACCATTCTCCTGTGTCTCGGAATATGTTAAATATCTACATAGGACACAAAACTACAACCTTGGTCCTTCATGTATTTACTTAAACCTAATAATCTATATTTTCTTTATATCATCGTTTAAGTGAAGCCTTGCTGCAATGGTTTCTGTTCTGACCGAGCATTCGAAGGGGGAAAGCCTAGTCACTTCAAAGCTCAATAGAAAGCGGTCTTTAACCAGCGTATTAATGCGTTACAAGAAGAGTTAAATGTATAATGCACATTCAAGAGACACTCTTTAAGCAAGCCCTAACCTTGACATAAATTATATCGTTAAGGTTATACCACAGAATGTCGAAAAGATTTCTGACACCGATTTCACTTTCTAGAAGACTAAATCAGCATTCCTATAAGCCATCGTAGCAACGGCTATCCAAGATTCACTCCGCACAACATCGAATATCTACACACTGCTTTACGATAGAGAAAGCATTCATCTGCGCAATCGAACAGTAACAAGCACGATAAGATCCTAATCTTGAGAAAAGGCGCCTAAGAAAATATCGTCTAAGGGGCTGCTCGGCTTCGCCGATTCGGATTCAGATCTAGATTGCGATTATTGCTTAATTAGTAGCGGTCTGTTATGAGGATGCTTGAGAGGCTCGCACGTCGTCCAAGATTGGGGCAGGTTATCGCGGGGAAAGCGTCAATGGCTAAATGATGGGACGATAGTGTATTTCTCTGAGGCGATCGTATCCATTCGCGGGCATAGAACGAGGGTTAAAGGTCTGGATACTTACCGTCCGCGGGGTCTTGAGAAAGGAGAAAGTGATAGTTCTGTCCTCGCAGGATCTTATCTGGCCCTTCCTAAACGGGCAGACCCGCCCTTGTTTCCGACAAAAACTCGTTCTATCCGTTGTTGGCAGAATTAGCGCACGCGATCCGTGCCGCTAGGTGGTGAATGCCGCCTTCAGCTTGATCAAGAGCAGGAAGAACTAGCAGAATATCTCCTATCTCGCTGTAGCCCGGATGGCACAAATACACTTTAGAATTGAGGGTTGTTGGGTGATTGCGCCCACCATCGTCGTGCGAGGGTGCATCGTACTTCAGCCGGGGTAGGAGGGACTCGAAAAGCATGTGCCGTACAGGTAGGTACGAGATTGTTCTCATAATAGCAACGCAAAGATGTTCCGTATGATGGTGCTGGTAGTGGTAGTGCGATCCTCGTGTTACTGTTCCTTGCAATGCTACGGTGACGCACTGAACCGGCTAACTAGTTCTGGCCGAGCCTTTTCCGCAGGCACCTCCGATTGCTACACCGTATATTGCGGAGTCAATACATATTCAATGGGCCCATGGATACCCAGTAGTTCCAGCCCTAGACCAGTCATAATTCATGTCTAAACGTTTTGAGGATCGTCCCCTAGATCACAGACCCAGAAAATGGCTCCACGAGAACTCAAGGCATATCGTCACTTGTTAAAATCAGTTTCGCCACCTACCGCTTATTGGTCGCGCAAAATACGATGGGCAACATGGTGTACGTACAAGGTACATGGATAAAGTTCGTTAGTACAGTTTTTGGAGCAGGGGTCCGTGTTTTTGACTTCTAAATAAGTTTAACGCTAATCAGTGATAGGTGTTTATCTTCTTATCATTGGTTCAGACAACGGGCCCCTTACCACGCTCAGACTCAGCCTTCATTCCAACCCTGGCGGGCTATCATTACGCCGCAGTAAGCAATAATTACAACCCTAGAGGCCATCATTATAGCGCTTTAGGCCCTATCGACCCGCTTTATATCGTGTTTTGATTAATTCTAAACCTGGTTGCTTGACTCAAAAACTGTACTAACAGACTTTACCCGTGTACCTCTGTAGTCCTGGCTGAGTCTTTTCGGCAGGCACCTCCGATTGCTGCTATTGGAAGCCGGGATGTGAAACGCGGGTAATAATCAATGGTTTGCTACCTCAGGAGAATGCGGAAATATTTGCACTCTTCTACCTACGTACAGTCGACGTTACACTGCCACGTTATCCTGCAGTCTCAATACTCCTTTGAAAAGCACCAGGCGCTCGGGCCGTCTCCGTAGCACGTCCTAACCTATTAGGCGGTTGACTTCCAGGGTACGCATTAGAAACGCCGGAGATACGGCGGCCTCATGTCGGCCATACCTATTTCTGGCATCCGCTGTACCCAAAGCTTAACGGCGATCGTCTAGATCCCTGTATCTCGAGCCCTCGCGTCGGCAGTCGGCAGCATAGGCGTTATGCCATCATCAATTCAAGGGTACCGGAAGAGAAATATAAGAATCCAAGCATTGTTGTTGACTCCATTATCGCCCTTCACATCCACAACTTAATTTGTCAACACCATTCCAACGCTCGCTTCACTCTCTTCAATCTTTCCATCCAGTCCAACCCACTCTCTACCAAAAACCGAAATGCGTTCCCAAGTCTTCGCTGGTCTCGCTCTTGGCGTTGTCGCCATGGTTGCAGGAGCCCCATTGCAAAGCGGTGCGACTTACGAGCAAGTTACCGTCGACGCTGCCGGGATCTACCGTACAGACGACAATAACAACGACAATTGGGACACCATCCACACTGTCGCCTTCAACCTGATCACTCCATCCGGCACTGTGCGCTGCACTTCAGAAAGCTTCCCGGATCCATCAATCCCATCCAACGTGTACGCGTGTGCAGACCCCGCATATTCTTTCCAGATCACCGCTCGCCCTGGTTACGATCTCTACACCTTCGCTCTCACCCACAAGGTCTCAGACAAGTACGCCAGTCTCTTCTCCTAGCATTGTTAATATACTAACTGCAATTAGCGTCACCTTGACCGGTAACACCGATGTCGGCTTCAACGGCCCTATTCCGATGGCCATTTCCGAAGTTCGTAACAGCACGGCCATTCTGACTGCTGCTTAAGCGCCAAGTATGAATGGATGATATGACAATCGAATTGGGACTCGGACAGCGGTATGCCGCTTTTAGAGATCTGCGATAATAGTAATATTATAGAGAGCGAAATCAGAATCTTATTAGTTCCTTCTCACACTTCAGTTCACATGATTGAAGATTCGTGGTCTTGTTCGCGATGCTGCACTGTCATCCAAAGCATTATTGTGTTCGCAGAACCAGTCTCCAGTTCTACCTACTGCCGAACGTAACCACACATTACGCATACTCATAACAATGAACAGCTCCCATTAATCTTACTGTAAAAACCCCTTGGAACCTTTAGGGTGGAGACATTGGCCAACTACGTCACAGAATTCGATGTCCGGGATATAAAGATCTGATCTAGTAGTAGGCTTGAGTGGTTAGAGAAACGTCAGGTGAAAGAAAATCTTACGCACCGGTGTAACTCCGTAATCATAAGGGCTTGGTCGTTGTGACGGCATTAGCCTTAAACAACTCCGCACGCATCTGGTTCAGCCTACCAGAGCGCCGGTGGTGCATCGCAAAAGAGCATAGAACTTTGCATAAAGTACATCACCTAATTTCAGGCAAGTGCTAGAGCCTAGCTATGGTGAATAATACAGAGAGCTTTTCTCCAGAAGAACATCAATTGCGCTACTACTTTTGCACATCGCCAATACTTGAAGGGGATAAGTCCTGGTTCTTTGACTTGCTTCTCCGATAGATATTGCGAAAGCTCATCCTGGGCTTTGTTCGAGAATGGAAACTGGCGCGTAGCTTCAAGTTTCTCGTCGATGTAGACATGTTCAAGCTTCTTGCGAGGCGGTTGGCGATTGTCAGCTTTATTTCTGAGCGGTGTTTAAGATGCCTGAGAGAGTTGAGGATCTCTTAGGCCAACGTCTCCCATTTCTCCCAAGGGAAGATTGTATGCGCGGGGGATTTCTGTTTTTGTGCGAGGCGCTCCTCTTCAACGGCGTTAGAATCAGCTCCTTTACTAAGCAAAAATATTTACTGTTGGGGTTCCCTTCCGTATCTTTTGATGGGAAGGCGCTAAGGTCGTGCTGTCTGGGATTCCCGGCAGGCGCGTCACTACAATAGTCTTGATCATCTAGCGCTTCTTTACCAGACTCAGCGGTCCTCATTCTTCAATAGACGAATCCGACATCGAAGTAGTAGGTTTGGCTGAGTGCTGATACCATTCTTCTCCTCTAGCGCTTCCTAGCGACGTTTCCAGTCTGTGCTGGAAAAGGTTGGTGAGACGGGTACGTGTCTAGAGGAGGCGGCTCAGGGCGGGAGAATGATGAGCACTGAGACGGCGGTTCTGAGGGGGTCGAAGGGGGTGCCGGACCGAGCTCACGAACCGCCGCTAATACAATACCACCCCGTTTACCGGTGGGAGAATTTAGTATTGGGGTGGTAGGTCTAGTGGGCGTAGTGGTGCCGTTCTTCTCTTCTAACGTTTTTCTAATGGCTTTCCGTGCTGCCCACCGCATTGTCATTAACTGCATACGTTTCTCACTCATAACGCGAGGCCTCCGCCATGATCCCGAAGGCCTCAAGTCGTTGGAATGCGTTGGATCAAATGAACCAAATTCTTCTGAGCCATTCTCCCGGCTTATGCCTCGGGTGCTCTGGACACTCCGCTCCCTGCGAACTTTTGACGGTACTAGAATCTCGGTCACCTCGTTGTGGTGGGTGCGCATATGGTTATCTAGGCCGCTTTTGTTTTTGAACCCAATTCCAGCCCATTGGCAGGTAGACACTTTGCAGTATACACGACGGAAATGCGTTGCCTCATGCTCATGTCTAAGCCGCGATGATGCGAGCCCAGCGGAAGATATGAGCAATTAGGAAGGCGGCAGCGAAAGGCGGTGGGTGCGTAGGCTGAGCAAAGCGGGGGTAGTAAGTCAAGCTATCCAACGCATTGTGCGCCAAGGGTGGTAGCAACGAAAACTGCGTACTTGATCTCGGACGTCGCGAAGTGTTGTATTAGAGAGGTGTCAATGGTTCTCTGGAGTCACAGTCGCCGCAAAGCGCTCGAAGGCGTTCTAGAGGGTGAGGCGCGCTTGAGCTGACGGTTGTTGCGTCAATGGGCTTCGGAGCTTTGGTGCCCGTGATAGGTAGCGTAACAGTGGTTGAGATTACAAACATCAATATGAAAGTTGTCTGGTCCTCATGACGGCTTCATTGGGATTTTCCGCTGCCGTCGACCCACGACATGCTTGCGCCAGTCCCTGCCAAACGCCAGCGACTCGAGACACACGGGCTCACTAGCCTCATCCCCAGTGCAACGCCGCATCCTATATGCGATGGCACTAAAGCGCCTCACAGATTGGTGAGGATAGTATAGTATGTTTCGGCATGGTCGGTCCGCCGTTTCTTCATGTCGCCCTTTATGCTCACGCACCGCGGCTCGTAGACTATCCCGTCATGCCTAAGAAGCCTGTTCGATGACGTCGGCCATTTCATGACCAAGCCCAACCGCTACTTACATGGCCCTGTCGGATGTGATCGCAATGTGCCATGATCCGCCGCACAAAGTCTATTCTCGAGCTGCCAAGCAGGGAGGACAGAATCGTCATGCTTTCGTTCCATCCTCATGAGGAAGAATATTACGGTCGGATCGAACAGCCACTAACTGAGATGCTGGACAAAGCGGTCGCAGAACAGAGCAGCCCCAGTGGTTCTTGTCTGAATGCAATACAACAAATCAACAAGCTCAGCCCCGCTTGATGCGGCCCGGAGGGGACAGTGCTCAGCGCTCGTCTCTCCATGGGTGGAGAAGCATACGCACAGTGCTTGAGCACCATCGACTCCTTCCCATCTGGAGATAAATTGGAGGGTTCAGCATCTTCCAACGTATATTATTCGGATTGCCATCGTCTGTTCTGCGCTGGTTGCTCAATTCTTCCACGATATCAGGCGCCAGAGCCATGCGGGTGCGCCCATCGCTCCAGGTCGTGCCCTCTCCGCCCGCTAGTACTTCTTTTACCAACTCCAAGACTCTTGCCTACCGGAGAATCTCCCTCCTCTCCAATAGGGACGGAGACGTTAAAGGACCTGGTGCTGCTCTTGATTCCATAGCGTAGCCCTTACCCTTTAAGGTATGTGCTTAGGCTTTGTCAGATATATATTGGCCTCCACGTTTGAGAATCCTAGACGCGACATAACTTGCCTTGCTGCAACGAAGCGGAGCACGTCAGCCTTTGCAAAAATGCCTCAATATTCTCGCGAGGAATGTACAAATGTTGGGCAGCTTTGCTTCACTTGGCACCCACAAGCAACCACTGAAACTGATAACGCATTCAATGTGGAAAGAAAAGGGGATTCCTGATTCATGTAAACAGGAAGCATTTCATCCGGCTTTCTGTGAGTATTATGGGAGGCTTCCATTCGCTTCTGACTCAAAACCAGACGGCAACCCAAATAGAGATTTCCTTAACAACCATCTACAAAAGAACTACTGATTGTTTAAGAGTCTTCCAAATCACACTATACGGAAAACTCTTTGCTCAGAGAATGGCTCAAGCTGGCCACTGATTTTCGCGGGTAGTCGTGAAACTGCTAGCACCCGCTCGAAAACCGGATAATCCGATCCATCTCCATTACGAACAAGCTTTAGCACCAACCCCCACAGGGTCCAATCCTCAGCGTTTGTCTCAATATCCAGCTCATTGTGCTGACCATATAGAGTTGCAAAAAACACGTTGTCGGGAAACTGGTATCCTTTCTTCTCGTCCTCGTTGTCATTGGTATTTTTAGAGTTGTACAACCTAAGAATATTGTGATAAGCTTCCTGCTCATTACTACCAATATCGAACTGGAAGCTGTTCAGAAATGGTTTGTGGAAGTCTGCACTGTCAGTTTCATCGTTAGGTCCCAATTCTAGTATCGGTGCTCTCATCACGAGATGCCCTCGCTCGACCTCTCCGAAGGGGACTATAGGAGTCAACGGGACAGTCTCCACTTCTATGATCTCTGCAAGGATTGGCGTTTCCTTCGGTGGTAGCTGATTATAGAGAATGATATCGTCGACAGATGCCCAGGACCAGGTAGGGGCTCGCCAAGTTTCTGGTTGGCGAGTCTGTGGATTTGGCGTCGTCCATAGCAGATCCCTCATCAAATTTGATCGCCAACAGCCTGCAAGATACTCATCCTGGGAGCATCTTGCGAATTCCGCCGCCACTGCCGATAAAGCGGGGAGTTTGTCCTCAGGATAGGTAATCCTCCTCTGAGAATAGGTACCAACAATTCGGTGCCATAAATCGTAGATTGCGCCATTGTTGCCAACATTTTTTCTTGTTTCACGAACGGTTTTGTCTTCTGCTAGCTGCCTTTCGACCTTACTGAGCTCAACATGAAACTCGCGACGAGTGCGTTCTAGGTCGTACTCATCGAAGGACCAATCCTCAACCCCACCATCGCTGTGCGTCATATGTCGACAAAACCAAGTAACACGGAATCCAAAAAGTAGCACTCTTGGTGCGAGAACGGCCTCTTGGAATGTCCAAGCACGTTTATTGATCGGCTCCTCGGAAAGCTGATAGGGGCTTTCCTCACGAACATAGACTTTCCCCGCCCGACCAACACCCTCTTGGTTCGGATGCGCAAAGACGGCCAGTGGCACAAGGTCACGCGGCACTGGAAAGTCGGGATGCTTGTCACATCTTCCCATTGTACCCACGAAGCCGTCCGTGCAGCGTGGAGTGCTGACCGCAATCGTCAGGTACGACTTTCGGTAATACTGGCTCAATTTGTCCAGCTCTTTCATCTTGTCGTTCAAGTCGTCTTGAACAATGCACAGCGCGTCGACCCAGACATGTTTGATTCCAAGACGTTCGGTGACCATGATGGCATCTCTGATGGCGCCTGGCAATTCCGATCGTGTTAAGGTGAATGGATGCAGCCGCGATGCGAGATTGGCTTGAGTGGTTTGATTGTTGTTGTCTGGATTGGGGCCCCAACAGTAGCTTAAGGCAACGTAACGACCGAGCCGTCCAGCTGTCTCCACTAATTTTACCCTCTTTGCATCGACAATCTCAAGGACCCTAGTAGGCAGCTCTATTTGTGTATTGGCATGTTGTCTGCAAAAAGCGTGGTTCGAGTGGCAGTCGTTCATCCATTTTTTCGCGACTTCGAGGTTTGTATCTTTCCCCCGGGAGGTTGCTAACGGTCGGGTTTCAACTACTTGGTGTGCCGGATCGTCTTTTAGCAATTATTAGTATCAATTCCAAGGCAGCGCTATTTTCGAAATATAAGAAACACCCCTTACCTGGGAGTGCATAGATCTCTAGGACGCACTTGGGCGTTCCACGAGAGCCATCCATATGGAAGAACGAGGTGATAGTTGTAGTCTCTCCCGAATCGTTAGTTGCAAGGAATTTAACCACTATAGGTTGAAATTTGGAGTCCTTCTCATTGCCATACCTAATCCCAGGCATCGATATGTTTACTTTGTTGAAGGATCGAGTTTCAACGTTCTGGAACTGTGGCTCGCATGCGAATTGCAGAATACCTGTTTCTTCCTTCCTTTCCCACTGCATCTTCTTAATGTTTTCTATCACCCGCTTTACACTTTTTGCATCTTTTGTAACGGATCCTTGGGCACAACATCGCACACCATCGCCAAAAGATTGATTGTGATGGCGGGTATGGAGCGAGTCGAGGAGCCGAGTCGAGATATAACAGCAGAACTGGCACCCCGATTGGAGCGCATCAATGAGCGACGAGGCCTTCACTTTCCATGTGATCATAACTTTCGAGTCTATTGTCCAACTTCCCGTCAAATCGTAGGCCTGGAAGTCAGAGAAACTGCGAAGGAAGCACAGCTTCCAGCCGAGATCGAAACAGGAAGGACAGTAGACGCCTTTAGTATGGAAGAGACGTTTTATCTGAGCTTGGTAATGCACCACTGGCTCGAGTGTGAGGATCCCATCGCCAGAGTTTGCGTCAGCTACGAAATCCCGATCATCATCTATGTAAGGCTCTTCGAGCGAGGAGACGTCAGGGGTCGGAAGCGAATATGAAAAAGCTTCAGCCTTCCCAGGCTTTGCAGGGATCCAGACGTTCGTGCTGTCTACCTTCAGATATACCACTATTGGCGGCTGGGGGGAGTCGCCGGATAAAGATCCCAGAACAAGTTTGGCCGATGCGTTCCCTTTAGCTGGAAAGAACCTAACACCTCTTGAACGGACTGACAGTGGCAATGCAATCACTTCGGAGAACATCAAGATCTCACAGGGGTCCATTTCAACATTTTCCTTTAATGTTTGTGTCTGAAGCGGAAAACGGAAGACTTGAAGAAATGCGTCACTCATCGAAACGTAGACGTAAGAATCCGTCCAAGTGAGTGTGTAGGGTAGCTTGTGGCAGAGCCGTGGCCAGGTTCCGAGTTCGAGATTGTGCCGCACAGGCAGTAGTCTGGGCTTCGCTGCGCATGGATATTTCGAAGATAGTGCAATGGTTAGAAGTAGAACTTTGATTGGGATTGGACCTGGGGTCATTAATTCGTTTCTCACAGTGAAACGCATAACATGAACATATTTGCCGCATGGAGAAAAGCGAAGGTTGACGCCAATGGGAATACACGTATTCCCACTTGTTTCTGCCGTTTCGGTCCAGTCGAAGGGAATCTTGTAGATGAAGTACGTTTCCCCATGAAGATCCCCGAACAAGAAGTCGCGCCCATCCAGCGGGTATATCAACAGCGGAAGCGTTGGATGGATGACCGGCTGGGAACTGTGCAACGTGTGAGCGAAGCGACGCTTATACTGGAATGAATGGGTAGTTTGGTCGTTCGAACTCCCTTCCAACCCCTTTTCGGTGCCTTCCATAAGGATCTTGACCAAGGGTATTGCTGTCTGCTGCGACACTCCATCTTCCCAATCGACTCGTCTGTCACGGTACGAAAGGTAGGCTCGTGAGAGCAGATGAGCTCGGTCTTTGCACCAGGCACCTTTGTCAAAACAAGCTGAGCAAATGTCGTAGGAGACATCACTACATTGACTACATTGGTAAAAGGTCGAATGTTTGATGCCCAATTCTCGGTATTCTCTGGGAGCGAGATATGACCGGCAGAGGTCGCAGACATGATACCATGTCATATGGTGGTATGGACGTTTACTGGTTGTGGTAGATGTTGACTCATCGTCCCCAGAAACAGAGCTCTCATCATCGGCATCATGGTCCTCTCCGTCTTGTCCTTCTGCTTCTTGGACCTCCATGTTGGGGACTTTGTCGCCTTGATGCTCAGTGTCTTCAACTTCAGAATCATTTCCCTCAGCTTCTGATTCCTCGGTCGACCTAATCCGTTGACCCTCTGTGGGGATAGTGTCCGACCCGAAAGATCTAGTCGATTGTGATGCTGTATCGCTCGTGTCATCATCCTCCTGGCCATCCTCGTTTTGGAAATCGCCCTCTTCCACCGAAGATATCCAAGGGTCATCTGAGCTTGATCCGCAAGGTTCGGACTCAGAAAGAGTGTCGATGCAGAACTCCTCTGCAGCTGCTATAGACGATTGAGAATCGGAAGATTCATCCGATTCGACTTTCTCAGGCTCGCTGTCTGTGGACTCGACAGTAGACTTAGATTGTGTAGTTTCCGCCGCGTCCTCGTCGCTATCGGAAGGAGATTTATGGCTGGGGTCTTCATCTTCAGGGGCATCAGCGTCCTCGCCAGGTTCATCAGCTTCCGCGGACGAGACTTCAATATCAGCCTCAGGAACTGGGTGGAATTGTTTCCGATGAGAACCAACAGTCCATGGTCCTTGGAGTTTGATGCTATCCCAGTATGGCGAAGAATCATTGTCCTTCGGTTTTTGAGCCCTCCAAATGCCACCTTTCCCTCGCTGGAACAATTGGCGACCGACTCGTACTGTGGCGCCGTATTCGAGCTCGTCAATGACCGGTACTGATGGCGCAGCATCCATCGTAGGTATCAGTGTAAAGGTTTCACTCGAACTGAATCCGTAACCTTCCCATCCGCACAATTGCGGATCGAAAGTTAAGATCTCCTGTGATCCATACCGGAATGGGGGTCTGTGACCGTCTATATACCAAGATTCCCTGGTAATTGAAGGGCTATCTTCGGCATTTGCCTCACCTTGGCTACTGATAAGGCTACTGTCAGCACTATGTATGAAGACATAGGAATGTTGGGTGGGCGGTGAGGTCTTACATGTGGTTGGGTACCTTCCAAACCGCTATGCGATCGCCGTCATCGCTGATACTCTCAAAGAAGTAATATCTCGAACGGCTTCTATCATCTCCATCTAAGCCATCCATCATTTTTGGTTCTAGAAGATAGCTCGAGTTCTTCTCGATTGCGGATCCGTGCTTCTGGAGGAAACTCTTTGCGCCCAACGCCCCCCAGAAAATTTGTTCAACGCCACCACGGTGTTTATGGTTTGTGGTTCCAAGCTGGAGAAAGTGACACCATTCGTTGATGAAGTGTGTGTAGTCCCCCAAGAGAGACTTGTACTGTATGGTCTTCCCCAGAATTTGGGGAATTTTAAGCTGAGCGGACGAGTGGTCTCGGCAGAAATGCCGGGGAAGGCTGAGGTTCTGGAGGCGACTTAAGGTGAGAAAGTGAGGAGATCTCAAGAGAAGGCTTGTTTGTTGCAGGATGGATGACGTTGGGTCTGCCTCATCTACATGAATGTGCCAATACTTGGAGGCGTATGTAAAGAACCCTTGATCTAAATGCTCCGCTCGTCCGGTGTCAGTATGTCGTTTCAGTAACAAAACCCTTAGGCAAGCTTCTGCGATGAGATTGGCATCGACTTGTTTGTTTTCTGACTCGGATACTGGGCTTTGAACAAGCCCACGGAGAAAACGATACATGGAAGCATGTGCGAGTCTTAGGTAACCGTTTTTGCTTCCAACTTTTTCTGGAAAGAAGTCGATGAATGGGGAATACTCTTGTTGAATTATGTCGCCATCTAGTATCTTAATTTCCTCGGGTGTTGCATCGACTGACTCGATATCTTGCATCGAATCCCGTAGAATTGCCACGGCTTCTGAGAGCTCTACTAGCTTAAGCGGTCGCTTGGAAAGGGCTACAAAAGAAATAACTTCTCGGCTACGTTCCATCAGTGAGAAGATGCAAAATTGCAGGCGATAAGCTCTAGACTTACAATCGTGTTGATGACTCCCCACGCGAGTCGTTCTCGGCAGAGGGTGTGAAACGGAATAACTCTTCCGACCTTTCTCGATACAATTCGTTAGTTTTTCGCGGTATGCTAGATAACATTGCTTTGATCGACATCTGTCTAGAGAAATTGATTGTTCGCAGCCAAAAAACGCTCATGGACGCGTGGAGAAAATTGCTCCTAGCAGTCTTTCGTAGGTGTTCTGCAAGTTCAGATTGGTATGACTTGTCTTTCATGTCCCCTAAAATATGTTCGACTTCGTGGCCGAGGTACGAGGCAATGTCATTCTCGACTGCTTGCCTGTCGACAGCTAGCTCAACAGCTTTCAGATCGCTGATCCACTTGTCCATTGTTGGCGTTCGTCTTGAGCTACAACATAAACGTAACGGATTTCCCAGATTACTGTTCGCAAGAAGTACGATGAATGAAACAAATGAGTAGAGCTGTTGCTTCATATCTTTGCTTTCAATCTTTCCCTGAGGCTCTTCAGCATTTGGAAGTGAATCAACTTCGTCAAGGCCGTCAAGAAAAACGAAGACGGTCGTGCATTGCGAAACAAGAACCCGAATAAGATCTTGGATACGGGACAGCTTTTGGGTGCCATGTGAGTTTTCAGAGATTATCGAGAAAGCCTCGGAATCAACACCCTCCCGGCACCCGAGAACGTGATTTAGAAGTTGCAGTGCCAACTGAGTGAAGAGCTGGTATTCGGAGTATGGCTTATCGAAACTCAGTATGAGTTTCACGACGGCCGGCCACTGGGTACCCTTCAGTACTCTTTCGGCGACAAGAGAGCACAAAACTGATTTTCCACAGCCATCATGGCCTGTGAGCCAGAGAAGAGGGTTTCCTGTGTCTAAAGTGGCCCACTTGCGGAATTTTGTCTCTCGAAATATCCACCGTGAAGTTCCTGGGTGTTGCTTGGAAAGGTTTCGCTGACAGCGATCACTATTGAATGAGTCGAGTCGCCGACCGAGCCAATTGCGAATACGCTGAATTTCTTGTGGGTCGTGGATGAAGAGTCGCCAATTAGTTCGAATGCAGGCCGCCAGTCGTTCATAATTAAGGCTTCCTCTGGTGAGCGTGGACATATGTCGACGATCCGACGCCTCGAACTTAAGGATAGTTTCGTGGGCCAGGTCCGCGCAGTTGGTGCTGTCATACCCTACGTTTACGGATGTGACATTGAAATTCTTTGAGATCTCATAGAATGGTCGTTTCGAGCTTGCAAGTGCGGCTGACCAAATCTTCCACTGACCTCTGCTGCTCACACCAGAAAATCCCTCTGCAATCTTTCCCCACGTTTCCCAGCTCAGATCTGTGTGCGGAGTGTCGAGGAACACCACGTGCTTTGTTTTTCTGACAATGATGTCGAGCTGCATTTGAACTGAGTACGACATGCATAGTGCCTGAATTAGAGTCAGGTAGATGTCATTTCGTTCAACTATTCGAAACTCAGAGGTATTTCTTGACTTACACATCTGATGACAATGCCGCCTGTACCATGCCCCACAAAAGTAAGAGGAACTTGTGTCTGATGTATGTTAACCATAAGCCGCAGATTTATGACAGCGGACTTGGGTAAGGTACCTCGACTGATGTTCGCTTTGCCTTTAACGCTTTCAGTAGATCCATTCCTTGTTTGAGGACAAGCCCACCTCCAAAGTGGCCATCAGAACCGACACTGACTTTCGTAGGCTCATAACCGAAGGCGAATATCCGCGCATTACCAAGGTCTAATGATAAATGTTCTGCCGGCCAGCATGTTCCATTATCATCTTGCCAGTCTGAGACCGACCCATGGTGGAGATTATGGACAAAGACGATACTGGCTACTGATCAATTTCTCCAGCCAGCGAAACTTGTAAATCTGGTATAGGGACGTACTCATGTTCATGACTCACTGGTTGTGTTCCATCAGGAGGCCAAATCACCTTAAGACCAGTGAAATTGGTAGTCATGTTGAAACAAGACTAGTAGTTAGCTCTCAAGTGTCGTAAATGGTCGATGATTGTCCCCTCCGTATCATGGCCATTCGATGTTTGTGAGTAGAGATGTAGTGCTGCCGACTTTTGAGACAGAGTTCCGCACGGGTAGGCGATTCAAGAAAGCGGGGAGCTTCGGACGTACATGTTCTAACCTCCTGACAAATGCAAGCTAACCGACCTGGATTCGGCTGTCAAGGCATAATCTATCCTGTCATTCAGCTGCATGGGATGGATCTCCACACGGACCGGTGAAGGATGCGGGTGTACGTAAGCCAATATGGGGTCCGCTTATGATTTTGAGCCTAGGCGCGGTCGCGAAAGTCGCAGTAGTGGGCAGAATCCGGGATGGTTGGCCGTAACCGCATGCTTGGCAATGCTAGGTAAAGGCTCACATCTGTGGGACGAACGAGAATCGCCCCTCATGGACATTTAACGGGCTGTGCAACAGCCGATAAGGCGATGAAAAAGTCGGGAGGATTTGGCTTACCGTTTGCTATTTGCGCGCACGTACCCACAGAATTTGCTATGAGATGAGGCGTTATTGATAGCATAAACTCATCCAATCACCCCGTTCAGACCTGCGAGGCGGATCGGCCGATTCAGCGCACATGTACTTCGGCCCCCAACGATCTCCAGCCGTGGAATTTTACGCCCAGTACGCTGGGCATCTCTCTTCTCTGATTTTTGTCCTCAGATACAGAACATTTCTCAGAACTGCAATTTGACACTACGGCGGGCCATTCCGCATTCGAAGAGATGGCGGAAACGGAAGATCAACAAAGACCAGACTTGCTAGTCAAGCAAAGGCGCACCAGCGGCTCAGTGACCGTCTTTGATGCATCACAATTCAAACTCTTAGTTCAGAAGGATGTACCTTCGAATGTTATCCACCAACTGCAGAAGGAGTTTGGCGAGGACATGGCTGGCGGTAAGACTCATCACCGCAGGTACCAAAGATTCTATATTCAACCAAGCGCTACTGACTTTGCTACAATGAACAGCCATAGACAAATTCATATCTGAAGACACGGAGCCCTTTAAGAGCCTTGAATCTGGAGCTAGCGTGAACGATGGCGAAACCCAGAACGGTGACCAAGATGACGAAGTCGATGCGGACCCCCTCGGCCGCAAACACATCATCATACGAGATCGATAGTGTGTATCCCATGCAATATTGCTACAATGAAAGGCGCATTATCGTGAGCCACTGACACAATACCGTAGCTGGAATCGATACAAACGGCAATATGAGGTTCGCAAGCCAACTAAGGCAAGCGACCAGTCAAAGAAGTACAGGAATTGCGTCATCTTTGTTCGACGCGATTACGCAGAGGATATGACTACTTTTACGACTGCGCTGGTTATCTCAGGGGTGGTGCTGCGAGACACTCTGAGGCGGATATTCAGAGGGGTGCAAGGTTTCGGACTGACCGAGAACAAGTCCACTGAGGCGAGTTTAAGCTCTCACGGGTTACAATATACAACTTCAGCTGACACTGAAAACCTTATAGCTTTCGCCAGATTACTTGTTTTGGGCTAGCCCCGAGCTGAAAATGCTTTCAGAGCACTATCAAATCATCAGGGAGAAACAAGCCATGTTCGAGATCAGTGCGGCGCTAAAATTCATCGAGAGCGAGTATGAAGATATGATTTCGGTGCTCCCCTCACTGCTACCTCATGCCATCACCTTTGAATACCTTTGGGCCATTCTGCCTCCGGACTGCTTAGTCTCTGGAACAGATGCGCTGGGTTTCGACACTATATGGTGCGTTCGAAGCCATACGGTTCAGAAAACGCAACAAGGGATTTTCTTGGTCTTAACTGCCGAGAACATCATGTGGAATGGTGTTAGAGTTGGGACGATGGAGCGGCCACTCAAAATTTCAGCATTTGTTGGCATGAAACCCATCGGAGACCTACCGTACATTCCACTCAAATACCACCCAAAGCGCGAGGCTATCATGCAACGTGTGCTAGATCGTAGTTCTAAGGCGCTCCAATTCTGGAAGCCGCAGTTTGAGCATGTAGAATACGATGGCGCAGGGCTGGCTGAGGTCCACAATGAGGTGGAGCATTACCCAGTAAGCATCACTGAGTCAACTCCCATTGATTATAGCCTACAATCTGACCTGTGGCTTAGTTCAGTGGCCGAGTAATAATAGATCCAAGAATGATGCAGCAAATGCAACCGTCGAATAAGATCATGCCCCAAGCTTGGGTAGTAGGCAATTTGCGAAGCGCTTCGCGAATATGTCTCTCGGATCTATCAACGGACGAGCAGGTACGGTCCCATGCGCCAATTTATGCAGTCGCATTTTGTCTAATTTAATCAGAAACCTGAGATTCTGACATCATTGCTAAACGGGGATATCAATGACCTTGAATCAGATTCCGAGGGAGAGGAGGATGATGACGACAACTCGGACCGCGATGATGATCTCGATGAACAGAAAACCAAGGCGTTGAACGCTCCAATTCCGAAGCTCTCCGAAATGCAGACTCTTCTAGTCTCCGGCTTGGTGTACGGCTATGGCCTCAGGGAGAGTAAGTGGGGTAAGTCAACATGCCATCCGGAAGACCACTTGTATTTTTCTGACAATTCTTAGGTGCATTTTCCGTGAATCGAACTACGCCGATTAAGTGGAACAGGTACTTGATCCAGACCGCACCCCACACGAGTAACTATCTTGTCGCTGACAAATTTTCCCTAGCACAATATTTGATTCACTAGTCATGGAGAGTACACTCAAGGATATCATCTACCGCCTAATTGTTGCTCATAGTCGAGGGTCCTCGGAGTTCGACGATTTTGTCAAGGGTAAAGGCAAAGGTCTTATCGGACTCTTTTACGGCCCACCAGGTGCCGGGAAGACACTCACGGCAGAAGCCATTGCAGAAACAGCCGAGATGCCACTATATGCCGTCTCTAGTGGTGCGCTCGGTCACGAGGCAGCGCAAATTCATAGAAACCTGGCAGACATACTCAAATTGGCCAGTCATTGGAAAGCTGTGCTTCTGCTGGACGAGGCCGACGTCTTCCTTGCGCAACGCAATGTCACGGACATTGAAAGGAATGCTATAGTCTCTGTGTTTCTTCGGGAGCTCGAATATTATCAAGGCATCTTGCTGTTGACCACCAACCAGGTCGAGGTTATTGACGAAGCCTTCCAGAGTAGGTGATATCTGGCCTTGTTGTGCATTGATTCAAGTGTCGGGAGGCTTTTCTGACTCTACTCTTCGCATAGGTCGTATTCATATCTCGCTCAAGTACCCTGACCTTGACGCCGCCGCTCGGTTCCAAATCTGGAAGAACTTCCTCGCGAATGTTGGCAAATCCAATGGTGTCAAGGTCGACATCGATGAAGACGGGTTACATGGTCTTGCGGAAGTTACGCTCAATGGCCGACAGGTACGCTGCATATGTATAGTGGCAATGCCTGGAGTAACGCTGATCGCGGATCTAGATTAAGAATACTGTCAGTATAGCCGTCAAGATCGCCACAACCAGCAAGTCGAAAACATTGACGGGAGAGAGTTTGAGGGCAACCCTAAGGCTTTTGCGAAATATACCAATTGTGGGCAAATAACGCATGAGGTCACGGCGAGGTGGAATATACCGGATTCATTGGGTTCTCATGAACTAGTGAACCAGTGGAACGTATGTACTTGAAAATTCCTTCTGATCGCTTTCTTAATGTCTAGAAAATACAGAGCCATTCTGCGACATTACAGAGATTTGTTTACGAAATTAGATTACCCGCCAAGTTTTAGCGTTCAGAAAACTACATGGATGTTTTTCGCAGACTGCTCTTCATTGAATGGATAGGCACTATGACGAGAGAGCACCAATACACTCAATATATAAGTATTCTTTCTCGGGTACAGAATATAGAGTGTAGGAATGGATACTGTGAGATCAACACACTATAAGCTCTTCCCTTACTCCATCAAGTCCTTTTTTACCATGAGCCACTGTGTTATGACGCCTCATATTAGTTAGGGTCAAAATCATGGCGCATCATATGCTATGGTCAGCACTTTTAGTGGCAGGTCCCCGGCCCTAGCAATACCATGGGTGTTTCCAGGCACAAATCAATCTACTTTTAATGGTTGCCTTAGTAATGAACTGTCACGGCGCGGAGCCCACCAAAAAGAGACAAGTAGTCAAAACAGTAGTACACCGATGATGGAGTAGAGCAGCCAGGAGGCTGAGCTACGTACAAGGAATGAGCCAAGGCGCTAGGCCCTACAGGGCAAGGCCTACCTAGCTGAGCCATAACACGCACGAGCCAATTTAACGACGCTTTTGCTACCTGATGTAGTACAAATATATAGGGCCCTCCAGTTCCATAAGCAAATTCAATATAGCCCGCGTCAGCACTAAAGCTGCTGAAAGCGCTAACTAAACTGAACGGAAACTGGGAACCAAACAGACCTTTAGTTTGGCAGCACGCGTTGGCTCGAGTCTGTGTAGTGCTCCCGATTAAGCTAGCATTGTTGCGCTGGATGTGGGGGCTAGAAGCATGCGTTTGGCTTCGGGTGTAACCGTCTCCGCATTCCACGGAAGCGCTAGGCCAGTTCCCAAAG